>JASKUP010000070.1:8750000-10000000 GCA_030448955.1 Trichopoda pennipes | reverse complement strand
ATATAACGCAAACAGATGGAAGTTTGCAGTATGTTTTTGTGTGCCCAAACTCTTGACAGTTGTGACACTGTACGGGCCCTGAACGTTTGCGGGGTTCTTCTACCGTGATTTTTCTATGCAGAAGATATTGCAAATTGTAAATTGGGTGAGTTTCATTTTTCTTCAATTTTATGTCATTGGGCTCCAATTCTACTCGGAACAGAGGTTGTGGTATTTTCTCCCTATTAATTATGTTTACGACATTTTTAATTTTGAAACCTTGATCAATGAGGGCACCTTTGATTTCGTTTGGTTCAACACTTGGATCTACGCCCTTTACTACAACTTGCAAACCTTTTGCACTTTTAAGCTGATATGTATAAAAGCTTAATTTACTCTTTTCAAGTTCATTAACCACTTTACGGAAATTCGCCTCTTCGTGAACCTGTATTTTGGTTTCATCAATTTTGCCACGTTTTATTGGCATGACATAAAACGTTTTATCACCAATAGTCGAAATTAATTTCTTAACAAGGGCGTTTGAATTCTTTTCCCTCAAATAGATCGGTGGAGGTTTAGAGGATTTGGTTGTGCAGACAGATTTCTCGTTGTCGTCTTGTAACAAAGAAAATCGATTTTGAGAAATTACTGAGGCGGTGTCACTATTTCTCGATAACTTTCGAACTGATGCGACCTGGGACGATTTGGGACTTCGCCCACGTTTGGTAACCGTTAGGTATCTGTCCATTCCCACTTGGATCTTAGGTTTTTCGATGTCGATAGCAGTTGTAGCAGCTTCGTTAACTGAAGAGCAGGAACCCGACGCGGATGAAGTTGCCGATTTGAGTGGCACTGGAACCGATAATAATTCACTGGTTTGCGGTAGTGAACTTTTACGAACGCGAAAGTGTTGCTTTGCTGTTAGATACAGACTATCATCAATTTTTTTCGTTGTGTTGTTTTCGCTTACGTCTTCAGCGCTAAGGGTTAAATAAGCATTTCTGCCGTTAGTGCTTACTTGACAGTTTTTTGCTTTTGAGGTACTCATAAGAGTATCTCCCAGCTTTTCTTGCTTATTTTAATGTTTTTGTTTAACAATTTTTTAGTACAAAAAAAAAAATTTTTTTTTCCCCTTTTTTTTTTGACTGTTTTTATTTTAAATTTTACATCTGCTTTGGCCTTTATGGCCGGAAATACCGAAATTTTATGTTAACACAATGTCTTCGCAAAATCTATATCAGCCGCACTCGTCTCAACACAATTGGTCCACTTTCACGAGTAAACACCAGCTTTGGTCGCCCAGAACACACCGCCGTCAACAAAAAGCACGGCGCTGCTTTTTAAGATCTGCTTTATGTTTATAGTTCTTTATTAATTTATGTTCTTTAAAGAAAATGACTTCAAATTAAATATTTTCTGTTCAACATCACACCGGGGGCACATAAATATGGTCTTTATAGATTATTCCACTATCTAGACACAGTGCAACTGGGGTATAAAGGGAGCCCAGTCCCCTGAAGACAGGCAGGTGGTCAACTGGAAACTCCACTTTATTTCCACGGGGATCAGTGAGCTCGCAGAGTTCATTATTTGTCTCTTTAGACTTATAATAGTTCTCTGGCTGATCATTGGTGTTGGCCCCTATATGGGAGCATCGTGGTGGTTGTGGTTTTGCGGCCCCATAACAGGTTTTGTTTATTATGGTGGCCAGGATCATTTCGCTGATAATGACACGCATGGTGAATGATCCAGTCCAGTGAGCATGCTTGACATGTGTTCTGGACAAGGAGTTAGAAAGGCTCCGACTCTTTAGCAAGGTGTGATAGTTTGCAGACCTGCCCTGGAATTATTCAAGTTGCAACTAGGTGGTATCTGTTGCTTAGAATTATGTCTTCGGCTATCTAGGACGGTTGTATGACGTTCCAAATTATACAAAGTGGTTTGTCCACCATCTGATTAAGACTATATAGTCAGGCGCGGATGTAAAACGAATCACACTCTGTTCAACATCACACCACTGGTTTTTTTTTTGTGATCGATTTCTTTTATTGAAACTTTGAATAAATAACTGTTTTCTTTTTTATTTTTCAATTCTTTCGACAAAAAATATTTTCCCTATTTGCGCACACAGAAGTTATACTCATAAACGACGGTACAATAATGGTTATTCAAAATGAAAAATTTCAGTATTTTGCTAAAATGTTGTTATTTCTTAGTAAATTTTTGATTTTCAAACATCTATAAATTTTATTATATAAGATTTTTAAACGAAACAAAGTTAGTATAATAGCGTAATTTGTTAGCTATTACTATAAGGTTTTGATTGATTTTTGGTTTTTAGAAATGAATTTTTTTGTTTTTTTTAGAGGTCCAAATTTTTTTTTAATTCTCTTACTTAATAGAGCATAACTTCTAAAGTTCGTTAGGGAATGTACTGTGTCATAGCCCTAAAAGTCTCCTATACGCCTATACTCCATTATACATCCGGCACGATCCGACCGTAAGTACCAGTCCAGTTTTTCTGATACAAGGACGGAAAATTTTTTTGCAAAATGGAATCAAAAAATTTTTTTTCTGTTTTGTTATTTTGTAAGCATTTTATTTATTTTTCAAAACGCCTTAATGAGAAACATTGTTTAGATGAATGTGCCTATTTTTAGAAAGAAAACAAAAATGTTTAGTCAATTTTAAAGTCATGCATAGTTGGTCAGAAAAATATTATTGTTAAATACGTTTGTTTCCAACCGCTTGAAAAAACTTGAAAATAGCAGCATTAATTTCTAATTAGGGAAGTGATGGATTCTCTGGTCAGAGGTAATAAAAGCAATGTAATGCCGAAAATTCATCAGACGCTGATTTATTTATGATATCATTCGTTCCATTGCGCTTAATAAAAAGTTATACCGGGTTAGAGCCGTCAACCAGTACAGCAATAGAAATTGATATATGGAAAAATGAAATACCCTCGTCAACAAAAAATTGCAAACCAAAAAAATTTACTTTCAAAAAAGAAACAAAAAATGTCATAACTGAAGAAGTCCGAAAAATAAAAAATGAAATTAAAGACATTCGACCTGTAATATTTACTGTTGATGAATTGAAGTAAATTTTAAAATGCATCTCACAATGATTGATGGAAAAGTTGCACAAGCTTTAACTGATACAAAAGCATCATCAAGCTGCATTATATGCAAAAAGACATCAAGTCAATTAAGCCATCCAGTTCCAGAGGATGACACTTTTAAGGCAGCATACGTATTTGGATTGTTCCCTCTTCATACTAGAATACGTTTTATGGAGCATATTCTTAAATTGGATTATGATTTGGATTTTGGTCCGTTAGGCGAAACAGTGAGAAAAAATAAGGAAAATGAAGAAAAAAGAAACCAAAAGAAAAAAAATCAAGAAAACTATTTAGAAAAAGAAACTATTTAGATCAGCCATAGCAAGGGGATGAGAACAAGTTCTAGCATGCATCAGAAATATAAATACAAAAAAAATTTAGAGAGTACACCCAAAAAACAGCTGTACTTTACAACGACAAATATTCTGCGAGGTAAATGCCATCCACAGTTCAAAACATTTTGTACCGTGGGGAACAAATAATTCAACACAATATTCTACCAAAACGAAACAAAGACTATAGATTCTTTCGCGAGCACAACACAAGAAAAATGTCCAGATATTGTACTAATAAAGACTTGATTGCTATTTTATTATGAACATCAGATCTCTATATGTCCAATATCTAGCAAAAATGGAAAACTTCTTCTATTGAACTAGACGTAGAAGCTGAACTGCTTCTAGAAGATGAAAATCAAGGCAATTTAGAGGAAATATTTACCAAAATTGTTTAATTAATAGTAATTTTTCCAAACACAAGAGTTATCTGTATGTATTTCATCCTTTTAAAAGTTTTTGTACATTAATAAAGTATTAATCAATTTACAATAAAAGTTTACATATACGAGTAGTATTTATGTTTCTTTTGGACTTAAATACCTCCTTGTCTAAAGTAAATTTGAACCAATGAATATAATTTTTTTGTTTGCTACTTAATGAGCTAAGTTTTAACTTTAATTGTTTTAAAAACCAACATTTGGCCTTCGTACTAAGAAATTCACAGTGGGCAAAGCTTGGCCCTATCTGACTAAATTTAAGTTTTTAATAAGTATAAGTTCTAAATGTGAATCAAAATATAAGACTTTATCTAAAACAAACTCTTTGAACAAGTTTTAATACCTTACTTTCTTACCAAAAATCAGCTAAAACTTAGAACGTATTTTAAAACCTATTACAACTATTTTTCTAACCAGTCGATTTTAAATTTTTATACCTTAAACGAAAGCCTATGATCTCACCTAGTAGACAAAAGACCGCGTATCAAAATTACGATCCTTTCAAAAGTTATATATTTTTGAGCCCCTTCTCGTAAAATGGTCACTGTGCGACGTTTTTTTATGTTGCAAAAAGTACCCTTCGTCTGGGGAGACTTCTACATGGGAAAGTTTCATATGTAGAATCAGTTTGAGGGCTGAAAAGGATCTCTCTACACTAACTTGTATCGCAGGTACAGAATGCACAACAATAACCAGTCCACGTAGCCAGGGAAGTACATATTTCTCACTGTTCCTGTTTTCCATCAAATCCTCATCGACTTTCATTTCAACCCTATTTTTACTCAAAAAAATAAAAATCAAAAAATACCTTTAATTATTGCTCGAAAAAATAAAAAGCAATAAATAACTGTTAGTTTTGCACTAAAAAATAAAATTAACAAAAAATTTTATAGTTGCTCGTAAAATAACAATCAAAAAATATTATTATGACGGTCCCTGTATGAAACAGTTTTGCTTAAAAGGCTTTTAAGTATGTTTAACCATTTCATATACTCATTTGTGGGTTCAAAATAATGTATCTCAAAAACAATTTTTTTTAAGAATCTATCCAATCCAGTAAAAACATTTGTGCTAAATTTCAAAACGATCGGTTAAGTGGTTAGGTCGTGAAAGCGAAACAAATAAACTTACGTTCCCTTTTTCAATACATATGACGAGTAGTTGGGTTAAAATGTTTTGCTTTTCAAGTTGTTATGTGTGTCCAATACTATTGTTGTTGTTGTTATTTTTGTTGTTGTCATTCTTGTTGATCTTGTTGCCATTCTTGTTTTTATTTTCTTTATCAGCCTAAGCATTGTTTTTAACCCTTTTTCTGTTGTTTTTTAAAAAGAAGTTGAAGCAGAAATTTGAATAAATAAAATCGATAGTTTTATATAAAAATTTTCTTGTAGTGTTTAAGGGTTCGGGACATAGAGACTCGATGGCAAATATATGGCAAAATAGCAGGTTACGCCTGTTAATGTGCTCTTTTCGAAAGCCTTCATTCTTAATGAGTGATGACATGGTTGTACTTTATTATTACTGAGTTTTACATTATAATGCTATTCACCTCGTTTTTTGTCGCATAGACCGTATAACCCTAAAACTTCTTCGCACATCACTCATCTTAAGTAACCTCATCGCGTTCCATCATTGCCTGTTTGCAGTGCCCAATAGAGAAAAAGAGTTTCATTTGCTTAGAGCGTTTTTACACTAAAATGCCTGTTAACTGGTATCCAAATTTTTAGTTTAAAAGAAAATGCTCTTATCAGCCATGTTTTTATGTTTTTTACATTTAATTCCTTTAAATTTACCACTCTATCTTGATTACATTTTATCCTACACAGCATTACTGTCGTAGAGTGTATTTATTATTTATATTTGTATAGATGTATAAATGTGTTTTCTTGTACGAATATACACGAGTTTACTTAAATCTAACACCAGCATATTAAAAACCGGCTTTATATTGTTTTGATTTAGTCTTATTTTTTGTGGTTGCTCTGTTTTAGTTGTTTTTTAACCAAAATTTTTGCCACAAAGTTGTAAACAATTTTTTTCTTATAGTTTTTCTGTGTGGGGCTGATGAAACAGATAAAGTTGAATGTGAAAATATTAAAAATTTAGGGCGACCTTATTTATTTTTGTTTTTAAATATTGTACATATTATCCCAAAATTAGGACTTTAATAAATATTTCCCCAACTTCAAAATATGGCGTACAGTATACGCTTTGTCTATTATAAACAAAAGTTTGTTTTAAATTTATAACCAGCTGATGTTGTTATTAATTGGTTTTAGAATTTTAAATTTCTAGTTTTTCTATATAAATAAATCTTTTTAACTTCTTTTTTAACGAATGACACTAAATTTACTTCATACAGTTTGCGTGTAAATGTTTTCTTTATTTGAGGTTTCACCCAGTTAAATTTGGTTCACGATTAATGAAATGTTCTTTATTTTTTGCAGGTTTTAAAATTTAAGTAAAATATTGAAAAGCCTTCTCCAGCGTGTTACAATAATTATGGCGAATTACATAAGCACTTTTCATAATTTTGATTGGGGGCTGTTGTGTGAATTTCCTAAAATTAATTCTCTGAATTAGAATCTGAAATACAATGATAAAATCAAAACAAAATTTTCACATACTTATGTGATAGAAATCATTAGGTTTAAAAAGCAATCTATCGTCTAGGGTGCGGCAGCTTTAAATCGATTCAATATTCCACTGCTGTTTCGTTCCAAAATTTGCTTTTGTTTACACGATCCTGTTAATTCAAAATATACAAAAGTAAACTGGTTTTGGTTTTGGACATTCATAAGTTTGATAAGCTGGTTAACTAAATATTTATACAATACTTTATTACAATCATTTGTTTGGGAGAAGCGCCTTTAAAGGTTGATTAGCGACAATTATTTTTTATAAATTTTTAAGGACAACGCATCTTTTAAACACCCCATTATAAAGTTCAAAGCTCTAAACTTAACTATCCTTAAGTCATACCATGACTATTTATCTTTGGAAGAGAGGTGATACATCCTTTGGCTCTATCCCGTTCTGTAAAAAAATTCGAAACTTTTGAATTACATCGTATGCCGTATTAGAAGTAAACCATAGTAAGCATTTAATTGCATTGCGTCATTGGGGATACTTGAAGGCAATGTCAGAAAAATTAGTAAAGTCGTTCTGAAATTATGGTGTAATAAGTGACATCGTTTAAGTTTTAAAATATACAAAATGTCGTTCAAAGAATAAGATTTTGGCTAAACATAGCATTGTTTATAGGAAAGCCAATTTCGTTTTATAAAATAAGTTATTTTTATAGTTTTTTTAAACGATCTTTTTTATCTTTAATAAATATCTTTTTTCTTTTTTAAGATCTTTTTTATATATTTTTTTCTTTTCAATATTTCGCTTTCCTTTGGAAAGCTTCTTCAGGAAAAAATTTTTTATATTTTTGAAAACAAAAAAATTATTATTATTAATAATATTGAATTAATAATATTGAAAAGAAAAAATATATAAAAAAGATCTTAAAAAAGAAAAAAGATATTTATTAAAAATAAGTTATTTTTATTATATAAATAAAACCTGTCCAAGGATCATAACATAAGTAATATATATGGAAAACGAAATTTCTGGAAACGCACATTCCTGCTGTCTTTTCACTTTTTACTTATTCACTGGAACAAAATTAAATATTTAAGTGAATGTTATCGGGGAATCATGTTTTTATTTAGTATTCTTTTGTTGTTATTTATTTATTTATTTGTTCTTATTTTACTTTTACCCTGAATATAGTCTACTGAAAGCCCAACGCCATCCATTACATTCCCTGTGGCATACTAGATGGGCAGTAGTAGGTGCAATGTTTCCACTAATGTTCTTATATATATTTCGAAGTAACTCTGGAACAAGGTGCCCTATACAACATGGTGTATATGCGTGGCATACCAAGCAAAAGAAAGCAAATTGTGGATATCTGGATATGGGATAATTTATAATTAGATTTGTTTGTTTTCTACCCCAGCATGTTGGAAAAAAATTGCCTATTTTAATTTCGGATTCGTTAGCGAAATAACTTGCAGATAAAAGTTATGCAGCTAAAATAATAACTTGAATCTCTAATGAGCCACTATTAGAAACACGTAAATACTTTTGTTTAATTTCTAATATTTAATTATTTATTTTACTTCATTTAATTAAAATCACTTAATCAAATTTACAATAAATCAAATTCACTTTAATTTTAATTTACAAATGCCTTTTAATTTTTCATTTTTGGCTGCCAAAACGTTATTAATTATTCCCCTCGCCGCTCTGCCTTTTATATCCCCAAAAACTTGCGGTTTTCTTCCTTTGGAAAAAACCCGCCAGTTTTCCAATTCGGCACCAGTGTCGCCATTGTAGAACATTTTGTCCATAAACATGGACAACTTTAGATATCTAAAGGCAATTATTTTATTCAAATCATATCAATAAAAATAAAATTTTAACTATAATTATTAGATTCGGTCACCCTATTTTATTACAAATAAAATGATTGCAATTTGCTAAAAAAAAACATTAGCGTATAACAAAAAATAAAAAAATATTGAATGCGCAATAAGCTCAGGTTTTTATATTTACCAGCATACATAAAGATATGTTTATAAATATATGCACGTGTAGATATACACACATACATAATTTGTACCAAACTCTTTGTTCGGTTTCAGATAAACCACAACAAACTACGATCAGAAGAATAAAAATTAATACATGTTTGGTTCTGCATGTTGGAGAGAGAAAGTTTCCATGTTGCTTTGACCCTTGATTGCTAGTTGGAGTTAGCACACAAACTATCTTAAACTATATTTTGTAGTAGGTCTTATGACTTTATCTTTAATCTACAAAAGAAAAACCTATTTTAATTACAACCAGAATTGATCATTGGAAACTATTGAAATGTAAACCTACACGGAGGGATATAGTATAGTATCGAGTAAAGAAAAAATTCGAAAAAAATATTTAAAAAAATTTTATAAGTAATTTATTAATTAATCACTAGGACTTTATATATAAAATTAATTTAATTTTCATTTTTTATTTTAGTTTTCGATATTTCGCCAAACCATCTTCAGGAAAAATTATTGACAAACAAATTCAAAATAATTAAAAACTTTTTCAAACAACAAAACAAACCAAAAACAATAAAACCTACAAATTGAAATAATATAACTATTTAAATATGTATGTACAATATATATATATATATATATATATATATATATATATATATATATATATATATATATATATATATATATATATATATATATATATAATACTAAAAATTGTTCAAATAAAAATAAATTTTGAAAATAAAAAATTACAAAACAATATTATTTTACACATAAATTATCAGATATATATTAAATTTTTTAATTTTATCTTTAGTTTAACTAAACAACCTATTTAATGTGTTAGTACTCTTATAAGCCATCTGGTATTCACTGCTATCAAAAATTTTTGATTTATCTTAAAACAGGTATATAAGTTATAGATTTATATTTTTTGAGTTTTGTTACATTTCTTATAACACTTTTTATCCTATTATTAAATTATTAGTTAATCGTATTGAAAAATTGTTATCAGTTAGTAAATTCCTAATCCATTCGTTATTCTTTCTACAGAATTCTTTGTCATTTATTGTTAAAATCTTTTCTCTCAAATTATTTACTGTCTTAATAATAATTCTTTTATTTTGTTTTTGGAATAATAATTGGTTTGTGTCACCAATCTATAACTAATTCTTTATTTCTTCTTATATTTAAATTGTAAATTTTATTCAAGTATCAAATTCATTTAATATTTCTAACATTTTATTAATTGTAGATTCAGATGGAATACAAAACAAATCATGAACATATTTTGTTATAATTTTTGGTTTAACATTTAATTTTTCAACAACATTATTTAACATTTTCTCCATAACAATATCGGTCACAATTGGAGAAGACGGAGAGCCCATCGGAAATCCTTTTGCTGGATATATATCTTATTATACAGAAAATATCTATTATCTTCTATACAAAACCTAAGAATACGTAAAAATAAATGCTTCTCTATACATTTTTCATATATTGTATTGATACTTGGAAATAATAATACTACATCAAAAGAAATCATTTTTCATGATTTTGAATTTTTAAATTCAAATGAATCCTTTATTTTAAATTCACAAAGAAGAATTTCCTTTTTGTAAATATATTACTCAGCGATGAAGGCATAGTCACTGGTCGCTGTGCTGTCTTATATACGGCAGTTAATTTCCGACTATACTTCTACTTTCACCACACCACCTGTTTCATCTATTCTCTATCCCTTTCCTAAAGAATGTAGCACGGTACTTGACTAAATAGGCATTGTTGCTGCCTGAGTGGTACTTCTCTTTTAAAAAAATATATTACTTACATATTATATAAAGACCTATTGGTTAATTAATAAATTACTTATAAAATATAAAAAGGTCATTTGACCGATTATAACAATAATTAACAAAAATTTTTAACATTCACAAAGACTGGAAGCTGCCATTGCTTAAAGTAGAAATTGCATTTAAAATATCTTAAAACGGCCCAAACCCCATAGTTCGCAAAATATTCAACGAACGTGGTTACATTGTCATAGGCCAAACTATGTAATACCTTATGCACGGTAACTACGTGATTTGATTTACATCTGCGCCTGGCTATGGAGCCTTAATCAGATGGTGGTCGAACCACTATGCATAAATAGGAACGTCATGCTCGTCCTAGGAAGCCGAAGACTAATTCTAGCAACAGGTTTTTCCTAGTTGCAACTTTAATGATTCCAGAGCAGGGCTGCAAATCATCACTGCTTGCTGAAGAGTTGGAGACTATCCAACTCCTGTCCAGAACACATGTCTAGCATGCTCATTGGATCTGGGAACATTTCACTAGGTAGGTATTATTAAAGGTGAAATGAACCTGGCCACCATATAAAAACTGACCTGTCTGTTATGGGGCCGCGAAACCACAACCACCACGATACTCGCTTATAGGGGCCAACCTCAATAATCAGCCAGAGAACAGTTAAATGTCTAAAGAGACAAATAACGAAACTTTGGGGCTTACTGATTCCCGTGGAAATAACGTGGAGCTTCCAGTTGTCCCCCTGCTGACTTCAGGGGACTGGGCTCCCTTTGTCCCTCAGTTGCACAGGTCTAAATAGTTACTCTCCACAAAGACCACAAATGTGCCCCCGCGCCTGGCCATGAAGCCTTAATCAGGTGTTGGATCAAACCACTGCATAATTTGGAACGTCATGCTCGTCCTAGGAAGCCGAAGCTATAATTCTATGCAACGAAACTTTCTAGTTGCAACTTCGATGATTCCAGAGCAGGGCTGTAAATTATCACTCCTTGCTCCTCCTCCTTGGAGACCTTCCAACTTCTGTCCAGAACACATGTCTAGCATGCTCACTGGATCTGGGAACATTTTACCAGGTAGGTGTTATCAAAAGTGAAATGAACCCGGCCACCATAGAACCATAAACTGATGTGGAGCCGCGAAACCACAACCACAACCACCACGATACTCCCATATAGGGGCCAACCTCAATAAGCAGTCAGAGAACAGTTAAATGTCTAAAGAGACAAATAACGGAACTCTGCGATCATTACTGATTCCCGTGGAAATAAAGTGGAGTTTCCAGTTGTACCCCTGCTGACTTCAGGGGACTGGGCTCCCTTTTTCCCCCAGTTGCACAGGTCTAAGTTGTTGCTACCTCCAAAGACCATATATATGTGCCCCCGGGGGGTGTTATGCAGTTTAAATTGCACGGTAATTTAAACTGCCTTCAAACTTCAACAAAAAGCCTGTAAAATGTTTAACCAAATATGAATAGAGCTTGTGACCATATGAACATGTCCGCCGGGAAGGTATACTACTCTATTAGCCTCACAAATGCGAGCCCTTTTGTGCACATTTTTCATTACATTTTCACACATTTCACGCGGTATTTCATTAATTTCATCACAAATATTTTGTTTGAGTTGCTCAAGCGTTTCTGGTTTGTTTTCATAAAACTTGCTTTTCAGATATCTCCACAAAAGAAGTTCGGAGCAGTCAAATCAGGCGACCGTGGCGGCCAATCAACACCACTATTTGTTTTTGTTGTGAAAAGAGGTCTCGCAATAATTCTATTGTAATCCTGACTGTGGAAAGAGGATTCACAGTAATTCCATTGTAGTCCTGGCTGTAAAATGTTTTCAATCATATCACGATATCGCTTGACAGTTACCGTTATGCCATTTTCATTTTAAAAGAAATAAGGTCCCATGATTCCAGACTGTCACTTTGAATAGATGCAAAGGTGACGAATAATTTGAGAGTTTCCCATTCCCCAGAACTAACTATTCTGTTTATTCACATATTCATTAATACTCATAATGATGTTCTCATACAACTCGGGGTTTTCATGGGCGAGCTGTTACATCCTATTGGCATACGTATGGTGGCGTAAATTGTCTTGTGGAAGGAAACTCATGCTTATATGGAAACAAATGCAAATCCTTGTGCAAAACTGTGGCCAAAGTTGTTTGTGCTCTGGACCACAGCGTCGAATTAAGTTTGTTGGATTGTTTTGAACAGTTTCTTGAGCAGGAGTAAAGCTTTCAGACGATCTTGCAGTACGTTGTGGTCCATGCTTGGGCCTATCACTTACAGACCTTCTTTCTTTGAAATCAATCACTACACGATAAATAGTGCGTAAATTTCTCATCGTCACAGCAATCGATTATTAATTTTAATAAAATATTTTAACGATTAAAACACGTTGGTTTATCGAATATTTTTCCATACTAAGTTTGCCACGTGCCTACTCCACGACTGCTAAGGACTAATATTTACCACGGCTGCAAAACAAAGTAGTATACTTTCCCGGCGGCCTTGTTTGAACGTAAACTATTTAGACCCCGAAATTTCTGTAATATTCGTATATTTGCAATATATTAATTCTTCTTATAATTTAAAAAAAAAAATAAATTTATACTCAAATTATAGTTGAATAAATAAGTTTTATATATACTGGAAGAATTAGGGAAAAAATGCGTAATGGAATTATTAAAAAATAATTAAAAAATTGTCCATGCATAGAAATTGTAACGAAATTAGAATGTATAATGATAAAAAATTATGCTTTCAATATTTCTGTTGTGTGTAAAAAAAAATAGTTCTGATATGTGCTTGGATTTTCCGACGGCGTTAAAATTACTTTTATTTGGATACGGTTTTCGGAGTACGAAAAGAACACTGAAGATGGCAAACAGCCGAAACCGGTTTGTTTACAAACAAAATTTGACGAGGGTCGACGGAAAACCGTACCCAAATAAAAGTAAAAATAGTTCTCTCTACTTTCTTTTCCATTTGAAATATATTTTTTTTTGTATGCTTGTATGTATAGTATGTAGAAATAATTGTTTCCGTAATGCCCGATCAGTTTCGCACTTTGTTTAACAAATGGCAATTGACGAGGTATTAGTAAAAAATTTGTCATGTAAATTATAGCTTTTGAACTACGAATTATATATACGTATATACACATTATAGTTAGGTCTTAAGAAGAAGAGATATTGTTTTCTGATCGAACATTAGACAGGCGATAGCAGCAAATGTGAAAAATTATTTTATGTGATTCGCATACTGATTGTTAGTACAACTATACAAAACTATTCAAGCTCTAGAAATTCGATTTAAACATGGGGTATCTATTAAGACAAGGGTCCTATAGCTGGTAAAAAGCTGGTAAATCAATTTGCAGCACTACGGCTATATGTAAACAGCAGTTTGCAAAAACTCCAACCGAATTTATATTTCCATTTAAACGAAAGAATGGCATAAAGTGCTACATGAATGAATCTAAGCTGAGAAAAAAACGAATAAAGCCATTAAGGGAATTGTTATTCCACCAGGCCATGAAAGTTAGAATAAAGTTAGATCAAGAACTGTGATAAATTGGAAAAAATTAAATAACCATTATTCACCACAGTGTCGACAGTTAATATCTTTGAGTCGACGAATAATATTTTACAATGGAGAGAACTAAAAAGGAATAAAACTATTAGCGTGCTGATCTTAAGCAGTAGGCTAGTACTAGCTGCTCAGTATGGGGGTTGTGGGTTCGATTCCCAACAAAGACCTTTGTTTTTTTCACTACAAAAATAAAAATTGACTGTCGGTGGGGCTGCTCAGCTTTGAAGGCATAGTCACTGGTTGCTGTGCTGTCTTATACGGCAGTTAATTTCCGACTATCCTTCTACTTTCACTGTTTCATCTCTTCTCCATCCCTTTCCTAAAGAATGTAGCACGGTACTTGACTACATAGGCTTTGTTGCCTGAAGTGCTACCTCTTTATCAAAAAAAAAGTACATCTAATAACGAATGTTTTTCAATATTTTGCTGTGCCAGCTATAATTCATCGAAGAGGCATATACTCGAAACTATTACGCAAACTTGTTTGTGATTGATGTCTGTGGACTTAAAATTATCAAAATCAACTAAAGTGGTTAATTATGTTTTTATTTCTTATCGTTAAAAGCACAAAAATTTTAAAAATATAAAACAAATATAAATACAAATAATTTTTTTTTGGTTTTCGAAATTGGCCCGTTAAATATTTTGCCTGTTAAATATTTCTTGACACCTTAATTAAGGCAGTTTTAAAAGAAAAGTTATATGAGATTTAAAAAAAATAACAACAAAATTTTAGCTCAAACAATGATTTTGAGTTGGCTTACAATAGTGTTATTTCCAACATTGTTGATGGAAAAAATAAAGAACAATTAGAAAAATAAAAGAAAATGTAAAAGGTAAGACAAGAAAATAATACGGATAGCAGTGTGGTCACTTACTAAAAACAAACACTTTGCTTTCTTTAATTAATACCATTCTTAGGGGTTTTATTGTCATTTATTATGCTTCATATTAAGTATATTTTCTTAGAAAATTTTAAGAGCAATTATGCTAATTTAGCAAATAACCTTTGGCTATTGCTGCTTTGTCTTCTCTGTTTGCTGTATTTTTTTAAGCCTAATGCTCAACATTTCAAAGAACTAATTGATATTAATGAATTTTTGGTGGTGGTCTCATTAGCGAACGCTTTGTTTTTTTTTTCTTATTTCTTTATTTATTATTCTTTGTCTAATTAAAATCAAAAACTTGTGTAAAGAAACTGGTATACACTTGAATGAATGAACGTTCGGTAATAGACTAGATTATTTAGAAGAGCTGCTTAAATGTGAGATAATTCTTCCCGAAATTTCATTAAAAATATTAAAGAAGTCTCAGAATATATTTATCTATTCTACAAAAAAAAAACAATTCTAAAAGAAATTTTAAAGAGTACATTCTTTAATAAACTTCTGTAGTTTAAATTCAAAGTATAGCACAGTCTCTCTAGTTTATAAAATTGTTGTCTAGCGAATTTTTTTGTTTGCGAATGTAAGGAACTAACTCAATAGAAAAATCCTAAAAGAAACGAGAGCATCTATTCATGCATTAGATTTAAAATTAATATATTGCGTTGACAGGAAACTTCATTTAAAAAATTAAAAAAATTAACCTGCAATTTTTGGCAAGAAAAATATCATTTTTCCAAATAAGCCAAATACCAACAACAAAGTGGAAATTGAACAACAATATAAATAACATGGTAGAAAAATCGCTGTCTGTCATAGAGTTAAAAATATGAAGTTTGCTGGATCCAAAAAAGGATATATAGAAATACATTTTTCAGAAATTTTAAGTACCTGTCAATTACGATTGAAAAGATACAACCGCACTCGTAAAAATCACAACTCTAAGCGAACGTCCTTTATCAATTGGGTTTTAATTGATTTTTGTTATTATTTACCATTGCAATATACAGTCTGTGAAAATTTGTGTGTGCCTGACAATCACACGTGGAAATTAATTATGGTGATTGATTTTTTTACATTTTTCACAAAACCGGATTTCGAACAGTGCAAATATTATGAATAATTTATAAACTAGTTTGGGTTAACCGAAAAAAATTATATTAAATATTATTATTTTTATTAAATATTAATCTTAATCTTTTAAACGGTCCTTTAAATTATAACGATTTATTTTTTTTTCTCGATATTTCGCTTTCCACAGATTAAGATTAATATTTAATAAAAATAAAAAAAAGGTCCAATAAAACTGAAAATTAAATATTATTAAAAATAAAAAAATTATTTGATATTAAACAATGTAAAATATATAAAACAAAGCAAATTAAACGATAGTAAAAACTTATCAGAAAAATCAAAATAGCTGAGTTATTATGATATAAGAGTTGTATTTATTTGTGTGAATTTATTTTTTATAAATAATATAGAATTTTAACGCTTTGATTAGAATTTAGTTCTTCTTTTATCTTAAATTCAACAAAATCATAGAAAGACTTTAAATTAAGATTTATCAAAATATAAAAATTCATATACTTTTTTGGTATTATTTATTATTTAATTGTTGTAATGCAAAAAACCGGTTATAAATCCGAGTCTATTATTCTAAAGGTACCTAAACATTACGTGTAATTTTTAAAATCGCTCTAAAAATTACGAAGCTCTAAAGTAATAAACATTACAAACATAGTTAGAATTGAATATCTTCTTCTTTTTGAAATCGGCTAAAAAGGGATGACAAAGTTTACTTGCGAAAAAAATATTTAATTTTAATAAAAGTAATTTTAGTGAATTTACTTTTTGATAACAGACAGCTTTGATTCTTAAAATCCATTTAAAAATACGCGTAACAATGATAGCTTTTTACGCGATAAAAACTTGACAACAGGAATACTTAGAAATAATGATGCTACATCGAAAGGCATTAGTTTTTCATGATCTTGCACATGAAGGTTTTTAATTTTTCCCCTAAAATTCAATTTAATCTTTTATATAATATTTAGAACCCTCAGTGATATTTTTCAATATGTTAGTAACATATTTACATAATTCGTAATATGGAGAATTAACAAATGAACAAATTGATCTTAAAGGAAATTCCTCTTTGCGAACTTTTGGCAGTCCGTATAACCTAGGTGCAGTAGCAATATTAGCTTTAAGCTTATTTCTTTCTGTAATATTGATAATTTTAAGTATAAAAAGTTCTTCTACTATATAATTATTAATCTTGTACAATTTGGTAGTAGGGTCCTTATTTACTTGAGTGTACTTTCTTATATCTCCTTCAATATTGTTAAGCCGTACGTTATAGTCAGTTTTATTTAAAGCTACAGTAGTGTTACCTTTATCTGCTTTTAAAATTGAAAAATCTTTATTATTTTTCAAGAACCTTTCAGTTTCTCTAACTTTATATAAAACAAACCCCTCAATATCATTTTGTTCAAATGATTATCTATAATTGTATTTAATTTTGCTCTTGCTATTTCCTGATCTTCTTTTCCCTGAAGTGTCTGTACAAAATCTTCTCCATCTGCAATAGTATTTAAAATTGGAACATCTTCTTTCTTAGTTGGTAGGGCGTGTTTATGTCCTAATGATAAAATACACTTAACGTCCATTGGAATATTTAAGTCATTTTTGTTAACGAACCACTCATCATTTAATCTAACAATAAATGTCCTCTTTTTTATAAAATAAAGATCTAGGTGTTTAATAATAAATTACTAATTAAATATTGCTTTTAAATAGAAAATAATTTCACCAACAAATTATAATATACTTAAAACAAAATATGCGAAAATGCTCTTTAACCCTAAACTTTATACAAAAAAATGTCTAAATTTAACTTTTAGTTGTTTAATAGAGAAAAAGGTTCAGATTTTTTCAAAGCAGATAAATATCGCAAAACAGAAACTTAAGAAAAGAAAAACGTTAGTAAAACGAATTTTTAGTAATTTGTGTTACAAAATTTATTAGTTATAAAAATTCACTTAGTGTATTGTGCTTTTCAGATTTGTTCGTGTTTGTAAACATGTAACAGATACGAATAAAGCCAAAAACGAATTAATGTGATTGCTTGTTTGTTTGTTTTTGAGTAGACCCATTTCATGTGTTAATTGCAAGCGTAAGTGGTTTTAATTTTCAAAATATACAAATTTTAACATTTGAAATTCTTTTAAATTAGGAACTCTAAGATATTACACACAGTCATTAAAGAAAGACAAAAGAAAAAAAAAAAACAGTATTAAAAGTTAATGATGAGCTAAATGACGGGCTGACAGGTTAAAAAAGGTAAAATAAATTAAAAAAGAGTGAGAAAATATGCAAATCATTTGTCCATAGCGCTGCCAACCGAAACCCCTAAACATAATTGCTTACTTTTGCCTTCTTCTTCGAAAATATGTTATTTAATGGATAGACACGTTTTTATTAAAAAAAAAAAAAACTACGAAATTAAATAATTTAACTTTTGAGGGTTTGTTAGCTGTGTCTTAATGCTTGCCCGTTAACGAATATTTGTTTGTATTTCTGGCCATTTCGCCTGCCATTCAGAATAATTTGTTTCGTTATATTTCACTGATTTTCGAATTTCTCGAGTCTTGTGTTTTATTTTTTATTTCTAATATCTACTTTTAGATAATTAACATCCGGTTTTCGTTTTAACTTACATAATTGCATTTTCATAATTTATTAATTTATAATTAATTTTTTTAGACACAAGGTCTTTATGTAAAAATGTTTTTCAACATTTTTAATATTTCGCCACACCGTTGGGTGGCATCTTTAAGAACAGGAAGTAAAAATGTATAAATAATTTTTTAAATTAAAAACAAATGAAACATTTTTTGTGTTTAAAAATATTGATTATCAAATGATAAAAAAAAGTTAAATAAACTATAATTATAATCAAAATTCATTAATTTAATTTAACTTTTGTTTAATGGATTTAATTAGAGTGAATTGATTATAAAAAACATATAAAATTAACCATTTTATGACTGTATACTAAAATTTTGTAATATCTTGATTTTTTTTTTTAAGTGTACTATAACCATAAAGCCAGTCTTTTGCATATAAGAATAAAAAAAAAAACCGATCGGTCTAAATATGGTAAATAGTAAATATTGAAAAAAGCTTAAATCTACTATCGCGATTTTAGGCATTTCTTAACTTTTTATTAGGAATCGATTGATACGCCTTTCTGGCGATCTATTACAATAATTAAGAAAAATATCGGCGATACTGATATGAATTGTAAATTTAAGTTAGAGATCACAAAATGATATTTTACATTTAAACTAAAAATCCAAACAAAAAAAAAACATTACGAGGAATCCAACGTTATCAAAACTAAAACACTGACAAAATTATTAATACAGAAAAAACTTTTACGAGCAAAAATGATTATGTTGATTAACATCTCCACTTTGTTGCGTTATTCTTTCATTACGATTTCTGTTCTTGGTAGAAAATTTTATTAAAGGCTGTTTCTGATTTAGCTTGGTTTTTAACCAAAAAATGTTTGTTATTTTAAATAATCAATTAAATTAAACTCGAAAATTTTCAATTTTCCCTTGTAAAAAACGACTTCAAAATAAACAGAATGCAGAGGTTCATTATCGTCATCAATTGCCAAAAACTACATTAATTATCTATACTCGTTATCGGGGGCATGAAAATACATTCTCTGTAATTTTAAAGTATTTGTATTATCATATGTCAAATTATGTTACCTTTACTTTACTTACCCTTTGCGATTTTAGTTTAGCACAAAGCTGCTTTAATTTTTTATATAACGGTGAATAACGAGATCAGGTTGATCTCATTTTATGAATAATGGGATCAATCTATAACCACTCCTTTTCAATTAAAAAATGACTTTAAAATTGATATTCAAAAAAACACAGGGTATGTTCTTTTAATTTTTGGTTACTTATCTCGAGGAACATACATTTATTAAATTTTTACTAACTGGCTCTCTGTAGATTAGCACATTTACAATAAAAAATATATCAATAACGGTAGTATCACTATTGAGGCTTTCCCGAAAACTAGAGATATTCCAAAATGGCATTGATGCGTACATATGCGTCTAATGCGGAGGAAGCCATTTATCAGCTGAGTGAATCAAAAGTAAGGTTGTGTCTGTGAAATTCTCAAATTGTTGCGAATACCCACAAACTTATTATAGAGAATAAATTGTTCATCAGGAATTTGAAAAGAAACTTCAAAGTAAGACATCTAATGTTTAACAATCCCGACATAATGCAAACCTTTAGGAGGATGATTGCCATTCATCAGATCATAAGTTTTTATTTTGAAAAACGGCTTATAATGCGAAGTCTGCTTCAGAAATAAGAAATACGTTTAATGTTGTTTGGCGGTAAAAATACTTCAAACTTCCTTAAATGTTATAAGAGTCCGTTGGCGTTGCAAGTTGTTGTACGTCGATCTATTGACATCATATTGAAGTTTCTTTTCGAATTCCTGACAAACAATGCATGAAAGATCGCAAATCAAAGACTGGCGGTAAAGGGAAGTTATTGAGGGTCACCGCATTTGACGAGAAGACTACAAAACATCAAAAATACTTACTTACTTTGCGTTATTTAAATAAGAAGTTAGTTATTATTAACAGTTGAGATGATACATTTACATACATTTTGCTTATCAAGAAATAAGAATATATATTTCTTAAATTTGGCATAAACTTGACATTTTTGAATGTTCTTTGACTTTTTATGGTTGGAAGATTGCAAAGAATCTATTTATAATTACTGTAATTAGCTATTTTAGAAAGTGGCCGATCTATTTTTCTTTTTGGTAACTTTTTCACTTTTATAAGACCACATTTTCACAGATCGTATTCTAAAAAAGAATTGAACAAATATTTTTAATTTTATATATTTTAACTTTTTTAAAAACTAATTATTAAACCTTCTATATATTCGTAGATCATCTAATAAGTATTAAGCCTTCGCGGCTTACGTGTAATATTTGTACTTTTTTAAGGTTAACCACTTTTTCTACATGCTGCTGTCTAAGATTAATCATTAGTTTAATTCAAAACAGTAAAGGGTGATGCCATTTAATGTCAAGTACTTAAATGTCGATGGAAAGGGCTAAACATTATATTTTTTCCTCGAACCTCTATGGTTAGGTTAGTGTTGGGGCGTTTAATTAAATGCTAACTGACCTAGGTAGATGATTTGAACTTTGTATATTTTTTGCCTTCGCTGTCATAGATAGTCATTAATCATCTTATTGCTGCTTTTGTCAATACCAGTATGTTTCTTAAAGTTTAAATCATAAATTTCTGTTTCAATATCACGAACTAGAATTTCTGGTAGTAGGTCGGTATACAAATTTAACGGGTGTAACCTGCATATCGCACTTTCTTGGAACTTTTCTGTTTTGAATTAAAATGCGTACGACATTTGCACAGTAATTTTTTGTTTTACCTGAAACATTATAGAGTTTACATCATATACTGCTGCCCAGCAAATTTAATATTTCTATATAAATTGTCCATAGTGGAAACACATTTTCTGACTTTCTTGGGGATATGTTTCTAAGCAGTGAGTTTTGGAATGGTAAACCTTTGCAGCAGTATTGACTTTACGATATTGACAATTTGGGTGGTCTTTAAGCCGTTTGGTAGACACGTGCACCTTAAGACTAATGGTCTTATAAATAAATCGCACAATAAGTAGGGCTTAAATCGAGATAAGTATTGATAAGCCATCATATACCCTGCCGCGGTGGCTTTTTTTATCATCAGCAAAACATTCAGATGAAGTTAAGAATTTATGTTATTGTAAATAGTCGTCAAGAAAGTTTAACAAAAAGAACCATAAACGTCATAAAATATTAAAGTTTTAATTTGACAGTTTGTTGCTTAATCGTTACGACCAACGTCACCACTTCATTAAGTATACAAACATAAACATTTTGAAAATTCCCTTCCATATCATGCGTTGTAAGGAGTCGTTAAGAAAAACTGAGATCAACAGTTCTTTCAAAAGAAAAAAAAAAAGAAAAATAAAAACAAAATTCATGTTTATTGTGTTTACAACAAAAATAGCACAAATAATATCTTATAGCGTTCCGGTCATAAAAATCATCAACATCTTTATGTTTTTTAATCATTAGGAAGAAGCGAAGAAAATATGTTAAGAATAACAAACAAAATAGTCTCCTGATAACAAAACCAACCATATAATGACTCAAATACACTATACTACTACTCCTGGCGCCAAGTAATTGATTGATATGTTAACCACGAACTTGCATGAAGTTCATATGTGTGCCTCAGTTTCTGGTGTCGCCTTTCTACTCTGTATTACGTATTATGCTTTTTAATAGCTTCAGCATAAATTGGGTTAGTAAAAAATACCTTTCTCGATTGCAGGATAAATTCATAAATATTGAAAAAATTGCTAATGCGCATTAATATTTTAAATTTTTGAATAAATCCTCAATATTAGTGTTGCAGAATTCACGTATAAAGTGAAAAGATCTTTCAGTTAATTTTATTGTGACAGCTGAAGGAAATTAAATGAACATACTATTTAATTGAAAAACGACAGACATACAGTTAGATTAATAATTAAACAACGGCCTTTTGCATAACAAAGAGTAAGTTTGGCTTATTTGATAACCAGGAGCTCTATAAGGCCCTCCACACCAAACACGAAAATAGTCATAGGATGTAGTCATGGGCCACGATAACAAACTTCAATGATTTTAAGTGCCGGATCATACGATAAAACACACTTAAACGGTACTCAGTACCTTAACTCATGCTAAACTCATTCTATATTTTTGTTATGCTAGAAAAGAGGAAACAAGTAAAAAATTAACTAAACTTTGATCATTCAAAAAACCAGCATTTGTGTTACTTTTGTGAGAGTGGAACTACTCCATGTCTACTCTGTCTTTTGGTCGTTCCGGCAATACTCGAACTGTAAGTCTTCGGAAATTTTGTAGATGAAATGCAGATTCCTTGTCTGGAATTAATCTAATTAATTTCCACAGAATGAAAATTACCATAAATCAATAATTTCATTCACAGCATGGTAGATGGCGTCATTTTAATAGACCCAGCTCTAGCCACCCCGCCAGATTGGGGTCACACAACTATTCGGAGTGTATTAACGCTGAAGACTTTGAAATTTCTTTAAAAATAATTTTTTTCTTTATTTAATATTTTGATATTAAAATAACGATAAACTTAAGTCAAATTAAATAATTCAAATATCAGCTTTAAAAATAAATGTGACAGTCAAGACATTCATGATATATTCATGCTTATTTCATAAAAAATAAGTATGATACTAAAATGTAATCTATAATATTGTAAAGATGAAAGTATCAAAAGAAAAATTTAATTCGAGGCTTTACGATAATTGGCAGAGAATAAATATATGTGACGATAAATGAAGAAAACAACGGGGAAAAGAGTTTTGGGTTGTGTGTGAACTTCACTCAACCAAATTAATATTGAAAGATTATGATTTTTTTTCGTATTGTTACTTACAAGATTAGTGGGTTAAAAAGATGATGCTTACAATTTACACTACCTAAAATAGTTTAATGCGAAAGATACTGATGCTGTGGTTTCAAAAAACCCTCAATAAATTTTCCTTTCTTCATAAACATTTTAAAAATAATAATGAACTTATGTTATATTATTTAATTAATTTTTTTAATAATGTCTAACTATCAAACCAACAAGTTCAAAATTACAACTTTTTCAAGTTTTATTGCTTGACCATAATTTTCGTAATATGTTGGTGCTTAAAAAATTTTTAAAACATTCAGTTTTTTCCACCATATTTTTTCTACTATTACTATTATACTAATTTATATTTATAACTTTACAATATATGCACATTTTTGGTAGTAAAAATTTATTAATGGTCCGACACTTTTATTGTTAGTTAAAATTTCTAGTTCTTACGAAAGTTGTTAACATGAGTGGTTGTTAACGAGAGTGGTTGAAATTCCAAAATGAAAGTCCCCTGACACCTTAAAATTCAGAAAACATTGAGCAGTGAATTTTAGTGAAAGATCACAGGTTATTTGGGAGCTCCTCTATAATAGCATATAAGCATACTATACTCAACTATGCCTTCGTTCAATAGGTAATATATTAAAATCAATAGCCATATCGTAGTGAGTGTGCATTCATTTCAGCTAGTCATCGCTATTAGCACACTGTTCATGATTCATCTAAACCTGCCGTGCGATTTCGTTAAATGTGGGTTAATCTATAAAATTTCATAGATCAAGGTCTAATGCGTCATCATTATGATTTCTACACTTGCTGAACATTTCATAAAAAAACTCTTCTACCATTTAAGCACGAGCAAATATTTCATACCATTTCAAACTGGAGCTTGATTTACTCAAAGTGTGGTATTTTACATGCTTTTTTTAAAAAATAAACACCTATTTTAACAAAGAATTCACAACAGATAACAAGTAATACCAAGAAACAATAATTTCCTAAAAACAATTGAAGAACTGCATACTCAAGTTTAAATAAAATGGTTATGCCAGCATATGAAAAGTAAGTGAGCGTATTTGCAGTATTTGAGTGCTTATAATTAAATTTTTATTAAAAACTTGTTCCCTTTTCGTTACTTTAAAACTATTTTCACTTACAAATATCAATATGAAAATTACTATTTCTATACATTGTTTAAGTTTGTTTGTCTTAAATTTACTAAATTCCTATAAACATTTTTCAAAAATAAGCAATCACAATGTTATAGTCCAGTGATGGGCAATCTTTTTAGGTGGCGGGCCAATAAATTAAAAAAAAATCTTGCGGCGGCCCATTAAATTAAAAAAAAACATCGAGGGTCATTCATTAAAAAATTATTCAATTAAAAGTTCAGTTTAAGCTATATATTTATTAGTTTTATTACGAAATATTTTAAAACAACATACAAATTTTATAAGATACGGTTTATTATGATTTTAAGATTTTCCAGATGTATGGGAAGCATGGATCTGTTTCTGACTTGACATAATTTCCTCAAAATCTGGTTCCAGCTGGGAGGATGCGACTTTTAATAAATTAAATAGACTCTCGTCTGACAATCGGTTTCTTATTGATTTTTTTCTGCATTTCATTACTGAAAAGGCCTGTTCACATAAATATGAGGAAGCAAACATTGCCATAATTTTCTGCGCATGATTAATTAGCTTTGGAAATTCATCTTTTGGTAAGGATTTATAGAAATTAAGCTTATCTGTATTTAAAAATAGCTGTCTTAAATTATTATTACATTGCAATTCTATAATTTCCAATTGTAGATCAGATGGAACATTCTCAGGATTAACATTAAAAGGTATTGAAAAAATATCTAAACATGGTTGGATTTTTTTAAAGTCAGCAAATCTGGCCTCAAATTCTGAATACAGTTTTAGTAAAGACTGTGAAAAGACTTTTAACTTCTCTTCACTCACAAGCCTCAAAGAATTAAGTCTTGGAAAATGAGTCAAATCATTTTTTCCCAAACATTTTGAAAATATAAACAATTGAGTTTGTCCCACTCATCCCAAATTTCAGTTTTGGTTTTTAGAAAAACTTTAATTTCTTCGAGAAGACTCCCACAACTCAGCCACCTGATATTTGTGTAATAAAGTACATCTGCATCAACTTCCGATAAAAACTCTTGAAATTGTCGATGTAACAAACCACGGGCTCGAATGGCATTAATTAACTTTAAAATAATATTAAGTACGTGGTTAATATCCAAGGCAGCCTTGCAAAGAACATCTTGGTGAATTATACAATGTAAAAAAATTGTTTCGCTTTCAGGATTCTGACTTTTATAAACTCCTGCAAACCCCATATTTTTTCCCATCATGTTAGGTGCTCCATCAGTTGTTAAATTAATTAATTGGAAATTGGGCCATTAAGAAATTCCATCCCCTCTGTAAATTCATCATAAATTATTTTTCCTGTCGTCTTTCCTGTCAAAGATTTTAAACAAGCAAGTTCTTCGGTTATTACAAAGTTTTCATCAACTCCTCTTATAAAAATTAGAAGTTGGGCTGTATCACTCTCATCCATAGTGACTGAAAAATACTTAGACTTTTTAAGACGTCCATCAAGTTGATTGGTTAAATTAGAAGAAATAGCTTCAATTCTTTTATGTGACCATTCTACGTGACAGCCCTATAGATTCAAAATCTTTTCCAATGTTAATTAACATATCCTTAATAAATTCTCCTTCAGAAAACGGTTTGTTACTTTTTGCTATTTTAAAGGCAACATTGTGACCAACTAACGTAGAGGATCGCTGGACACTTCTTTGATTTTTAAAAAACATTTGCTGACTAGATATTTTTCTTTTCAATTCCTCTGAATGAACTTTCTTGTCTTCATCTGTCATTTTATAGTACTTCGACCCAAGATGTTTTGAATTAAAGTGCCTAGCGAGATTATAATCTTTTAGTACAGCTATCGGTTCTTGGCAGATAAGACAAATAGGTTTTTGGTTATATTCCATAAATAAGTACTTCCATGTCCACTCTTCTTGAAATACTCGACATTCCGAATCAATTTTTCGCTTTCTATTTTCGATTGACATTTATGGGAGTAAAAAACTTAGACTATTTTACTATTGCACTTATATTTACAATACACTTTATTATTTTAATTACACAAATAAAACTGTACGTTGGCAACTTTATAATTTTACCTTTCAATTTATTCTTTACGTCACGAGATTTACACTTTTACTGATTGCTGACTAATCCTGGCCCTTTTATATTTGTTGCGCATGTTGTCTCGAATATTCAAGAATCTTCTAGATCTCACATATAATAGTTGCTGTTATGTTATACGTTCAGTTTTCTATATCAGTTGTTAGTGTTTTCTGATGTTTATGTTTCTTCTTGGTATATTGCATCAGAAAGTTGTTGTTGTCTTGTGTGTACAATATTTCCTAAAAAACTACGTAGTTTGGACACAATACCATAGGTATATATTAGTTGTTTTTGTTTCATGCTTTTTAAGTTTCTTCTTGGAATATTGTATAAGAAAGATGTTGTTGTCGTGTGTGTACAATATTTCCCAGAAAACTACGCAGTTTGTACACGATATAATATGAAAACATCGCATTTTTTGTTAAAATTGTCAATTTATATATTTTTTAAAACATAATGTAAATTTATTTTTTGGGCATAACTTTTTAATAGGTGATTAATTGTTTTTTTGAAAAACGCTCGGCAGGCCGGATGTGACCCGCTGGCCGTAGTTCGCCCATCACTGTTATAGTCAAACAATCATTGTTAAAAGCTAATAAAAATATTAACAGTTTAATTCATAAAAGCTTGAAACAGGTTAATAAACTTCAAATAAGCAATTATTGGTAAAACTATGTTTGAACAATAAATCGTTTATATTATTGTTAGATGTGTTCTTCTTTAAACCACAATTAAATTGGATATTCTTAATTGGATATTTTCTCGAAAAATATAATGTTGTCCAGGGGTAGAAAGACATTTTAAGGAGAAAATGTAAAATTAAAATACCGGCTGCGACGCACACTGTCAAAAAATGTAGTGACTTCATCACAAATTTAATTTTATTTTTATAACTTACTAGATTTTATTATCTAGCTTTTAAATAAAACACTTATTTTATTAGATTTTACCTTTATTGATTCTAAGTTTGACTTCTTAGAAGGCTTGTTAACAACTCGACTTATCAAACGTAGCTATGCCAAACGAAACCTCGCAAAAAGAATTAGCAAATAAATGCAGACGCATTGTCAGCTTTTATTTGTTTTGAATTTATTAATAAAAATGTAGATAAAATAATTCATTTAGGACGAGTTTGCAATTCAGCAAATATTAAAATATCGGTAAAAATGAGGCCAATAAACCCAAGTTGCAATTAAGCATATAAATGTTGAATAAAAAGAATGTTAATAAAGAGGTTGTTAACTTATAGTAATACACAAAAGTAATCCAATAAAAGAAAGTTAGAGAAACGTAGATCGTTACCTACAATGTAAAAAGCATAACTAATAAAAAACTTAAACTATTTTTTTAATCAATTCTATTTGGGTACGGTTTTCCGTCGACCCTCGTCAAATTTGGTTTGTGAACATTTTTTTAATTTTTAATTTAATATTTGTTTTAAATCTATTTTATAGCCTTAACTTCGTCACTTATAACACTACGTTTTTTTTCTGGCTAAATGAAAGCGTCAAATGTGAGATCATGGGATCTGATGTTACCATAATTCGGAACATAATATCTTCGCTGGTGGCAATTCGACTACATTTTCTGGAGTGTCTAAGGCGATATTTTTATAGTCCTTGTTACGATTTCCCTGAGGATCTTCGGATAGTAAGCCTACAGGAAAAATACACTTTACAATTACATATATCTTTTCCATGAATCAGAATTTTGCGAAGTGTAGGTGCCATATTGTAACACTCGTAGAGTGCAACAAACTCTTTTGCCGTCTTCAAACAAAAATTACCAAATTTTTTTGGATCTACTACCTCGGTGATTGTTATAGCTTCGAGAATTATTGATAGCCTCTTGATTATGTTTTCATGTAGACCCATGATTTCGGAAATCAAAGAAGGATTAGCAAAGAATCTAGGTGACGTATTTCCTGAATTTGTTGTACCAGTGCCTTGCTTAACAGTGTCAATCTGTATTCCAATTTTCTCTTAAAGGTCACACTTTATCAAGTATTTTCGGGCTTCTTTCATCGGACAACTATTTGAGTCGACTCTCCCACCTTTAAATTCAATATTATAAACTACATGCAAAAGACACTTCATCAGCTTAATACACGAATGAAGTGGTGACATACCAAATTGCAGACCTTGTTCATTTACGGGCCTAGCTTGAACTTCTTCGATTTTATTCATCTTGGATGTTGTAGCTCCATAAATAAAACAAGAAGATGATGCTGGTGTTTTTGTTACTGATTGCGCTGTCTTTCCGTCAATTATTGTAAAATATTATTTATGTTTTATTTTAAAGTTACGATTATTTACTGTTAACTCAAATTCTTTTAGTTGAGATACCTCCTCATCAACTCTTCTCTTCTCTTCTCGTATAACTTGAGGTCTCTCTTTAACGTATGCAAACTGTGTGGAAGAAGGTTTATTGTTGTTCCATACTAATTTATTTATGTCATCACTTAATAATAATTTAAGTGGTACAACTGATGTCATATATAAATGAGAAGCAAAAATTTGATTATCTGAAAACCTCTGGTGGTATTCGATTAGACCAGATGCCCCATCACATCCCCATTTATAGTATATTGTTAGATTTCCGCTTTCAATTTTATTTATTTTCTTACTGACTTGATCTCTTGGACTCTTTTAGCAGTATGATGCAACAGATTTTGCAGAAGTATACTGCCTGACGCGTTCATAGATTTTCATGACTTATGTCTCATTTTGTTCATAGGTTATATGACTTTACGTAAAAGTAATAGGACTTGACACTCTTTTACCGTTTTTGATTTTTTATGAATTAAAAAAAAGAAATTAAATTTTTAGGCAAAAAATATTTTTTTTCTTCATACATTTATTTATAACTGCGAAACTGTGGCTTATGTAGCCGAAGATTATATAAAGAGATGAAAGTAATTGTAATTCTTGATTTTTTTAAATTTGTTTAAGCAAAATCCAACTAGTGGTTCTTGAGTTATGTTAAGCAAAAGAGCCTTATCAGAATTGAATCGCGAATTAATCAGCTGAAAAATGCTGTACTGGGTAATGCAACAAACTGATAGATGGCACCTGGTGGCACTTGAAATTGATTAAAAATGTAAAAACAGATATGAGACAATGTATTAGTAGTGATTTCCGACTGTGGGAAAGTATAGCTAAATTTGCAGGTCCAAATGTTTGGAGAAAAAATGGATTTTTGTTATATGTTTATAAAAATAAACAAACAAAAAATACTTAAGTCTCTGCAGAGTTTATTTTTTCAATTTTAGTATACTGAAATGTCCTACTTTAAACCAAAAATAAAACGAAAAACGTTAGCTCGTCTTGAAATTCTTAGGTTTAAATTAAGTTGGTTCGGTAAAACTAACAAGTACTGAGATTGAGACGTCTATGAAAAAAAAAATTAGCAGGCAGATCGGAGTACTTCTTTTTGATTCGATTGTACCATTTAGTCTAAAATTTCAAAATATCACTGCATGGAGAGTATGTTGACAATTTGACTTTTTTCCGCGAAATCCCCAGTGGGCGACGGAGTTAGGTGTCCTCAAAATATTTATAACTATTTTAATGTCACTCAGACAAATTGCTAGCCTTTTTTGAAATTGTAGGAAATTAAAACAAAACTTCCTTCCTCTTCCCCATTTTCAAGACCTCACCCGTGCTTGCGGTTGTATACACACAATGAAATTATTTCCAGCAATTATTTCGTGCAAGCGATTATATATAGATACTACATTTGTTTCGCATTCCAACTTATAAATTAACAATGAAATGGCTGTTTTTAGTGGTTTCAATGGTCACATCTCTTTCTTTATTCGCTAATATGTAATACCACAGACCGCCAATATGCTGACTTAATCTCCGAGCATAACCATTTCATGCAATTTGTTAAAAGTCACCACAATAACAGCAGTAAAACATTTTCCTAATCACATCAACAAAAGTATGTAGTGACCGTTAAACAACTTCTCGGCAAACAAGTTCAACATTTTCGTTTCTTTTTCGCTTTCAGGACTTCAATGTTTTTAATATATTAAATATACATACATAAGAAAAAGCTCGTAGGACTGAGAACGATTTCTTTTGTATTTCAGTTTGAGGCTTTGACTAAATAGAGTTAAATAATTATTTTGTTTCTTGTGATTAAGCCAAAGCAAATCCAGATTGAAGCTAAAAATAATTCGCATTGGAATCCTATTTAGAGGAAAGTAAGTTGCGCAGAAAACGAGGTCTTCTTGTGCCAAATAATTAAGCGTGAAAAACATTTTAATAAGCACCGTCTACGTGCTGAACGTGGTAACAAGAATTTAATTTCGTTCGTTAAAAGAAAGCCCCAATGCTGCCCCAAAATTCTTCACATGCTACAGCAAATTAGCAGTAACTGAAGCAAAACGAGGATTCGAACCGGATATTTTTAAAGCCCTTACTAACTTAAAATGCATACGTTTTATTACTTTCAATTCAACGGCATAAATATTCACATTGCAGATATGCAATTTTTTGGTACCTTTACATCATTCAATAACCCGAGTAATCATTAGGTTTTTATAAAATACTAGCGTGCCCGTGACTGCTTTGCAAGTCATTTTTGGTTTGTTTTTATTCTGCAGCGTTCTTTTTTTGTGTGCGCCAAAAAATTCAATCATTCACGAAAATTAATCAGAAAGAACACAATTTTTTTTCTTTTTTCTGTTTTTTTAATAATTTTGTCTTTTTCACAATTCAATATTTTTGTGTGCTTATATAATACGTCTTATTCTATTGCAATGCTTTTACATATACGACATTCTTCGATCGATTTTGGTTCGCGGTATAGACAAACAAAGCAGTTGGTTTATTAACACGTGAATATGATACATATAATTGACCTTGCGAAAAACAGGGATCATTGCAAAAGCAACACGTATGGGGAACTGAAGCCATTTAAAATCAAACGGCAGATATGGAAGAATCATAGGAATGCGTGGTATCAACACATCCTCGCCCTTATATTTTCCTTTTAAAATTTTTGCTTCAATCACATGATTTCATGACTTTTTTGACTACTAAACGTGTCCCATAGCAAAGTCGTGGCTGGCAGATATTTCTAAGCAAAATAATTGGTACACCAACTTTCATTTGTAGGCGGGTTGGGGCAACAGTTCAGATAGTTCAAGCGAATTTAAAAATTCGACTGGATAGTTTACAACATCGTCTTGATTGGTAATAGAGTCAACCGATTTGTAGGTAAAAATTTCCCCGGGAATGTTATTCGAAATTGTCACATTGATATCTGAAACATCTGCATTTTTCGCAGCTAAGATAGCTCTTTCCCCCAACCAATTATTGTTTCTAAAATTTTGTGCAAAACCGGGAAATACGTGTGTGACCAATTCTTGCTTTGAAAAACGTTCGGCTGATGCATTGCCGTCGCATTCTCTGCAAGCACACATAGCAACGTACAAACGTAAACACACATTTCATTTGATACAAAACATTGGCCCTATTTGTACGAGATTAATATTTGTTTCACACAACCTTTGTCCTTTCCAAAACACACGAGACTAATTAATCTAGCACAAAATTGTATAGGTAATAACAGCTTTGTGTGTGTTAGTGTTATACACATAAGTTACGGAAACTTCTTAGCAGGAATTTCTAGTGCCTGTAACTTTGAAGCTGCAGCATTGCTTGTAGAAGCAAGAGAAAAGCAGATCTTGTTGGGCCAAGCCATGGAGAGAGCCTCGTGACTCTGGTGGAAATATGCAATTCCTCCTTAAGGAATATAACTTGTTTTTTGATGAAGAAGCACATACTTCATTCTTGCGTTTTTAATTATTATTGAGCTACGTTAAATCAGATGAGCGAACTGATACACCCATGCGAAAATGTATTCCGGTTGAGAAAAAAATTGGCTGCCACTTTAAGATTATTTGCGACAGGGGAAACTTTTAAAGAAATTGCCGAAAATAGTAAATTATCTACACCGCTTTTAAGCTCAGCTTCATACTTCAAAAAAGTTTATTATTATTTATTTTCTGTAAAATATAAGAATATTATAACAAAAACTTGAATTCAATAATAATAATATTTCAATCATTTATTTTCATGTGATTTATTCAGGTCACAGGTATAAAGGTAAAAAAGATAAAAATAAGTAGCATAAAATCTATTTGTCTACTTTTGAATTCATATTCATATTTACACTGCGATAGCCAACTGAAGACTAAAAATCGCTCTGCAAAAAAGAAAATACAAGAGCTGTGTTTTCATAAGTGAATGTGTAGTAGTTTTGTTCTGCTAATGCGGGGTTGAAGCTAGTTGAAAAATTGTGCCAACCAAAAACTACTCTTTAGACCAGCACAACTAATCTCGTGCAAATAGGCTCATTGAGTCGAACCATGAAATGGAAAAAAAAATTTAATTTTTTGGAAAATTTGTCTTGTTTTAAACACGCACTGTAGACGCACTATTTTGTGTAAACGCATGAAACAAAGATACAAACCAGCGAACGACCATTACGAAGGTACTGTAAAAATTTGGAGGAAATCGGACACCTATTTTAGACTTAATTTTTATATATATAGATTTTCCCTTAAGTCCCAAATTTGTGGTAGTCCTCATGATTATGGTTTAAATAACGATTTTTTCCTCAGAGCTTTCATTACCATTAGTCTTCTTAGTTACTTACAAGGTAGTTAGGAGTTAATACTTGTAAAATAATGAGTTACAATTCTTGTTTTTTTGTATAAACGTTCTAAGATAACTTAACGACGAGTATATAAAAATCTATAGTCAGTATTTTTCAATCAGATTTCTCTTTCATGACAGGATTTTTTGACAGACTAACTATTGCACTTTTTCTGCAATGAGTAATTACTTTCAGAATAAAATATATAAATATATAATTCGATAATAAAATACTTAAATCACAATTGTACTTTTGTTATTTAAGCTAATGTTCACTATAATGGTACGCTTAGTTTTAGGCATAACATGTACATAGATTTCTTTCTGTATTCATAACTTTTATTTTATTTTATTTATTTTTTAACCAAAAAAGAAAAAGGAACGATAATTTTTTGAACTTAACTTATGCTGCTGCATAATTTTTATTGAATTTGAATTATTTTATTTAATCAACGAAAAAAAAAAATTAAATTAAATTTATTAAAAGTTCTGATGATTTATGTTAAAAATTTAGCGACCAAATTATTTTCATATTTCTTTACTTTATGTATTTGTGTTTCTTAGAGAAAATTATAAATTTTGTGTTGTTTTTTATCCTTTATAACGAAAATAGTGTAAAGTTCACAAGCCCCTATCCAAACGTCGCCAACCAAAGAATGTACTTTAAATTAGCTATTTTGGATGAAAGAAAATTTCCATCTTACAAGTTTAATGACTTATTAGACTGCATTGTCAAGTTGATTTACAATATCAATTCATTTACATAAAAAAATACGTTAATAAACGTTATTACATATTCTGTGGATTGTATCGGACGTGCACATGTTTACTGGGGTTTTAACGGCGTTTTATAACCCCAACGTTTGTAGAACAACAACTTTGCGGGCTAAAGAATGCTTTATATTTAAAATTTTTGCTGTTGCTCAAGCTATAAAACTGTTTGTATATTAAATTTATCTTAACCATCAGTGAAAATTGTTATTGCATTATATTTTATAACCACTTGTCTAATATATATTTTAAAAACAGGAAAAGAACGCTGATTATCCCAATTTTGTTTAGGAGAATGACTTCATCAGTTTAATATGTGTCCGATCAATTCATTCTATTGGTCTCGGAACTTGCTTTTATTATGAAAATGAGTTTTTTTAAAAATAAGCTTAAAACAACTATATAAGCATCACTTGCTGGACAAATGAATGAAGTCAAGTTGAGTCATCAGTGAGTAAAAGCCAACAAAGTTGCCATCGTGTTTAATTTGTGTGTATTGAAAGTTAATAAATCGTATAACTAAATTTAAAACTCTAAAGTATTGCGATAAAATAACCTAATATAACAAAACGTTTATTAAAATGAATAAACGTAGCAATATTAAAGAACATAGACTCAGCCACTGGAAAACTTTTTAAACAGATGCGTAAGCGTTTGGTTGAACCCTTTTCAGTTCACTTTATCTTTATTACCTTGGAAGCAATATTTCTCAATATCAAACATTTCCGCCACATGAAGAGATACAGTTTTCCAGGCCATAAGACTTTAATTCTCTCATTAGATCAGAAAGAAAATGTGTTTCTCAGTTTACGAATGATATTAAAATATCAAGGAGACTTCAAAGTTATAAACAACACAACGATTTAAGATCGTACTGACGAATACAATCTTTCTGGAGGCATATAAATAAAATTACATATGAGGGGAAAAATTCAAGTGTTTGGCTCAAGTGTTTGTCCTCAGACATGAATATCAACGCCCTAAGCACACAAAAATAAAACATAATAATCTTAAAAAAATTACCCTACCGCCTCCTATAGTAATTAGTTGTTCTAGGAGTCTATTGGTTAATATCCTTTTAAACCATTTTAAAATTGCCCGTCTCTAGCGCGCCATTAGCGCATAGGTCTGTTGGCACTTGCTGCGTTTTATTTTTACCGTCTAATATTAATTACTGCAAAAACCTAAAAAGGAAAAAGCGAGCTAAATATTTTAATGCCCGGAGCTTGAAATGAAACCACAGTGCACAGATTGGTGCGCTTTATTTTCTGTAGATATCCTGATGCCCTGTACAAATGGGCATAGCTAAACCGACTTCCCTCATTCTTTTATATTGCTCTAAACGGTAATTAAAAAAAATTTCAAAAGCAATTTATGTTTGTAGGTTGTTTGTAATATTAAAAAATACTTACAAATGTATGTTTAAAAATTAAATAAATAATGACCTTTTGACCACACTTAATTTATATGACTCACCCATTTCGATGAATAAGCTTTTGCTGCGTACTTAATAATAAGACTAAACAATTTCATGTTCCTTTAACAGGACACGCAATTCTGAAAGCGTAAAAAGTTTGTAATTCATAGGCGTAATTTTCCATCTAAATACTACGCATTCATGTATGCACATACATACATACATACATACTATATATTCATGAGTGAGTGCGTATTTAATTATTTTAAATGCTTGTTAGCAAGTTAATTGAAAAAAAAAATTCTTTACATATGCATGTACATACATCAGGGACATTACTCCGCGGGCTGTAACTCTTCTTAACACGCGCTCGATATTGCAAGTGGATTGTTGTGCTTTCTATTATAATCTAAAAATACACACATACACTTACCCGAAACCGTGTTACATGCTGTGATTACTGTCATTATAACATTCAAATAAACGTCTAGAAATTTTACATATTATTTAGTTATTCATTGTTATAGAAATAAATGAAGCGCGAACACACTTTTCTATTTTTTTTGTTCCCATTAAAGGAGGGCAAATAGTGTGAGTGTATATTTGGACTGAAAATTTTCACTAATTTTAAATACACGAATGTTTTATACCTTTAGCAAAAACTCTACAGCAGTCAAGCTTTAAAAAGATTTTATTTTCATTTCTTTATAATCTTTCTGCAGCAGTAACCAGTTATTTATATTTTTCTGGCTGTAGTTGAATAAGAATTAGGATTCAAATGAACTGAAATTTTATAATAACCAATTTTTATTATAATTTTTATTAATATATCGACCCCTTTGCGCGAAATTATCGCATATGCCAATCAATCGTTTTTAAAGTTTGTCAAAAATTCATGCTGGCAACTTTAAATATTTCTCACATGATGCTTAGATATCTTTTAAGGGAAAATAATTATGCTCAGCCAAAAGCTGAGGTTTTGGTCTCATCATAAAACAGATGAGAAAAACATTAGCTTTTAAAAAAATATCTTGAAAAACTTCCAGCAGTGCCGTCACATTATTGTAGAGCCAGATGTACTAAAGTTTATTTGCCACAAACAATTTCGAAACGAGCAAACCTTTTATAGGTGATACTCTCAGTATATGAATGATAAGAACTTCAACAACTGTATTGTGTCGAATTGGGTTTTCAGACAGGTTATCCAAAAAGACTTGAATGTAGTTTTTCACTTGCCAAAAAAAAAGACAAGTGCACTAATTGCGAAAAAATTAAACACCTTGATGAAGAGGGAAAAAATCGTTTGCAGAATTTCGATGAATATAGAATGCATATAAGAGACAACTATGAGGTCAAGGCTAATTTTTTAAGAGATCAATATGAAAGCAAAAATGTTTCTAGTGTTGTTTGCGCCAGCTTCGATTTGCAAAAAGTTTTGAATACTCCGTTCGGAAATAATGTAACCCTTTTTTACTCACGCTATTGAAATGGCTATTGTTATTTGTAGGGTGAGCGTGATGGTAAGCGAGGATGCAATGAAATTTGCACAGCCCTGTATAAGTATTTAATAATCGTAGACCAAAGAAGGACAGTTAAAGACATAGCTCTATATTGCGAAAAAATTAAAATAGCATATTTACTTCCCGGTCATACAATGATGCCAGTTAATTCTGTGCGCAGCACAATTGAATCATACGTACGCAGACGTACCATTTGGGTGCCAAGTGTATGACCCACAATTATTCGCAATGCACGAACTAATCCATCGACGTACAACTGTATTGAAATAGGCCAAACAGAGTTTGAAAACTGGAAGTCCTTTGCAAATCTGTTACTTTCAAAGTTAAACTAAACATAAATAAAGTTCGCATAGCTTTATTAGAAAAAATCAAAATCAACTGAACGTATTTACGGATATTCCGATAACTCCACTAAAAAAACTAATTTTACCTTTATGTTACATAAGCTGTACAATTCACCTTTATTTTTCTCTATGCAAAAATTTAATGATTTGAAAAATCTATGTTTAAAAAATAGCATACCGTCAAAATACCACAATGAGTATTTAAATTTAAAATATTTTGTACGCGAAAAAGACGTGTTAAATGAAAACGACGAAGAAGATTAACTTTTTAGTTTTTTTTTTTAATGAATTCATGCTTCTGTTAAATATTGATTACATTTTTTGTTACTTTGTACCATTCTAAGTTAAAAAAATTTAAAAAATACATAGAACCACAAATAAATCTTTATTTCAATTTATTTCTAACACTGACAAATGATATCGTAAGTGTCATTTTCTACACACGCATCTACGAAATGTTGTGAATGAAATTATCGTATGTGCCAAAAATACGTTTTTGTTGGGAGAACTTGATCCACCGGAATACTTTTAGTTATATCTGTTAATTATCTAAGCACATGTATATTTTCATTTTGATATTGCAAGCGAAATAAGAGAAAAGTAGAAAAATGGCTGTCCTGTAAAATTTACGATAATTTCGCGCAAAGGGGTCCATATATAATCATTACTCTCTATTTGGAGAGCAAATATAATTTACACATAGCATGCACATATTAAACAAAGAACATTTTAGAATTTCAATAGTCTAGTGCTTAACGACGTTTATGTTTAACGAAAAATCAATATATCGAAATAAAACATTAAATTGGCAATATAAACGTGAAAATGCATTTTTCATTTATAATATATTCTTCAATATTCAATAAGCGTCGAATCATTATTACAAACACTACGACAAGCGTTATTAAATCGAATCCTTTGGAAAAGAAATTGGGTACAAATTTTCCAAACTGGTTGTTTTATTGACGCTACTGAACTTGTAACAAGGGAAATTTATATAATTTTCTGAGAAACAATGGATATGCTGAGAATGAGTATTATAAAGCAGATCCCATATAACAGAGCTATGCTATAAAATCGATTATATTAGCGATATGTTCTTTAAGTTTTTTTTTAGTTTTGTTGGCCCTTCCGGACCCCTACACACACAATAAATAAGTTTGTTTGGGGACACATTTATCAAAAAAAGAGTTCAGTCTATTCACTGCTGCAGAATAAGATATAATCTTCTTTTATAGTTATATTTCGATCATTTGATTTTGGGCAACCAGATATTTAGCTTCCATTTTTAATAAAGTTAGTTAAACCTCAGTTTTGTCTTTAAAGTTGACATTATTGTTTTAGTAATCCGAACGGTGCATAGTAACCGTCATATCATCAAGATAAGACGTTAAGGCTCTGATAGAGGCTCGAACTTACAATGGCATCAGCTGATTATCACGCATGCCATAGTAAAGATGAAGTCGAGATTAAGCCGTAAATGTTATACTGCTTAGGGAGACAGCGCCGCACAGTGAGACAGCCCTATAGTAACTGCGGCAAAAATGGTTTTTGGCGTGTCGTCCAAATTCACAGTATATTAACAGATATATGAGTAACAACTCCCTGAAATTTCAGTCTCATAACTTCATTATTTTTTGGTCTAGACTCTAGAGCAAGTCAGTTAGTTCAGTATGTAATATTCAAAAGCTTATTGATAAAATAGTACATAATAAATGTAACTTTAAAGTATTTTTTTAATTAATTTAGTTGTTGTAGAATGAGTAGATGAAAAAATAAATTAAAAAAAAACACAAAAAAAATAATTCTTAACAACAAAATTGTGGTGTAAAAATTAAAAATTATGCATTTTCAATGGACTAGGAAATATAGGACAGCCCCTCGCCCTAGGTGCAGACATATATTAAATGAAAGATTGAAGTCTCAGCTTTCATTTGAAGTAAAAGACATATAGCATAGTTTGCAAAAGTACTTTAAACATACAAATAACTACAAAAAATACGCAACGCGCATATTCTGTCGCTATACGTATGTTGGCATGCAATAGCATGTTTCAAACAAAAACAAAAAGTGAGATTGATGAGATTCCAAATGAGTTGAATTTAATAAGTAAATGGGGGTGTGATGGATCACTAGGGCATAGTGAATATCACCGATGAAAATGTTTCTGATAAAAATATTTTTTTTAATATCTCTTGTTCCGTTAAAGTTTATAATATCTCTTGTTCTCATTTGTGTTGGACAAATTCAGAACCATCTTGAACAAGACTTTGTAGGCCTATGGAAATCGAATTTGTGAAAGAAACAGATGTTGTTAACAAGAAATTTGTGATATCTTATAGTTTAACTATGACGATGATTGACGGAGAAGTGGCAACAACAGTAAGTAAGAATTGCTCGTTGGCTGTTTGCAAAACATGCTGAAATGAATAATTTGGAAGCAGTTATCTTGAGAGCAAATTCAGCTGCAGCATTGAAATTTGGAATTTCGCCGCTACATGTTCGAATAAAATTCATGGAATGTATATTACATATCAGTTATAATTAAATTTAAAGTGTGGAGGACAAATACAGACACAAAAGAACAGAAAGAAGCTGTTAAAACAAAAATAAAAAAATTTTAAATTATTTCTGGGTTTAAAAATCGCTGTGGCGAAACAAGGCATGGGAACAACCAATGATGGTAATGACTCTAGAAGATTTTTTGAAAATCCAGAAATAACCGCTGGCATAACTGGTGTAAATGTGGACTTAATTCACCGATTTAAAATTATATTAAATACTATCAATACTAGTAGAAATATAGATGTTGGTAAATTCCATACGTATTGCATGGACGCTGCAAAATTGTATGTGGAGGTTTATCGCTGGTATTACATATCTATCGGTGTCCATAAAGTTCTCATTCACTGAGGCTTATTGCCAATAGGTTTGTTTGCAGTTTTTATTTTTGAAAGCTTTTTTTTTTAAATTTTATTTAATGTTAACTTTTTTTGCTACAGGAATGTTATCCGAAGAAGCGCAAGAAGCAACGAATAAGGTTATTCCATTCTCGTAAAAATTCACGTATTTCTACGAATGAAGATGTAATGCACTATTTGCAAATATCATCAGATCCTTATATTAATTCATTTTAGAATGAGAATGAAATTGAAAAAATTAGAATACCATGATGATGTTAAAAAATTATTGATAGAATGAAAAAAATATGTTTTTTTCTATTGCATTTCAATGGGAGGTGGGCGTAATTGTGAGTGAATTTTCTTTACTTTTCTTTAAAAGACTGGATTTGTCTCAAAAATAACCTGTGCAAAATTTCAGAGCTCTACAATTACTCCTTGTATTTAATGCCGGCGTTGTCTCACTGTGCGCCTTCTCCCTACACACCTGGGGCGTATAAAAGCTTTACATCTTTGCCAAATTATGTTTTTGTTTAAATTTTGGAGAGACTGCTTAGAACATTTTCTTGAGGTCAGGCGTTCCATATGCTTCAAGTCCTAAATTTTCGATTTTGTGCGTTCCTCTACAAGTTGCGAAAAAAAGTAAATTATAATTTATTAAAAAAGTTCTTGTTACTGAAAAGTATATTTCTTTCCATGCTGGTTCATAGAAATAATAAAACATCTAGACTAAAAAGTTTCAGTTTTCAATTGGAAATTATTAAAATCGTCATATAATACTCAAAGGACCATATTTTAATAATTTAATTTTTCGTAATTAATTATTAGTCGAACTATTTTAGTATAAGCAAATGGATAGTTATGAATCCGCCATAAGTTCATTTATATTTATTTTACTTATTTGCGTTATATTTTAAGAGAAAATGGGAAAAATTATAACAGACTGTTACGCCGTGTTTTCTGTATGCATACAACCGAAATTTGTGTATGTTATAAATTTTATCCACTGATTTATCAAATTAGAATCAATATTGCCTTAGTCCACGCAGAACTCAAAACCTATAAATAGCTCTCATATTTCTTCTCACTTTCCGCTAAACGTCGATTATTAAAAGAAAACCGGTTATAAATTCTGAAGCACAACTCAAGCTCGAAAAAATTTATTTATAAATAGACTATGGAAATAGACTATAATATGAATAGACTATAGGGACTATACTTAATACCCATTCTTTATATAGAGTTGCATATATCATCTTGTTGCATACTACTTTGTTTTGCCGGCATTTTGGTAAACATTGGTCCTGACAGTTTATATTTTACAGTCGTGAAGTAGACACGTGCCAAATTTATTATGGAAAAATATCCGATAAATTCACGTGTTGTAATCGTTAAAACATTTTATCAATTTCAATTTCATCCATTAAAAGTGGCAGTTTAGTGTGCAATTTAGAGCATTATAATGGAATTACTGCGAGACCTCCTTCCACACCAATTTATTTCAAGAAATGATGATGTAGAGGAGGGCTCGCATTTGTGAGACTAACAGAGGCGGCCATTTATCTGATATTGTATTCTACACATAAGTGCCGGAAAAAACAACATTTATCAATATAAGATTTCTTCTCTTTCATTAAATTAAAAATTATAAACAAACAAAGGAGGGTATACTACTTCCCGGCGGACACCATGTGTTATTGGAAAATATTGTGGCAATAATCGATGACATTCAACACCAAATATGGAATGCATTTTTTTTCTGTTAAGAAACGTGCTGCTATCTGCATGTATTATTTTATAACCAGTAAATAAACAAAGTACATTTTCATAAAATTGTAAAAATATTGCAATCACACGATCTCATGTTATTATTTTTGGATAACTTTTAAAACCGTTAATTGATTTAACGATAACGTTGGTAAAATCAATTGTTGAGATCAGTTTATATATTATAGATTTAAATATTATTGATTAAAAAAATAATTTTGTAAATGAATTGTACATGTTTTATGTATTTATATGTTTTATTCAGATGGTAAATTAGACTCTGCGTGTCTTTCTAAATTTTTCCCTTTCTCTTATCACCTTAAAATGTAAGAATTTCATGTTGATAAAAAACAATTGATTTAATTTAATTCTAAAATATAAACAAATTTTCTTGTTTTTATTTCTTTTTATTTAATGTGAGGTAACGAGAGTATGTATTTTATTACATGGCTAAAAAAAATGGCTGATGTAATCGCATTATATTTGGACTTTCATTGAGAACGATCATTTAAGAGAAAAAGTACTGACGTACATTGATACGGTCGGACTTTTATAAAGTTTTCGTCGTATTTGGTTTTTGCTTACATCCAAAATTAAATTTAATTTTTTTTTGTGATTGCAAAACACTGGTTGTTATATTATAAATTCGAAACTTATGATGAAACATGAGACGATATGGTGGCATAAAATGAAAAGAAAACAAAAACGTGACCTACACAAAATTTATTTAAGGTTTAAGCTGGAAATATGAAAATATCACAGTAAAGAGCAAAGCAAAGAGAAAAAGCAAACTTGAGTTGGCAACAACTTGACCGTAAAAAAAAATAAAATGACACATTCTGTCTGTGAACTGAGTGCACAAACGAAATAAACAATCTTATAATAAACGTTTTGTAAAGATTGTACACGAAGCAATTTCTACAATTAATTTTGGAAAATTAATCAATTTCTACTGAATTTCAAGTTTTAATTAAAATTATTTAGAATTTAGTGCCATGAGCTTAATTTGCATCTAGCTGTTACGTTGTAAGTGTTATTTATTTATGTTTAAAAAATATAATTTAACCTCTTTAAAAAGAATAAAATCTGTAGTATATTCGGCGTCTAGTTGCGTAGACTTATTTTTTTTCAACTTCCTAGTTTTCGTTAAGCTACCCTACAAACTTTGCAATTGGGTTCACTAAATAAGCATTTTACGGATCCTGGAGGGTGTTATGAATTGGCTTCTTATCACCATTCGGTTTTTAGGTTTTTACCATCGTCAGTTCTAAAATTTGATTTATGTGTAACCGGAACCAATTTGGCAGCCGACCTATTTTACAAAAAACAAAAAAAACATAGAATTCTAGTAAGCGAACACATTTATGGCAAAACGAAAAAGCTTGCTCCAAAAATCATCCACATATTTGGCACTTGCCGAAAATCAAACACCCTAAAATAAAGTTCTAATAATGATAACAATCCATGACACCTAAACACTGAAATCGGACCCTCAGAAACCTTGCAACAATGTATTTAAAAAAGCCTAAAATGTATCCCAACCCTCTAGTACAACATACTGAACGATCGTGACTGCATGTTAAGAATTGCATTATTTTCTATAGCTTAGCAGGTATTAGGTATTAACCTAAGCTCTAATATGTGCTAAACTTTTGTGACTTATAAGTATGCATGTCTTGTACTATCAGCATTTGAATTGTTTTATTATCTTTTTACATTCATATTTTCAATTAATAAAATTTTTCGTGTTCAACCTTTATGTTTTTAAATTGTAGAATTGTTCGCTAAACGTCACGAATTTGTTTGCCCCCCACAATTTATAAAGATACATTTAAACGAAGTAAAGAATTAAACAAAGTAAAACAAAGCAGTTTGTAACAAACCATACAAATTCAGACATTTCAAATACAAAATGCTGCATCAATATAATAAATTCTCTTTTTCATACGATTTATACGAAAGTACGCCACTGGCATTGTGTTATATAAATAAATATGTATTTCTGCTTACATTATATATATATACTCGTAGCATATAATATTCATCCGAGCTTCGAATATGGTCTTGATTGCAGCTTTGTTCTTTAAAATTATATATTTATTGTGCTGTGCCTGTTCATTTATATACTTCACTAAAAAAAATTCTTAAAATAAAGATTTTGTGGCGCAATGTATTTTTGATGTATTTTGGCTGGCGCATTATTAGAAGACGTTTGGAGTTCCGCAACTCCTGTTTTGGTTTAACTTCATATGAAAGCAACGAAAAGGAAACGGCGTAGGCAGGCTATAGGTCTATACTAGGCTAAGCCTAGTCTTCATCGACTTGGTGGTTCTATTATTTATTGGCCGAGTAAGGTATTAATTGATCACCCATAGAGTCTTTTATAAGTAACTGTAGTTCAATCAGGTCCTGTATACCCCTTAATAAGTTTTTATACATATTAAAAAAAGGGGGGGAACAAAACATAAATTCAACATAAGTCCTCGGGGGATGACGTCTACTATCGCCATCTAAGGTTAAATGGCGGCCCCTAAACAAGGTAGCCGGGCTACCCAATTAGTTTTATTGACCATCTGTAGGATGATTTGAACACTTTGGAATTCTTTGGTCGCCTCGTACTACAATTTTTTTGTAATTATTTCAATATTTCACATCTAAAGTTTCTGAGCAATATTGGAAAATGGCTTTTTCTGCTTTAATTTGGAAAAGTTTCTTGCCCATTTCCACTAATCCTTATTAAAAAGTAATATTATTCTTCTATGAAATGCGAGTACATATTTGCAACAAATTAAAAATTAGAAGTGGTTTTAACGGAAAAGAACTGTAAATTGTCTATTGTTAAATTTATAATCCTGGCAACATACGCTTTCTAATTGTAGTAAAATTATGGCTGTCGATAAAATATTTTAAAAATGATGGTCCACTAAAATAAATGGTCCAGAAGGATAAATGTTCGTGTATTTAAAGTATTTTTATAACTTGCGCACTCTACCAAATTTTCAATTTTTAGAATGAAATTATCTAAAGCGAAATATTGTGGATAAAGAAAGTAGATAAAAACTATCGAATTGTATTGGATGGTACATTCCATGAGCAACTAGAGAATTAGTTGCAAATTATGTATCAGCAACCCTTTTAGTAAAGCCCATGATTGAATCAAATTTTTGGTGTATTGGAGCATCGAGCACGGCACCTCGCGTACAATGTAAATGCTAGTTTTGTATAACTGGGGAGTTTTTATTTTATTTACATTCTGCAACAATTAAAGTACCAAAGTAATTCTGTTTCTGTTAGTTATAATATACTCGTACTTTATTTTGTTAAACCCGCTTCGGTTTACCTCATTTCGTTCTTTGGGGAAGGACATAAAAGAAAAGTTTGTGTCCTACCAAAGCCGTAAAAGAAACCGAATAATCCAAAAAATCGTCGAAACAACTTGAAGAGTTTGTAGAACTGATCAGAGTTTTCTTTAGTGGTACACATTGTTTTAGAAGTTTTGGAACTTTCTTATGCACTAACGATAACGCCACAAGCATCAATATGAAGTTAATTATTTGAAATTAAATAATAAATAATAAGTTGAATTTAATTTTCATCAATTGTGCTGGAATTCATTAACAATAAAATATTTATTGATATTTGTATGAAAAATTTGTTATTTAAAACTAAAATATTTAACGGATTACTAACGCGAAAGCATATATTCGAATGTTAAAATTTTTATTTTATATTCCAGTGGTGTTAATTATATTTAAATACAAAAATTTAGCATATAAAAAATAAAATATATACATCAAAATAAATGAGATAAAATATGTTTGTCACCTCAACTAACAAGCTCCCCTAATAATCTGAGACTATCTGTTGCCAAATTGTCTTCATATACTTTTTGGGAAAATAAAAAGCTGTTATTATCGTTGTTGGATTTTTATTCTTAAAGCTAATGGAAAAAACAAACTTGGCAAAGCCTGAAAAAACATCTTTTTAACGGTTTAACTCCACCATTTTTAATTATTTTTTAATCAAGTCATTTAATTCGTTCCATTCAACATAAATCTAGACCTTTAAACAAATAATCTTTATATTTATTTTTCTTTTACTAAAAGCTCTTATAAAAAATTAATCACTTTTTAGCAAAATGTTTTTTGTTCTCTTTTAAATAATTTTTGTATAAGACAAATCAAAACAATTTCTTTTTATTGTTTTTTATTACCGCTTAATAAAACAAAACAAATTGTTTTTTATATTTTTGTTTTGTATACTTGTTTATTTCCCTTTAAGAAAACAAAGCAAGTCAGTAGCTTAAGAAATATAATTCAATAACAATCTAGGTTTATTAGTTTTTGTTTATGGTACGTTGTTAACGGTCTATCTTAATCAAATCTGTTTTTTATGCTTTTGTTTATTTCTATTTTTGCTATTTATGCTTTTTTTGGACTTGCAGAACACAATAGTTTTATAAACACATACATTTGTTAACTTGATTAAAAACAAATTATAGCATACGTGTTCTATAAAGACCAAATATTTTTCAAAACTCTGCACTTAGGATTCGATTACAAAATATTATTATGAAGATAATTTATTAAGTTAAAAAAAAAACTATTTGTAAGTAGAAAAGTAAAAGAAACGACCCACAGTGCATTTTACAAACTGCATAGTTTTCTACGAAATCTTATACACACAAAACAACAACGACATGCTTATAAGAAATTCTACCAAATAAGTCAACAACAGAAAACAAAAACAACTAACATGGAACAAAACGAAATACACAGTCAAACAGGCGCTTAAATAATAAAAACAACAATATGGGGTGATGTAAAAGTAGAATATTTTTGTGTATACGAGAACCACTTAACACAACTATATAAGCACAACTATGAGTCACCTGTGAGTAAAGATAACAAAGTTACCATCGTGTTTATTTTGTATCTAATGAAAGTCAATAAATCGTTTAACTTAATTTAAAACTGTAAAGTACTGTGATATTGTTTTGCAGTAAAAGAACTCAAAGTAGCAAAATGTTTATTAAAAGAAATAAACGTAACACTATTTATCAATTGGAGAGTGCTTGAATTTATTAAATTATTTCTATTTAACTTCAAATAATTTCGCGATGTTTTACAAAATATTTATAATCAAAAAATAAACGGCGAAGTGCTGCCCTTTTGCTTCTACCAGGTTTTATATCAAAGATATTCTGATATTTTTATACATAAAGAAACACCACAAAAACTAAGTCAAACCAAGGTAAAAAATGTGTAAAATTAGTCACTTGCTGGAAATTTTTTTGAGGAATGAAGATTATTTTTCTGCTGAACTTCAAAAGCTCATTTTTGTTTGTTCTGTGAGTTAAATTAACTTTAGATTTCTTTCTTGTGACGAAAATTTTATAATGATAAATTTGCTATTCATTATTTTGTATGTTAATTCATTTACTAAATGAATACATAATGTCTCAAGTATCTACGCAGGGAAAACGTTTTGCGCATATTGAAGGTCTCCTTCGATTTCAGCTTACAATACTGCTTACTGCTTTAGTTATTTATTAATTATAATCTTTTATTTTAATTTTCAATAAAAAAAACTAAAATATTAAATTGTTTATTTATTTACGAAATTTTGAATTTAATTTTAATTTTAATATATAATTAAATGAGGTAAGGCCTTACAAAACATTAATATAAAATTAAACAGAATTAAATTTTTAACAGTTATAAAAACAATTTACGAATTAAATTCGGTACATATTGAATCACAATCTACTTTTCGTTAGATTTATGACATTTTAGCCACTTTATTTCAAGTTAAATTTCATTTTGGCGACTATTTTAAATATGTTTAAAATTAACCATAAATTACAATTTAAGTTTTAACTTAATTTAAGTGTTCATGCTAAAATTTTGAACACTAATAAATTATTTTATGATAAAGGTTTTTACGTTTTCTGTCTGTTGTGTGAACATTGATATTTTTGTATTTTCTACTTTTCTATTTTCTTATCGCACGTTTATATCAACAAATAGAAACTTATAAGTTCACTTCTCCACACAAATGGAGTTTTGTATACTTAAGTTAAAAAGTGTTTTTGTTTTCGAAATGTTTGCTGTGCTTTTTATAAAAATATTTTTGAGTTTTGTTCTTTTTTGCTGTGTTGGATCAATAAAAATTTTTCTATACAAAATTTTGGGTAAAATTCGCTGATGAGCTATATGGGCTTATTTTTATTATAAATTAAATTTATTCTGTTATTTTGCAATTTTACTTCTGACACCAATTGTTACGTTTGTTCCTTTAATAAACGTTTTGTTTATTGAGTTCTTTTTGTTGCAAAATAATTTTTTAGGCGAGTTATTCATTTATTTAACTGCCCAACAGATGGAGTTTTGGTCGTTTCTTACATTTACGAGAAAATTCTACGTCAGCATTATCACATAAGTGTTACTATTATTCAGTATAGTCGCCTATTTGACTGTGTGCTTTTTTGTTCTGTTTTAGTTGTTTTTATTTTCTGATTGTTAATTTAGTTCGTGGAATTTTAATGATCAGGTTATTATGCGCTTGTATTCACAAGATTTCTTAGAAACGTTTTGATTTATAAACAGAGTCAATAAGTCATTTCATTATTTCTTCACAAAAATGCGACCTTTGCAGAATCACGTTTTACACTAGATGAACAAACCTAATTCTAAGCTCACCTGCTTTATCTGTATGAGCTTTATAATTAATCGTTATTTTGTATAACATATACGTACAAATAAGGTGTATTGCTTCAGCTTTTTAACTTATGCAGGCAGATAGTTCGAATTCATATAAAGAATGAAGAGGCATATCCACTATAAAAATAGGCGCGAGCTATAAATTTAAAATTAAAAACTTGAATAAGTGTAAAAAATTGAAATAAAATGAAATGAAAAATAGCCTGGTAATCTAAAGAGATTTATAAATATATGGCCCTTACTTTTGCACCAAAATAGGCTGACAATATGGCGTCAGTTTGCCATAAAAGAACGTATAAAAACTTTTAAATTAAAATACCTCACAATAGTTGCGCTATTTTTACCAGACCTTATTTACCTAAAGAATGTTTTAAAGCATTAAAGTAAAAATAAATGTTGATTCAAGCATTGTGCGGAACCCTTCTTGTGTAGGTCCAATTTATACTTGACGAATTTATTTCATTATTGTAGAAAATACTCGTAAAAATGCTAAATATATCTTTTTTTCTAAGTGAAATTTCTTTTTCTTTAAATTTTCTCATCAATATTTTTTGTTAGTAAAAGTTTCTGAAAAATTTTTTTGTTTGAAATGTTTATTTTTCATATTTTAATTGCTTATTTGAGAATTTGGTTTATATCAATTTCTAAAAATAAGTAGATACATACTGCTTACAATAAACATTTGAAATTTATCTTATCACCAAGAAATAATTTCATTTGCAGTGAAGTTAAAAACAAAACAAAGTGATCCAAAGTATAATAAAAATAGCATTGTATTATTAGACAACTATTTTGCAGTTGCAATGAACTAGACATCGTACCATATTAAGATATGAATCCCAAAAATATAGAAATATCTCTTCCGTGCCAGGAACAAAAAGTATATTTTCAACTGACACTATCAGCCGGTATTATCAAGTTTTAGATTGAAGTCACTTTTCTGAAACTGTTTGCATAAAAAATAATTAAGAATATATTTACTTTCATGCTTGACAAACTACACGTAAGTACATTAACAAAACAAAACGTAATGCAGATATAAAAAGTGGCAGCATTTAGAACTAAATGTGGTCGATTGGCCAGTGAATCGCACTATTAAGTACAGGGAAAAATTTGTTTTTTAGCAGAACAGTTCGTATGTGGATAAACTCCCTCCAGAGGTCTTTCCTCACATTTTCAATGTAGGAAAATTCAAATCGAATGTCCACAAACATTACCCCCTCTTTCCTCCTCCCCATAAACTACTTTCCTAGTTCTGGTACAATGCATTGCATGAGTAGGGATCATCCCCTGAGTACTGTTCCGGATGAAAAAAAAATTGTTTTAAAGATTAAATAATTAAAATTTCGCAATTAGTGCACTTCCTTTACTTCATATAACGCAAAGTTCTGGAATTCAGAGCGTACTCTAAGAAAATTATTTTCTCTTCATTGATATGATCGAACAATGCAATTGAGTGTCGGTTGTAAGGTTGTAAAATAATTGTGGCCTGAGCTACCAAGCGTGTGGCAAACTGCCGTGAATGGAGAGGCCATCTCTTCAATGGGTATCGTCTTGGCGGTTCATATATAACGATTTCTGCTGCAGTTAGCACGAACCAGACGAGGAGATAATAAATGCTCCTCTTGCATACGGATTCTGCGAAAAAGCTCTGTTTAAGCTGTTTTGCGTGATATTGCGACGCACGTATGAGTCTAGTTGTGTTGGGGAATGAGTCGGCTGTTACATTTACTGAACATAGCGTTTTAAAAAGTATTGCAATTTTTCTCATGAGGAGTGGAGTTTTTATATGAAATAAATAGAAGGCTAAAAATAAAATATCTTTAAACGTTCTTATATTTTCCGACAGGATTTAATTTTATTGGGTAAGATTTTACGTCATCCCGCGTAAAATTTGATTTCTTCTTTTTTCTCTATACTCTGAACAATGATGATGGCATATAGGCGACACCGGTCTGTTTACAAACCAAATTTGGCGCGGGATGGCGTAAAATCATACCCAATATCTTTATACGTTTAAAGTATTAGCAACAATTGATATAAAATTTGTGTAAAGAAAACATAAAACTGTCAAAAGGTTTTAAATGTCATTCGTACAAGCTGCGCCGTTCGTGATATATAACACAATTGTTAAATTAGTACGAGACAATTAAACTTTTCAATGGCTCGTTCCTATTTGAATGTCTATATAATTTTTTCAATAATATTAGACTTGATGACTTGTGTCTAATCGCTCAATTATCGAAAGTTAACACGCTGTTTCAATTAGTATAAGTACTATGTGAACGTAGCATGCAACATACATATATGTTTATGTAAAAAGATATAAAAATTGAACCCCTGGTTCAACTGAAACAGAATGTAATTTTGCATATGAAAATGAATTTCTAAAATCGCTAATAAAATTTAAGTAAAAGGGTGAACGATAGGGCCTCTTTTTTTAAAAAATTTAACGTAAAGGGCACACTATACAGTGATAAGCACCCCAGCAAAATTACCAAATCAGTTTGCTTAGTAGAGTGAATCCGCACCGCTTTAAATACCATTTCATATTTGAGATGCAATCGATGAGAAGTAGTTTAACTACGAATTATTTTTTACTAAAACGTTTTTATATATATGTATAGTTTTTATATGTATTATATATTTATATGTATTATATATTATATTGAATTGTGACAATTACGGTTGTCTCATGAAAAGATGTACGTGAGAGACCCAGCCTCAAGTCGATTTTAAACCTTCTTCTATCTTTGATTTTGGTAATGTTAGAAAATTAAAGCTGAAAATAGTTTTGTATACATCCGATGATATATAAGTTGTCACAACTATCAAGCATGTTGTAGTCTTTGTACCGCTTCTAAAAAACAAAATACTGCAAAGACTAAGCTGCAGATATATAATATAATAATTGAACTCTTTTAACCCTTATATCGAGAGGCTTTAAAGTTACTATTTATTTGGTTATTTTTTAGGAGTATTTTGAGTTAGGCAGTAGATTCATGCAGAAAGTAAAACATTAAGCAGCAATTGGAGTAAAATAACGTGATGATATTACGTCTTGAAAGGCAATAAACTTTTAAGTAATAACTAGTTTTCTAAGAATGTAAACGATAATTAGGTTTGATTTTTGTATCCATTGTTTAATAAAGATAAAATATTGTGATTCCGTAAAGGAGATAAAACAAAACCACAAACACAACAATATTGTTATATTTATACAGTCGGCACGCACTTGTTGCGGTTAGATCGTGTAAAATAAAAAATGTTAAAGAAAATTTGTTGAAAATATAGGTGATAGCACAGTGTGTACATCTAAATTTTAAATCGGCCAGCTAACCTTTTTATATTTTTGCTTTTCATATTAAAAGTATTTCTGCTTAGTTTCAGTATTTACTTTGGTTTGGCAAGATCATATTGTAAACGAGATCAAGACTATTGCTGCACCCATAGCAAATACATACAAATAAAAAAACGTGAAAATAAACAAACACACTAAAAACAAATAAAAAACGTTATTTATACACACAAGTCATCTTATATTTGTTTTTGTATAGAAAAATTGTAACTTAAAAACAAACAGACGTGGAGTATAAAGTTTCATTTATGTGGTTAAACTAATACGACGTTAAGTTTCCTTTTCTGTTTTGTAAAAACTAACTAAATTTAATATCAAAACTTTCTAAATGCATAGTATATCTTAACTTCACATCAACTAAAATAAAAGAGGCAATGGCTGACGGTAGCAATGCCATAAATCTAATGCTTTTTTGTCTTAATCTTCCAGACATCATACTTGTTTTGTTGTTAGTTTGGTTTCTTTTTAAATACATACACATGCAAACTACAAAAACAAAAAATGCCTTTGAAATTAGTTTATTTACTTTGATTGTACAGTTATGGAAATTGTTAAATTTGATCATGGTTAACATTATTTCATAGGGAAGTTCTAATGGTCATCGAAAAATACTCGATTTAGGAATTCTAAAAAACAAAATAATAAGAAAATGCTTTTGATAAAAAGTTAAAAGTAGTTTAATAAGAAATCATTCCTTTCCTTAAGATCGTTTGTATCAGGAACTTAGGAACTTTTGTCTCGAAATTGCAAAAAATTGTACTTCTGATACTTCTGATATGAATGTTAAGCACAGTAAACACGACCTCAAATAATGCTAAGTGAACTGATAATTTTATACTGTACTTTCGGGGAGAACGCTACCTAATGTTTCCAGCCTAATTAGTCTACGGTTAAAGGCGCACGACAAAAAATCCTAATATGAAATCTCGAGCATTTTCTGCGGATAATACAGCAAAAATTGAATACAATAAGAACCGATTTTTTATTTTATCCCACATAGATTCACGAACTATTGTGGTTATTGAGTTAGGGTAGTATTAGAGACAAACTGACGGACAGACCGCTAGAGTCGCATACTTTGCAACTAAATTAATAGGGTTCCTTTTCTAACTTTTGCTAATGGAACCCTTGAAACAAATGTAGTTTATTGCAGCCAAATAACTGGATTTTTTAGTTTTGTGGAAGTAGTCGCTCTCAATTATTAGCAGGGGAAAACGAATACTTATTTATCAAAATATAACGGAAAGAGCCTAAATCAATATTTAACATTCGGTTTCTAAATGGTAACCCAGCAATTGCAAAAAGAGCCACTGCAAGTTGATAGTACCAGAAACTCGAATACAGTTTGTAGGAGAAGGTACAATCAAGAGATTATGTTAACAGAGAAATTAATTTTCAAATAACTACAACTATTACTTTCTCGATAACAGAAAATTGACATTACAACAGGTTGGTATTATGGAAGTTAAAACTTTAAAACTGACAAAATACTTTCAGCACTGTGATTGATTCAGATTCTAAGGCAAATGATATTCTGAACAGAATGTATGGATTAGCAAATAAAAAGTGAGAAAGTTTTAAAATAATTTATTTCAGGCCACAGTTTTTGTCCTCACCTTATTCTTGAGCCGTTAACAAAAATGAAATAATTTTTTTTTTAAAGAGAAGTAGCACTTCAGGCAACAATGCCTATTATTTAGTCAAGTACCGTGCTACATTCTTAAAGGGATAGAGAATAGATGAAACAGGTGGTGAAAGTAGAAGGATAGTCGAAAATTAACTGCCGTATAAGACAGCACAGCGACCAGTGACTACGCCTTCATCGCTTAGCGGCCCCACAGACAGTCAATACTTATTTTTGTAGTGAAAAAAACCAAGGTCTTCGTTGGGAATCGAACCCACAACCCCCATACTGACAAGATAGTACACTACCTTCTAGCCTACAGGGGTACCCGGTTATCTCCTAAGACATGAATAAAGAATATATTTCGATGATATTTTAATTTACATTTTTTCACTTGATGCATTATTTTTTGTTATTCATCGAATTTTTCGGGAAGTTATTTTATTTGATTCAATTTTCAGTTTTAAGTGAGACGTTTATTTATTTCTAAATTTAACTATCTGAAGTTTAGAAAATCTAATACACAATTTATCTTATATCGTACAGTTCTTTGTATTAGAAAGAGACTGAAAATATTTTTATAAAAATAATGAGACTTTTTCGAAACTTTTAATTTTTCAAAAACTTTTTTTATTTTAATTATTTGTTATATATGATTCCTTATTTTAACAAATGAAAATTAAATAAAAAAAAATTTTTCTTTTTCCTTTTTTTCGGCTTAAGGTCTTGTTCAATAAATTAAAAAATTAAAACATTTGTTTAAGTTTAAAACAATTTATTGTTAATTTTTAATTTTTTTAAAATTTTTTAATTTTTGAATTTTTTTAAAAATTTAAAAAAGTCGAAAGTCGTTTTAAGCAACGCCCGCAGTAAACAACATATTGTTTAGTTTAATTTTATCTTTATTGTTGCTGTGAATTTAAGGTCTTGGAGTGAACCATATTCGCCAAAATCAAGGCATTTATAGAAACACCCGTCAGTTTTTAAATTAATTATCTACACTTAATTATTGTTAAATTTCAATTTGGTTTTAAAATCCACTAAATAAATAAATTATTAACGAACATATTTGCGCATACTCTTCTACGTGTCTTCCTATGATATTATTCTAGTTTTATATCTAATTTATGTACTTATTCTGTCAGCATCAGGTATGTGAAAATTAAAAACACCATTATAAGGGCACCCTTTAATTTGAAGCTATTATTTTATATTTATTATAGCGGCCATAGTTTTACATAAATAGTGCAAAATGTAAAATATATTATTTGGGAATATTGTTTAGCTAGTTCGTTGTTGATATAGCAGCTATATTTATACATCGTTTGTGAAAATATAATACGTTTTTTGGTTGCATTGACAGATGGGCAGACATTATATGGGTACGGAACCCTAGACAGAGAGATCGTAAAGGATCGTAAAAGGAGAATTGAAAGTAGCAGTAGTAGCCGTAAGATTTTAAAACTAAACGCATTAAGTTTATTCACAACGTTAACAAGTTATTATTTCGAAATTTGTAAAATATCGTCGGTGCCGAAAAATTGGCAAATAAAAACTATCGCCATTTTATTGGAATCCAACGCATCTTAAGTCGATTTTATTTAATATTTTTTGCCGCCTAACAGTTCTCACTCCAAGAAAATGCATTTCACGTGTACAAAGTCAATATTGATTTCAACAGAAATTTAAGTTTTCTTAAAATTTTTCCTTTGTTTTACTTATTAGATAATTTGGGAGCGGCCTTAGTATAATTCTTATTATTCTTCTTCTTTTTCATAATGAAACTTAAGCTTTTCGAAAACGTTATACAGAATGACTCATTTGTTTTTATTAGTACGACCAAAAAGTTTAAGAAATTAAAACAAAAAAAAAAAAATATTTAACGACTGGTTGTTAGGCCAGATTAAACAAAAAATGATTTTGTCAAAAAATAATTAAAAGATAAGATTGTTTTGTTTTTCAAAAAATTAACGGAAACGAAATGACCTTCGCAGTTCTGTTTTTTTTAAGATACTGTCAGAAGCATAAGATATTCGATGAAATAATGGTTACCACTGGAACATTTTAACTCTTTTGTGCATTAAATATGACACGAGATATGATAGAAGACCTTAAAATATTTTCCAATTGTTTGGTTTTATTTTATACTTTTAACGCCGTGTAAAGTTAAATACAATTTTACTATTAACAGTCGTTGAAATTATTTTACCAAATATTTGCCCATCTAACCTTGCTATTGGTTTGTTTGTTATTTTTGATGATTTTATTTTTCTATTTCAAGTTCTTATCGTAAAAGATTTAATCAAATATACAGCAACAAAGTAAGAGTAAGTGCTTTTGAACAATAATATTCATTCATTTCTTCATGAAAGTGAGAGCTTTGAGGGTAAAGTTGTTTGTTTACTTATCAAAAATGTTGTTTTTACAAGTGTTTTATATTTAATTTCAGTAATTTTACAAGTACCAACAACTTTTGTCATGATTTAAAATTTTTACAAAACAACAAAACACTCAACTTGATTTTTGTTTTAAAATAGACTAAAATTTTCTTAGAGAAGATTTATGACACAATTTCACACATATTTCTGTACATTTTTAAAAGTGTAAAAACAATGGTTCCGCATTAACAATTCTATCTATGAATCTTCTTAACTAATTACAAAAGGCCCTCAACTACAAACTTGAATCATTGAAACTGATTTGTTCGTTGTTACTAGAAGCATCACATTGAAGATGGATGGAGATCGATCTTTCGGAGATGTAATGACTATAAAATGGAATATTTCAAAATTGTATTTCGATTCATTTTATATAAAGCATAATCATGCCAGTTTTAGTTGTTGCCAACATATTTTATTGCAACTGAAATATGAATATCTTAAGAAGAAGATTTTCAGTTAAAAAGCACTGAAGGCACAAATTAGCGTCCTATTATTAAGTTGGAAATGTTACAGAGCGGCAAGTAAACGGAAAATAAATTTATAGTTTCCAAGTGGTCAGCTAAATTGTTTTGCAACTTGTCATTGGCTTAAGCGAAGCTGTCTGTGACTTTAACTTTCGAATGTGTATCTTATCGCGCCTATTGCGTCGATAATTCGCAACATATTATCTTTTATAGCTTAGTTGACTATCAACTTTTAAATTTAGATATATGCCGGTCTAACCTTTTTGTGCTGATGAAAGCCAAGTCTTTACGGTTTTGCTCTAAAAAAATAATTTTGTTTTTTAACCTACTTTTTTATCGGCTTTAACATACATTGTGTGAAAACGTAAAATCTTATCGTTTATTTATTTCCAATACCAAATAATTTATACATTTGTTTATTAACTTACCGCATCAGTTTAGCCGTATAAAATAGCTTACCGTTCTGTGATTATTTTCCATATCCTGTTAAATGTTTTTCAGGAAACAAAGAATAGAATCCATTGAGGCTACTTGGAAACATTTGCAAGTCGAACATAACTATGGTAACGTTTATTTCGAAAGCATCAAACAAATATCAGATAATTCATGTTAATCCTTATAAAAAAAAAAATAAAATAGTTCATTGGCGGCATATTCCCAGATCTCGTTTTAATTAAAACTATCTGCAAATGCTATTATTTTAAATTTAGCCTAATCCGACCGCCTCATTTTCACAACGAATCGTTAATTCCTTCACTTAACTTATCTGCAGTTTGTTTTTTTTTTTCGATAGATAAAATATATTTTTTTAGAGAAAAAAAAAATAAAAATACCAGATAAAATTGTTTTCTACTTTATATATACGACTGTATAGTATGACATCATACTTTTTCACAATTTAATTTTATTTAAGCTATTAGAAATCTCTTAAAATAAGTTTTTAAGTTCTTAAAGTTTGCCCCAGCCAGTTTAACAAATAATAACTAAAGGGTCGCCTTATAATTTTAGGAGCATATAAGTGTTAATCGTGTTTCACCTCAACCTTTGTTTTTATCAAAAAAGTTCCTCCCGCTATTTGCAGAAACATATATCTGATTGGGTTTAATTAAATTTTCTTAATAATTCACATAATAAGACCATTAATCTTTGAATTGTAATATCTTTCAAAGAGCACTTAACTCGAAAAAGCCATCTACAATAACATACAACAATTTAGACTGCAAGTTTTTACTTTATACTGCGACTTTATTTGTGGTTGGTGTTCAAACATTCAGGTCAAGGACACAGGCTTTTTAAAAAATATGTCAAAGTAAAGCGCATTTACAGAAGATGTGTTTAAAGTCTTTAAAAGCAACATCTTAAACGATTGTGGTACCATTTGGGTAAGAAGGAGGAATCTCTTTTTTTTGTCAAGCACCCTAAAAATTAATCCTTATGGCGCCAGACACTAAAATAATTTTAACTAGTCTTTACCTTACATACTGTGGGATTAAATATATGAATGCTTATTATAGTCAGTTCCACCAAATTAAATATTCAATAATGAATAATGAAAAAATTGTTACAGTGAATAAATTGACAATCATAAAATAATAAACAAGGCGCGACAATATTTACCATTAATTGGAAATGCTAAAACTCTTGAATGGATTAGTGAAAATGTGCAAAAAATTTATCCGACCTCAAATGCAACGGAAACACCATGCTACACGAAAATCCGGCTCGTTCAACTGAAAATATAAGCACAGTGTTGAAGGTTATCTAAAACCACCACAGGGGGAATTTTGCATAAGGATTTGACTGTGAAGCCTTACAAGGTTCAACTGGTGCAGGAATTGAAGTTAACTGACCATTCGGCTGCTTTTTTTGAAAAAATCATTTTTTGAGACGAAGCCCATTTTCAGTTGTCAGGGTGTGGCAACAAGCAAAATTACTGCATTTGGGCTTCTAAAAATCCAAAAGCGATTTTTTAAAGCCTTTGCATTCGCTATGTGGTCTGAATGTATGATTGGGCCATTTTTTCGAAGATGAGGCTGGAAATGTGGTGTAACGGTCAAGGAATCACACTATCTCGATGTGCTAACAACTCAATTTTGGCCTACTATTGACAACGTGGATATCACTGAACGTGGTTTTAAAAGGTCGGAGCCATATATCACACAGCCAAGGAAACGGTCCATTTATTGCAAACCACATTTCCCGATCACATAATTTCACGTCAATCAACAGTTAAGTGGCCAGCCAGATCATGTGATTTAACACTACTAGATTATATTATGTGGCACTATGTTAATGACAGAATCTTTACGGATTCAATCGAATTGATATCAGCCTTAATACTCAAAATCCGTCATGTGGTTAACGAAATATTACCATTATTATTATTAATCTAATTTTTTTGTTTTGGAAAACAAACTGCTTGTTAAAAAATTGAAAGTTAAAAAAATAGAAATATTATATTTAAAGTCAGTTATAGTGGATCTTATATTGCTATGCAATTGAATATCTGTTCTAGATGCATTTATAGTAAATGGAAGAAAAAGGTAATAATTCCTATGTTTTGACTTATTTAAAGCTTATCTGAATATTGCAGGATTAATATAAAAAACGTTATGCTTTCAATATTTTATATAATTTCTATATTATGGAATAATTAATTTAAATAAAATTTAGTAAAACATGATCGCCTTTTTGAAACAATTTCGGATAGCAACGACTTGAATATTTCTTTCTTTCGAGCTGGATTACTTTAAACCGTAAACTTCACTACAGTTATAGCCATGTGTAGTTCCAACCAAACTGAAGTGGGCGTTTAGGAATTAACTATTAATGATCTTTTTTTGCAAAGCTACTCGCTGTGAGCTGTCTTATTAATGTTATAAAAATACAAATATATTGTTCTCTTTTTCTTGCTTATGTCCTACGTGAAAGCTTTCTCTTTTGCCTTTTCGGTGTAGATTTTCGTGTAGCATGGTGTTTCCGTTGCATTTGAGGTCGCATAAACTTCTTGCATTTTTTCACTAATGCATTCAAGAGTTTTAGCATTTCCAATTAATGTTAAATATTGTCGCGCCTTGTTTAACATTTTATGATTGTCAATTTATTCACTGTAACAATTTTTTCATTATTCATTACTGAATATTTAATTTGGTGGAACTGACTACAATAAGCATTCGTATATTGAATCCCACAGTATGTAAGGTAAAGACCAGTTAAAATTATTTTAGTGTCTGGTGCCATAAGGATTAATTTTTAGGGTGCTTGGCAAAAAAAAAAGAAATCCCTCCTTCTTAGCTAAATGGTACCACAATCGTTAAGGATGTTGCATTTAAAGATTTCAAACACATCTTCTGTAAATGCGCTTTACTTTGACAAATTTTTTATAAAATCTGTGTCCTAGATCTGAATGGTTGTACACCATAAATAAAGTCGCAGTATAAAGTAGAAACTTGCAGTCTAAGTTGTTGTACGTTATTGTAGATGGCTGTTTCGAGTTAAGTGCCCTTCGAAAGATATCACAATTCAAAGATTAATGGTCTTATTGTGTTAATTATTAAGAAAAATTAATTAATTTGCAAATAGCGGGAGGAACTTTTTTGATAAAAACAAAGGTTGAGGTGAAACATGATTAGCATTTTATATGCTCCTAAAATTATAAGGCGACCCTTTAGGTATTATTTGTTAAACTGGCTGGGGAAAACTTTAAGAACTTAAAAACTTATTTTAAGAGGTTTCTAATAGCTTAAATAAAATTAAATTGTGAAAAAATATGATGTCATACTATACAGTCGTATATATAAAGTAGAGAACAATTTTATCTGGTATTTTTATTTTTTTTTCTATAAAAATATATATTTTATCTATCAAAAAAAAAAAAAAAAACTGCAGATAAGTTTAGTGAAGAAATTAACGATTCGTTGTGAAAATGAGGCGGTCGGATCAGGCTAAATTCAAAATAATAGCATTTGCAGATAGTTTTAATTAAAACGAGATCTGGGAATATGCCGCCAGTGAACTATTTTATTTTTTTTTTAAGGATTAACATGAAATATACGTTACCATAGTTATGTTCGACCTGCAAATGTTTCCAAGTAGCCTTAATGGATTCTATTCTTTGTTTCCTGAAAAACATTTAACAGGATATGGAAAATAATCACAGAACGGTAAGCTATTTTATACGGCTAAACTGATGCGGTAAGTTAATAAACAAATGTATAAATTATTTCGTATTGGAAATAAATAAACGATAAGATTTTACGTTGTCACACAATGTATGTTAAAGCCGATAAAAAAGTAGGTTAAAAAACAAAATTATTTTTTTAGAGCGCATATTTATAAATATTCTCATAGGCGTTGCTTATCCCCGTTGTGCTATACTGGGTGTGGGAGTGTAAGATAGACTCTATTGCAAAAAATATACTGAATGAAAATCGCATTTAAATAATTAAAATCCACTATGAAAATGGTGAATACTTTCGGACAACATAATCGTCCTTCTGAGACCGCTATTAAGAATTTGGTTGTTAAATTTGAGTCGGTACAAAATGTGAGAACACCAACGCGTGTCCGACCGACTCGTTCAACTGAAAATAAATTCACAGTGTTGAAGCAGATCCAAATTTGTCGAGGTTCTCGAAAATTTGGGTTATCTAAAACCACCACAGGGGGAATTTTGCATAAAAATTTGACTGCGAAGCCGAAATGGATAAGACTATTTCCTGATGAGAACCAAACACAAATTATTTTATGTATCAGGAAGTATATTAGCTAAATGCTTATAATTAAGTTTAATTAAAATTTAACAAATCATTCTTAATTTTTCATTTGAGTAATGAGCATAATTTTCTAAATTCATTTTAAAATTTTAATTAATTTTAAAATATATTTATGAATTTTAAATTCACTGCTGTTGTATAAAAAACTGAGTTTTTAATTAAAATAGCTCTTGTATCAAAGTCATTTTCGAATTTTTCTTAAGTAAAAAAATCAAAAAAACGAATTTCCCCTTTACAAAATTTTAGTGCGATTAACTACAGCTCTGATATGTTTACGTTAAGGTGTCATGTAAAAATTTATTTATACAAAAATATTCTTAAAAAAAACAACATAATTTATTGCATTGAGTGAGATAGACCAAAACAATAATAGAGTTTAATTAATAGTATTGTTTTTGTTATAAACATTTAAACAAAAACAAAGAAAGAACATTATTGTTTTCATCAAATTCCTAAGTGTTGTAATAAAAACATATTTTGAACTGGAAAAATAAGAGCACAAGGAATTAAAATATTCTTGTTTGTTTATTCAAATTAATTTTATTTCTTTGTTTTTCATTACATATCATAAATCTAATGTTGTGAAAATAATTTAGATTAATTGTATCCGTTGTTACTAAATTAATGTTATAAGCAGTTATCTCAAACAATATAAACAAAATACAGAGGAGAACAAGAATAATTATAAAAAATAAGTTGCGGTTTCTATTTATACTTGTGCCAAGATCATATAATCAATCTCCTTCAGTTAGCTCTTCCAATAAACAAAATCATACTGTTGCCGATTAAATAATCCATTTATTCTTATTCGATTTGTTCGAAAAGTTACTACGACAGTCATTTAGAACGCGGATTATGAATGAAAAATGATATCTGGCAAATATCTACCACGGCCACGATGACAGATGTCGATAATTTCACCAAAGCTTTTAATAATTTTTTGCCAAAATGGCGTTCCTATTTTATTAATCACGGATTTTGAGCTTTAAGGCTGAAATCGATTGGGTTGTCTCTGCGTAAACTCTGTCCTTAACAAAGCTCCACAAAAAATATTCCAGTGGTGTTAAATCACACAATCTGGCTGGTCCAAGAAATTATGCGTTCAGGAAATTTGGTTTGCAATATATTGATCGTTTCATTCGCTGTGTGACATGTGGCAACGACCTGTTGAAACCATATGTCAGTGACATTCACGTCATCAATAATAGGTCAAAATTGAATTGTTAGCATCTCGCGATAGTGTGATCCATTGACTGTTACCGCAGTTCCAGCCTCATCTTCGAAACAAAACAAAAAATTACCCAATTACGTCTCCAGATCATCTAACGCACCATGCAGTAACACATTGAGCATGTCAAGGCTTCTCAATAATCGCACTAGGTTTTTGAGGAGCCCAAATGCGGCAGTTTTGCTTGTTGACATACTCTGACAAGTGAAAATGGGCTTCGTCTGAAAAAATTATTTTTTCAGAAAAACCAGCCGGAATGAATTGATCGAATCTAGTGATGTGAATGGTCGGTCGGCTTCAATTTCTGGAGCAGATGAACCTGTAAGGCTCGAAGTCAATTCCTCGACCTTTTCAACAATTTGGCTGGTTCAACTGGTGCAGGAATTGAGGCCGACTGACTATTCACATCGCCGTAGATTCGCTCAATTCATTCGGGAACAACCGCTGGCTTTTCTGAAAGAATCATTCTTCAGACGAAGTCTATTTTCACATGTCAGGGTATTTCAACAAGTAAAATTGTCACATTTGAGCTTTAGAAGAGCGATTACTGAGAAGCCTTTGCATGTTCAACGTGTCACTGTTAGTGCACTATGTGGTCTAGAGACGTAATTGGGCCGTTTTTTTTCGGAGATGAAGCTGGAAATGCGGTAAGGGTCAATTGATCACAAGCAACCAAGCAATCAAATAAATGAAATTATTTAGTTTATTTTTTGGACAAATAATGGTAGCTCCTGTTAATAAACAAGTGATTCGAGATTTTGACCTGTAATAGATAATTGTACATAAAGAATGCAATATTATGTCATAATTTATTTATTAAGTAATAAACTTTAAATTTAACTACTTCAGTCGAGTCTGTAAACTAAGAATTTTAAATTAGTAGGATTTAAAATAGATTTTAATTAAACCCTTTTATTTATGGTATTATATTGTTTGGTTGTCCTTTTATTTATACACATACTTTGACAGTTATCTAGTTAATTACGCAGCCCAAAAACAGTTTTTTTAATACGAGTAAGTTATTAAGTTTATATAGACAAAAAACTTTTTTTCATTTAAACAGAATCTTCGTTTTAAACTTTGCAAATTACCCTCAATTTGATGTTAAACTTTAAATGATCAAACTCATTGCAATTCCTTTTATTTGTATACAGTGTTTTTTTTTCAATATAATTTATGAATTTATCTTTAAAATATTATCATCATTTTAGTAATTTTGCAACATTGTAACTTAAGACAACATAAAAATAAATCTAAATGTATTAGGGGTGAAAATAAATATTTTTCTTCATTTTATTTGTCTGTACGTAGTATGAAAAATTTAGATGAAAGTTTTAAATTTATATCTTAAATTACAAATGCTTTGATGTAAATTAAAATTTACATTTAAAAATGATTTTGAGGAGCTTTCCAGAACAAACAAACTATTGTTTCGGTTATTTTCAATAGAAAATCTATAAACTTGTTGTTATCTTTGCTATTTTTGATTGCAAATTTTTAATTGAATAAACCTTTATGGCGATTTCTTTACTAATGACATTAATCAACTTTTCTATTCAATTTTACCATTCTTAATGATGTGAAAATTTAAAAGAAAAAATTATTATAATTTATATTTTATAATTTTTCTATTATATTTTTTTCCAAACTATCAATATTTTGATTGGTACAAAATTAAATGTATGAGATGATGTGAATAAGTTTCTTACAAAAACGTTTAAAAAATGATTTGAAATGAATCCGTTGTTTTTTTAGAAAAACAGTCGCTCTTTTGGATTGATACACGTTAGAAATTCTCTAACTTTATTAACGTCACAATCAGCAAGACCAGATCCATAAAACAAGATGTAGTAGTAAAAAATCGTTGTTCAAATCGTTTATTTTACCGCCGAAACACGTAAAAAACCTTGTTCACAGTGTTGGTGAATGCAAACAAAATACAATACATTACAGACATCACTAAAATTAACTGTTCTTCAAAGCAGTACACATACCTTAACAGAACGTCAGTTCTCAGTTGTTGTTTTGCTTGCCTTAAGGCCCAACTATAATATGCATAACCTAGCTGAAGCCAACTTAAATAATCATATGTGGCAACTATAATGTACTTAACAAAACTTTTCGTCAAGTTTCGTTAAATATCAATTCCTTAAGCAAAGTCCGAAACTGATCGCACATTCCGTACGGAAACAGTTGATTTTGCATTGTACATTGTGTTATAGATACATTAGTAAACAAATTGCGATGGAGAACGAAAGCGAATTTTATAGAAAACGTACAAAGAAAAAATTGCTTATATGACTTAAGAGATGCGTTTTATTATAACCGCAATTCAAAGGAATGAGTATGGAAAAAAGCAAAAGAAAAATGCAGTAAAAGTGATAAGCAATACCTTGAAGAATTTTGTTTTCGTTTTTCATTTGCATACTGATATGAATTATATAAAGTGGCGCAGTGCAGTTCTGGAAGAAAATGAAGAGGATGGGAGCTCCATCAGGCAGTGGACAAAATTTGATTGTTAAACATCTTTTTGTTAATAAATTTCATTTATTTAGAAAGAAATTATTTTTTTTTTTTTGCAAAAGTGCGAATAAAACAAATGTGCAACTGTGTATATCAATTTCTATATTCGTGTAAGTGCATTATAGCCACCTAAAAGTTTTCAATGATTTGCTTAAGCTTTTGACAGACTTTTCATTCAATTTTTGACATTAGCTTGAACCAGGTTATGCATATTATAATTGGGCCTTTAATCTACACGAACGATAAAGAAAGTTATATATTTTTGTATTTTTTATCGGGAATATGTTTGGGTACTGATCGGTAAAATTTCAGTATAGAGCACTAAAGTTTCTATTGCTTGAATTTCTGATTGTTTTTAACCAGCACTGTTTTTATTACAAAATTAGAGCGTTTTCCTCTTTGGGTAGTTGGCACAGCAATAACGACTAACATTTCAAAGTATTTTTTTTATCATTCCTTTCTTGTTTTGCCGGATGTTTGTTCAGAAAGAACGGCGAGCGCTTTAGATGTGAACACATTATTCTCCTGCCACCTGGCATAAGTAGATACGACCTTAATAAAAGAACTACCTTAACCCGAACACTGACTCACCAGTACAGTCTCGAATACGGCTTGGAAATGATGTCTTCACAACGAAAGCGGTCGCCGGTCATACCGAACAAACAGCCAGCAAAGACGGAAAGGTATAACAACAGTATTTCAGTTACTGGCAGAACAAATCCAATCATAATATTAAATTCCACAAACGATAATTGTTACAGCGAAATATCTCCAATTTTATTTAGTGAAATCTGTGTAGAATTACAGCTTGCTACAGTTGCCATATGTTATTTTGTTTATCTTAAAAACTATATTTTGAAATTTTCTAATTCGGCACTTCTCTCTATGTTTTTAAAAATAAATTTAACTATTTTAAATGAATTTTAAAGAATAAATTTTATATCATTTATTTTGTATATTGTACTGAAACTTTTTTCAATACCTACTCGTATGATTGTTGGTTGAATGCTGGCGCAACTAGGCGATTATTGTTAATTTTTGCACACTTTGTAAAAGTGATAATTGGCTTCAAATAGCATGCAATCGAAAATACTATGAATTGTTGTTGTATATAGCAGGCACTGACTATGCTAGACTGTGCAAATCCACAACATAAACACACATTGTGTTCAGTGTTGCCAGTTTTTCGCTTAGTTTCTCGCAAATGGCTTGTCGAATATTGCCAGTATATACAAATATGTAATGTAAGTTATGACATTTTTATTTGATAAACAGAAATATTGTATAGTGAAAAGTTCGATTGCATTGGTTACAACAAAAAAAGAAAACAAAAACAATAACAAATTTTTGTAATAACAGCTTGAACCTAGAGTTAAAATGGTTATTAAAGCATCTTAATATATTATTTATAAAATACCAATTAAAAATATCGGCTATAAAATTAAATCGCTTATTCCCATTATTTTCAATGTTACTCTGCTTACTTTTATGACTGCAAAAGAACAGTTTTAAACAGGTATATCGTTTTTGCTACAAAAGAAAACACCATAAGCGCGGCAAGGTGATTCTAAGCGAACTTGCCTAATTTATAGAAAGAAGAAAATTAATTCCTTGCATATCTGTAATAAACGTAAAGTACTAAAGCTGTTATCTAAGAGTGCGCGGTAAAACAGAGGTAAATAAAGATACTTATACCATTAGTAAATTAGTACGTGTAAAGAGAACAAACAGATATTAAGCCAACTTATGCTGAGCAAATGCTGTGGTTGCTTTGGTAGAGGTGTGTTCTTGCTATAAAATAAAACATCACTAAACATTTAATGATTTTAATTTCATTAGCGCCAAACATATAAAGAAAAATTAGCAGTGTTTAAAAATGAGATTGAAAGGAAACATATTTTACAAACCTTCTGGAGTCTGAAGAATGATCCCAACTATCATGTGAAGCTATGGCAGAAAAATTGGTAAAAGCGCCTCGCATAAGATAAGCCGATGATGACGGTCAAGTTGGCTTGACGTAGCTTTGAAAACAGTAATTTAGGAAGTTACAACATAAAAGTGTAGGGCAGCAAGAGGTAAGTTAGGTGTGAGATCTTAGCGTGATAAACGATAAAGGAGCTTGTGAGTTAGCTTCTGCGTATGTGGTATGGATGGTTGCGCGAGTTAGAGCCGCATATTTACCAAATAAAGCTTGGATAATTCATGACTTGTAGGATTAACATAATGGTGTTACAAAAAAAAAAACAAGATAATCTCTACCTTTCAGTAAGAAAAAAGCGTGACGATATGAAATAAAGGTGCCAAAGTTTTATGCCTTTTTTAAATTATAAAAAAAGCTCCAAGTATCTAACCAATGCTATTTTTAAACTTTTCGTCGCCTAAGAAGATTGTTCAATGCCACTATTGTTGGCAAATCGTCTTTACTGACAACACTGATCATATATTTTATTTCAGTTTTGCGATAGAATTACAATGCGAGTATATGCTCGTATTTAACATTTGGCATAAGAGTCTAATTATATAGTTTGCACAGAATAAAACAAAGAAAAATATTAAATAAAATTAAATTCAAACTCAATTAAATGCAATTATTGAAATTTCATATATTTTTACGAAAATTGTTTTTATGTTTTCTTCTTAATGTTGTTTCTGTTTCTGTTGCTTTTTTAATTTTTTATGTTGTTTGATGTAACCAATCAGCTTAATGTTTTATGTCGTTTGAACAATACGTATGTATGTATATATGTATGTATGCATGTATTTGCTTAGTGATTTTGTTGTTCATTATTAACATTAGTTCTTTTTTTCATTTAGATTATATATCAAACCATTAACCCCATTAAAAGTTTTATTTCAATAAGTACAAACAGATAACGAGCATCTCTCGTAGACCTTTTTATAATTCTTACATCAGCTACAATCATTGGAAGACTCCCCTCATCATTTACCACATGTACGCCTCCCTTTTCTCTACTAGATAAAGTATTAAATTCAGATTTTTCGTTTTTTATTTTTTTTTTGGAATTTGATAGATTAATCTTAAGATAACAAACATAAACATTTATACATATACATATTCGAAGTACCGAAAACGAAGAAAAGTTTACATTAGATGGAAAATATATGAAAAAGAAAACCTGTTCAAAAGATGTTAACAAAAACCTACAACACAATTTAAGTTCAATCTTAAAGTATTTATGTATATAAAACATGCTTGTTCTTAGTACACTTACGTCTAATAAGGCAGCGCAATTCAGAGTTTGTTTCTGTATCATTACATTATTCCTGAGCTTTCTTCACTCTCTTGTTTTTTAATTTATTTATTACTTATTATTTTATTCCACACGCTACTTAAATATTATTTTGTATCAGATGCTGACAAGAATTAAAATGTTTATTTTTTGTTGATTTTATTTTTTCCTATATTGACTTGTTGCATAGAATTTCCCTAAATTATTTTCTATGCAAAATAAAGTTTAGTGATGATACTGACTTTTGATTTAGAAGATACATTTAAAACAGCGTTTAGCAAGCTAAATATTGTCACGAAAGTGCTGTGAATATTGTGGACGATTACTTTGTGGCACCTGTTATTAGCATCTCGCTAATAGTGTTATCCATTAAACGTTACGACATTTCCAGCCTTACCTTCGAAAAAAAAAACAGCCCAATCCCGCGTCTAGATCAATTAGCGCACCATGCGAAGGCTTCTGAATAATCGTTCTAGGATTTTCACAAGCCCAAATGCCCAAATGAAAATGGGCTTAAAGTTCTCCATGTGGTGGTTTTGGATAACACCAATTTTTGAGAATATCGGGGAATTGTCAAATTTCAACACAGTGTTGAAGCAGATCCAGTTGAACGACCCAGTCGAACACGCGAAGGTGTTCGCACATTTTGTATTGAGCCTGTCGACTAAGTTCTCAGAAAATATTACGAATTTTACGAAATGTAACTTTAATATAACCACCCTTTTCATAGTGGATTTTATTTATTTTAATGCGTTTTTCTTGCGAAATTGAATTCATTGTAACAACTACTAATGCATCTAATACGAATAAGTCAAAAAACTTAATGTCACAACTGTCATGTTGTTGGTGTCAGATTTTGTTGAAAAACCTGATACATAACCGTATTTAAACATTAGCTTAATGTATCAGGCGTTCCCTGGAACAAATTTTAGTACTGGATAACTTATTATATAATTTTATTTTCTACAATGCTCTACTCCGAACACATGGAAAAAAATATTTTTTAATCGAATAATAATTTTAAAGATGACATATTAAAAATCTCAAAAAGCTGTCACTAATTTGAACCAATTTATCAAGTTTGTAACCAAAGGTACATAAATAGGTTTGTTCGTATTTTAGTTCGGACATTTTCAATTTTTAAAACCAATCTATCTAAGTATGTATGTGACCATACTTGTTTTAATAATACAACAAACCAACGTTTTATTTTTTCTAACCATTAATTTTATTCGAAGAATTATTTATAAATAAAATTATACTTCTATTTAAAATACTTATATTTAAAATATGGCAGCAGAAAGTAGAAAAATGCTTAAAACTTTAAAATTCACAATGTGCCGTTCGGTCACTATTAAGAAAAGCGGTGGCAATATCTAAAATCGAGGCTGCTATGGTTATTACTATTTTATTTTCCTTAAGCCTTTTAACTGACTATAAATAAACTATTTTTATTTCAAGGAATTTTAAATTGTTTTCAAATTTTTAATTATATTAAATATGTTTTATTACGAAATAGTGAATTTCTTGCAAGTGATAAAATACAGATAGTTTATATGTTTGATTAGGAAACATTTTATACATTCCAACAGATTCTATTCTATTGTTTGGAACTTTTTGATCAGGATGTTTCTATATTTTAAATATGTATCTTTTAAATTTTTTAGCTGCATTACCTGGATTGCGGGTTTGTTCTATTTTACATAAATAAGTATGCTTAAAATGTTATTAAAATCGATACAGCGACATATTCCCATTTTCTGTAGTTTAAGCTATAGTTGGAATTTATAGATGAACCTATGAACCTATTCTTATTTCGAAATTCATTCAAATCCATTTAACAGTGACTTTTTTTAATCGGTTCGGATTAATAACAATTCCTACTACATCCCTTTTTTTATATGCTGGTTTACTATTTGAAAATATAAGTAGCGAATTAAACATTCGAGAGAAATCCCACAGTTCGTGTAGATATTCTGCAGAATAAAATATTTAAAATTACAACGCAGAAAATAAAAGCTTGCTCTCGCCTGTTCAGCGAGACCTCAGTGTTAATAAGCTCATTTATTAAGTAAAGAAAACAAAATAATGTCTAAAATAAAACCATCAATCAATACGTTAAAGAGTTTCCACCAATACACACTCAAAAATCTTTACATCCCCATTAACAATCTCTTATACTTCCATTTTGTTACGCATTTTTTCTTACTTGATAATAAAAACCGGAAGCGGTAGTTAATTTTATTTGTGCTTTTCCTTTACTGCAAATAAAAAACAAAAAAAAAACTTTGCTAAGACTGGGGCTTATAAGGGTTAATTGTGTTTGAAATGGCACAGAATGACAACATAACAAGGAAAACTTAAATGGATTTCAAACTTTTTAAAAGGAAAATCAAATTGGCAGCTTAAGATAAGGTACGGAATTGATTTTCGTTTTTAACTTCTTCCATATGCTGCAAATATTTTTGAAGTAATAGTTCGCTTAAGAAGAAACGTAAAAATAAAGAACACGCATTAAAAATTAAATTTTTTTGTAGCAGATGAGCTTTTATTTTATTTCTGCCATTTAGTGGTTTATGCCAACAAAGAAAACTCTTAGCAGCATGTATTATTTTGCATTCCTTAGTTTCGTAAAAAAATAACTAAAAATTAAGATATTTTAGAAGACTTTAGTCAAAAATCCCTAATGGTCTTGCTGGAACATAGCTTCCAATTTTGCATAGGTGAAGTTATTGTCGCAGGGTAGTTGTGGAATTTATAACCCCTTCCGTTGACTCCAAATAAGTTCAAACAAAAGCAATCGGATTATATAGGGTTTTTCAACAAGAAGTTTGTTTTCTCAAACAAAATAAAACAAAAAAAAAATTTAGATTAAAATGACTCAAATTTTTATTGTATTACGAGGAGAAACAAACTATCGGCAATTATGAATGAAAAATGATATCTGGCAAACGTCCGCCATGGCCACACTGATGGAAGTCGACTCTTTCATCAAAATGTAGCAGATGAGCTTTTATTTTATTTCTGCCATTTAGTGGTTTATGCCAACAAAGAAAACTCTTAGCAGCATGTATTATTTTGCATTCCTTAGTTTCGTAAAAAAATAACTAAAAATTAAGATATTTTAGAAGACTTTAGTCAAAAATCCCTAATGGTCTTGCTGGAACATAGCTTCCAATTTTGCATAGGTGAAGTTATTGTCGCAGGGTAGTTGTGGAATTTATAACCCCTTCCGTTGACTCCAAATAAGTTCAAACAAAAGCAATCGGATTATATAGGGTTTTTCAACAAGAAGTTTGTTTTCTCAAACAAAATAAAACAAAAAAAAAATTTAGATTAAAATGACTCAAATTTTTATTGTATTACGAGGAGAAACAAACTATCGGCAATTATGAATGAAAAATGATATCTGGCAAACGTCCGCCATGGCCACACTGATGGAAGTCGACTCTTTCATCAAAATGGCGATCTTATTTCTTCAATCACATTAGGGGTTTTTGAGTTTTATGGCTGAAATCGATTCGATTAGCTCCGTAGAGAATCTGTCCTTAAGATAGTCCCACAAAAAAGAATCCAGTGGTGCTAATTCACACAATCTGGCTGGCCACGTAACTGCTGACTGTCGTGAAATTATGCGATCGGAAAATTTGGTTTGTAATAAATTGATCATTTTATTGGCTGTGTGACATTTCGCACCGTCTTGTTGAACCCACATGCCAGTAATATCCACGTCATCAATAATAAGCAAAAATTGAGTTGTTTGCATCTCACGATAGCGTGATTAAATTTGACAGATAATTAGTTAGATAAACCAAAGCGTGAAAAGCCAAAAACAGTGCGTGCAGTTGAGAATATTGCTGCTGTGGCAGAAAGTGTGCGTGAAGAGCCATCAACATCAACACACCGTCGTTCTCAACAATTAAACATTTCAGAGATATCATTGAGACAAATTTTGCATGAAAACCTTGGTATGACACTATACAAAGTCCAATTGGTTTAGGAGTTGAAGCCAAGTGACCATCCAATGCATTTTCGCTTCGCTAAGTTGGCCTGCGGTCGACTTACAAATCATCTTTTCAGATGAAGCTCATTTTAATCTTGGCGGGTATGAAAACAAGCAAAATTGTCGCATTTGGGGCACAGAAAACCCGCACGCATACATTGAAAAGTCGACTCCCTTAAAACAAGTCACAGCTTGGTGCGGATTTTGGTCCAGAGGCATAATTGGGTCATTTTCTTCGAAAATGAGCAAGGAGTGGCCGTTACAGTTAATGGCGATCATTATCGGGCCATGTTAAACGAATTTTAGTTCACAAAAATTGAAGAGGAGGATATTGGTAATATTTGGTTCCAACAGAACGGTACTATGTTCCATACAGCTACACTCGATGTTTTGAGCGCTATTTTTGAAGATCGCATTATCAGCAATAGAACTGATGTCGTTTGGCCAACTCGGAGCTACGATTTGACACCGTTGAACTATTATTTGTGAAGTGCCGTCAAAGATAACTGTTATGCCGACTAGCCAGAGACAATTGACGCTTTAAAGGACAATATTCGTGAAGCCATTGGTGAAACACAGCTGCACACAATCGATAATGTGCTTAAAAATTGGACCAATCGTGTAGGCTACTGCATGATCAGCCCGAAGGATTGTACTTTCAAATTAAAAAGGAAATTTGGGAAAATATTCTGTAATTTTGTTTATAGTATTTGAAAAAAAAAAAGTTATTTGGCGGACTCTTTATTTTAGTGCACCCATGAACGAATCTATTCTTGACCCTTAGAAACTGCAAAAACTTTGTCTGCTTCTAAAAATAGATTTAAGTTAGTTATAATTTAATTAAATTTATTTTAAATTGTTACATAAAACATCTTGTACAAGAAAATAAGTTTTCCAGTGAAACTATTTTTTGTCTTGGAAACTCTTGCAGTTTTTGGATAGAACTTTGCTTATTAATAACATTCAAATATTTGATTAATGTCGATTTGTAAATTAAGTGAATGATTTATCATACGTCTTTAGTTCTTTTTAGGAAAGAAAATTATTTGTTTAGTTCTACATATTTTTTTAAAAATTTCCAGTTTATCGTTAAAAGTAATTTGTTTATTCATTATTTAAGATTTTTGATTAATTTTTAAATAACATGTAAGTAGCCGATACTTAGAGCAAAAAGGGCTGATTAAAGAGGCAAGAAAAAAAGTAGGGAAATTGGAGACAGTAAAGTTTTGTGCCCATATATCTGCCCTTAAACAATTGATCTTGCTGGCTTTCAAAGGCAAAATTGGTCTGGGTTGAATCGAATTTGTATTCGTAAGCAGCGCGATCTTATGATATCTAAATTGAACATTTTATACAGTACGAATAAAACGACTAACTAACACTTTCCGTCCGACGAATGTGTCAGTGAATCGAGTGAATTCCGTTTCTCAATTAAATATAATCAACAGCAGCTAACATAACAAGCAAATTTTTTGCCTTAAGTTAAATCATTAAAAGTTAAATTTTTTTCATCTCCTTTGCAAGTAAATTATTTAAGCTTCTTTGTATTGATACATGTTAAATCTGTAATCAAATAGTCATAAATTTAATATTTTTATGTTTATCTTTTGAAAATTATGAATATAATCTAAAGGCATAAGATGGAAAAAACTATAGATTTGCTTGAAAATTAAAATAAAGCAGAAATGGACGAATAAGGAAATGCCTTCATAAATTATGCAGAGGGTCATGCAAAAGATATTTTCTTTAGTTTTCACTTTTTTTTTATTTAACATTTAAGACTTTGTATTTTATGGCTATTTTTTAAACGTTGTTATGGCGTAACGAAATATCCAAGAAATGAAAAAAACAAACCAGCCAAGAAAACCTTGATTTATGGTTTTTATTGATTTAGAAGAATAAATTTCAAACCAGTCAAAATGTAATAGCATAAAGAAATTGTAAAATTCTACAAAAAAAAAAAAAAAAATACAACAACAATAAAACATAATAATAATACAAAACCTATTTGAAGTAACATTGCACACGTTTGTATACAATGCACGTATTGTGTTTTTCAAGCTACAGGAAAGGCAACTTTTATCTGAAGAAAAAGAAAAAAGTAAACAAATTTCCTATAGAAAATAGAGCAAAAACTAAAAAGGGTATAAAAGATCGTAGTAAAAAATATACTCAAATTTCATTTCCTTAAGGTCTAAGTTTGAAAAGGGTAAGACTTCAAATTGTTAAATACATTTATCCATTTGGTTTAACAAATGCAATACTTTTATCAACGGATACACGTGTATGTTATAGTTTATATATTTTTACTCTAGAAACTTTTTCTTTCATGGTCTAATGTTTGTACGAGGTGTATTATAATTTTCTTTCGAATTATGTACATAAATACAGCAGCCGTATAGAGTAAACTATTTATACATTTGTACTACGTTTAGAAGTTTTTATATTTTTTAAAAGACAAGAGTTAGCGCGAGACATATGCAATAAAATCGATTTTCTCTTTTTAATTATATCAATATAGAGAAACATAAACATAACAAAATATTTTGTTAAAAAGCCCTTCTATTTCACAACTTCTCTTAGTAGTTTTAGTAACGTTAATCCTATATGAAGTTATAGAAATTGAAGTTGACAACACTTTCTTAACTGGAGCTCATTTTGACAGCAGTCAATGATTTGTGTTTAGTTTGGTTGGCCATTACAGCACTTATAGGCTAAACAACAACACTTCCGAATGTATAAATTGGGCCAATAAAAGATTGCCGATTGAGCCCGAATTTTCATAAGCGAATTTTGTTTAGCGATGAAGCTCACTTTTGTTTGAATGTATACTTCAATTAACAAAAGTGCCCCTTTTATAGTAATGGCAATCCTCATATGCATGTTGAGATACCGTTATATCGAGAAAAACAGACTGTGCTGGTGGAATCATTGACTGTTACGTACTTCTTTAAAAACGATGCCGGTCTAACCTAACAGTCAATGATGACGCAATCGATTACAGACTTTTTCGTTCAGCAATACAACATACAGCTCATGCCACAATTGATCCATTGAAGAAAACATTTGGTAATCGCATGGTTTCATGTTTCGGACCCGTGAATTGACTTCCAACAAAGTGCGATTTAACACCGTTAGACTATTTGTTGTAGGAATATATAAAGTCACTAGTCTACGCCGATAAGCCCGCAACGATTGACCACTTGGAGAACAAAATTCGCCACGCTATTGCCTAAATACGGTCACAAATATTGAAAAAGATCATCGAAAATTGGATCTACAGATTAGACTAACTCAGCAGTTAAACTTAAGTTATAACACCAGAAGATTGTCGTTCATTTTAAAAATTCTACAAAAATAGACATTACAATGCCAGTCCTGCAGTTGAACTATATGTTAAGCCTTGTTAGTTACATAGTGCTTTCGAATACGGCTCGCCAGATCACCCAAAATATGTTTAATAGAATTCATATTCTGGGCTTGTGATGGAGCAGACAGTATGTGGGAAGCGTGGGGAATACTTTACTTTCGAAAGTCATGAGTCGTGGGGACTTCTGTAGCGAATTTATTGCAACAAATAATATACATATCGATACAAAAATTAAAAGTCTAGAAGATGAAGATATTGTGGTTGAAACTCTCGATACATTAATACATGAGCTGCAATTTTGTCCACCCCTGCAAATTATAATGCTAAAAATTTAAGACAGAAAGTTCAAGCACCGCCAGCTGTAAGAAGTATGATCAGAGAATCTAAACATTTAAGAAGAGTTTGGTACCAAAAATGAAACCCAAGAAACAAAACTATCTTGAACCTCGCATAAAAGTTGTGTTCAGAAATGTTTGCTAAAGAAAAAAAAAGTGATTCCAAAAACTTGTTTCTACCAACTTCAAAGTACTTTTAAAGACAGTTATGAAGAAACGCTCCTATTAATAATTCTGATAACGCATAGTGTAAAACGGATAAGGAAGCTTTTGCTGCCAAGCATTTTCTAACACGGTACCTAAAAACAATTTTTTAAAAAATGTTAAAATTATGGTCAGACAATTACCGTTGTATTTTTTCATTTCTTATTATTTTTTCCATTACAAGCGATAAGTTGAATATTAGCTTCCGTAGTGTGAAAATATTTGAAAATTATTTTGTAGTGCCATGCCTGCATAATTAAACAATCTACCTTGGCAGAGCGAAAAATAGTTAGTAAAAACTATTTAGAAACGAAAAATCGCAAGTATCGTTAATAAAAGTAAATCAACTGCACGCAGCATTATTACGCGATACAAAAACGACAACAGAATTACAAATAAACGAAAGCACATATCAAGAGATTTCTTTTTTTTTGAGCACGATAAAGTGTCATGGATAGCAACATGTATCTTAATATTTAAAAACAAAATGTTGAGGAAAGTCCGCGCGATGGGCATTACTGATAATGAAGTATTATCCTGTCTACCACATTAAGCAGACATTACTGATAGTAAAGAAGTGGTGGCTTTACAACTGCCCTAAGGGCACCAAAACACCCGTACAAAGCCTAGATATAAACACAATCAAGCAATTATGGGAAGAACTTGGATGATCGCAAAACATATTGTGCACTAATAACAGCCAGCTTAAGGTGGCATTACAGAAGTAATGGTGCCAAATAACGCTCATAAGTGGAATCTATTCCAATTGATTAAAAACTGTAGAAATTCAAAAAGGTTGCATATGCAATCAAATATTAATAAATGTGCGAATTGTCCGACTTCCAGCGTGATCATAATTTTAGGGTTTTCAGAGTTTTTTTTTTATATCAATTCTATAAGGCTGAAATCCCTACTTTTTGTTTTATTACATTTACTAATATCTAGAATGAATATTTTAATGACATATTATGCAAAACTTTAAGTATTATTCATTTAAAGGCTGCTGCACTTTTCTATAATAAGTTGCGATATGAGCTGCTGTATATCAATAAAACATTATTCCACAAGAAATAATAGGAAATAAATGTTCTGATTATCAATCAATCGACTTGATATGATAAAATAAATCCGTTTACTATTAAATGTTTACCATTTAGGACTATTACATTTATGACACTAATATTCAATACCATTTTACGTCTCCATCATTTTTGATCTCAGTGGAAGTGCGTTGAAATTATAATGGTATTAAAACTAACTGAAACATGGTATCTCTTACCGATCAATCAGTCTGCCCATTCCTTCCTTGTTACTACAACACAAATATCCTTTATTATTAAAAATTAAATTTTACTCGACTATCAGTTCGGTAAGCATGAATCAGCAGAACAATGTCACCGAATAAAAAAAATAATAACAGATTTATTTGAAAACGAAAAGTATTGCTGAACATTAGCAGGCTTTTAATAAATTTTTACACGACGGTCGGAGGTTTCCCGTTTTTAATCCCATGTTTTGCTATTCTTTCGCAAGCGTGATTATCTAATTCCATTCCAAGTGCCATGTCTTTAAATAATAAACGCAAACATAAAATACTAACCTTAAATGAAAAGTGTGATATTTTACAAAGACTTGAGGAGGGAAGAGCTATTAGGCAGGTTGTCAAAAAGTTCCATGTTTCTAAATCAACGATTTGTGACATTAAAAAAATAAGGAGAATATAAAACAATTTACTTCGATTACCTATAATGGACCTAATAATATTTGGACCAGAATAATGCAATAAACCATTTTCTTAATATAACTTTTTTAGGAAATGGAAAATTTATGAAAAAAGAAGAAAATCCAGAGTTAGAAGAAGCGTTTTATACATTGGGTTTTGCAACAAAGAAAGAATTATATCCCGATTTCCTCAGGAATTTTAAAAGCAAAGGTTAAATTCTGTTATATAAAGATGACGGGGAAGGGCGGTTTTTCAGTGAGCTTAGGCTGGCTGGGTAAACTTAAGTTATGGCGTGATATTCGTTATTTAAAAATTTGTGGTGAAAAAGTTTCCAGTGATGAAAGCGTTGGAGCCTTTTAAAAAAAGTTTGCTAATATTTTTGCTGTAATGTATTGAATTGAGCAATTATAATGCAGACGAATCTGCTGCTTTTGGGAGAGTATTGCCTGGTAGTACGTGGGGATATGTAACGTCAGCCCCAGGGATAAAAATTTTCAAAGATCGTGTAACATTTTCAAATGCTGCAGGAACACGTAAAGTGCCTCTTTTGGTTATTGGTAAATCTGTATTTAAAGGTTGAGCCTTTAAAACTTGAGTTTACTGAAAAGCTCAATTTTATTTCAATGGAAATGTCAATAAACACAACGTCTTATTTGTGATGATAATGGTCAAGTGCAGACAATGGTCAAGTGGAGACAGAGATACATTCAGAAAAACTAACTTTGGTAACCGCATAGTTTCATATATCGTACCCTTAAATTAGTCTCCATAATCGTACGATTTATCAAAGCTAGACTATATATTCCATGCCGAATTAACCGTCTTACGTTGCTCTAATGGTACAGTTGCCACATGACCGGTAATGGCGAAGAAACAGGCAACCATTTGCTTTGATGTGCTTCTTCCACGAACAACCTTGGTGGGATTTCGCTCGTCTTGAAAGACCCATACGGTGGATTGCTGTTTTGTTTCAGGATCATATGAGTATATCCATGATTCGTCACCTGTGCAGATATTATAAACTGTTTTTGATGCACCTTGAGCGAATTTCTGCAACATTTTCTTGCACCAATCAACACGAGCATCCTTTTGTGCGTTTGGCAGGTTATGCGGTATCCAACGTGAACAAACCTTTTTCACATGCAAATGTTCATGCAAGATCTTATTGATGCTTGTCATACTAATCCCTACAGATGCCTCAATCTCGCGATATGTTACATGACGATCATGCTTTATCAGCTCATGCACAGCTGCGATGTTTTCTGGCACAACAACCGTTGTTGGACGACCTTCACGGGATTCGTCCTGGAGTGATTGTCGGCCACGTTTGAATTCGTTATGCCAGTTTTTAATGGTGCTGTAAGAAGGTGCTTCATTACCATATAAGGAATTAGTTAGTTCATCTGTGCACTGTTGTCGTGTCAGGCCACGTCGAAAGTTATGAAAAATTATTGCACGAAAATGCTCACGAGTTAATTCCTTTTTCTCCTACGATCACTTTTTCAACCTGCTATCACTAACACTAACAACAATAAAATGACAAAATGTTTTGGTTTAGGTTATGTTTAACAAAATGGTGGTTGCACTGGAAACATCAGCTGGTGCTTAGCAACAGTCAGTGTTACCAGGCCAGAAATATAAATAGCAGCCCCCGTAGAAGAGAAATGTCAAAGTAAAAGAAAATTGCTATACAGTTGAGCGGGAGTGTATACAATGCGGCAGGTTAAATTAAGTTCATATGTAATATCACTTCACATGTCTAACAAAAAACGATAGGAATTTAGAGCTTGCTATCACTAAAGAAATTAATGTAGTTATAAAGAACTAAAGTTGCACTGATTTCTTGAGAACTAAGAGAAACTTGCACTTGATCACTATATTCGACCGCCGATGTAATACATACTATTTTACGATTGCGACTCATTCAATAGAGCGATGCCATCATTTATAAGAGAAAATGTAGAATAATAGAATCTTAAATACGTAGTCTTACCAAATTTTCTCCATCCACCAAATAATAAAAATTTGTTATTTTTTCGTAACAATGAGATTTTCTTTTATTTATTTATTCATATCCTTAAGGTGATTCTAAGAAAAAGAAAACATTGCAGACCTTTTTGGTCATTATTTTCTTGTTATTTTCCTATCTAAAACTTATTTATAACTTATTTAAATAAAAAATAACAATAGAAATTGAATAAAATAGGTTATCATTTAAAAGGGATTTCTCAAAACAATAAAAAAGGTGTAGCATTATGAAAAAAAAGCTTTAAAACCCTTTGGGTATTTATTTACATTCTTGTAAAACAAACTTGATAAAAGAAAATATTATTAACTAGCAAAGAGAGAATAAGGCTTAACAATATTTCAGTAAAAAACAAATTGTTTTTATTTATTTATTTGTTTTTTTTTGTTTTTTTTTATAAAAAAGGATTTGAATAAAATTCCCATATTTTGGGCTTATTCCAGTAATTTTGTTTTAATGAAAAAAAAACGAAAATAGAAGAAACCTTTATACCTCAAATCTGATTCATGTTTAAGTTCTCTCCGTTGTTTATCGCAATCAATATAATAATTTTTAAAGGCTTTGCTGATGAAATTGTGAATTGTGCAGCAGAAGTGCACTTTCTTCAAATAGTGGCATTTTTAGGTTTTAACTAACAAAAAGCTTGTTGATCTGCACAATGGGGCATGTCACTAAAGTTCATAGTTCCTGCAATTTAATCGTTATACATTGTCACGGTTGAGTTAGTCTTCCTTCAAGTAAACGGTCAATAATAACATATTACGATTTATTTTACATCCAAATGTTGAAAGTAAAGACGTTTTCAACAAGAAGTTCGTTTTCTAAAACAAAATAAAACTAAAAATTAGACTAAAATGATTAAAATTTTGATTTTATTACGAATGGAAAAGTTTGGCAGCTATGAATGAAAAATGATATCTAGCAAATTTCCAGCACGACCATGCTGACAGATGTCGGTTTTTTAATCAACGATTTTAATATCTTTTTGACTAAACGGCGGTCCTATTTCGTTAATCACATCACGGATTTCAAGTGTTTCGGCTGATATCGATGCCATTGGCTTTGTATAGACTCCGTCCTTAACATAGCCTTACAAAAAATAATCCAGTGGTGTTAAATCACAAGATCTGGCTGGCCATTTAACTGCTGATTGTCGTAAAATTACGGGATCGGGAAATTTGGTTTCATTGGCTGTGTGACATATGGCACCGTCTTGTTAGAACCATAGCCACAGTGTTGAAGCAGATCCAAATTTGTCAATTCCTCAAGGTTCTCAATAACGCTGGCCTTTGAACAATATTTCTTCAAATAATTTAATTACTTCAAGGAAAATAAATTGCGACTTTGGTTTCTTTTTATCGTTTTGAAATGTCATCAAATTAAATACAGTCTTCTTGTAGCGATGCGATTTTTTTTTATTAAACCAACTATTTACACGAAAAAGAATATAAAGAGTAATTTTGTATTATTAAACCTTTTTTCACTCCTTCTGTTGTTCTTAAATATTTCAAAGCAGGCAAATTAGCACAGCCGTAGTCGTAATAAATAGAAATGCGGAGGTGTAAACTTGGCTTGTAAAAAAATTTGCTGAAATTAATAATAATAATAAGAAAACGTTACATTATATTTTCTATCAGTAGTAACACTTTACAATAAAATCGCAATCAATTATAAAATCTCATTTAAATTTATATGTTTCTTTTAACTGTCCTATTTATTTTAATAAAATAGTTATGAAATCTTCATTAAATGAAAAGGGCCCGCTAATGACAATTTGCTAATTTTATTTTAAAGCATATTGCATGCGTGCATGTTAACAAGTAAATTATTATTAAAAATGAAACTACTTAAACACTATTAAATACTAAACATGTCAAACTCAAACATGAAAGTTTATAATTTCTTAAGAAAATACGTTAGCAATTTGAAACATTTTATTAAAATATTCTCAGACAAAACATATTCTCATGAAATACACTTTATAATTAAGAGACATAAATGTAATTACTACTTCTAGGCTTTCGTGTGAGCGGATCCTTTTAGCTGACCAACATAAACTTTTTAAATACTAGTGACATCATAGTACAATGGGAGGCGTAAATAAGTTTTCACAAAAATTTAAAATGGAAAAATAACAAATTGTCCGTTAGAGTTTTACAAAAAATGCCAGAAAATGCTGACCAATTACTAAAAAGTTTACACTTTCATTAAAAGAATTTAAACAACAAAAAGAATTTTCTCTTTATTATGAAAATACAATTGTAACTGGTGAAGATTGAATATCTGATCTAATCTCTTGAACTATTTTAGGTATACACTTGTCATTTTCACACACTCATATAAAGTAAAATATAAAATTTTATTAAAAATTAAAGGGGGGAATGCGTGCACCATTCAGTTTTAACAAGCCTAATTGTGCTGCTTCAGTTATAAGAATTTACTTCATTTAATTAAAGTGATATTTTCTAGGGAATTCTTTTTTTTTTAAAGAGAAGTACCACTTCAGGCAACAATGGCTATTTAGTCAAAACCGTGCTACATTCTTTAGGAAAGGGATAGAGAAGAGATGAGACAGGAAGTGAAAGTAGAAAGATAGTTGCATATCCTTCTTCAAGCTCTTATTTGGTAGTGAAAACAACCACCCCTAGATTGGTAGGCTAAGTACACTACCTACTAGCCTACTGGGGCCGCTTTCATTTCTAGAAGGGCCATGTTATCAGAAAATTAACTGTCGTATACGACAGCACATCGACCAGTGACCATGCCTTCATCATTGAGCAGCTTCACCAATAGTCAATTTTTATTTTTTGCAGTGGAAACAGCCAAGGTCTTTGTTGGGAATCGAACCCACAACCTCCAAACTGATAAGCTAGTACACTATCTACTAGCCTATAGGGAAATGCTTAACGTAAACTGACTGATTCTACCTCTACTATAAACGTTCAGAAAAATATTCGAAAATGAATTTCAATCAATAACATTCTCTAAACATTTGTTATCGAACATAGAAAAAAAGGAAGACAAAATGAGAATGAAAAGAAATATATTCCGTGCTAAAGCTATTTGTTTAGTAAAAATTTATAAAATTTGTTTACGAACGTGAAGGAAACTGTGGTGTCACTTTCTTGTTGACCACTACCAAAAAAATGATAAGACGTCAATTCGTCTAATTTTTTTATATCTGTGCTTGCACAACTCCATTATTTCTGAAATAATATTGGAAATTTTTGTTTTATTGAAATAAAAGTGTATAATTTTAAGAATTAAAAAGTGGCCCCAAACAATTTAAAAAAATTGGTATGACAATAAAAAACAGAAAATAATAAAAAAAATGTTATGATGATGGGTGATATTTTGAAAACCATTACAACAAAAGATTTGAAAACATTTACACTAACAGACATAATACTAACCTTCAGTACTATATAGAAACGCGGCTTGAAAATGTCATCGTATCGAAAGCGCTCGGCGATCATATCGAACATAAAACTAATAATGACGGGATTTAACGAGGGGAATAACAACTGCATTTGAAATTTCTTCATTACTTTTTAAATGCAAAATTATTAAAATGTAAAATTAAAAAATAAACGGAGTCTCCACAGGTGATATAATTGATTGTATATGTACTTATCATTAGAACCGTTATAAATATATATTTGAAATAATTTTTATTTCAAGTCGATTTTCTTTTTTGTAATAATTATTACAATTTAAGAATACTGTGCTATATGGACGGTTGGTTCAAGCAAATGAATGTGAAGGTGAATAAAGAAATCAAAGGAAAATATGTCCTGGGAATTTAGTCTTACCAGCTTAATCATGGATCCTATGAGTCAGCAAATGTATTACGTTCTGCTAGTTCCTAATTTTTTCATATTTGTCCTCAGATTTAATTTATTATGATTCAGCAGATTGAGTAAGCGCTGAATTAAATCCATTTGTACTGTCCGCTTAAAACACTTTGGTTGTCTGAATAGATAAATATCCTCTGTCTTCTTTAGCGCATCACTTGCTCGTTCTGGATCAATCCGCGAAAAATTTGATGGTGTTATTTTTCGATTCATGTTACTTAGAACAGTTGTAAATTTTCAGTCAAAATACTGTCTCCCGATTGTAAAATGTCTTAACGTATCTCCAAGGAAAAAAACAATATTTTAAAAATAAAAATAATAAAGAATGAATATAAAGAAAATTAGAATAGAACAGGTAAAAACTAAGTGTCTCTGTGCAATCTGCAATCATCATTGATTCTTGCACGTAAATGAAAGTGTTCTTTGTCTGTCAATCTTTTGCAAAAATCTTTTAAAAAGTCCCGTAAGTCCCTTGAAAAATTAACCTATTCTAATCACCAACTTGTATGGGTCTTTGCAATAGATTTTATTGCCAACTTCACGATAAATTTACACTCCACGATGTTATATATTTTCTTTAGTTTCAATATAATAAAACTTTTAGACGACACAAAAATAAAATAGAAAGTAGACGATAGTACAGATACTTCCAGAATGCTGTCTATGTTTTCTTAATTAAGTTTCAATAACGACAAATTGTTCCGATACCGTCGACGGTTAAGAGCGATTTTTTCATAGAGAAAAGATGTTGGAAATATGGCAAACCTCAAATACCATTTGAAAAAAACCCATATGCTTAAAAGACACCAGCAAACGTAGCAAAACACATTTTACCAACGAAGCAACTGTGGCAATTTAACTTTCAAAAGGAAATTCGTATGGAGTTACATAAAAATTAAAGATCATAAAGCTAAGTAAATTTTCTTGATGTTAAGCCCACTAAGTACATCCTCATTGTGGTAAATGTTTAAGTCAGCGCCGAGCGTTTTTCGCATTTGTTGCTTATGCTTATTGGTAGAAGTCAGAAACTATATATTCAATTAGATATTGCAGTCTTACGCAAAAAGCGTATTATTTCATAAGTGAGATACTTAAATATTTTTTCAACTTTGTTGTTTGCAGCTGCTTTTCTTATTATTAAGTTTTTAAATGTTGGAATTCTAAGCTGGCAATGATTATCATCTAAAGTAGGCTTTTGTTTATGAAGTGTAAAAAGATCATAAATTTTGTGGTGGGTTCAGTCTCTAAGATATTTTTGATATTGCTTGTTTATGTATCCGCTGAATAGTATCTGCCTGTGTAAACATATTTTGTGTCTGCCTTTCAAAACACTATTAAGTTTCGAATATAAATCACCAAACTTAATGTAAATTCAGATGGATAATTTTAATATTTTTTAGGTTATTATTATTTATTGCAATTAGTTTTTTCTAAGAAGTGTTTCTTTTAAAACTTAGTGTATTAATATGAAAACAGTTAACGTATTCAAAAAATATTGCGATTTACTAAAGAATAAAAATTTCCATGTTAAATGGCCCATCATTATTATAATAACAATACACAACATAAACAGTGTTCTACACAGTTTTACTATTTTACAACCTTAAGGGCCTCTCTATTATTTTGTACTGCTAGCAGTGAAGTGGATTTACTTTGAATTATTATTATATTTGTAGAGAGACGATTATATACATTAGTATTTTAAGAATCCAACAAAATAATTTATTAGTTAAAGCAACGCATTTTAACTAATTGTAGACCGTCACCGCACTCCATTATATAAATGTTCTATAAGCATTAGCAGCAACTAGATGAAAAAGAAGGAAAATGGAACTTTGATGTAGACATAATTTCTAAACGTATAATAATCATGTAGATTTTAATAAATATCATGAAGGTTTTTATTGCAGAGACCAGTTTGCCTTTCAGAAGATTTAATTGTATGAAAAAAGCACATGAATAATGTTAATTTTCTTTTTCATTTTGTTAAGAACTATTTCTGACTTAACTTTGACGGTGGTAAATGTTTTCTAACAAATCTTAATTTAAATGCATTTAAAAAACGAAATAGAATTTAAATTCTTTATGTTTTGAAAAATTCATTTTTATTTATTTCGCTAAACATTTTATTTTATCAATTTCTTTCAAAATATTATAATTCTAGATTAATAATAAACAGCTACATAAAACCTAAAATTTTTAAAACTCACAACAGATTTGTTTGTCTGAAAATCCCTTTATTGTAAATTTATAATATTTTGAATTAAAAATTAAACCCCAATAAGATGTTATTGGCTTAGTCTGTTTCAGCGACAGGCAGATTTAGTGGCATAGAATCACAATAAAATCATGCAGAGTTATTAAGATGCAACATTCTAAATGTAGCAATACTGAGTGCAGATACGATAATGGTTTTCAAACCCTTTTTATATGATTTCATTGTTTGATCACATGAAAAAAACTACATCAACAATGCCACCTGGTTCTTATTTGACGAGTGTAAAATGTTTATGAGAAAAATGTTTATTTTTGGCAGCACTTCAGAATGAACATTGTATAATCTTTTATTCGCGAAACGTAAAACATCGATTTACGCGGTTTTATTCCTTTAACATTGAGCGATTCAAACTGGAGACAATGCTGTGTGGCATTTGCTTAGCATTTTTACTTATATAGTTTTTAAAATCCCAATGGAGGTTTCCAAAGAGAGTTTCTCCATAAAGCCTTATAGAATTATATTTACGACTGTTTTGATATTTGCCGCAAGTTGCGTGACATAAGTGATTAAAGCAGATAAATAAACGTGAAATGGCGAGGTTTCGAACGTTTTACAATGTGTGAAAAAAATGCGGCTGAAAAAGTTCCGGCCACTCGACGACATGTTTAATTATAATGACATCATAAATGTCGAAAAAATATTTTGCACCAGCTTAAAAGAGAAATACATAAAAATATGTTAAAATGTTGATAATACGCCTATGAAACCTATTTGAGTTTTTATGAATCACCCTCTTTTTAGTGTTGCTTTTGTTAAATGTATACTTTATCGTACAAATTAAATTTATGCTTTTTGGAATAACATGGTCACAATGTAAAACATGTTAATTACAAGTAACAGTATTACACTGCTATTAATCAAGTGTTGTAACACAAATGCGTACATATATATTTTGTGACAGTATTAGATTTGGAACTGACCATATTTCAACAAACTAATTTTTTATGATGCGGCAGCTGAAGAACCTACTACTAATTCAAAAATATATTTTTATAGTAAAGTGCTGCCATCATACATGCACTTATTTTGAGAAATTTTTCATAACTACTTTATATCAGTGGAGCAGATTTCTTAGATTTATGATAAAATATAATTTTTATATCATGGAGCTAACGTTTATCAATTTTGAACTTTTAAATAAAATGCCTAAAATTTCGTTTGACTAGGTTTTTTAATTTGTTGTATTGTTTTTTCATATTAAAAACAAAACTTTGTTTACGTTCTTTTGCATCAGAAGCTATCAAAATTAGATTTAAAAATTTATTTTAACAAAAAAATACCTACCATTCAAGGAATAAAGTCTGCTTTCTGATACAATTTATGATATTCGCTAAAAAAATGCCTGTTATTATTTTTTTATTGCTGTTGTTATTGTAGACTTGTAAATACTTGACATAGATATAATTGGTATAAAAGTATATGCAAGGCGAGTTCATTGTTTTTTGCTGATTAATTATGGGTTAAGCTAGTTCCCATGTTCATTTAATTGAATGCTCAACTCGTCAGGGAACCTCTAGTTACATTTTAAATGAGCTAAAGCAGGTTATTATATTTAAAATTATCGTTTTCCGACTAAGAAGTTAACAAAAAACTTAATAAACATAAGCAACAAAGCTTAAACAAAATGCAAGTAATCCATAACGACTTTATTTTTGCTTGCATTTTGCTAATAATAACGGCAACCATTTTGCTCACAAGATATTAAACACGCTGTTCACACAAGTTCATAATAAAATCAAAATTCCAACACCTCTCACTGGTTTAAGAATGGCAGATTCCTTAAACCACCCAAAATGTTTGACGATCATAAAATATAACACTAGCAGAGTTTCACTTACTGCGAAAAGAAGTTAAAGTTATTTCGATTAAAAAGATATTTTATGCAAAAGCATAGAAAAGTTATTCTTAAGTTTGAATTGTGATTTTTTGTTGTACACTAAATTTCTTTATGGCCACCTCTTTGTCAATAAATGATTTCAAATGTTTATTTGAAATGTTCCATGTTAAGCGTAAATATTTATTAAGAATTACTTTAGCTGTATGTAAATTTAAGCGTTAAATGTACAACAAAGCAACAGTGTCAACTTAAAGGCTAAATAACATTGTTGAACAATGAACAATGAAATTTAGTTACTGTATTGTCGTTATAAGAAGTTCCAAGATATATTTCAGTCGAAGTCCATAATAAAAAGTTTTTTCCCATTTATTCCCAAATATTCCTCTAAAAATACCACTATTATTTAAAAATTTTGGAAATCTGCATTTTTCTCCAAAAATAAGTTATTTTATGCAAGCATCTCTGATAGATACTCAAAGAAGAGTTAGCATTAATTATGCCTACTCTATACTGTATAGAACAGTGATGGACGAACTACGGCCCGCGGTCCACATCCGGCCCGCGAGAGGTTTTAATCCGGCCCGCTGAGCGTTTTTCAAAAAAAAAAAAAAATTAATTACCTATTAAAAAATTATGCCCAAAAAATAAATTTACATTATGTTTTAAAAAAGATATAAATTGACAATTTTAGCAAAAAAATGCGATGTTTTCATATTGTATTGTGTACAAACTGCGAAATATTGTACACACAAGACAACAACAACTTTCTTATACAATATTCCAAGAAGAAACTTAAAAAGCATGACACAGAAACAACTAATATAGACCTATTGTATTGTGTCCAAACTGCGTAGTTTTCTAGGAAATATTGTACACACAAGAGAACAACAACTATTTGATGCAATATTCCAAGAAGAAACATACAAACACTAACAACTAATATAAAAAACTGAACGTACATATATGTAACATAACAAGAACTATAGAAGGTTCTTGAATATTTGAGACAACACGCGCAACAAATATAAAAGGGCCAGAGATGGATAAATCTCGTGACGTAAAGAATAAATTTTTTATTTGTGTAATTAAAATAATAAAGTGTATTGTAAATGCCCCCATAAATGTCAATCGAAAATAGAAAGAGAAAAATTGATTCGGAATGTCGAGTATTTCAAGAAGAGTGGACATGGAAGTACTTCTTTATGGAATATAACCAAAAACCTATTTGTCTTATCTGCCAAGAACCGATAGCTGTACTAAAAGATTATAATCTCGTTAGGCACTTTAATTGAAAACATCTTGTGTCGAAGTACTATAAAATGACAGATGAAGACAAGAAAGTTCATTCAGAGGAATTGAAAAGAAAAATATCTAGTCAGCAAATATTTTTTAAAAACCAAAGAAGTGTCCAGCGATCCTCCACGGTAGCTGGTCACATTGTTGCCTATTATGCCCAGAAAAGGCAAAAGATTTCGAATCTATAGGGCTGTCACGTAGAACGGTCACAAAAAGAACTGAAGCGATTTCTTCTAATTTAACCAATCAACTCGATGGGCGTCTTAAAAAGTTTAAGTATTTTTCAGTCACTATGGACGAGAGTGTTGACAGGAGTGATACAGCCCAACTTCTAATTTTTATCAGAGGAGTCGATGAAAACTTTGTAATAACCAAAGAACTTGCTTGTTTGAGATCTTTGAAAGGAAAGACGACAGGAAAAATAATTTATGATGAATTTAGAGAGGGGATAGAATCCCTTACGGCCCCAATTTCCAAATTAATTAATTTAACAACTGATGGATCACCTAACATGGTGGGAAAAAATACGGGGTTTGCAGGAGTTTATAAAAGTCAGAATCCTGAAAGCGAAACAATTTTTTAACATTGTATAATCCACCACCAAGATGTTCTTTGCAAGGCTGCCTTGGATATTAACCACGTACTCAATATTATTTTAAAATTAATTAATACCATTCGAGCCCGTGGTTTGTTACATCGACAATTTCAAGAGTTTTTATCGGAAGTTGATGCAGAATTTTCAGATGTACTTTATTACACAAAGATCAGGTAGCTGAGTTGGGGGCATGTCTTCTCGAGAGTTTGGAGTCTTCTCGAAGAAATTAAAGTTTTTCTAAAAACCAAAACTGAAATTTGGGATGAGTGGGAAATATTGGAGTATAAGAATTGGTGCATCGAATTTGCTTTTTTCACGGATTTACTCGAGCACTATAAAAAACTGAACATGAAGTTACAGGGAAGAAATCAATTTACAGATAAAACTTGGAGCAGTTTGAGGTCTTTTAAAACTCAATTGTTTATATTTTCAAAATGTTTGGGAAAAAATGATTTGACTCATTTTCCAAACTTAATTCTTTGAGGCTTGTGAGTGAAGAGAAGTTAAAAGTCTTTTCACAAACTTTATTAAAACTGTATTCAGAATTTGAGGCCAGATTTGCTGACTTTAAAAAAATCCAACCATGTTTAGATATTTTTTCAATGCCTTTTAATGTTAATCCTGAGAATGTTCCATCTGATCTACAATTGGAAATTATAGAATTGCAATGTAATAATAATAATTTAAAACAGCTATTTTTAAATACAGATAAGCTTAATTTCTATAAATCCTTACCAAAAGATGAATTTCCAAAGCTAATTAATCATGCGCAGAAAATTATGGCAATGTTTGCTTCCTAATATTTCTGTGAACAGGCCTTTTCAGTAATGAAATACAGAAAAAATTCAATAAGAAACCGATTATCAGACGAGAGTCTATTTAATTTATTAAAAGTCGCATCCTCCCAGCTGGAACCAGATTTTGAGGAAATGATGTCAAGTCAGAAACAGATCCATGCTTCCCATACATCTGGAAAATCTTAAAATCATAATAAACCGTATCTTATAAAATTTGTATGTTGTTTTAAAATATTACGTAATATAACTAATAAATAAATAGCTTAAACTGAATTTTTAATTGAACAGCAACCCGATAATATTTTAATGAATGACCTTCTATGTTTTTTTTTAATTTAATGGCCCGCCGCAAGATTTTTTTAAATTTATTGGCCCGCCACCCAAAAAGTTCGCCCATCACTGGTATAGAGTATACTCTATACTGAAGATGGTACATAGCCGAAACCGGTATGTGTACAAACCAAATTTGACGCGGGATGACGTAAAGCAGAATGCCAACCACCTGGCATTTATATGCAAAGAGAACTTATCGATACCTCCGTCTTTTATTTGCCCGTTTGCATGAGTATTTTTAATGGTGTGAAAATCGTGTCTGAGGTCGTGTTTACCTGTTCGTTTATAATGTCATTTTTCAAAGTTTTTCTTTTGCAGATTTCCATGTTTTCAAGAATGTCTAGTCTTCGTCCTTTTTTGCTAGGATGTAGTAATGTCATACATTCATCTACTTCCCTTGGTATGTGACCGTGAGTGTCAAGATGTAATGTAAAGTTGAAATCTTCTCATTTCCGTTTGTATGAGCGTATGTGTTCTGTAAACCATGTTTTTAGTGTTCGTCCAGTTTGCCCTATATAAGTTTGTTTGCCCCGCTAGAACTAAATTTGTCAGTTGTTTCTGTCGCTGGTCTGAGATTATGCCTCAGGGTGTTTCTACTTTTTAATGCTGTGAGCATTCCTTCTTTGTGAAAGAGGTTAGTAAGTCTGTATATTTCTGGTCCTGTGTAAGTAAAGGTGTGCCATCGTGTTGTATCGGCTGTCTCTTTGTCTTCTTTATTTCTGTTCTTAGTGTTGTATTTTCTAAGAAGTTAATCGATTGTAGTGGCCTTGTAGCCGTTATTTATAGCTATGGCGTAGATTGTGTCTAGTTCTTTGTTGTACTTATCTGGAGTAAGTGGAATTATCTTAAGTCTGTGTATCATATGTCTAACCGCTGCTAGTTTATGTTGGGTAGGGTGGTTTGAGGTATTGTGGATGGTAGTGTCCCTCGTAGTTGGTTTTCTATAGATGTCAAATGTTAAATAGTCAGTTGCTCGTGCTATAGTGATGTCAAGATAATGCAAACTTTTGTCTTGTTCTTTTTCCATTGTGTATGTAATCTAATTATGAATTGTGTTTAAGTTTTCTAGAATTTGTTCGCCGCTGTCTTGTTCGAGGATGCATATAATGTCATCTACGTATCTATAGTAATGAGTTATTCTGTGTTTTTCCATTAGTGTGTTTACGAATAGTGATCCGAGATGTTGCATGAAAATTTCAATGAAGATTGCGGAAGTTGATTTTCCCATACCGAATCCGTCAGGTAATTTGTAAAAGTGGTTATTGAATCAAAAGTAGTTATGTTTTATTATCGTCTTTGCAATATCTATAATATCAGTGATGTATTGGCTTTCGTACAAATTGTCTAGTGTGTTGCGTAGAATATCTAAGGTTTCAAGTGTTGGTATTGAAGTATATAGATTCTTGATATAAAAGGAAACGAGTAGCGTGTTTTTGGTTATTTTAATGTCCTTAAGTTTATCGATGAGGTCTTGTGTATCACGTATAGTATACGTGTTTTGTAAATTTATCCTTTCCTTAAGTACTTCGGCGAGGTGCTTAGCTAGGTGGTATGCTGGTGCAGGTCTGTAGTTTATAATAGGTCTCATTGGTATGTTTTCCTTGTGTATGTTTGGTTGTGCTTTGAGTGTTGGTGGTCCTGGAATCATGTCCATGTACATGTATACTTTTCCGTCAGTAAAAGTTTTGCAGCATTTTAATAGGATGCGCATTTCGCTTTGGAAGGATTTAGTTGGGTCATTTTCATTTTTAGTGCAGTTGGTCTGCTGTATAAATTGTTTTATTTTATCTATATAATCTTTTTTGTGCATTATTACAGTCGTATTTCCTTTGTCAGCCTTTGTAATTATTCATTGTCCCGTAATTTTGCCCTTATCTGTTTAGCAATTTTTCGCTCGTTTGGATTCGTCTTTGCTTTGCTATTATCGTTTTTTCGAGTTTGTCGGCCACTCTGTGTCGCATGTGTTCTTGTTGGTCGGTTGGTAACTTAGCGATAGATGCCTCAGCGTCTACAATCTGTGTTTCAATCGTCTTCTGTATCCTGTCAAAAGGTAAATTATTTTTATTCCTTTTTCCATTAGTCTTGTCTCGTTTTCATTGAATCGTATGTCTGTGAGGTTTTTGACGCGTGAATGAAACTCCATCTTAGTGTGACTGCCTGTTCGTTTTGTTAGCTTTGTAAATTTGCGCTCCATCCGTTTGTATTTTTCACTTATCTGGTTTTGTACCCTAATTGTAAATTGTTTTGATTTTTAAGTAAGTTAGTTTTCAACAATGTTGTTAACCAATATACGGGAATAGAAACGCTCATTTTAGAAGTAAACTAAATAACTTGTAAAACAAATATGTTTACTGTCGTTATTAGTCTTGAATTATTAGTATTTAGATAGGGCTATGTTTGTTATTAATTGCGATTATTTGTAGAGAGAACTAATAAACTCTTTCAGCGTTTTTCATTTTATACATATGGTGATCAATTATTATAAATTTGTTATTTTAATATTTAGAAGAAAAAGAAAAAGCGAAATTTAATTTTTAATTATTGAATTTTTGAAACATTAATATCTGTAGTATTAACTAACTATCATAATTAAGATATATATTTCGCTATTAGCAATTGCGCATATATTTTTATTCATTATTTGTCAATTTGTAACGTGTTGTGTCGATTCAAAAAGAAAGACTAAGCCTTACTTACAATGTTGCTCTTTATTCAGGAAAGGGGTTGCCCTATTCCTACTTCGCAACTTGACTGCAGCTCGGGCTCAAATCTTGTGAACTAGTGTGTATGCAGGCAGCTCCAGTAAACATCTTCTACTTTATGCGATCCGTATTCGGCGAACGTCACTTTCTAAGTCGACTGCGGGCACAAACTCGGCTGGGTATTACCACGGCTCTGTTTGTGTTCGCTCTGTCGAAATAGGTCGGTACGCCGCAAGCGACAGGGCACTGTAGGCTGGGCTGGGTATTACCACGGCGCAACCGTTCACTGCCTGGTCACTGTCGGTGGCGACTGCGGACACAAACTCGGCTGGGTATTACCACGGCTCTGGTTGTGGTCGCTACGTCGCAGTTCTGTCCTGTCTCAGGGTATAGCTTCGGCTGGGTATTACCACGGCCTTATCTATACCCTGAATTCCAGTCCAAAAAATAAATAAAAAAGTAGAAGAAGATATTTACCTTTGCTCCTGTTGCCGGTCGCACACCAATTGATTTATTCTGATTGATGTTTGCGCTTTTATACTCTTTTTCCTACCACACCACCGAGATGCAGCCAGTTTTACAATATGAATGTTACTAATTACAATACTCGTATGCCTTCGTGGCTAATTACAATAATAACTAGAACTAAATCTTACGTCAACATAAATACTTATAACTACATGCGTATATAAGTAAATACATGAATTCATATTTTTAGTAAATGATTCTATAACTAAATAAATATGTGCGTGTATAGAAAGATGCATTGTAGAAAAATATATCAATTTAAATGTAAATTCATTATCTTAGTAAATACGTTTAAAATAAAAGATAGGGATTGACCTGTGGCTGTTGTCAGACAGTTCTCTGTGTGACCAAAAACGACTCCGGACTTTTGGTCGTTACAAATTTCAATTTTATGTTTGACAAATTTACTTGATATGCCATTTAGATTTTAAAATCACCGCTTATAAAACACAGTAATAATAATAATACTTTAACAATACTAATAACAATTTAATAACAATAAAATAATAAAAATAATATTAATAGTAATATAACAATAGCAATAGTAGTAATCGCAATAATGCTAATAAAAAGTAATATTAGTGTTCGGGTTTATTTATAATTTAAACATACATTTATCATATTTATTGATTAAATCTAAAATTAACATCATGCACTCTAAATTAGCCTTTCCAAAATTTGTTAACACCAGTGTTAACTAAACTAAATACAAACTAAACATAACTGATCAGCTTATCCGCAACGTGTACGTTTACATAAGAGGAAGGTAGGTTGAAAACAGATATTTTTTACTTTGTTGCCTTTTTGCTTTGCTGGTTAAATATAATTCTTATTCAATCAATTTTTATTACATTTGGTAATAGAAAATATTTTTTTTTTCCATATATAAATTATTTATTGTATTTTCATAATAATATGAACTATCAACAAGTTTTCAAATCTTAAATCTATATGTACATAATTATTAGGCCCGACCAGTGTCAGACATAATCCTAGTGACAGAAATTAATATATATAATATAATATCGTAATCAATTCTCACAATCAAAAAATAAATTTAAAAAAAATAAAAACTATTTTCAAGAGATTCCATTTGGAGCGTTATTGACCAATGCCCCTGTGTCCCTCCTTTTTAATCGGATGTGGCCTCTATAATTTAAAATATTCCGAGCAAGGGGAATTCGGGTGGCACTCGAGTTTACTTAAATATTTGCCTGCATATTGAGCAATTTCAGCTGTCACAAATGAAATATTTAAATCACGATTTATAATTGAATTTCGCATGTACCATGGAGCTAATGTAATTAATCGTAGTATTTTCTTCTGTCGGCGTTGAATTTTTTCCACATTTGAAGCTAAAGCAGTGCCCCATAGTTGGGTTCCATAGCACTATATTGGTTACAGAAGCGACTTATACAATAGAAGTTTACAGTCCAGACTAAGAGTTGAGTTCCTGCCAATTAGCCAGTATATTTGAGATAACTTGATTTTCATTTGGATTAGGTTTGTGTCGATGTGGTGTTTCCATGTAAGCCAAGGATTATGGCAAGATATTTAGCGTGCAAGTGGTGAGGAATAATTTGTTTGTTCATACGAATAAGGGAGCAAGTTTCCCTTTTTGAAGTAAAAGATATGTGGACACACTTTTGCTCGTTTACTTTTATTATCCATAAATTTAACCACAATTCCAGATGCGTATTATGTTCCTGAGGAACCTGAGATGCCACGGGGGTCTTTTAACTTAATAATATTTATTTTTCTTTTGTGATTTTTTTCTTATGAGCTTCAGTATCACGTATATAATAACTACATTAAGCAAAATACAAAAGAGCTGAAATCCGTAACTAGTTTCAATAATTGAGTGAGCTGAAGTCTGTTTGATTGCTATTTCGGAAAATGTTTTTAATACTGATATGATATTTTTACATAAAAAATTATTCACTTACATTATAGGCCCTTTTTAGGAATGGCCTCGGAGCGAACTCACGCTAAATTTGATATATATATATATATATATTTGTATATATATATATATATATATATATATACATATATAGAGAATAATATAATAAAAGATTTTGTTCATTATTTTGTTTCTAAATGTGAAAAGAGAACTCTTCAGGCTTGCACGCACATTGATAGATTTCATTTATAATATCAAATTTACTATGTGCTAAACATAAAAAAACATTTTCTTATAAAAACCCTAAAAATATTTTTAGCCCACTTGTAAAAAGGTAGAAAATGTAAAAAAAAATTTTAAAGGCTTTTCATTTTACCAGGAAACAAGTGAGTATGTCCTGCGATTAAAAACAACAATTAAAATTCCATTCATAAGGGAATAACATTTTCTTCAAAAATAACAATGGAAACAGAATACGAACAATTTATTTGAATGTGTTGTCAACTACTGTTTTCATTTTTATATTTATAATCGAATGCCCGTCTCCTCTATTTTATTATTTAGGTTGTTTCTTATGGATTTATGATGTGTATTGTTTAAAATATAAAAAAAATTAAATCTATTTAAAGGAAAATATTCCCACGCCAAGGAGAATGTGTATTGAATGTAGAGGATATTTGTGCAAGTATTTGTACGATTTTTTGCTTTTGGTAAATTTACAACCATCATCTTTTCCAAAAATTACCTGCGCTGAAATAAATAATCAATTTTATATGGTTTGACAACCAAAAAAATTCTTAGCGTTCTTTAAAATATACTTAACGTGTGTTAACCAAACTTGTTTTGTAGAGTTTTGTTGGTTTGACATCGTGATGGAACATGCTGGTAATTTAACTCTCATTTGCAGGGAAGATATTGTTTAAGGATATCATCAATTAAACACTTTTAAAAGTTTCATTTTCGTAAAGCATTAACAGTTGAATATAATTGGAAATAAAACGGTAGTCAGAAAATTAAAAATAATTTAATAAAAATTTACCACAATGAACCACTGTAAAAACAGTGTGCATAAGTTTTGTGAAAATATTTTAAATAAAACTGTTTAATGGGGGAATGAAACTGGATGGTCCATGTTAAACGTTTTTAAAAACGAAACTAAAAAATGGAAGGGTGTCACTGCAGAATGAAGTTATCCAAAATTAGAAATTACCAAGTGTTCCCCTCCTACTTCAGTATACTGTATCGTATATTACTTACATGTAATGCATCTTCTTAAAGCTATTTGTTCTGTTTAAGTTGAATTTCATGTTCGATGACCTTTTGCCCGCTTGTGTATGGCTAACAATTCTTTATTGCTAAAAAAGAGAATCGAAAATTTTATGCTAAATTTAAAAAAAGGCTGTAAGATTATATTTGATAAAAAAAATTAACTAAATAAAACTAAAACCTTAATTAGTTGTTTCACTACTAAAAAAATTTAGTTTATTAAATATTTCAAACGGTTCAAAGTTACAAAGCTGTGGTCAGAGCAATATTATCCTGTCCACTGAGTGCTGCAGCAGAAAAATTGTTAACTGCAAAATTTTCTTCTATTTCTACTTTGTAGAGACTTAAATGGTGACTGCTTTAAATAGAATTTATTCAAACATTTGTAGATTGTACAACTTACAAACTAGCACACATGTGCTTATGTTCGTTTGAATGTAGTCCCCCAGAACATTAAAAGTGTAACTATGCCAATATGTATGTTAGATTTAGGATTAACTCGGAAAAAGAATCTTTTAGGTTTAAGAGTTCAAATTTTGCAAAGTGAAATATGTATTTTTCAAAACACACATTCAAACACATGAGCTCACTACCAACAGGAATAATCACATGCGCATAATTTGTGTATCAAAGAAAAAAGGCTTATTTGCATAGCAAGCATTTTTTGTTATTGTAGGATTTATTTTATGGTTGGTTGCTTGGTTAGTAAGTTGGTTCATAGAACTTAATACATACTCTCCTTTCTCTACACAACAAAAACAAAAAACAACAAAGGAACGTTACATATAAATAAATTAGTTTTGTAAAAAAAAGTCCTTAAGAGGATGTCTTAAATTATTAAAATTCTAATTTACGGAAAAAGGGAACAAATTTCCATTTGGCACACTTGTTTATTTATAAAATTTATGTGTTAAATACTTCTATGGAAATAGAAAGTTTTTATGAAAATTTACATTGTAAAGTTAAGCATGTTTTTATAAAAAAAAAAGATTGTTGTAAATAAAAATCTTAATTTAGAAATTATTCAAGAAATTATTCCTTCTTAAAAAGTAAATGCATCACAAACTGAAAAAGTAATAAAATAACAAAATAATTTGTTACATTAAGTCTTGAAAACAACAATTTATTGATAAATGTTAAGACAAAAAGCTAATTATGTTTTATAAAATAAAAGACTTTCCTAATGTTTTTATAAAAAAGTTAAATGAACGAATTATATCTACTCTAAGAGAAAAACAGTGGTCCAGCAAAAGAGGCGGCTTGATTAATAGCTTATCATTTTGTAATTATTATTTATACTTTCGGAATTAATATTTTCAATCTCTTAGTTTTACAATATTTTATTTAATTGTGTTAATCAAAATGGTTTCATTTATTTAACGAAGATTAATTGTTTTAATTTCTACAAAAATAACTTTTTTTTAATCGGATATAATTTTATTACACATTTCAGAAAATAAATTTTTAAAAAATACATAATATTTTAATCTTTTCTTTGATTAATAACAAGAAGATTCCCCCAGGAAAATCAAAGTTTTTATCCCGAAATATCACAAAAAAGAGTATATTTTATTCCTAAAAACCCACACAAAGATAACTTTAAGAAATTTGAGCACTTGCATAAATATATCTTTATTTGTTATTATTTTCAAGTTATTGGTAAGAATATGGGATATCTGCATGTATTCAGCATTACTTATAGTATGACTTACAAAATCAAAAAGTTCACAAGGCAAATTTTCTTACTTACTTTTTCCTAAGTTTACGGTAATTAGATTCTATGTGAAACGTTTTAGGACTTTCATCACCATCACAACCAAAAATCATTGAATCTAAGGCAAGTTATAATAAAATAAAATAATAATAATAAAATTAATTTTGCTGCAACACTTATTATTTACACATTTTTTATGTTAAGCAATGCTATATTTCATTCATACTGAAATATTTCTTAAAAATTAAATATTTTAACGTATAACATAAATTTCAATTACATTTAAAATAATGTAGAATAGAAATTTCCCCGAAAAAATCCTTAATCCCCAAACGAATTTTTATATTTCATTTTGCTGATCTGAATACATTAGATTCTTAATATGTATCGGGTTTTTCAATTGTGGCAATACCAACAACATAATAGTTTTGACCTTTAATTTTTTTGTTGTATTCTTAGTAGATGCATTGGCGATTGATACAATCAAATAAATTTCGCATGAAAATCGCATTAAAATAAATAAATTCCATTATGAAAAAGTTACATTCTGTTAAAGTTACATTTCGTAAAATTCCTGATATTATCGGACAACATAATCGTACTTTTGAGGCTGAGAATTCGGCCGTTAACTCTGAGTCGACAGGCTCGACACAAAATGTGCACGTTCAACAGCCACAGTGTTAAAGCTGATCCGAATTTGTCAATTTCTTGACGTTCTCAATAATTGGGGTTATCCATGTGGGCTTCTAAAAATCCTAGAGGGATATTAAAAAGCCTTTGCATGCTCAACGTGTCACTCTACGGTGTGCTATGTGGATTGGAGGCGTGATTCGATCGTTTTTTTCTCCAAGATAAGGCTGTAAATGCGATAATGGTAAATGGATCACGGTATCGCAAGATTTTAATAACTCAATTTTTGACTATTATTGACGACGTGGATATCGTTTCAACAGAACGGTGGCACATGTCACACAGCCAATAAAACAAATAATTTGTTGCAAACCAAATTTGCCGATCGCATAATTTCACGACAATCAGCAGTTACACCTAGGGGCCGAGCATTGTACAACGCTATTAGCAGCAATGATTTGGATGTTGCTTCGAGTGGTCAGCCTACATACTGGCCTATTGACAGAATAAAAAAATTCCAGATGTAATAGATTTTGCTGTCACAAAAAATATTTCAAGAGATTTAGTGACAGTAGAAGCTTCCATGGATTTATCTTCGGATCATTCTCCAACCATTGTAACTATTTGTAACCCGCTTAGAAGACATTTGTTTTTCCTGATACAAGAAAAATATCTCAGCAGCCATTGTTCGCGGAATATTTTGCTAGGAACACCGGAGGACGTGGAGTATAGCCTTGCAACAAGCAGCTCAGCTTGCAACAACTAAACATCCGAAGACTACTTTAGGTCACATCTGTTCTGCAGACATTGAACGTCTCGTAGCGGAAAAACGAAGAGCTAGAAGAGATTGACAACAACATAGATCGCCCCTGCAGAGGCAGAGACTTAGAGACTGCACAAAGCGGCTTAGAGACTTGCTAGCATTTGAAAAAACTACTTCGTTTGAGAAATATCTGGAGAGCCTCGATGCTACACCTAACTCCAATTATTCTTTATGGCGTGCTTCAAAAAACCTTGAAAGGCCTGTTGAGTACAAGCCACCTCTACGTAATATCAGTAGAGATTGGGGAAGAAGGGACACTGAAAAAGGCGACTTGTTTGCCGAATACTTGAAAGATGTATTCACCCCACACAAATGTACTGATGTTTTAATTTGCCGAGCGTAGTTGCATTACCCCCCCGATCCTTAAAGTTTAGGTTGCGTGAGGTTCAAAAGTTAATTTCTGAGATAAACCCGAAAAAATCTCCTGGTATGGACGGTATAAGTAACAGAATGTTGAAAGAGCTCCCCAGTATTGCAGTCAGAATCATGCTATTCAGTTTTAATACCATTTTACGGCTTGAATACTATCCTGATTCTGGAAGATTTCCAAAGTTAAAATGATTCCAAAACCGGGTAAAGACCTAACCTAAACCGAGTCATATAGGCCCATAAGCCTATTACCGACTATTTCAAAGGTTTTTGAAAAGTTGCTTACGAATAAATTGTCTTCAATGCTAAGGGATAGTGGTTGCATCCCAGACCATCAATTTGGTTTTAGAAGTAGACATAGCACAATTGAGCAAACCCATAGATTGGTTCAGGTGATAAGAAGGACTTTTGAAGAGAAGAAGTATTGTTCAGCTATTTTTATTGATGTTTCTCAGGCTTTTGACAAAGTTTGGGATGAAGGTCTATTTCTGAAACTGACCACTCACTTGCCTTGTAATATAAGCAACCTACTGAAAAGCTACATAATTGGACGAAAATTTTCTGTTGCTGAAAGAGACTTCGTTAGTTTATCCAAACCAATTTCCTCAGGCTTACCACAGGGTAGCATTCTTGGACCAGTTTTATATTTGATATATACCTGCGATATGCCTGTAAGTGAAACTGTCCACACTTCTATGTTTGCTGATGATACAGCGTGTCTAAGTTCGCACGAAAACTCCTATCAAGCCTCCATAAATCTTCAGTAACATATAACTCAGTTGGAGTTGTGGTTAAAATTATGGAGAATTAAAATGAACGTTCCAAAGTGCATTTATGTGACCTTCACCCTGCGAAGAGATTGTTCACCCGTTCGAATCAATAATCACATTGTTCCTCACCATAGTTATGTGAGATATCTTGGTATACATCTTGATCGTCGCCTTACATGGAAACATCATATTGACTTAAAGCTAACACAAATGAAACTTAAGCTAACACAATTACATTGGCTCATTGGCAGGAACTCGAAACTTAGCCTAGATTGTAAACTTCTAATTTAAAAGAGTATTTTGAAACCAATATGGTCTTACGGAATCCAACTTTGGGGCACTGCCTTAGCTTCAAATGTGGATAGAATTCAACGTGAACAGAATAAAATTTTACGGTTAATAACTTCCGCTCCATGGTACATCGGAAATTCAAACATACACTGTGATTTAGACATACCGCTGGTGACTACTGAAGTCATCAAATACGCAGGCAAATACAATTACATGCAATTGTTTACTTTAATTTTGAAGGTACGAGACAGGTGGGCACTCCGCATCCAGTGTAAGCCTTTATTCCATCGTTGGCAGAGAATTGCTATTTAAAGAAAAATTTATGATTTTCAAGCCAAAATAGGTTGTATAGCATGGGTGTGGCTACTACATACTTCTGAAGTATATACTTACAAATCTTATATTATTTTTGACAATGGAGGAAGCGAGCCATTCAAAAAATGTCAACTGTTATATAAAACGCAAAGAGTAATATCAATTTTCCCGTTTTGAATGAGACCTACAATAAGTGTGGTGAGTACAGTATCTGTGGTGAGGACATTATCTGTGGTGTGATGTTTGCTTAATGATTAACAAAGAGAACACTGAAGATAGCAAACAGCCTAAACCGGTTTGTTCACAAACCAAATTTGATGAGGGTCGACGGAAAACCGTACCCAAATAAGAATAATGATTAACTAATCAGTATTTGAGCTCTTTAAGACCCAAAACACCGCACACAATAGGGCCAACTACAGATAAACTAAAAATCTTTAAAAACCTGAGAGTAATTAAGAAATGTAGAATTATTAAACAACATGTTAAAAATAAAAAAGTTATTTTCTTTCAGTAACTGCAAGTAGCGAAGGCCTATATTGGAAGGTTAAGCAATAACAAAGGATCCGAACAGGTTAAACAACAAATCAAACCTGTTGATGTATATGAATCTAAAATAGGAGAAAATGATGTAGTGTCCTTGGCGGTAGTGTGAAATAGGAGAAATGAATAGGAGAGGTGTCTTTGGCAGCAATTATATCATCTTCTATTTGACATACTTCTGATTATCAAATAAAATTTACCTTCTACGAATGAAATTTTTTGTGAAGACAGTCATGGGAATTTTAGCGAGGAAATGGAAATAATTTCATTTCTAAGTAGTTTTCAATACATACAAATCGATTTAAAAAGTTAATGGATTTCTTACTGTTTATTAAGAATCTTTATTAATATTTTTGGGTTAATTTTTAAGCACAGGGAAACCACAACTCTATTAATTGACCTTCAGTTCACAAAATAAATTCAACTATTTTTTTAGCTACTCAAGCGAAATTCAAGGGTACATATTGTGTTAATAAACCATCAACCATCATCGTTCTGTAACGAAATGCAAAATTTTTATCAAGCTGGAAGGCCCGTGGAAGATAGCAGCTCCTTATAAAATTTAATTTGATTAAATATATTTAAAACTTAGTAAGCGCTGCGTATCGCAAAGATTTCGTCACTATATACATCCTTAAGATTTTTTCTTTTCTATTGGAAAATTCTTTAGTAAATTTAATTACAGCCGCAAGTGCTGGAAAAGTGTAATAAAATTACTCAATAAAAATAAAAATCTTATATTTTATTTTGTAAACACGAAAACTTGCTGGATGTTTTCAATTTGGATTTAGTCATATAGTTTACACACAAGCGTGTGATTAGAAAAAGTGGTCATAATAAATAAAGTTATTCAAATCAATACCGCTAATTATTAATGGTCAAATCTTTTCTTTTGTTTTTATTTTATTTGTTTGTCTATAGCACTAATTTTATTATTTCTATCCATGAGAGTATCTTGAAATTTTCGTTTGACTCTAGCAAGTCTAGACCATTAATAATTGATGGAAAAGGAAACAAAAGAAAGACCCCGAAAAGAAAACCTTTCAGAAAACTCAAAATAGGAAACTTAAGTACAACTAAAATTGGGTTGTTCTTGAATCCAGCAAACAGAAGGTAAACAATTCAATTTAATTAAACTCAAAAATCTTACGAACTGAAGCTGAAGATATTACAAACGAATGGCTTTCCAGAACACACAAAATGAAAAATTGCGGCCAATTATTTAGAGTCTCTTGTAATGAAACAACCTTGTGGTAAAACAACAATTACAAAGCAAAACAACAACAAACGAAAAAATCCAAAATTGTAGGAGTAACAGAATAAGTAACAAAGTAGAAAAATAATACTAGCAAAACCAAAATAAGGCAAAACATGTTAAGAACACAAAGAAAACCATTTAAATTGTTACAGTTAAGAGAAAATAAAGGCGAATGAATCAATTGCAATGGAAACAGCAGGTCATTTAGAGACCCTAATAATCACAGTTTTTTTAGGCATAAAAAGATTAAAAATCAACGAGTCATTTTAAATAACCCAGAGGAATTAATTGAAGCGGGTATAATTTGAAACACTATACTGGTATAGAGATTTGTAAAAGATTGAAACAATTGCATGGAAATCAAACCTTTAATTAATACGATAATACGGCCATCCATATTTTCCGATTACGTTTCTACATTCAGTTCCGCAAATATCGAGCAAAAAAAAAACAGGGAATTAAAAAAAATATTTAAGATTGTAGAAATATGAATGACATATTCGACTGCATTTGAAATCTATATGTTCTGGAATTATATACTTTTTGGAGCTGAAATGGAAAACTTGAAAGAAAATAATATTTAACACACAAATGGAGAGCCTAACAGAATGCAAAATAAAAATTTTAATGATTTAATTCCAAATTTTTGTGTTAATTTGTGTTAGAAAACACACATCTTGTTGAAGAACGTTTTAGGTCTTGGGTACTTAAATGAAGTATTTGCAATTGCAAAACAAACTTTTCTTTGAGAAACCCGATATATATATATGGGTGTATAATTTATAATGTAAATTTATTTAGAAAGAAAAACTGAAAGTTACTTCTTCTTCTACTACATTAAGTAGCTAAGACCAATATTTGATGGTTAAGAAATAAAAAAGGATCCGAAATTGTGAAATAACTTAGTGATGTGAGCAAATTGTCAAGGAAAAACTACAAGAACTACTCGTATATAAGTCTAAAATAGAAGAGAATGAAATCGAGATGTCTTTGACAGTTGTTATTTCATACTCACGGCAGCTTAAATTTGGAATACCTCGGACAATTTAATAAAAATTACGTTCTACAAATAAATTCTTTTAACGACAGTCATCAGCGTTTTTTGTTTGTTCTCTTATTAAAGTTTCTCTTTTTGTCAGCGACTCAATGAAATTCTAGGGGACAAATTTTTTTAATATTCTATCAACATCGTTATGCAAAATGTTTACCAAGCTGGGAGAGCCGTGGAGATAGCAGCTCATTATAAAATCTAGCCATTTTGAATTTAAAATTAGTAGGCACTATGTTTCGCAAAAATAGAGATAATGACAACATATACATTCCTAACATCTTCTCTTTCCTCCAAGAAAACTCTTTTTTTAACTCTATTACTTTTCTTAATAAAAATCTTCCACTTTAATTTGTTAACACGGAAACTTGCTGGATTTTTCCGATTTGCTTTTAGTCGAACCTAAAGCCAACTAACAGATAAAGTTATACAGCTGCATAGTTAGTGCAGCAAAATCTTTACCCCGTATTTTTCATCAGTATTCTTCTCATCTATTTTTTTTTTAAGAGAAGTAGCAGTTCAGGCAACAATGCTTATTTAGTCGTTACCGTGCTATATTCTTTAGGAAAGGGATAGAGAAGAGATAAGACGGGTGGTGAAAGTAGAAGGATAGTTACATAGCCTTCAAACACTTGATTTTGTAGTGAAAATAACCACCCATAGATTGGTAGGCTAAGTACACAACCTACTAGCCTACCGGGGCAGCTTTCTTTTGTATTGGCTCATATGAGAAATTAACTGTCGTATAAGACAGCACAGCAACCAGTGACTATTTGTTGGGAATCGAACCCACAACCACAAACTGATAACGTAGTACACTACTTAGTAGCTTATAGTGGCATCTATTTACCTTAAGTAGTGCTAATAAAATTATCCTCATTTATTTGGTTTGTCGATATCCATAAACAACCGTAAACTTTTCAATTTCTCCTCTTAACGGCCTTCCCGACTGTTTGTTCGCAAATGGCGAGCGTTTTCGATGGATTTTTAAATTTCTTCACTGTTATGTTTATAAATTGCCACCTTAATTTTTTACTTTTTTAGTAAATTTTGATATTTAAATATAGTTGAATTTAAGCTGGATTTAAATAACACATTTGGTTATAATTCTCACTTAGTTCGGATAATAATTTACTTCAAGAATCGAAAATAGTATTCAAATATTTTTAAAGTAATGTCGCAATATTTCCCAGTGTTGTTCAAGCGTATACACAACCATATTCGTTCAGCGGAAGGATAAAACTAATTATCTGTCAAATCAAACATGAGCTAAGTGTTACCATTCACGAAATAAGCACTAGTTGAAAGAAAAAAACATTAGATGGCGGACCTTTAATTTACTTCAAAAATTAAAAATATTAAATTTTATGTAGTAAAACTGTAAAAAATAAACAAAACATATAGACAGATGGGACAACGCGTTGCAACTCTTGGTAGGATCAGTTTTTGACTCTTTTATTAATAACACCGTGTTACAGAAAAAATATAAAGTGGTTCTTTTACAAGAATTTTCTTTTATTGGTTATAGTTTTTCTCGATCACTTCGTTTGTTAGTAATTGCAGTAACGGTATTTTTTATTCTTTTTTAAGAAAACACCCTGTATTGTATGGATTATTTTATAATTTCAAACTTTAATTTGTTCCACCATCACGTTATTAAAAACTAAATGGTGGAAAAACGAATTAAATTTATTACATTGTGTCGTCATTTTTTTACACACATTGTATGGGTAATTTGGAGTATAATTGTGTGATATAAATTGGTTAATTTGAAAAGTTTTGTTGATTTAAGTTGACAACAAAAGAAATAAAAAAAAGACAAATATTACAGTAAATTATAAAACTAATTTCAAAGTTTGCCATAAATACTCAGCCGTAATATGGTTGCTATGGCTATAATATATATGGTACATGAATATGTTATAAAATACGCATTCTTCTCGAACGAATTTTTAAGAAATATTTTTAGTCGAATTATTCAACTATAAAAACGAATGAACAATTTGTGTTCAGACTCTAGTTTATTTTATTTTATTAAAAGTTTTCAAGTTAATTTATTTGTCAAGGCAACAGGCGTCTCGTTTAGACTAGATTTAACTGTAAGCCTACAACCGTCTTTATTACTTTACGTATTTGAATTAAGACTTAGTTGAACACAAAAATTTAGAAGCATAAATAAGTCAATTGCGCAGCGTATCTCAGATAAAATTAAACGTGTTTTAACTATACCAAGGGTGCTTTTTCCAGCGTAGTGAAGATAATATGATTGTTTAAATGGTCAAGAACTTTCATAAAAATCATTTTGGATTGAAGTTTACAGTTTTAAAAATTCTGTTAATGGAAATCCTTTTGTTAAGCTGTTTTGATTTATTTTAAACCTAATAAACTGTCCCTTTTCGAAGTTGCAGAAGATTCAAAATCTTTCAGTGTGAAGATTAATTATTAACGTTTTTTTTAATCTTCAAAAAAAATGGGCAGTTGCTATTTTACGTATTTCGGGTAGAATTGTTGCCAATTTCAAACTTAATTTAGCTAGTTTGGTAATAGTGTGATTTGATTATAGATATTTATCACCAGTGTGACTAGCGGTTATAGAAAGCAGACGGTGCAGATGCGTGCACATATCGATAATCCAATGCAGACAAGAGTAGCTTGAATATGTTGAGAACTGTAGCGATAATTCTTAGGAAGGTCGAATTTCATCACATCTTAGAGATATAATTAATTAATTTAAAAAATAATGGTCTGTACTGAACCTTGATGTGTTATGCTTTTTGCATACCAACTTATCAATAAAAATTGTGATATGTAAATTTTAAGTGTTTAATTCTTAAATGCGTTTTGACTTAATTCTGGTAATTAAATTAAAATATTGAACTTCAATGTATTTAGAACCCACATATAAAATATAATTGTATGAAAAATAATTTCTTGTAATATTTCATTCCATTATATTCAAATTTTAAGTGCAATTTATTTGTCTAAACAAGAGCCACACGTTGAAGACTGTTAATGGTTGTCCCAAAAGATGTTTATCATAATTTTTTTACATAAATGGAATTGTAACGTAGACTCCATTTTTGGTTTTACGGAAAACAAATTTGAATTAAAAATGTTTAAAACTTCAATTCCTTTATTCAACATGATAAATAAGTTATCAAATTAATTTACAACATTTGCAAATATTGGTCTTTTTTTGTTTATTAATAAAATAAATAATTTTAAAATTGTTTTTGTCCTTAAGCAGCTTAATTATTTGAAGAAACTTTTTAATCTCTTTGAAATAAATATTTTAAATATTTTTCTATACTTCTCGTTTGCTCGTATAATAATGCTAATTCATATAGTACTATATTATTATTATTATTATATTACTTACTATACAAACTCTCTGGCTTGTTTTGCTTGCTAGTTAGAGCTTTGAACAAGTAACATTTATTCTGTGCATAAAAATATATATTTTTGCTTAAAACGGAGGTGTGTATTCCAGGTCGTATCAGATACACATTACATCAGTATATATGAATTTATAATTACTTTAGTTATTTTAAACTCTGAACTAATGAGCTATTCAAAGTCTTTATGAAAAAGTGTATGAATCTTACGTACCAAAGCTAAGTTTGTTGAACAAGAATTTTTTTCGTTTTTCTTTTCATACTTTTTTAATGTCCTAAAAATGTTTATAGTTTTTAATTTTTTACACATTACACGTCTTTGTTATCATGTTTCTTTAAATAAAATAAATCACAAAACAAAAAGAATTAGTCTTGTGATTTATTTTAATTTTTTTACATTAATCATGAATTAATTATTTTTCTGATATAACAACGTTCAACGTTAATCTCAAAAGGGTAAATATTATTTGTTAAAACTTTTAAAGAAATGGATGTGCAAATCGACGACTTACTGCCACACTAAATTTGCCCACAACATATTTTCCACCTTGAGGTGGCTCCAATACAGAAATTACACTTTTTAATTAGACCGTTAAGAGTCTAATTGTTGGAAGTGTGCCTCTAGCGGTGCGAAATGTATGACTAATATTTAATATTTTTCCAATCTGTCCTAACATGTCCGCAGGGTATATTTATCGTTTAAATTCAGTTCTTAAATACGAAGTTCTGACGAAGAAAGAAAATCAAAGGAAACGTGCATTACTCCAGATTTGCTGTTTGTTTTCTACGGAAGCAAAATAGCTAACAAGTCAGCAGTTCGATTGCTGATTCCTACAGGATGAGCTTATAAACGTGATCGAAGTAGGTATTTAATTTTATTATTTATTTATTTATTTATTAACTAAAATTATCTGAAGCAAAAGTTGTGGACATTCACTCGATTCGAAAATGTTATCATACTTGCAAGATAATGGAGAAAAATAAAGTTCATGTATCATGTAAGGTAAAGAAATGGCGAAAGTATTGCTGTAGTATTTAGGTGCTTGGTTTGGTGGAACATCGTTGTGTTCGAACTATGAGTTACTTTCTTTAGCTGAATTAAATGAAATTGTTTTTATGCTCTGGATAAAAGTATTCCAATCAATATCTCCTACCAGGACCTATAAATCAGGCTCGAGAAATGGAACAAGAATGTTTTCGTTCTAAAAGTATCTCAGTTTAAAAAGTAAAAAGTCACTACTGCATTATGTCATTTAGATATCGATTCCGAAACTTGAATAAAATTAAAAGAGGTCATCGTCTAGTGCCGTAAAGAACAGAAATTTGTATTGTTCTTTTTTTTATCCATCACATGATAAATGTAAATCAATTAAATTTACATTTTCGAACTGTAGACATTTTCTTCTTTCACAAAATGAAATGTATAAATATATTGAAGAGCTCACAACAATATTTTTGGATTTAATATTTGCTAATGGGTTATTATAATGTTCTATGGTCGATCCCTAGACAATTGCTAGGACTTTTGCGTATTTTTTTCGTCATCTGCTCCTTTGACCTTGAGAATGACTATTTACCTCCTCCAGGTTTTACCCCAAAAATTTTTGCTTCGACTCTCACAAACATTTTTGTACTGGCCCACTATCGCACTCCTAATAATAATGTTTAGAACATAATGTGCATACAAATACTTTCCAATTATATTGCTCATTAAATCAGATGGATCCTAATTTTAGGTTGCATGCATTTGGTCTGCAAAACATAGAAATCTCTAATACGAGACGTATCGCGACTGTGCATAATAAATGTTTTTTCTCATGCTCCAACATGAATATTAGAATACAAAAAAATTGAAAGAGATGATAGCTGGAGCTAAATTAAAATAAAATAAACTTGCACACATTTTGCCTGTCAGGCTTTTCAAAATTTTGGTTGAAATTTTAAAATATTTTAAACAATATTTCTGTTCAAGAAAGTAAATGAACTGAAGATTTTTGTTTGATGTAATTAATTTTTATGTCAAGTGATTAATTCAGACACCTTTAAAACAAGCTTCATTAGCAATGTCTTAAGCCTGCAATAGTTAGAAATACATAAATTACAGCTTTACTAAGTTTTCTTATTCATATACTTAGTTACAAGTATAATCTAGCAAATGCCTTACCCTGGTAGTCTATAGACTAATTATAATGACTGCATTCGCCAACCAAATGTGTTCTGTTTTGCATTAGTTTCTTAAAAAGTAAATTCCTTATAAAGGAATTTTATTGTAAAATAAATAGGTCCTTGATTATTTTTTAATTTATCATTACCAGCTTTTATTTGTTCATTAGCTTTATAAACGATTTTATTTGCTTTTAAGCAAAAGTTTTCATTTTATACTGAAATCAAAAAGAAAGCATAAAACAGAATTAAATTTCCATAATTTTTAGTGGAAATAAAAATCTTATTGCATGCTTATGATAATAGGCTTTTTGTATTATCTGAAAAAAATTATGCATAAAAATATTAAAAATAAAACAATTTTTTAAAACAAGTTTTTTTGTTGGTGGAAGTATTTTATTATTCTTGTTTTTGCTTACATTACAACTTCCATATTTGAGTGGATACAAGGATTATTTTCACCTAAATGTTTATTCTGTTTGTTTTGTTCAAAAAGAAGGTGAGGGAGGGTGTAGGAATAATAACATGAAGAAGACTTAACATATTTTATTTACCTATATTCCTCCTGTTCATCCGAAACATCTAAAAAAACATTAAAAACACACCTAAGGGCGCCTTTTTAAGTAGACACAACTCCATAATAAGTTCCTTTTTGTTTTTTAAACATATAAAATAAGTTTTCCATATTCTTCTGTAAATTTCCCCAGACATTATGGTTATTAAAAATTCAACACATTTCCTAACAGAAATTTGTTATACTCAGCGTACTTAAAAATTCAAATTAAAAACAACAAATGTTACCGAGGACGAAAAAAATATTAAATAAAATAGTAATAAGAGCTGAACTCGTCAGTATCACTTTAGAATTCTCTCAACATTCAGATAAATTATTTTATTATATTTAGTTTACTTAAAAAAAAATAAACAAAAACAAAAAAAAAACGAGAATTACCTAAACGTTCGTTCAGACATCATAAAATCTTGCGAATTTTGTAATTGTTATGAAATCTATGAGAATTAAACCAGATAAAAGCTGACCGCCATACTGGTAACAGTGTCAGTTTAGCAGGTAACCTAGAAAAAATAAGGAGTTTTTCAACAAAAATTTTTGTTTTCTAAAATAAAATAAAACAAAAATTTTATATTAAGATATTTTTTGAAATTTTTATTGTATTACGAAGCAAAACGTTCGGCAATTATGAATGAAAAATGCTCACCCAGACCACGCTGACAGATGTCGATTCTTTTATCACTTTTTGGCAAAATGGCGGTCCTATTTCGTTAATTACATAACGAATTTAGAGTTTCGATTGGCTCCGTATAGGCTCTGTGCTTAAATGACATGATCTGGCTGGCCACTTAACTGCTGATTGTGGTGAAAATAAGTGATCGGAGAATTTGGTTTGCAATAAACTGATAGTTTCATTGGCTGTGTTACATGTGGCACCGTCCTGTTGAAACCACATGCCAGCGATATCCATGTCGTCAACACTAGGCCAAAAGTGGCACATTGAAAATGGGCTTCCTCTGAAAAAATGATTTTTTCAAAAAACACAACCAGTTGCTCCAGAATGAATTGAGCGAATCTATGGCGATGTGAGTGGTCGGTCGGCTGCAATTCCTGCGCCATATGGCGAAAAGGTTTTAGATAGCGCCAATTGTTGAGAACGTCAAGGAATTAACAAATTTGGATCCGCTTCAATACGGTGGCTCAACTCAAATTTAACGACCAAATTCTTAATAGCGGTCCTAGAACAGAACCACCATTTTCATTTGTCGATTTTAATTATTTTAATACAATTTTCGTGCGAAATTAAATTCATTGTAATAATTGCCAATCCATCTACTACGAATACGTCAAAAAACTAAATGTCAAAACTATCATGTTGTTGGTGTTTCCACAGTTGGAAAGCAACTTTCTACTGAAGACCCGATATATTCAGAATTTAGCTATATTTTAATAGGAAAATTTACTTAATTCTTGAGCTGTTCTTAATTTACATTTGCGATTTTAGAAAGTATGATAGGAAGCAGGACAATGTACAGTATGCCGTATGAATCTATAGTAGTGCTCTAAAAATTTAATGCAAGGACCGTAAGTCACCAGGTGACAGTATGTCTGCAGTATGATATCGTGTCATTGTCATACTTTAAAAATAAAACCGGATAAAAACAGTTTTTTTATATATAAAGTTAAAAATACATAAACAAGGGACGATTTACATTACACAAGTGCTCACTGCTCTCAGTTATGGCGATTTATCACTAAACGTTGCGATTAAAGAACTTTCAGATGACAAAAAAATTGAAAATTGCGACTGGACTGATTGGCAATATTTTTTATAAAAAGAGAGAATGAAAGAAATGGCATCTTTATTTTTTGTTTTTGTGCGCCCTACAACGAGAGTATCGCAAAAGGTTAATGGTATTTGATACTAAGATGAAACAGTTAGAATAAAAATCTCAAGCTTATAAAGAATCAAATTAAAAGCTTAAGAAATTTTGATTTATCAACACGATACAGCAAAAAGAAAGTTTGGGCTAATCGCTAGTAAAAAGACCTTTGTAATACCCCTAGATACTGCTTGTGCAACTGCCTAACATAGAAAGTCTTTATACAGCCGACAGCTTTGATTAAAAAAAATCTGAATCCTGAAGATGTTGCAATAATACATGTTGATATCAAGTGTGTTTGCATTTGAAAAATGTTTTGACTTGCTTGACATCTACGTCAAGCAAGTTTATTGTTTATTGTATGCAAAAATATGATATATCTGCAAAATTAGGGCCTCCCTATGGGCTCTCCATCACCAGCAATTATAGCTGATATTGTGATGGAGGAATTACTAGGTTCGTGCATTACTAAAATGCATATAATACCAAAGATTATCACAAAATATGTAGATGATTTATTTTGTGTAACTTCGAAAGATGCAGTGGATTTTTTGTTAAAATTAAATAGTTTTCATTCGGATATTAAATTTACGATTGAAAGAGAGGTGGAATCTAAACTTCCATATTTAGATATATTGATAATAAGAAAGGGAAATAAGTTCTTCTGGAAGAATTATTAATTTTTTTCCAAACATCCGAGAAAAATGATTATAAACACGGCGAAAAATATGATAGACAGAATATTGACTATAAGTGATAGAGAATTTCATTTCAAAAATAAGGACACGATAAGAGATAAACTTAATGACAATGCTTTTCCAGCAAAATTAACTAACCGATTAATTAGACAATATGGTAATCATAGGGATAACTTCGGAAATACTACTGCAGAACCAAGAATTTATAAATCATTAACTTATGTTCCTGGAATATCGGAAATATTAAGAAAGTCTAAAATATATGACACTGATATTTAGATATACAATTGCACACAAAACATATAACACATTAAATAAATTATTTAGCAGTATGAAGGATAAAATAGGTAAAATGGAAATATCTGATGTAGTACACAGGATATCAGATACCATGTGGAGGAAATTACCAGGTGAACTGTGACAAAGTTTAAAATGGGACAACAAAAAATAAACTTAAAACAAGATTAGCTAGTCATAGATGTAACCAAAAATATAGGAATATTTGAGCACAGAAGACATCCTTATTGTAAGAAATATAATCATTATCCAAAGTTTGAGAAAGCATCAATATTAGATATAGAAAAAAACTATAAGAGACGTTAGAAATGTTAGAAATTGTTAATGTAGCAAATATAAGGAGAATAAATTTCAAAACAGACACAGGCAATTTAGCGCAGAATTACAGGTACTTAATTCAAAAGGCACATAATTTGTTATAATTTGTTTTACGTATGTTTAAATTTTAAATTTTTTTTGAATGTATGTATGTACGTATGTAAAACAATGGTCACTGCAATAGATTTTAATATACCTAAAATAAATGCAATTCATGGTTATTAGAGAAGGAAAAATCACGGTGTGTAGTTTCAGTTGACAAAACACATGATTTATTTGCCTCCAAATAACTTTATGCAGTTTTTGAAATAACAGGAATGACTAGTCATTATGTGATTCTAAAAGATTCTTACTTTCAGGAGTTCATAAAAAATAGGAGTCAGATAGAGAGAAATTCGAAAAATAAAAAACTGAGTATGTGACATTTTTTATAGACAGTCTAGCTAAGATTTATAAAAATATTAATTTTTATAGTTTTTTTAAACAATCTTTTTTATGTTTAATAAATATCTTTTTTTTTTTTAAATCTTTTTTATATATTTTTTCTTCTCGATATTTCGCTTTCCTTTGGAAAGCTTCTTCAGGTTTTTCAAAAATATACAAATTTTTTCCTGAAGAAGCTTTCCAAAGGAAAGCGAAATATCGAGAAGAAAAAATATAAAAAAGATCTTAAAAAAGAAAAAAGATATTTATTAAAATATAAATAATATAATAGTAATGATGGTATTTAAATATATAGAACAGTTTATATAGATTCCTTGACTAATCATTCATATTCCATTGCTAGTTAATTATATCAGACAAAATTTATTTTATAAGACTTGAACACATAAAACTTGTAGTGTCTTACCATTCTTAGCATTTTGTTACAGAATTTAATAGTATGTAAGACCACAACATACTTTTTGCCTAGCATAACCTTTTTATGCCAAAACAACTATCAGTCGCAAAAGCCGTTGTCGGTAACAAACGAAAGCTAGATAATATACCCGACGACTATGCAGGAATAATGTTCCTTTCGTGCTTTTTAATGCAAGTAAATTCAGAGATTTTTTTCCAAAAGTTAAGAAATCCATTTTTGACATTTATTTTTTATTTGTAATTGCCGGCAGATGGCGATTTCATACAACTTATGGGTTTTTTGTGGAAAACTGACGAAATTGCTACCAAAATTGACGAATATTTTACTTTGAAATCAGAAGCTTTGTACTAATAAAAGAGCACCTATAGTTTACATTTAGAGATTCTAACGATTCGTAATTATGAGATTCTAACGATCATCTTTTACGTCAAAGTATTCCAGAAGAGATGTTGCCAAAACTCCAAATATACCACACTTCATAGCAAAGCATTGTATCTGGCAATATATGTCCTCGTCTCATTCTGGATGCATCTCGTGCATTTACTGAAAGTAACCTTTGCTCATAATCAATTATTTTATATTTATGGTGCGTAGGCTTGACCATGGCCCTCTTAAATTGTTTCTATTGTAAAAGTAGGTACTTTTTCTACAATTTCCATCTCGTAGTTCGTTATCGTAGATCTTCTCTTATGTTTATCTATTATGAACTCTTTTAACTGTTATGGAAACAATATATATGAGCACAGAACTACTTCTATGTAATATTCACATTTTCCAATAATACGGATTTAGGAATACTGTGAGAGCGGATCCCTTTGTTATGTATAAATTTTAGGTGTATTTCAATCAATTTACTTGTAACGTGGGGAGTAATATTTTATATAAAAACTTTTTACTTTGCTATAGAACGTTCGTCGAAAAAAAATATTATTTTAAAATTAAGTTCTTAAGTTGGCAGATAAAAGCCACTCAAATTTAAACACATACCAAAAACCGCAACATCATGAGAAGGAATATGTTTCAAACCATTTTCAATATCGGTAATTTACGATGTTGCCGGCACTGAATCCATAGTTTTATTATTTTTGTATTTCGTTGTTTTTATAAGGCTATTTAAAAACCATTACTTAAGGACCGAAAACAAAATTTTACAATTAAACTAGGTAGCCTGACTGCATAAAACCTTCATTATCATTGTTCAATTTTTTAAATAAATATTCTGTTGGTTTTTTTAATCCTTATTGTGTAATAAATATATTTTTTGTAATTTTAATTATCGCATTGTCTAAAATCTAAATAGTTATTTAATTAAATTTTATTACTTTTATCCTATATTGTGCTTCAACTGTTTGTTTGAAAACTGTTTTAATTAAATAAAATTGAAAAGGTCCTAACTGAGTGCTCGTTACCCCCGCTATATATTTTGCGCTATTAAAAATTTAACATTTCGTAATGTGAAAGTCAATTAATTGTCAAATGTTTTCAAAAATTTTTTTTATATTATTAATAATTTTTGTTTTTATGAAAACTAATTTCCTGAAGAAGCTTTCCATGGGAAAGCGAAGTATTGAAAATATATGTGATAAATTTATTTAAAAAGACCATTATTAAGATTAATACTTATTTTTAATTTAAAGTTTATTTTTTATTTAAAATTAAAGAAAACAAGAGAATTTTTAAAGTTATTGATCAAAATATTTTTATAACTAATAATAACAATATTCGGGAAGCTATTTGGCGAATGTTACATTTAATGTGATAATAGTTCTTCTGGTTCCTCAAGCACGTACAACTTTCTGAGTTTTAATAAGATTGTAAGTTATGCGGTTAGAATTCATCAATGTTTAGCGGTCATTGCCTGCACTTTTGGCCGTAAGAAGTGTAGTGCAGAAGTGCAGTGACTATAATTTAAAATATGAGCAATATAACATTTTATGGAATTTTACAAAAGCCACAGGTGGAGGAAAATATTCAAGATTTTTTATTTGCGATACTGAAATCCGATGATGACACCTCAAAATCAAACTGAAAGTAATGCGGGTCATTCCGTACACATACGAATTTGACATCGAACATTTTTATATTTCATAAACCGCATAATATTTATTAATATTATTGTTGCATTTTATTTTTGAATTAAAAGGTTATACTGCTTTATTATGCAAAACCACTTTGTATTGAAATATATTTGCTTGTGGTTATGTATTAATACAAAATAATTTATTCCATAAAAAGGCAAGGAAGGGTGCTTAAACTCGATACAGTCTGTTACTTAGTTTTTTCATGTTTTCTGTTTTGCCTAAAAAAAGGTACAAAATAAAAATTGTTTGAGGTTTTTTTCCCTCTTTACAAGTTTTGTTACAATTTATTTTGAACTCTTTTGCTTATTCGGGTTGTGGAATGGTTGAATGGTTTGCTGGTCGATTAAATATTGTTTCATATTGTTTGAAGTCGCTTGTTGTTGCGAGTAGTTCCACTACAAGTATTTTTTTCAACTTCCACTTTGTCTTCTTCAACTGTCGCTTGTAAGCAGATTTCAACACATTTATCTCTTAAAAAATACATTCTTTGTATTGTCATAGTTTTACTATTCGATTTCCTAGACAACATGTTACATTGTTATTTTTGATTAATAAGAAGCAAATATTGTAAACTCAAGTGAGTATGCTGTAAAAACTTTTACATAGAAATTGTAAATACTTAATTTCCCAAAGGTTAAGAATAAATAATTAATGATTTAAATTTGTATAAATTCAAAATTCACCTGAGAAACGACCTGGTATAGCTTATATACATAGGTATAGGTCAAATAGATCATGTTTGCATATTTTGAATTTTCTTAAACTCGCAAGTTATCGATAAAACAAAATATCTTAGGTGCAAGTCTCTTTGTTCGTGAAGCCAAAAAATTATATATCACCGATTGTCTACTCTACAGCCTACTCAATAGTATACTATAATCAACAGTAATACAGTGTACTTAGCACTAATAGTGAAATTTCTTCTTTTTTTATCTATTAATATAATAAATATAATTTTTGTTTTTTCAAAAGTGCAATATTCCGGATGTTCAAACAATTCCAAATATCGATGCCTTAAAATTTTAGTTACAAACGGACAGTAATTTTTGTTTTCGTAAGAAATATTTGAATTTTGAAACAACTATAAGTTCAAATTCAAAAATTTTTCAAGGCAGTATTTCATCACTTACTTTTCTTTAACCTTAATTTTTCCTTTTTATTCAATCATTAATATTTTTTGTTGCGGTTGTTGTAGCTAATGAAAATTCGAATCAAACCTCTACTTAATCGCTCTGTCCCAGAAAAATCAATGATTAGAATCAAGGATTTCCACTAAAATTTTATGAAATAAAACATAGAAGAATTCGTGGCGTGGTGTAAAAAAAAATAAAATACATCGATGGTGCTATAGATAGGGCTATGATCAGTATGACTTGAAGGTCAAACAAAACATTTAACTGCTGCTACAAACTCTTTCGTATTGTGTAAATCTTTTCAAAGGCTTATGATATTTGTTCTCTGAAGCCCTTAATTTGAGCGGCAAGCATTTGCCCGGCTCCTTAAGCTTTCACCTAAAATACAATGCTTTCATTCATAATATAGTCTCGCATAGTTTTAACAATAAACTAAAGCTTTTTGTGTCCTTTTGTTTTTTTTTTTTAATCCAAGCCTAAAGATTTTCAATAGTATTTAAATTAGCAGAATTCTCAGACCATTCAGCACAGAGTGTGATTTGTTTTACATCCGCGCCTGGCTATGTAGCCTTAATCAGATGGTGGACAAACCGCTATACATAATTTGGAACGTCATGCTCGTCCTAGATAGCCGAAGGCATAATTCTAAGCAACAGAACCACCTAGTTGCAACTTTAATGATTCCAGGACAGGGCTGCCAACCATCACACCTTGCTAAAGAGTTCGAGACTTTCCTACTCCTGTCCAGAACACATGTCTAGCATGCTCACTGGACTGGATCATTCACTTTGCGTGTCATTATCAGAGAAATAATCCTGGCCACCATAATAACCATTATACTGTTATGGGGCCGCAAAACCACAACCACCACGATACTCCCATATAGGGGCCATCCTCAATGATAAGTCAGAGAACTATTATAAGTCTAAAGAGACAAATAATGAACTCTGCGGGTTCACTGATCCCCGTGGAAATAAATTGGAGCTTCCAGTTGTCTCCCTGTCTGGCTTCAGGGGACTAGGCTCCCTTTTTCCCCAGTTGCACTGAGTCTAGATAGTGGAATATTCTATAAAGACCATATTTATATGCCCCTGGGGGGAACCAGTCAGCACATATCTTTCCGAATCATTAAGATGAACTTTGGGCTCTTCTGTACGTAGCTCCTCCTTAAAAGTTTGATTGTAATCTCATATAAACCGCTGAACCTATTTGAGTGTAATTTAAAATGTATATAAGTCCTCCTACAGGATGCAGGAAGTGAGGGCACCCGTTTATGAAGGCTTTGTACCGCTTAACGAATTTTAATGAAGTTGGAAATATAGATAGATTCTTATATACTTTCTCATCAGGGTAAAATGTGCATTTTTAAAGGACAATTTCTGCTTGGGTATGATTTTACATACTTGGGTATGATTTGGTTTGTCAACAAACCGGTTTCGGCTATTTGTCATCTTCAGTGTTCTCTTTATTTAAAAGACGAGGGTTGACGTAAAATCATACCCAAATAAATTAAATCCCGTCGTAAAATATACACAACTATCGACAATTCCTGCTTTCCAAACTCTGACACTAAGCTAAAGAAAAAAAATTAAAAATTTGGACACTGTTGCATGGCTTTAGTGGAATTTTTAACGTAGAATTATTTAGAAAAATAATTTGCTATATCGGTTATACTTTTAGACTAACACATGATTTGTGTTCAAACAGTTTTTAAGTTCCAGAATCGAAATTTCATAATAGTTTGACAGCTGAAATTGATTTTTTATTGAATCGGGAATAAAAGGAGGATGGCAAATCAGTTATAAAATAAAATTAATTTGATTCTATTTTTACTAAATATCATGGACGTACAATGCTTGTCTTAATGAGGCAATCCACTAAAGGACATTTTTTAAGTTACTATTACTATAGAATAAAAGTGAAAATGATTGTTAATTACATTTTGTATTCACGTGAGTGCACTTTAGCAAAGCACTGCTTCTCCGTAATGTTCTTTAGCGTCCAATATTCTATCTCGCTTCTGGATTACGATCTAAGCTGAAAATGGAAGTTTATTTTATTTAATTGTGCTGGTGTTTTAGGTTAGGGCTGTAATCTTATCGGGATAGACCAGCTTTTTAATCTTAATTTTGGTATGGGAGCGCTTGTCATTTGTATTCAACATTCCTTTAAGTTTCTTTTTTGAATAAGTACACATTTTTTATTCCCGGTTTGAAGTTACATTTTCACTTGGTGTCTTCTGCGTCTTTTTGTTTTGTTTTTTTTGTTTTGTTTTGTTTTTTCTTTGGTTTTTGTCTTAACAATCTACTTAAGAAAACTTTTTGTTACTACTCTTTTTGTTTTGCCGTTTTTTTCCATTTAAAGTTTGTGTCTTTAATGGCCTTTTCCTTTTGTTGTATTTTATCCTTATTTGTCGAGAGAATGTGCCTTTAGGGAAATATTTGATTTAGTTTGTTGTTTTTCTCCTTATTGGGTAACAAGTACTCAACTGTTAGTTACGTTTTTATCTATCCATCCATCCATTCGCTTTTTTGCATTCAAGACGTTGTTTGTTAAGTCGTGTACGCTAATAGAACTACAATTTTGTATTTTTGTGACATTTGTCTGCAAGTAATTGTAAGTCTTGGCTTAAACTTTTTGCTTTAAATTCAAGTGGAATAAAAAAAGGAAGATGAAGAAACCATTAAAGGCAGGAAAATGACAAAAAGATTAAATTAAATTGGGTTTTTTGTTTCACTAGTTTTTTTTCTGTTCATTTTGAACTTTTTTTTTCTTTCCAGTTCTTTTAACATTTTGCAGTTAATTTAATTTTGTATTATTTTTTTCAAGGTACGTTTACTTAGTTTTGTATTTGAAAAAAACTTATTTTGTCATTTAAATGATGGAGAGCATATGGCGTTACCTCTGCTAATGCCAGTCATAAAAATATAATTTAATGAGTTCTATTTTAACCCAATTAAAATCACACGCTCTGCTTAAAAGCTGTGATATATATAATTTTTTAATAAGAAAAAAAAGAATATTAGCTGGCGAAACTTTTTTAATTTCAAGCTAAATTCTTACACAAAATTAGTCCTTCAGCATCCGCAAAAGAATTTATATTTGCAAACATATTTTTAACAAATTTTCATTCAACTTCAACGTTAAAAAGGCATGATGTTAAACATGATTTTTTAATATGTAAAAATATTTGAATTATTAAGATTAAAAATATCTTTTCCGTAATTAAGGTTTCACTTCATTTATTAGTTCTGTGAAATATCAAAAAAAAAAAAAATTAAAAAAGAAGAATCTAGAAATTGTATCGCATTGGCACCTGTTATTCTCAGCCAAGAAATTTACTCCTACCTCTTGTTTTGCTTATCTCTAAATTTGTTTGCCAAGTCACTTTGCATTCAAATCCTTAGAGAAATTATTAAGATGGAGCAAGTTAATTTATACTGGATATTTAATATTAAACTGCTGTTTTAACGCTTCTTTATACCATTTGCTAATAAATACATTCAGTGGAGAGTTGCTTAACAACATCCCGTAACCAAATAAAATCGAGTCCATTTGTAAAAAAGTCTAGTAGAGAATTTTTGTTTGCAGGATTAATTTTAAAAATATTTCATATAGACCGGTTAATCAAAATTATTCTGGCTTAAAAGGGTGTGGTCCTTTTTCCTTGATGTTTCCAATGGATTCAGAAGTAAATTTCCGAAAATCTCAAAAAGTAAATTTGATATGTTTTTACGCACGAATGTTTCATAAAAAATCATTTAAATTGGAGGTTACAAATGACCATCTTGTGGCTAGTTTATCTGCTAGCGGTGTAATAGCATTCGCGAGGACTGGTTTCTTGCATGATCCTTTGTCTCTAAATACCCGTATAATAAAAACCTGTGCAAGTGGAAATCTTTTTCTTCAACAAAAAAGACTGAAAACAAGATTTAAAAGTAAAAAAAATGGCGCCCTAAAATGAGAAATCTGCAATGACACGTTGCAACAAATATATTGTAGAATATCAACCTTACAGAGCTAATACGAATGAGAACAGGCCCTTCATACACATTCTTAAACAGTTTGCTTAATTTTTTTTTAAAGAGAAGTAGCACTTCAGGCTACAATGCCTATTTAGTCAAGTACTGTCCTGCATTCTTTAGGAAAGGGATGCAGAAGAGATGAAACAGGTGGTGAAGTAGAAGGAGAGTTACGGAAATTAACTGTCATATTTGTAGTGAAAAAAACCAATATCTTTGTTTGGAGTCGAACCCACACTACCTACTAGCCTACAGGGAGACTTTAAAATTGAGGAAATTAATAAAATCATCAGTAAAATCTAATAATGCAACTTTATGCAATGCTCCGTGCAGAATTAAACTCAAGCGCATATCATTTTAATTTTCAGCCTTATTGTGCTTGTCAATGTTGTGCTTCGACTTCAGCATATTTTAGCTGATTGATGAGAACACACAAAATTCCTAAGCCATCAAAATTTTATGTTCTTATACATACATACATATATGCAAATTGAGCACCAAATGGTTAAGTAGGGTGTAAAAGTATTACAAAGAAATAAACAAACTCACATTAGCTCTTATAATCTTAGTTAAAATATTTTTATATATTTAAACAATTCACCACCACCATTTATATCGGATATCGTCTGCTAAAATACACAATTTCGTGTATCTTTTTGTGAAAAGTCAATTTTATTTTATCCGTTGAGAATCAGGCATGGAAACATTAAACTAATAATTATGCACAAACAATTTTCACAGAATATAAAATTTTACTCGATACGAGTTATTAAGTATAACTACAAATAAAGTAAAATTCTTGTGCTAATCACTAATAAAGTGATTGCTAGCTAAAATAGCTAGCAATCACTTTATTTTACAGTTATGCTTAGTAATATAATTAAAGTAAAAAGAAATTTATTTTATTTAATTTTGTACTCTCACATCTGTTTGAAAAGAATTGAGAAATCTCGCAATTTTTTTGGTTAAATAATTAAGCGCTCTCGTTTTAAGAAAAGATCATGTGCTATAAATTAAATAATTAGTAGCTCTGCGAAAGGAAAAGCCTACTCTAAGTTTCGACGGTAGCAACAACAATTTCGAAAGTAACTCCGGTTAAAAAGATCTTCGTATATGGTTCTTATTGGCGAAATATGCAATCATTAAGCGAAATTTTCACAAGACCTTTTACAGAAAATTATTTTACTAATAATTAAAGTACTAAAATTCCCCCGTTAGAAACGGTAGAATATTAAAAGGATAATAGAGAAAAGGAAGAATAATACATAGCATACAAGTTATATATATGTATAGAACGCCTGCAATGTATTTTATTAAGTATTTTAATAATAAAATTTCTACCCTTAAACTATTCACAAATTGCGTTTGAGATAAATGAATGAATATAAAGAAATGCTGATCATAAAATTTATGAATGGTTCAGTTGCATTCTTGGAATTTTATATACGACGATAATAAAATAATGTTAACGAATACATATATATCCTAAATACGTGCATATGTAGGGTTTCTATACTAGTTAGGGTTAGCATTTAATCGATTGCATTATCCAATAAATTTTGTTTTATTTATTTTATCATGAAAGAACATAAAATCAGAAGTGAAATCGCGTATCTTTAGCGTGAAATAGCCTAAAGAATGTTTAGGTTTTTAATGGTTTTTAGCACTAATGAAATTTAGTTTATGCAAAATGTTAAACATTTTAAAATTAATTCGTCTTTTAATTTTCTATAATCATAATTGATGACACATTGTGGTAAAAGAATGTTCTGAAATCTTGAAAATCGTATGTGTATTCTGTTTTAATTTTCATTAAATACTGAAGTTTAAATTATGATTATTTTTGTTATTGTTCATTTGACTCTTTTTAAAAAATTTCAGCAAAGTATTTATAAGAATAATTTAAGTTGTTGAATCCTTAGTTACAGTTCTGAAGAATATTTTACTTTTGATAGAATAAGAGCTTTTAATGTGATTTTTTATGGAAGGGAAGGCATTTCGGGCTTCTTTTTAGAATCTATAAATATCAAACTAGAAATGTAGGAGTGTGAAAATATTATAACAGTTTTAGGCATTTATCGGTTTTAATTGAACGGTGTCTTGTATTCATACTAATTAAGTATTAAATTCTAAAAAAAACTAACGTTTGTAAGACAATGTTATGTAGTTTGATATTTTTGTCGATTTAAGTATAATACTTGCTAATATTAGCATAATTCGTTGTCGAGTACCAAAAGCCTTTCGGAAAATTCGGAAACTTCAGAAAAAGGAAGTATAATTTGCACGTTTTGCTCACAAAAGAAAATTCCTAGAAGCCTTATTTCAGTTAAAATTTTATTTAAATATACCTCCGGCTCATCTGCCAGTAGATGTTTAATCTAATTCAATTTAAAAGTGCAATTTCACCAGTTCTACGAAGCTTAACTTAAGAGAAGTGACATTGGATAAATTAAGAGAATGAAATAATGCTATGGAACAATAACTTGTTGTTCCGAAGGAAAATTACTATATGAGTTACATAGGTTATAAAAAAGTTTTGGTTATAAAGGAAAGAAGATTCCTTATTAATCTTTCCTACTGTCTCGATAATAAGTTTTTCTTTCGCTTTAAAATTTAATTTTCTCTGTGCCACAAATGCTTGTATTTGATGAAAACAGCTGACGTCAGATGTTGTCTCACACGAAAATTAAACTACATCGAATATGCCATTTTTAGAACGTTTATATGCTATTGTTTAAAGGAGTTTAGATTACGCGCACAATTTTATGCTGTGAGGAAGTTACATTACATAAAAATATGTTTATCGAATTAACACAGCTTAAATTTTATGTACTTAAGCATTTTTATTTTTTAGTTTTTTATTAGATTTATTAAAAATCTTTAATTCGAAAATATCTATTTTAAAGAAGTTTAACAAAAAGAAATCTATTCATCGCTTAATGGTTATTTTATTTGATGCCCTGATATCTGCACTTAGAGAGTAAGAATGGTTTCCTTCCTTTCCTATAAGTTCGGATTATCATACCAGTCAAAAAACATTGCTGTATGTAATTTAAATTTCTCGGTTAAAAATAATAATAATACAAATGCTATTATTGGCGGGAATAATAATCATAATTTATCGTGTTATATAAGCCAAATAAAATGTTTATTTAGACTGAAACATTTTGAATATCTTTTCTTGTATATATATATATATATATATATATATGCTCCTAGCACTGCTATATACTTAAGGATTACAGCGATGTCTTCCGTCTTTATTCTTTATAGCATTGAAATTAAGATCAAAGTAAAGACAATGGCTACACTGGCATTACATTAAAGAATCGGACGTAAGCACAGGGATATGAAAAAAAGTTTGTGAGAATTTAAATGCTCCAAATAGGCATGTGAGTATATCAATAAAAAAAGAGCATGTTTGTAGCATGAGTTTCATTACAATTAGGACCGTCAAAATTTAATCTCTAATCGAATCGTGTTTTCATGATAGATTTTTTATTTCTGAAGGTTTTGGTTAATCTAATACCAAAATTGTTATAAAAATAATTCTGAAAAAATTTATAAAAAGTGCATTTTGAAAATAGCAATTTTAGTTCTTTTGCTTGTATTATTGAAACAAAGTATACAACTCAAATTTTTACAATAAAAAAATAAAGTCGCTAAATATGCCCGTTAAACTAAAATCCGTTTTATACACATAGAATATCACAAGTATGAATAAATAATTGTCACTCTGTTTATTTCAATCTAAGTGACAAACATATATTTTTAATCATTGGAAGTGTTGTAGCACGTTTTTCAAATGAAACAATTAAATTGAACCCCTCGTGACGTACAATGAGAATGTAAACCAACCAACTGATAGCATTCCCGTGTTATGTAATCATTACTGGCTTATCTTTTTTGGCACTGTATGCAGGTATTGTTTGACAGGGTGTTATATTTTATTTACTTTCGTGTATGTATGTGGGCATAGCAGATTTTTTTTATTTGTTTTGTGCAATCGTATATAAATAGATTATTTTGTTAATAAAATAGAATATTATCTCTCTGTTTATTGATTTTTCTTTTTGACGTCTAACTGACAAGCAAATGCCAAGTTTTTTATGTCGGTGTTGAATTGTGATTGAGATTTTACGCAACATTCTGGTATATATATACTTTACCAAATTATATAATTCCAGATCCAGATGAAAAAACTACGTGTAATAAAATATCTGTGTATGATGATAATGTATATGAATAAAAAATTGATTAAAAGAAATAGTTGCTTGAATTACCCATATAGTGCGATAATGATAAAATATGCGCCATGTTTCTCTTCAGAGGGATTATAACACGCTTATGCCTAAATTTTTTTTTTGCCTTTATTATTTTTTGGGGTAAATGGGTGCATAAAAGATAGATCTTCTAGAAGCATACACATATCTCAACTTGGGGATGCGCCAATAAGCTTATTTTAATACTACAGGGAAGATTGTTAGATAATGCTAAATAATTCGATAAGAACAATTCTAATGCTGTTAAGTCATAAGTTGTCGAGACTTAATTCTTAGCACACGAAAGAAATTTCATTTCAGTATTAATTATGTTGCTGTTTTTCTGATGCATTAGCTATGTCGTATAACTTATTAAACTTTTGAATTTCCTCCCACAACGATATCTTTATACAAGTATGAATATGTGATCAAAAAAAAATTTAATTTCTAAATTCATAAATAATGCATTTGATAAAGTATGGCATAAGGGCATATTACACAGGTTGAGGACATATCTCCCAATCAATATGGTGAAGCTTCTGGAAAGTTACATTGTGGAAAGGAGGAAGGAGACTTCATCAGTGAACCCGCATTGATAGCTTCCGGTGTGTCACAGGGGAGTACATTGGGTCCAGTTTTATATCTGCTTTATACTTGTGATATGCCTGTGAGTAGTAGTATCCATACTTCAATATTTGCCGATGAACCGGCCTGTCTTAGTACTCACGAAGACCCTCGTGTGGCATCTCAGGTTCTTCAGGAGCATATTACGCATCTGGAATTATGGTTAAATTTATGGAGAATAAAAGTAAACGAGCAAAAGGGTGTCCACATAAGTTCCACTTTAAAAAGGGAAACTTGCTCCCCTATTCGTATAAACAAACAAATTATTCCTCACCATTTGCACGCTAAATATCTTGGCATAATCCTTGATCGTAGGCTTACATCGAAACACCACATCGACACAAAGCTAATCCAAATGAAAATCAAGTTATCTCAAATATACTGGCTAATTGGCAGGTACTCAACTCTTAGTCTGAACTGTAAACTTCTATAAATCGCTTCTGAGACCAATATGGTGCTATGGAATCCAACTATGGGGCTCTGCTTCAGCTTCAAACGTGGAAAAAATTCAACGCCGACAGAACAAAATACTACGATTAATTACATTTTTTCCATGGGACAATCGAAATTGTACTATACATCGTGATTTAAATATTCCACTTGTGGCAGCTGAAATTGCTCAATACGCAGGCAAATACTTAACTAAACTCGAGTGCCCGAATCCGAATCCCCTTGCACGGAATATTTTAAATTATAGAGGTCACATCCGATTAAAAAGGAGGGACACAGGGGCATTGGTCAATAACGCTCCAAATGGAATCTCTTGAAAATAGTTTTTATTTTTTCATTTTTTTTAATGTGAGAATTGGTTACGATATTATTTTAACTGCTGTCACTAGGATTATATCTGACACTGGCCGGGCCTAATAATTATGTATATATAGATTTAAGATTTGAAAACTTTTTGATAGTTCATATTATTATGAAGATACAACAAAAAATTTATATATGGAAAAAAAATTAATTAAAAAATCAAGAAAAATCTAAAAACGCAAGTTTTAATCTTGTTTGTAAGGACAACAATAACACACGAAGAATTCCGTATGAGCACGTTTTGACTGCCTTTTTCTCATTCGTTGTTAAAAATGTTCAGTGTGTGCTTATAACCGTGTAAAATATGAAATCAGATTAATAAAAATCGCGATCCCCTGAAGATGTGAAAAATATAACATCCTTTTAATACGCATTGCACTTCGTTATGTCTTCATTTCATGCTCTTATGTCATTTTTGGAATTTATACTTCATATGTCTCTGATCTAAAATATAGTAGAATACCTGGGACCCAAAAAAAAATTTAAGCAAAAACAATGAACTCTTAAAAATTAGAGTGGATTAAAAAGCAAAAAATTCAAGAAGAGTTTAAAGAAATGACTGGTTTGATTGTATATAAACCGTTTGTAGGCTGTGGATCCACGGCCAGAAGCTCATTACAAAATTTTAAAATTTCTGGAACTAGTGGAGTGGAAGTTCTTAGAAGATGTCACGTTATATTCCAAGTGCTTTGCATGAATGGAGAAAACTCACGCCAACATAGCACAAAATATTTTGCCATGGATGTGTAATAATAAAGACCAAGCCTTTCCCGATCTTACAGAAGAGGCGCAGAAAACTAGAAATTCAGATTATAGACATTTTCAAAAACCAGGAACTTATAAATTACGTTATTCTATCTTTTGATCACGTAATTTCATTATTAAAAAAACATGAAAGAACAATTTTATATCGTATGAAAAAGAAGAACTCACAGAAGTTCGCGAGTTATTAAAATGATTAAAATGAAATTTTACTATTATAAATGATGAGATATATCAAAACATAGGTAAAAATAAAACTGTTTGGCTTAACAAACACCTTAATGCTTTAAAGATGCAAAAATTAAAAAAAAGGTGCATAGGTAAAAACTACAAAAAGGTGCATAGGTAAAAACTACAATGTTCCTTTTTTCAGCGTTGCACAAAGTGTCTTTATACACATTTTTAATTTTTACATACAAAAAGAGAAGGCAAGATTTACGAAGCTCTATACTACTGAAATAAATGTTCATTATACAAGTAGATTGTATCACAGGAAAGTTCATGGCTTCTAGATTAACAATTTGTTAACATCTTTTACATGTCGCATTTTTTAGATGTCATTTACCTTTCAAACTGTAAATTGCACGTTAAAGTGGTTGTTTGAAAAATAAAATATAGAATTTGAATTGCTACAAAATCTAAGAGTATCGAGGTATTCTTACACAATTTTGAAGCGATATGTTAGAAAGAGCCTGTAATTAAATGGTAAAATAAAATTGTATTTCATTTTATTTTAACACATAAATTCCTTAAACGGGGAAAAATGTTCCAAAAATTGGGTTTGCTTATGGCTTTATTAGATACGGCCTGTCAAATGGTTTTTGGTGTATGTAGCCAGGATACGAAGTCTTAATAATCTGTGTACATTTTTTCAATGGATGCATTCCGAGGAATTTTGATTTAATTCATAAATTATGTTTCAAAATTGGCTATGTTTAGATAGGGCTGCAAGGCGAACGGCTACAATTTCTGACGCAATTTTTCTTTTGTTCGCATTTGCTATAAGTTGATTTTAAACTAGTTTCAGATATATAAGAAAAATAACCCACACCACTTTTAAGGAGACATTCAAAAAAAGGTAGTTTTTCCATTTTCTCAATTTAGAGGGTTGTTACTGTTTAACAAAACACGCTATCAGAACCATATTTACCATTGTTTTATTGAAAATTTTATCAAGAATGCAGCCATGTAAAACCACGTAAAAAATGTTCCGTTAAGGTCGGTATTGACAAGATTAAACTCAAAACCTTTATCAATCAGCACTTATTCGATAACCTAGATGGATTACGGCGGATTAACTCTCATTAGTGAGTGAGTAATGAGTAAAAGCTTCTGTTAGTATTTCTTGCTTAATTGGGTTTGCATAATTACTAAACGAAATATATTTGTTCTTATTGTTATTTTGATTATTATTGCGAAGTCTACCTGTAATGAGTTAATCTTTTGCCTTTTGTGTTTTTTGCCTATCACATGTGTATTAATTTCTGAAATGTTCTTTTTCTTTTGGACAGTTGAAGAGATCAGAAGTGCTTGTAAAATAAAATTAACGAAATGTGTTAAAGAAATAATTTTTATTTGAACAAAGAAGCTATTTCTGATTTTTTCTAATTTTTTATAAATTTAAAAACAGTCGGCCAAAAATTAACCCGATTTTCTCCCGAACTGAAAGAGGTAACCTAGACATGACGCACATTTTTTTTGTAGATATTTTCAAGGTCTTAAGTTTAAAAAGTCTTAACATTTGTGTGATAAATAAACTTTTTATGATGTTTCCAGAAAATTATCCGCCCGAGGTAGCAAACCCAGAAGCTCCGCTTTACCCTGTGAAATATCCTTAGCATATCTTAAACGGTTCATGAGCTACCCAATAATTTCCTAAATGAAACCATCATACAGTGATAAATTAATTTTATTTTGAAAAAGTGTACTTCTATTCTATTCCCTATGGCAAAATCGGCAAACAAAAGTAAAAATATTTACACGTGTGAGGATTCCAAACCTTAAATGGGGCATATAATATCCTTTTGTTGATAGTACATGTCTTGACATATACTATACATGACTTCATATAATAGTTCTTACAGAATGACAAAGCTACCAAGCTTTAAATATATTTCAACATTTAGGTTTCATTTTATTTGAAAACTGACCGCCATAATTCCAAAATTGTTCAAGAAGAAAACTTGAGGATTTTGTTAAATTGTTTAAAGCACACTTAACGACAGAGATAAGAGTACAATTTGCTATTATTTCATTCACAGTTAAACCAGACCAAAAAAAGCATATAACAATGAGAAGAGCGCACCATAGAACATTGGACAAACACAAAATAATAATCATAAAATTTTAAATAAAACACACATGGCACAGAAGCCTCCGTGTGTGACATTCGGCTGAATTATTTTTATTTAAAGTTATAGTAAAAACCTATAAGTTTGTGTTCAAAGTACGAAATTTGGCAAAAATGGAAATCGATTTCTATTTTATAAACGGTTACTTGGTTTTGAAATTTCGATGGCTATATGAGAGTTTAGGAGTTTGGACAATATATTCTTAATGGAGCTGCGGAGTGATTCTTTAACGAAGTGCACTTCGAGTACGTTGAAAGTTAAAATAGTTGCAAATCTTATTTATATTTTTAAATTCTTTTATTGTGTATGAGATATTTGATTTTTAAAAGTGAATAGATTTAATTTTTTTTTGTTTTGATCTAATTTTATCCACCATTTTGTTTGGCTAAAATCCTTCCGGTTTATCTCAAAGCTATTTTTTTCGATTGATAAAAATTTTGTCCGTTTTTAAGAAAAACACTTATAAGATAGTCTTTCGTAGATCAAAATATATACCAAAATAAATTTCAAAAGTAAAAATCGATATTTCCGAACTTTTTAGCGAAATAGTTTAATCAATTTTGTGTGGTTTATAATTAAAAAAAATGTAGTGATAAATTGTGCTAGATTCCTTAAAAAATAAATATATAATGAGAATATCATAAAAATTTGATAATAAATAAAGGGTGTCTACCGGGAAGGTATACTATTTTGTTTGTTTATAATTTTTAATAAAATTAAAGAGTGTGGATTTTATATTGATAAATGTTTTATTTAATGTCGGCAATTATGCATTGAGCATACTTTTCATTACATTTTCAAACTTTTCACGCGGCATATTGTGAATTATTTATTTGAGTTGCTGAAGCGTTTCTTGTTTGTTTGCATAAACATTGCTTTTCAGATATCCCCACAAAAAGAAGTCCCCAGCAGGAGGACAATCAACGTCACATCATTTTCAAAAAAGTAAGGTCCAATGACTCCTCCTGACCAAAAGCACACCAGACTGTGTGACTATTGAATAATTTGAGGGTTTGCCATTTTCCAGAACCGACTATTCTGGTTATTCACTTATTCAAATAGGCATGTGCCACATCACTCAATATGATTTTTTCATGAAAATTGAGGTTGTCATAGGCGAGCTGTAACATCCTATTGGCATATGTATGGTGGCATAAATGGTTTTGTGGAAGAAATTCTTATGTCAACTGAATCTCATATGGAAGAAGTTGTTCTTTGAAGACCATGTTCTTGATCACGGCATCGAATTGAGGTTGATGGATTGTTTTTAAGACTTTCTTGAGCAGCAGTAATGTTTTCAGCTGATTTTGCAGTACGCACAAGCCTTCTTTCTTCGAAATCCTTCACTACACGGTAAATAGTGCGTTTTTGTTGCGTTGTTTTTCCCAAAAATTTCACGTAACTTTCTTATTATCACAATAATCGATGATTAATTTTGATAAAATGTTTTAACGATTAACACACTTTGCTTTATCGAATATTTTTCCATAATAAATTTGCCTCGTGTCAAATATGGCATTCGTGAAGTCAAGACTAATATTTACCAAAATGGCGGCAAAATAAAGTAGTATACTTTTCCGGCGGACAGCCTATATTGAACGAGTTCAACTGAGGCACTCTTTAAGGAAGAAACATAGAAGCAGAGTTGACCGACAGTGCGACTACAATAGAGTTATTTTTCAATTACGAGGGGGCTTTTATATTTAAGAAGATATGCAATAATTAAATTAATCCCTAAACCAGGTTCAGCAAAAAGTTATTCTTTGTAGCATGAAGATGGAAAATTCGTACACGTTGGATATATATTGAAATTTTCTATGATTGAAATACATTTGACATTGGCTGTAGTTGAGTTGCAGGGCCATGGACTAGTGCAGATAACTCTGTGGCTGACACGATATTACAAGATGCAGTGTTTGATGGATTTTTTGTGATATCCAACTTGAACTACAACCACAGCACATTCTATGCCTTAGTGTTTTACAGAATTTTCGTTACAGTCGGTCTGGATAATATGCCTTAATAGGCTTTTCGTGCAGTATGTAGTGAACTTAGTTATTTATTAGACGATGCAAATAAATCCAGGAGGTGAGGTGCATACGTGTAACAATACATCTATTACTTTTTTGGATGAACTTACGTATCTATATACTTTCCAGTCTATCTTTTTATTGTTAGCTCTTCCTTTCACATTTCTGTTTCTATTTCTTCATCTCTTTTGTTTGTTGTTTGTTTTTCAATTGTAGCAGCATCGACAACATGATAATTTTGACATTTAGTTTTTTTACGTATTCGTAGAACATGCATTGGTAATTGTTATAATGTTATTAAAAATTTGGTTATTAAACTTGAGTCGACAAGCTCGATACAATGTACACTAACGCGTGTTTGACCGGGTTGATGCAGATCCACATTTGTTAGTTCCTTGACGCGAGATGCTAAAAACTCAATTTTTGCCTATTATTGGATATCAATAACATGTGGTCTCAAAGGAGGGTGCCACTTGTTACACAGCCAATGAAACGATCAATTTATTGCAAACCAAATTTCCCGATCGCAAAATTTCACGACAATTAGCATTTAAGCGGCCAGTCAGATCGTACGATTTAACACCACTGTATTATTTTTTGTGGGGCTATGTTAAGAGCAGAGTCTATACGGAGCAAATCGAAACGACTTCAGCATTAAAACTCAAAATCCGTGATGCAATTAATGCCATTTTGCCAAAAAGTGATTAAAAACTTTTATGAAAAAATCGACATCTTTGAGCATGGTTGTGGTGGACATTTACCAGAAACAATTTTTCATGCATAATTACCGAACGTTTTCGCTTCGTAATACAATAAAAATTTGAATCTTCTTAATCAGAATGTTTGGTTTTAAATTGTTTTAGAAAACAAACTTCTGGTTGAAAAGCCGGTTATGAAATGCCCAAATCTGAACGCAGATGACCTAATATCTTTCCGTTTCTTTCGGGTGCCTGTTAAACTAATCTAATGAATCTGATGTTAAAGTGTTAGCTGTCAAAGGGATGTTTAGGGTGTTCACAGAATAGATTTCCTTCATGGGAAACTGCATGGCGCAGTACTAAATACAATTATTATTTGGGCAATTACATTTAGCCGCTAAAAAGTTTGTGTGTGAGAACATAACACGTTCATATATATAATTATTTATTGTTTTGAGTTCTTGAAAAGGGTTCAGTTTAATTCCATGCCATTTTATCAGTCGTTGTCACGTAACACTTATTTTTGAACTTAAAAGGCGTTAGCCCTTGTCCATCCCTTGGTAACTTTGCATAAAAATAAAAAATCCTTTTGTTCTATAAACAACGAACAAAACAAAGAAACAAAACAGCTATCAGCTGCATTATGATTGTCCTTCAGGGCATGGCCTTGACAACATACGTTGTTTTAAAATACCGTACGTAGCTTCTCTTGCTTAGTTTTTTGCGTATTCGTATGTATACGTGGCATGGTAACCTATAAAAGCTTTGACACACATATAACACAATTCTTAATGAATTTTATTATGAAACTTCTCAACAACAAGAAAGCAAAAAATATAAATGTAATAAAAAAGGATCATATTACTGTTCTCTCATTAAGTCACTAGCTCAATCTTCCTCTCTGGTTTTGTAATTATACTGACACGTTTATAAAGTTGCCACATCTATAGTAAATAGATTGTTTAGTGAATAACTGAAAAATTATATTACACACCTCAGTTGGAGAGAATATAAGTTTCTCATTCCGTTTACTATATTTACTTTTCAGTCCAAGATGTTTTGTGGAATAGCCCGCAAATTTTAGCGTTTTGTTTTATAAAATAGTATACAACCTCACATTTCGCATCGAAATTTTTGTTTACATATTTTTAACACATACTGCAACAAGTTCTAAATTATCAAATTAAGCTTTTTTTTACAAATAAGAAAAGCTTCTTGATAACCTATTGTTGAAAAAGTTAAAAAAGTGTTAACGTGTTCTGATTTATTGCACTGCATTTATGTAGATGATTATTAAGATGATACACCGAAAATTCCTTTCAAAATTTGGCTAGTATTCATTGGGAAATCTATTCAAGAAAGAATTGAATTTACGCTTGCTCTGTGACTTTCATGGACTAATTCTTCTTCCGACTAGTTTTAGTGCTAAAAAAACGAGGGCGGAGGGATATTCTATCAGAAAATAATTTTTATTTATAATGTGAAGTATATATAATGTATTCTAAATTCCAGCACTAAAAAAAATGGTCCAGCTGGTGTTCACATACGCATATATATATACATATATATCTGCATCCTTATTCACTAAAAAATGGATATTATTAATTTTTTTTGTCAAGGGTATTTTAAATTCGTCATTGGCGAATTATGACTTTTTTTATGTTTTATTTTAAAACCATCTTTGCATACAAGTATTTTGCTGTTGCTAAGGGTATCTTCACAAAGAAAAAAAACGGTAACTGAAAGAGAAAATTGAAACAACCACTAAGCAGCAATTTTGTTAGTGCATATGTACATACAAACTAACATAAATACTTGCATGCATACATACAAACACACATAGTAGTTATATAAGTACATATTTGCTGTTGATGTTTTCATTCATTTTTGTTTCAACCCTGAATTTCATGCTGATGAATGGAAAATTACAAACCAAAATTAAGTAAAAGCAGGCAAAACAAAATGCGTAAATGAATAAGAAATGCACAGAAAAAGGTTTAAGCAAGTTTACAGAGACCTCTTCAGCTGTTTTTGTCTAATTTTCCACAGTTCTTTTATGGGAATTCAAAATATAAATAACAATGAGACAGTTGCAGTTTCCTTAATACGCACTAATACTAATGACGCTTAGGGAATTAGTATAAAATAATCGTCATATTTCTGGAAGTCGAGTATTACTGTTTATTTTTATAATTTCAGCTGAAACCGGAAGTGACGTTTTTGAGGGTGTGCCGAATTTTGTAGCCTGAGAGTGCCGCTAAGTACGAATTAGATAGAATTATTGTGCCTTGTTTAAATGATATTTCAATTGTTATGATCGTTTTAGGTAACCCTTCATACAGTTTTTAAAATAACTTGCCTTTTTTGCACAGTGGCTTGAAGGATAACCAAAGAAGTGAAATAATTCAGAAAAGCTAAATAATTTCTTATATTTTTATTACCTTTTTTATACCCCTTTTTAATCAAAAGAACGGTATTCGAGTACTTTTATTGTAAATGGAACTTAAAATTAAAAAAAAGCTTTTGATGTTGGTAAATTAAAAACATTAAAATATATGTTTGTGCCAAAACGAATATTCGTTTGCTTTAATAAAATAGATATTTTTTAATGAAAGTATAAAGAACAACAAATTTAATTTTGGCACATGTAGGTCAAGGGGAAGATGGCTTAAAGCAAAACAGGAATACGACAAGAATTAGTCCGATTAGAGTTACTCTTATTGAAAAAAATGCTCTCCCCAAACTAAAAAATGCACAAACCAAGCACTTTTTCCAATAACTTTAAATTCTTTTTGATATTTGTTTAATATAACTACATTTCTATCTCCGTGTTGTAGTTATCTTTATTATAAAAATAGTGCCTTGTAAGCTCATTTGTGTTTCGTATACTTAGTTAAAATTATGAAAGCTTTTTCGTTTGGCTTTTCTAATACTTTTACTTCCTTAAAAATAGATTGCCATGGTGGATACTAGGATCTCCGTGGAACCCTTTCAAATCAGTTGATTGAAAAGATAAGATTAGATGAATAATTATTAAGAATAAATGTTTTTCTTTACACTATTTCTATTGTTATTTGATCTAGAAATCGAATTAAATATGCCTCTTACAAATCGCACTTGCAACAGTGGTAATTAAAAATATATCATGTTTTTACTTCGAACCTCCTTTTGTTAGAACTATTACCATTAAAGCTTGTTATCGGATGCGTAAACCATTTTATGTATGTTGTGTTTGAATGTAAACTAAATCTATGGGATCATGATTCCTTAAAGCTAAACCATGGGCGATAAGCGCTTGCAAGGTGTGATTATTCACCTACTTTTGATACTATGGAAACATTAGCCCACAAGTTGGTTGTCCAACCGCACTAGGTATTAGTGAATATATTCGGAGAGGTACGGGAGGGCTACCAGTTTACTACTTGTTTAGATAGTCTTCAGCTCTTGAGCAAGTAGTAACAGCAAGGTTTTGCTCATGCGCTAACAGTTGCAACTTAGGGCGGCATTAGCCCCGTAACTACTTAATAATTCTCCTTGTCCTGTGTTCAGCAGAAGTTTTCTTTAGCATAACTTGATACAAAAGTGGCTTATGTTCAATATTTTAGGTAAATAGTGGTGACATGGCCCTTTTGATAGCATATTTTTCTAAACTTCCAAATCACAAAAATATTGCATTCCATGATCTAAACAATAAAGCAATGAAGGCACATGCATAATTTTAGAGAAGTAAATAAAAATTTCCTCTTTAAAATTAAATTTTGTTATTATCACTTATTTTTAATATTTCCCAACCCAATGTGCGCCACTCTATTAAGAATATTTTACCAAAAATTACTCGTGCCTGGTAACTGATGTTTTATTTTAATCGTTTAACTTAACTTTATCATCAGCTGTTATTTGCTCTCTTAAAAAAAAAAACACATTTCTATATAAAAGTAGACTTTGACGTGTGCCAGTTAAACTAGTGGTTATAAATCAAAGGTTTTATATGAGTTATTCCAGTTATTGTTATCTTTCTCTTTCAAAATTTTATGAGCTGTTTTTTTCTTTAGTGCTGTCGGCGAGTTACTTTATATAGAAATTAAAAAAACTTTGAATATTAAGTTCCACAGTTTGTGATTTGCTTTTTGTTCTTGCAGTAAACCATTTGAGATAGCTGCTACCTTATACATATAATGCATTTATGATTTCAGCATTTGTGTTTTATGCCAATGCCGTTATGCTGTTGAAAGTGGCATAAGTTTTTTCTTTCAACCTGATACGAGTATATTTAAGAGTTTTGCTTTTCAGCATTTCAAAAAAATATTAATATTAATTAATACTTTTCTTTGAAAAGATTTATATGCATTTGTAATATCAGAATACTTCTCATAACGGAGTGTTTTACGTCATTCAAAAGTATAAAGTGGCTTGTAAAAGTTACTGATTTACAAAATGGCAATGATTAATTAAAATTATTAAATTACATATACAACAATTATTTGCTAGGACTTCTTTTGCTTAGTGATATATATAACCCTTTGTAACACTTGTTTACTGTTACTTTACCCATAACAGAAACATCTCTTGAATTCGAAAGATTTTGCTTTAGATATAAAATGTTTATTCAAATATATTACAACAAGTAAATTAAATATAATATTTTCCACTTTTTCAAATAAGAATGAATCCATGCCTTAAACTTCTCTAAACTATGTTTCATGGAAGTTACTTTCCTTTCGGATCAGATTACTAGCTTAAGTCTTTTTGTGGGCCTAATGAATTTTCGTAACACACAGAATATTCCAATAAAAGAATAAGGGCAATAATATTCTATAAAAAATTTATTTATTTATTTATTTATTAATATTTAATTACAATATCACAATTATAGTAATTAACAAAGGAAAAGAGAACTAGCTACTGAGGCTTTCGTCTCGTAAAATTAGATAAACTTATTTAACAATTTGTGAAGAAGATTACAGTTTAATATGAATTTATGGAATTTATGACAATGTTGTGATCGTTAATATTTTTTAAACAGTTTGATGGTTGGATAAATTGGAAGAGTTTAGTTCTAACATTGCGAAAGGATGTAATCTTATTTGATCTTATTCCGTCGGTGAATAAAATTTTCTATCCGAGAATTGATAGAATGTCAGCAGTGTTATAGAAAGTTTGCCCAAATATTAATGGTTTTGTCGTAGATATGGGATAAACAGAGAATCTATCCACAAAGGATGTTTCTTAAAGATGCCATGGCGGCTTATAATTGATCTTATTGGAATATCCGATACACCTTACCAAAATGGATTTAATTTTGCAGGGTCCAATACGACTTGTAATTTTGGTAGCTACTTTAAAGATATTTTTAGTTTGACATATAAAAATTTTAGAAGTAATTTTAATGTTATAAAAGACATCGATCTTCTACTGATGGCATGCCCGCTTCGGCCAAAATGTTATGAATTGGGCTTGTCGGAAAGCTTCTATGCTATATCTAATTGCGGCGTGATATGATGCCTAAAAATATAAAAAATATTTCATTTATATATCAAAATTCATGTTTTCAAATAATTTTTGAATGCGCCTACGCAGATAGGAAGGAAGTTGTGAAAGATTGATCAAGGACTTTTTTCCTAAAAAAATACTTTAACTATTATTTTAAATTTATATACCTTCTACTCCAGGAACATTTAAAAATTACAAATTGTTGATCTTTGTTTGGTTATATCCATTATAATTACGTTTTCTAAGAAACAGAGTTTATCATAAATAAAACTTAAATTATATATTATGTTACGTTTATACCTTTTATAAACGTTTTTTGTTGCTGAGTTCTTTATTGTAAAATAAATAACACCAGAGTTTCGAATTTTATAATTAATTACAAGTTTATTTACTTTAACTACATACAAAGTTGGCACTACTAAACAATTTACAAAAGATGCAAGTCTTTACTTCACCAGGTTTATGTTTTAACTAACAAACTATTCACTCAGATGCTGTCTTTTATACTTGTCCGCTAGAAGTTTAGAAAAATTAAGAATTTTCTACTTCTCTTGTATCACATTTTGTTGTTATACTATTAATTTAATGTATAGGCGCCTGTTGGTCTTTGTGTATTTTTGTTTTTGTTTATATGCTGTCGTTTCTTCCCGGAATTTATTTGTGTAAGTTTTTTTTAGAAAACTAGGCAGTTTGTAACTATAAAGTTATTGCTGTCTTGAGCGTAAAAGTTTTAAGCAGTTAGTAAGCAGCATACCCAGTTGTTTACTTTATAACCGAATTAGTTTTTAAAACTTAAGCAAGACGCATCCGTAACCATATATTAAACGTAAACTAATAACTTTTTGCAACTAGCCTAAAGCATACAAATGTTTAACTTCCTTATTTCCCCACTCACTTGTTTCATTCATATAAACGATGAATCTTATTAACCTTGCACATGAATATGTTGCGGCGATTACAAAAGAATGCTTTGCTATCTTTGACAGAGGATTAAGTATGGCCGGGGCACATAGAATCCGTTATATTTTGACGCATTCAACTAAAATTAAAGTAATGGCGGATGACGTTGACACAATGAATATTTCGTTGATGGATAATAAATCTGTTATTTTTACCGCATGTTTTTGTAACAAAATCTTATAAAGTACACATTTTCAACCCCCCGGGGGCACATTATCGGTCTTTGTGGAGAGTAACTATTTAGACCTGTGCAACTGGGGGAAAAAGGGAGCCCAGTCACCTGAAGTCAGCAGGGGTACAACTGGAAGCTCAACGTTATTTCCACGGGAATCAGTAAGCCCCAGAATTCCGTTATTTGTCTCTTTAGACATTTAACTGTTCTCGGGCTGATTATTGAGGGTGGCCCCAATATGGGAGTATCGTGGTGGTTGTGGTTTCGCGGCCCCTTAACAGACAGGTCAGTTTTTATATGGTGGCCGGGTTCATTTCACCTTTAATAGCACCTACCTGGTGAAAAGTTCTCAGATCCAGTGAGCATGCTAGACATGGGTTCTGCACAGAAGTTGGATAGTCTCCAACTCTTCAGCAAGGAGTGATGCTAGAATTAGTCTTCGGCTTCCTAGGACGAGCATGACGTCCCTATTTATGCATAGTGGTTCGACCACCATCTGATTAAGGCTCCATAGCCAGGCGCAGATGTAAATCTTATCACGTAGTACACATTTTCAATAGAATTGGACAATATTTTAAAGTTTTTTTTTATTGTAATTTGTGGAGCTGAGAGGAGTTTGAAGATTTTGGGTTAGACCGTTTTGTGAAGACCAAAACACGAATTTTTTGCAGTGAATTTTGAAAGAATGTTAAACAGTGATTCTGAAGAATTAAAGAAAACTGGTAAAATGGAATAAGATGTATCCGAAGAGCAAAAGAAACAAATGATGGCTATTAAAGTATTCAACGTACATCAAAAGTTACTTTCAAAAACTTTGCGTTGACGGAGACGTACTGATTGTGACAACGATTATAAAAAACTTGTATTTCAACTTAGTTGTCAGTTGAAAAAGAAGACGCATAACGTATGACAATTCTATGTGCCCTGACCTTTTAGCTTTTATAACATTGTTTAAGAAGGTGTGTTTAACAAAACATCTTGTTTCTGTCTTATGCATAAAAATTTTATCACAAATAAAACTTTTCATAGGTATTGTTACGTTTATACCTTTTATAAACGTTTTGTTGTGAGTTCTTTAGTGCAAAATAAATAACACCAGTTTTTAAGTTAATTAGTTTCTGTACTTTAACTACACAAAGTTGACACGACAGAATAATTTACTTAAGATGCACGTCTCTACTACACGAGGTTTATTTTTACACTGACTGACTATCCACTCAGACGCTGCCCTTTTATATTTGTCCGTTAATAGTCTAGAAAATTTAAGAATCTTCTACTCCCTTTGTATCGCATTTTGTTGTTGTATGTTGTTTATTTAATGTATAGGCGCCAGTATGGCTGTGTATACTTTTGTTTTTATACTGATAAAGTTTCTTCTTGGAATTTATTTTAAAATATTTGTTGTTGGCTTTTGTGAATTAGTTTTCTTAGAAAACTACGCAGATGGTAAGCGCGTATAAAATTTCTACGCAGTTAGTAAACATGATTTTGTTATTGTCTTGCATGCCACGCAGTTAGTAAACAGCATCTTAAATTGTTGTTGTTTGCATATATAAAATTTCTACGCAATTTGTAACTAGAAATTTGGTTGTTGTGCATAAGTTTTCTTAGCAAGTCACACAGTTAGTAAACAACATACCCAGTAGTTCGCTTTATTGCTTTATTATTTTCTTTTAAAACTTTTTAAAACATTTTCTTTTAAATAATTTTTACCTTATGCTATAAAGCGAAACATTTTAAAACAATAATAGTTATTAATTAATTTTGTAAATATTGCACATTAAAAAAATATTTATTAATTTTTATTCACTAACTCCTAAAAATTTTGTAAATTAAAATAATTATCTTTTAACTTATATGAAATATTAAAAAGATTTAATATTTTTTAAGGCCGTGAAAGCACATTAAGAGAAGGTGTTTAAAAGAATTTATTCACAAAAACCACAAGTATTTTGTTGTAGCAAAAATGTATTAGGAGGCCAACAAAATTCTTAAAAATTATTTTAATATATGTAAATGAGACATAGAAGCTCTTTTCAGCTTTTTAATACCCTTAAAATGGCCTCAGACTGTTGGAAAATTATGAACCAACACGCCCGGATTATATGAAATCTATTCAATATTGGATGCCTACAAACCTTTGCAACGTAAAAAATGACCATTAAAGAGGATAAACGCAGGATAAAAAAGGTTTCCAAAAATAACTTTTAACTTTTGGAAGATACTTCTAATCGGTAAGGGATCGTTTGTAAAAGACTAATAATAAATAATTTTTACGTGTTAAAATTAAACTAAAAATATTCAGAAAAACCACAATGCAATGTTTGTTAATTGTTTCATGCTAACATACATATAACGGCTTATCTCAGAATTAATTTTTTATTGCTTTTTACAAAATAGTTCAATTTTTAGTCTGTCAACATTTTGGGTCTAACAAAATGGTTTGTGATTCTCTACAGCATCTGTTCTTACACATTTTACATACACTGTCCCCATCTCTTCATTAATTTTAATATATTTATGTGTATCTGTAGATGCATGAATATCCATACATACATACATATGTATGTATGTATGTATGTATGCGAGCATAAGACCAGTGGTGGTCTCCATATCATTCACACATTTAAAATTTTTTCAATATTTTTTACATTATTTCTCATTTAAGTTTGACACATTGCTTTTGTTTTTATATGGGATTTCACAGATACAACTTTTTGTTTTGCCTCTTCCCTAATGACAGTGGAGTAAAAGGCACACAGGCTAACAAGCAGACAGACTACTAGCCATATAAACAGACTAAGAGACTAATGAACGTGTTAGATAAATAGATAGATGGATGGATGATGGCCGTCAATTGGTGGGTTTGTCAGCCTGTCATTGGCAAGAAATAATGAAATTGTTATTTTTGTTAATTTTCTGAAAAGGGTGTTTCTAGAGGGGAAGCTTTAGAAATGAATGTAATGAAAACAGAAAAATGTTTGCGACTTTGGGGAAACAATTTTTACATGGTTTTCACAGGTTACATTTCTGCAACAAAAACACTTAGAACTCGTGACCTATTTATGCACGTATGGACCATAAAGGCTTTCCAATTGAAACACGAAATGGTGTAAAAACGTGGCTTTTTCCCTGATTATCATTGACTGTTAAAAGGATTATATGGAAAACTGATCCACTGGATGTAATGGTGTCATCAAAGTGAGTTGCAACCATAGCGCCAAAGCTGTGTACATTGCTAATGAAGTCATGTATGAACCTCATAAATACAAAAAACGGCTGAAACTTATTAAAAAAATCGACTGTGACAGAAGGTCTCATATATAAGTTTTCCACTCTAAAATAAACACCCGATATTTGTTTTTGAACGATTTCTCTTTTTTTGTTTTTTTATTTTGCCCAATACACTTTTTGCTGTTGCTTAAGTTGTTTATCATAATTATTGATGATGATCATTACTAAAACCATCGTCATCATGTGTTTTGTTTTTGTTTGCTTTAGTTTGTTTTTCATTATAAACCATTTTTCAGAGTCAGTGTTCTCCACGAATCTAGGGCAATGATTGATTAAGTGTGTTTGTTGTAATTATTTTTTTTTGTATAGTGTTGTTGTCAACGTTTTGTTTGGTACTTCTTCTTTTTTACATGCCTTTTGTTTTTGATTTATTTTTCTTTTAATAAAGACAACATGCACAAGTGCATTTCTATACAAACCCTCAATAATTTGAACTAACGAGGGCAGATAGAGAAGTTTGTGCAAATGCAAATGGTTATAAAATTTTGCAGACAATGTTTTGGTTTTTTACTGGCTGCAGCTTCATGCTTTCTTTGCCAAGTTTCATTATATAGAAATGAAAATTTATGTTTATTTTCGTTGGCAAATTTCAAAACTATAATTTAAAGTTTGGTACATAACCGATAATGACTTTATAGTTTTACACTATGCTGCCAAACAGGCCAATTTTTCTGTCTAAAAAATATAATAATAGACTTCAGGTAAATCTTTCACCTTCACTTTGGTATTGTTACGTTTCCTTGAATAATCGTTTAGTTTATTGCGTTCCTTTACTGCAAAATAATTATACTTTTTGAGTTTTAATAATTTATACGATTTATTTAGACAATTGTTCGCAGTTATACACGTTTAAATACACTATAATAACTTTACTACTATAACTGATCTTAGCTGCAGTATCAATCTTTTATGTCTTCATTTGATTACGTTCACTACTTTGCTGAATTTTGCATAAGAGAGCTTTTATATACTATTTGAAGTGGCTGTAGAGTTTACTAGAAAACTTTAATTTGTCGCATTTACTACAGATGCTGTTGTTATCATTGTTCAGTGTAGGTATTTGCTTGATTGTGTGTCTTCCTTTTTTCTGATTTTGAATCTTAATTCCTGGAATTTGAATGTACTATATTGTTGCTGTACTGTTTTTATAAGATTTTTGAGAAATGTCTCGATTACTTTTGTTTAATGATAATTATCTTTTAATAACTTAAACTAGGCATCTTCCTAACAATATTATCCGTGTACTAAAATATTATTTTTTGCTAGGCCTACTTTTGTGAATATATGTCATTAATTGTAAAGCCAACAGTAAAATTAAGATTCGCAAGGTCACAACATCTTTCTATGCAGTTTTTGTGTCCATCTATTAAGAAAGTTATTAATTGATATCTTCAGTTTTAAATGAAACTAGTTGCAATAACGAACCGCAATAAACTATTCGTTTTTAAACTTAAACTAAAAACAAATCATTTTTAAAAGAGTATAATATTATTGCCTGAACAAGAAGTACTGTACTATATTATTTAATTATTTATTTATTGTAAAACTGAAAAAGAATTATTATTCATTTTCAATTTTTAGCTTCAAAGGTACGTATGTTTCTTTGTGCTTATATATTATTTCATAAAAATTAAAACTTAATTTTAGTTTTATGTTGCGCTGGGAAAATGAAATAATTTTTAATTTTCTATGCGAAAGAAGTATTTTTGAGTTTTGTTGTCGTTTTGCTCTGTTGGTTCAGTGAAAACTTTCGTTTAATCAATTTAGCTTAAGATATAAGACTCTTAAATTTTCTATATGCTATATATAGAATATAGTTTTCTGATGAGCTATATGGGGAGTAGTTAAGCTATATGTAGAGTAAATACATTTAAAATATTTTTTGAATTATAAATGTTTAATGAGAATATCATAAATTGTTTGTAATTTTAAAGGAATCTAGTACAAATCAATTTAAATAAGATAAACTTATTTCTCTATTAGTTTTTATTTGGTTTTAAAAAAGTTAGTACCTATAGTAAGAATAATAATGAGGAGTAGGTTGTAGTTTATTTAAGTTTTAATATTTATTAAGAAAGCCATATTACTTATAAATTTTGTGTTAATTGTTATTATAAAAAAACAAGAAAAAAAACGCTAGTACTGCAGCATTTTTGGATCGTTATATTCCACATTATTCGTATCTGAACATCTCTTATTTAAACATCACCTTATTTTGTAATACGGAATATAAGCGATAGTGATATGCCTAATTGATAAGCCTAATTTTGTTAGACGAACTGCACACACGGCCTAAAGCTTTTTTTTATTGTTCTCTTTTATAAATCTTCACAGGCATGTGTTCTGTGAATACTTATTACATTGTTATGGTTTCAGTTGCTATTGTAAAAAAAAACAAATTTTACAACACAACCAATTTAACATTGTTAGAAACTTTTTAAACAACCCTCGTATATTTTCTAATGCATATCATCATAGAATGTATATTTGAAGAACGTTCGATTTATATGCACAATGAAGTGGTTTTGGTTTAGTTTTTTAGGCTGTTGTAAATGTTTTTTGTTTTTAATTCTTTACGGTCGATGAGCATCACACCCATCCCACAATTACATTATTTTGAGTTCACTATTTATCGCTGTTGTTGTTGTTTTTGAACAAAATAAATGAATAGATTTGTATTTTAATATTTTACTCTTATTGAACAAATATCTAGAAAGAAGAACCAAAATTTGTTCAGCACACATGAGACTTCCTTTTGTGTCGATTTTTTCAATACTTGATGTGTTCTTCCATTTTTCACAGCACAAGTATGTAATTTTGGTAATTTTTCATTTATTTTTGTGTGTAGCATATGACAAAGACAAGGTAGAAAAGCAACATTTTAATAACATCACATTTCCAGGGAATATACTACTTAATAATTTAAAATTTTATGTTTGCAATAATTAAAATTATGACACAGTTTATTTTTTTTCATATCTAAATTATAATATTAATTAAAATTTAAAATTAAAATTAAGATGTAGTAAACTTTTTACTCGCGATAGCTTTTCTCATTAGAACTCGATGACAACGACTGCATCATATCTACATTATATTTGCTGCATATGACAACTAGGAATAACGTAAATTTAAACAGAAAAGAAAATTAAAGATCAAAATTTAGGGTTTTGAAATTGTAAGATTCGTTTCACTTGCTGCAAAAACGTTCTAAAGCAAAAATATTGTGTTTTTAAAGTACCGACTTAGAGGCGAGCTAAGGTAGGATTTCCGGCCGGCATCACTTTTATCAGCTGTAATTTAATTGTCATTGTCCTAAGCAGTAATCTAAATTAAGTGTTATCAAATTAAGCATGAGGTTATATAAGTTTCAAAAACTATTAAAACTTGTATTTTATTGATAACATGTTCTGTTTAAATAGTTATTTCAAATTGTTTGTTTCAATAAAGCACAAATAAACCAGTGGGGTTCAAAGTTAAAAAAAAATATATATTTTATCTTTCTTAAAAATCAGTTTTTCGATTGTGCCAACACCAACAAAATATTAGTTTAAATGCTTTTATGAAGCCATTCTAGATTTTCTCAGTTAAATCCCAATCAAATGCTCGGGGTCCAGGTGAGAGTTCCACAAGTGCAATTGTGTGACGTCACTGATTGTAGAGAAAGTCTTCCTTCTCACCATTATTATCACGTGTCCAGCGGATACAACTTTATTCATCCTCTAGTTACTAATGTCTACAAATGTTAATGTTAATGTTGAGCTCTGGTAGAGGTTCTCTGGTTGAAAGCTCTTTTAATATCCAAGAACGCCGTCAACGCATAAGCCGCGCTGCTAATAGTTTTACTGCCTTTGAGTTAATTAGGCTCATCGGTACTAAGCACACGCATATCAATTGTGCTCATAAGTTGTAGATCGATAAATGGCTCTTCTATTTCCAGAAAAAAAGAAGAGTAAAACTATAGAAGAATTGGTCTAACAATAATAAGTGTACCGACAGTATGGCTAGAAAAACGCGATCTAACTCAACACCCACACCAGCTTGTGCAATTACAACAATTCCCTATCACCGCTTTAGTTTCCTCCGTTTTATACTCATCTGTCATTCCACTGCAGCTTGGAAAGTGCGTGCTCATAAATAGATCTCAAAGCTAGAGCTAAAATAAGTCGTAATTCGTCCTCCTAGGGTAGGATAATCCATTCTTCTTATGTACAAATGATTGCCATCCTAATTAATTCGGCACAAAGTAATAGCAGCTTTACCATTTCCAAAACATATTCCTGCCATATCGTAATTACGATTGTTTTAATCCGCAATCATATCAATAATTATATTTATTATTTTCAAAGGAATACTTTACGCTGGTTGTCGGGGCCCTGCAGTATATATACTTAACGAAGTTGTGTACCAGTACCAGCAATCACTGGTCACATATAATCCTGAATTTAGCTAAATTTTGGTTAAAATCAGAATCAATTCACACTTCTTACATTTCGGGTTTCTCTATCGAAGCCCAAGTATAAAAGCTTCGATTTTCTTTCCGACTCCATATCGAAGATTCTCGGCAGTTGCCCAAACAGTTAATCGTTGTTGCTGGTGATTTCAATGTTCACAACTGTTCTTGGCTTCGTCTTGTACAATTAGTGAATGAGCCAACACACATTCCTGGTGTTGAAGAGTACAAGAGTAATACACTCGACCTTTTTCTAACTTCATCATTATCATCATCATTTTGTTTAGAATGAAAATTTTTGTTCCATTCGAAAAAAATTAATCAGACGTGCAAAAATCCAGTCAGATCAAGAGAGAAAGCATTCAGTATCTGGCATAGAAACAAAAACGCAGATACTGATTCGCTACGCAAAAGGGCGAGATCCTCGTCTATCAATGAACTAAGGTGCGAAAAAATATTTACAAGGAGCGCCTTCGTGGTAATGTTCTTCCTACTACTAGGGGTAGCAACAACTATAGGTTATTTCTTAAAAGAGCAAGGAATAATGCTAGTTCTTCAATTCCGACTCTTTTAAAGAACGATTAAATATTCACTCACTCGGTTGATAAACCTTTTGGCTTGAATATTTGCAAATTATTCCCATTTGCTGAAAAGTAGTCAACCACCACCCAAGCTTGACCGTTACTATGCCGAAGATATTCTTTCGAGCTGGAGCGGTTTAAAAGGTTTTAGCAGATCAACATGTCTCTTCGGCCGGATGGCATACTAGAAGTGGTCTTGAAACAGTAATCTTCGACGCTAGCGCGTCCTTTAGCAACCCTTTTCAGCATGTTGAATCATGCCGGTCAATTTCAAAAGTGTTGGCAGGCTAACGACCTTCAAAATTACCGCCTAATTGCAATTTGTTCTGCACTTTCTAAAGTGATGAAAAGTATGATTAGTTTTCATCTTGTGAGGTACCTGGAGTCTAACGACTTAATTAGCGAGCGACAGTATGGTTTCCGTAGGAGACGTTCTACGGGCGACTTGCTGGCTTTCCTATCGGAGCAATGGGGTAACTCCATACATCGTTTCGGAGAGAGTAAGGTGGTGGCCCTAGATATTTCCAAGACGTTTGATAGAGTGTGGTATGATGCACTTCTGTCAAAACTTGTTGCTTTTGGTGTCGTTGATAATTTTTCCAGATTTACATCGAGTTTTCTCAGGAATTGCACTATACGAGTTGTTATAAATAGGTTTTCATCAAACGGGTTCAAGATTAATTCAGGGGTAACGCAAGGTTCCGTTTTTTCTTCTACCCTATTTCTTATTTTTCTAAATGACCTTCTTTGTCAAACTCTCAACCGTAGAAATTCTTTCGCAGATGATAGCACCATTTGTCATTGATATTCATGAACATGAATGATACGCTCAATCACGATCTCGCGGCGATCGTCGAGTGGGGTGAACAGAGTTGATTTTAATGCCTGTAAGACACAATGTTGTCTGCGTATATCTGTGTTCGGAAATGGTGCTGCACCTGTTATTATGGCTGATATAGGTGTTAAGGAATCGGAAGCATGAAAATTCATCTTGTTGGCGTGAAAATTCAGTGTGATGTTCGATGGACTAAACACATGTTTCAAGTTAAAGTAGCTTTCAAGAGCCTCGGTATTCTAAAACGGGGTTTTCGAGAGCCAGTGAAACGCACTACACTTACAGGGAAAATTCAATTTTTAGCATATATATAATAAGTTCCCTCCAGAGGTCTTTCCTGTCACTTTCAATGTAGGAAAATTCAATTCGAATGTGTCCAAACACTACTCGCTCTTTCCTTTTCCCTATAACCTATATTCCTGGATCTGGTACAATGCATTGGATGAGTATAGGTCATCCCTAGCCGAAGGAAAAAACAAACAAAAATATGGTTGGGATAAGGTAAAAAAAAACACCTATAATGAATTCAAGGGGATCCTATTCTTTGCCAACCTCTTACATAATAGAATAGGTATTGGCATGACGCTGATTTCAGGAAACCTCAAGTTTCTAGTTATTAATGATGGCTAAATACTTGGTTAATCGATTATTCAATAATAATAATTAGCCTGTTTTATCTGCTGCCAATTTAGTTACGTTAAATTTTTTTTTCGAATAAGTCTTCAATTATAATTGAAAATTATAATATTTATTTTATTTTTTAGTTATTTTTATTCATTTCATTATTTAATTTTAAAATTCAATTTTTCCAAAACAAAGGTTGAATTACATATGGTAACTACAGTTAAAAATAAATAAATACAAAAACCTTTATAATTATTAATTCAATACTGCAATTAGTGGAGAAATATATGTTACGTATATTAAGACATTCGATTTTGTAATCGTGGGAACAAAAATAGTGCAAACATGCATTATTTTGATGGCGACAAAAATCTTAAAATAGATACTTTAAACCAGCAGCATAAGCTTTGCACACCCAAGAATAAAAATCTACTTCCAAATGCATTTATGGTTTTAAGATTTGTTTTGTTTGAACTATTTTCATAAAATATTTATTATTTTATCAGTGTGGCTTAAGTTCGTCATTAATAATAACGAGCTGAAATTGAGAAATACATGACGAAAAAAATTATCGAAACGTCGCCCTTTATCCGACAAGCTCAAAAAGGATCGCTGATTTTAGAAATGAATCAGTCTTAAATAGGATCTGATACAATATTTTCATAATATACACTTGCATTAAATTAAACTTTTCAATGATAATTACTAACAACAACAATAAACTTTATAATATACTTCAGTGATAAAAATATAACATGATATCAGAGACACTGTCTTTTGCAAAGCTGCAAATAATTTATGTTAGTGATGATAATTAAAATTTTGTTGCGCTGCTTGAATATCTGATAAATTATTATCAGTTAACACTGATTTAATTATTCAAAAAAACTAGCGTTAATATTGTTCTAAAGCACTTCAAAATTTGCGCTTATGTTTCAACGCATAAAAATTGCCGCATATCTGATTATACGAGTACTTATGCATTTCTTTTATATTGATATCACGTTAATCTCTAGTTGGAAGTTACGCATAAAACGTAACAAATAAAGAATGAAATAAGCGGTTGGTTCTTAAATTAGTAAATTCATAAGTTAACAAAATGCTTCTGTGGAAGTATTAGCCTCAAACGGCTACTTTTAAATAAAAATGTTCCATAACCTAAAAACAGCAACGGGAAATATATTTCTCTTTTACTACAAACCTACTGAAAATTACAAAATAAGCTAATCTATCAATAATCTAAATTTTATACTGGCCTCTAAAAGTTATACTGTTTTTAATCCGGTATTAAAGAACCGGATAAAAAAACTTCAACAAGAAGTTTTACAATAATTCGAATTTTTACTGTATTAGGGAACAGAAAAGTTCCGCAATTATGAATGAAAAATGATATCTGGCAAATGTCCACGGCAAATATTCACGAAGACGCTGACAGATTTCGATTCTTTCATCAAAGTTTTTAATCACTTTTTGGCAAAATGGCGATGCTATCTCGTTAATCACATTACAGATTTTGAGTTTTAAGGCTGAAATTGATTCGACTATCTCCGTAGAGACTCTGTCCTTAACATAGCCCCACAAAAAATAATCCAGTGGTCTTAAATCACACTATATGGCTGGCCCACTTAACTGCTGATTGTCAGGAGATTATGCGATGGGAAACTTGGTTTGCAATAAATTGATCGTTTCCGTGGCTGTGTGACATGTGGCACCGTCCTGTTGCAACCACATGTCAGTAATATCCACGTCGTCAATAATAGGTCAAAATTGAGTTATTTCTAGCCTCAACTTCAAAAGAAAGACCCAATCATGCCTCCAGACCAGCGCACCATATAGCGGGATCACTCTAGAATTTTCAGAAGCCTAAATGCGGCAATTTGTCTTGTTGGCATACGCTGCCCCTGTAGGCTAGTCGGTAGTGTACTAGCTTGTCAGTCGGGGGGTTGTGGGTTCGATTCCCAATGAAGATCTTTGTTTTTTCACTACAAAAATAAAAATTAACTGTCGGTGGGGCTGCTCAGCGATGAAGGCATAGTCACTGGTCGGTGTGATGTTAATTATATAGTTAATTTCCGTAACTATCCTTCTACTTTCACCACCTGTTTCATCTCTTCTCTATCCCTTTCCTAACGAATGTAGCACGTTACTTGACTTAATAGGCATTGTTGCCTGAAGTGCTACTTCTCTTCAAAAAAAAAAAACAGAAAAACCAATTGGTTGTTACTGAATGAATTGAGCAAATCTACGGCGATGTGAACGGTCGGTCGGCCAACTTCAATTCCTGCACCAGTTCAACCTTGTAAGACTTCAAAGTCAAATCCTTATGCGAAATTCGTTATATGGTGGTTTTGGATAACCTCAATAGTTGAAAACTTCGAGGAATTGACAAATTTGGATCTGCTTCAACACTGTGTCTCACGGTGGCAATGTTTTCAGTTGAACGACCCGGTCGAAAACGCGTTGGTGTTCGCACATTGTATCGAGCGTCTCGACTTCTTAATAGCGGTCTCAGAAAGAAGAAATGTTGTCGAAAAGTAACTTTAACAGAACCAGCATTTTCAAAGCGGATTTTCATGCGAAATTGAATTCATTATAACGATTGCCAATGCATCTACTACGAACACGTCAAAAAACTAAACGTCAAAACGATTGGTGTTGGGACAGTTGTTGGTGTTGGGACAGTTGTTGGTGTTGGGACAGTTGAAAACCCCCTATTTTTTTCTTTGTCTTTCTTTAAAGACTTGTTGTTAAATCGAATCCAAACTATTATTTTTTTGTGGGGTATTTATAGATTCTCTTCTAGGGCTTTCTACGCCCTTTTTTATGTTAAAAGGTTTTATTTAAAGTTAATTTAAATGTCTCAAAATTCATAGAATACAAATTTGGCAATAAGTGTATTTAAAGAAAATCGATGCTTTTATTTAATATTAACAACTACTTTCTAATCAATTTGATACATGAATATCACAATAAAGCTCGTACTAGATAAATTTAAATAAAATCAAACAAATTATGACAACTGAAATTTCAAAAAGAAACTATTATTTTTGTTTGTGCAAAATGCGACTATTTAAAATATAAATTATTGCAGTAAAATTGAATTGACAGCGATATGCAAAGAGTTTAGGCACAATAAAAACAACTCATTAGTATGCATAAATGGAAATGTTTTTTATATGCGAGTAGATTTGTAGATACTGGTGTGTGCAATTAAGTATTCAGTACACACTCTGTTGCATAGTGTGCATATGTAAATAGCAATTGAAACAAAACACAAAACACAAAAAACAAAAAATATTAAAACAATATCTAAATCTAAAAGAAAATCATATATATTTAGTTGACTGACATTTAGTTAGGCAACAAGACAGAAAATTAAGCGAACATTGATAAGCAAAAATAATAGAATTATTTTTATTCGAAATAAAGCAAACAATTCTAAATTTCAACTGGCATACGAATATAAAGAGGGCGAACAAGTGTGTTACAGATTATTTGCTTGCTGCTTGCTGCCTTTTTTAATTCATTTTGCCTTTTAATACATAAACTTTTGCTTTTTTGCATTGATTACTGTGAACAGTAAAGATAAACAAACAATAAAGTTAAATAAAGTTTATTTTATAGTATAATTGTACAGTATATTAAATGGCAAAACTATAATCATTTTTAATGTACGAAACGTTTGTTGTAGTTGAAGCAATTCAGATAGAGAAAAATTAAAATAAAATATGAATGACACAAAAAAAGCAAACTATTGAATCGTTTGTTCTTTTTGTTTTCGTTTTTTCTTTTGCTTTTCATAATCACATAGAAGCGTGAATATCACTTGTGTTGTAAACTAAGTCCCACTTCCTCACCGCCAGACGTTAAATATTGGTTTAAAAAAATATTCATATAAATTAAACTTGTTTAATTTCAGCACATGTAGTTGGTATTGTATTGTAAGATGCCTTTTGTTATTTGTTTGAAAAATATATAAATTAAAATACAATAATATGAATAAATAGTTAGCAGTTCTAAAAATAAAAATAAATAAATTCATTGTTTGATCTAACGCTATAATGTTTGCAGTGATAAGATCGAGTTGAAACAGACTATAAGTCTCTATAGCATTTCAGGTGTGGCTGTTGCTTTCAATTAATAAAATATGAGCAAGCGTTGGAGTCATTATATATCGGAGTTTGACAATAAAAAATTATCAAATACAAAATGACGAAGATGGTTGTTTTTATAGCCAAATTCTAGAAGAAACCAATTATATTGAACATTGCGACTACATTTCCAATTAAACTGCAGAAAATTTAATTTTTGTATAATTTTGACATTTAAAATTTGCACACTGAATTCAACTTTTGTTTTGGTAAAAGAAGTTTCATTTACTATATTTGGTGAATAATAATTTTCGAATAAAAATGGATGTTATCGTGATATTAAGAATACTGTAGATTTCGTTTTATGGAAAATTACGATTTCTAAATTTAGTTTGTAATTGGGATATGCCAATGTAGTTTGAATAAAATTCCAAAATTTTAACAAATCGGTCAACTTCTCTGAAGTTTTTAAAACATTTTCTTTATTATTTGAAACTATTTTCAGATTTGTTCGGTTTGAAAAAAAAATATAAATGGAAAATTATTTTTTAACGTCTTTTTTAACGTAATTGGCAGACACTTAAGTTTTCAAGAAGTGTTTGTAGAAAAATAGTGGAAATTAATTCCTAATGACTTTTACAAGCTACAAAGTTATGAAAACAGGTTGACTGATTATTACTAAGGAAATTAATTAATAGCAAACTCCCATCTTAAAGTTTCTAACAGTATGGACACGTTTGAAAGCAAAACCCACAGTATAAAAACACAGTTATTAATAAATCAGAAATAAAAATTATCTATTTAATTTTTAATATAATTCAAATTTGGTCTACGTTAATTTGTGCTAGACTTCTTTTAAGACATTCTCATATAATATTTATTATTCAAAAAATATATTTGAAACTTATTACTACGGGAAAAGGTATCCATATGGCCATTTCACTGCTGCTCATATTAGCTATATCAGTGGATTTTAGACTAAATTTTGTGTAGAAAATTCAAGAGTCTTATATCTGAAGCCAAATTGAATAAATGAGAGTTTTCATTAAACCAACATAGCAAAGAGACAACAAAACTCAAAAATACTTTTATATAAAAGCACAGAAACATTTCGAAAACAAAAATGCACAAAGGTTTCCTTTGGAAGCCGATTTTTGTGGTAAAATCAACTGATGAACATTAGTGAAATGGCCAAAATATAAAATTGTTTAATTGAATTAAAATTTATTGTTACTGCAGACGCGTTATTTAAAGTAAAACGGTTTCATATCTAATGTTGATCTATTATTAACATTACTTGTATAAATGATATAAATATTACCATCTTCACCACAAGCATGTTCTTCACTATCGAGACTATTTTTTATATAACGAATCCGAAGTAAATATATCTGTACATCATTTTTCCGTAAAAAATGCTCCGAAAAATATTTGAAATCATTTTGCTTTCGGAAATGTAAGCGATTTAAACACACTCGTTATTGTTTGCCGATATTTTCAACAAAAATATGTCGAATCTGATAATTTATTTTCGCGTAAGTGCTATTCATAGTACTGTGAAGATCCCAAATGGATGTTTTATTTCATATCTTTTTAATAAATAAATAAAATAAAATAATAAATAAAATAAAATTAATAAATAAATAAAATAAAATAAATAAATAAAATAAATAACCATTCAGTCTCCTGGTATTTTATAATTATATATTCAGTATAGGTTTTTCTTCTAATTAAAGGACGCGAAACTATTAAAATAAACGTCCACCTGCCTTATCTACCAATAAGGCCTTTATTTCTTTTCATTGGTTTTAGGCTATTGTTTTAACTCAAATTTCTTATTACAAAATTTTTCTTCAGTGTTCTATTGGTGTAAGTCAGATGGCATAACTTAGACATTCTTTTATGTTGTTTTCTTTTCGAATGTAAGTAAATTCATTTTTGCCACAGCAACAAAGAGATCCCATAAAGTCGTAGATAATTCTCCAATAGCGCTTTTTAAACAAATAAGGACTGTTTTGAAACACCAAAAGATAGGATTTGATTAAATGTTCAGATACTGATAAAAGATTTCTCGCTTGTCTTTTGATATAAACGCTACTTATAGCAACCATCGGTTGTCCAAGATAAATATTTTGCTGGAAACTAGCGAGCGCTTGCCCAGAAACTTCTACTTAAACTTTAGTAATATCTTTAATGCTAAACTATTTTGAATGAGCTAAGATTTCCCGAAGAAATGACAAACTACTTATTATCCTATATCACGAGTTACCTCAACATTTAAAAACTGAGTAATAAGCAGAAAATTAATGAATAACATGAATTTAGGTTCCTCTGATTTTTTCAAATTGCACGTAAGAATTCCATTCAACGATTTCCGTTCTATTTTTTACAAAAAAAAATGTGGTTAAAAGAAACAGACAATTATCATGGAGCAAATAATTTGTCAACTTTCATATTCATATGGCGTCATAACTGATAACCAGTTTCAATAATCATGTGCATTTGCAGACTAACAAACAAATGTAATTTGAAGAGGACAACCGTTGTGGGTTGTACTTATCTTGCTGCTAAAAAGGATAGATAAAATATTATATTTTATATATTTTCGTTAAAATTTGTTTATGTTTTTCATTATATTTTGACTTAAGTGTTGTTAGCCTCTTTTTTGGATTTGTAAATATATTTTAAAAATCACTGACGTATTGTACGAGGGGAAATCAAAAAGTCTATACATTTAAAATAAATCCCATTTTTGAAAAATTTCAAATGGCTTGCAGATATTAAGATTACTTTTATAAAAAACCCCTTTGGATAAGTAAACATTAACTAAATAGTAAAATTAAGTGGCATAACAACGATAATCTAAAAATCGTAAATGAAATCCATGATTTAGTTTTAAGCGAACAGTGATTAAAAAATCGAAAACTAGTTAAGGCCAATGGCATACTAAATGGTTCAGTGAGAAAAAGTTTACGTCCCACAATAGAGAATAAGTTTGATACACATTTGTTATTGTGATTTTTCGCCATATATAAATGTAGACATCGAAAACTTTATAATACATTTGGTTTTTAAGTCCCAAGTTCAAGATGTTTTCTAAAGATTCGGGGACCCATTGTGTTTACGAAACACAATGGGGAACAGTTTTATTAATTGTGTAGAAAGAACTTTTTCTGCAATGAGTCGTATTTAAAATAAATTGAAAACTGAAATACAATACAAATTTTCTTAATTTTTTAGTGATTATTATCGCTATGAGTTTCAGCAGCATATCGCACCTTAAATACAAAAGGGTCACAACTCAAAATTTTCGAAAACTGACTTTTTTCCATAAATTATTTCAGAGTACACATCTCTAACTACTTCAAACATTTCTGTCACATCACTATCTTCTTTAACTGTTAAAATACAGTTATGTCTAGTGTGTTGCTGCTGCATGATGAACTAAATTAGAATTATTTTGAGTTGCGAAAATTTTAATATTTTGAGTTGCGACCCTTTTGTATTTAGGGTGCGAAATGTTCATTCTTCGAGAAGAATACATTTAATAAAAAAAATGTATCTGAATAAGAAAACAAAATTTAACCTATAAATTATGATAATTTTGATTTAATGACCGATATGTGTTCTTAAATCATTTTCTCTTTGTTTCTTAATATATTTTTATATATAATCATCATCTCGAAGATCGCTTTAATTATAAAAATCATCATATACTTTTATATTATATTTTTGATCATTAAAATAAATGTTCGATTTGCGAGTGATTTTTCACGAAAAGTTTTTTTAAATAATATTTTTATGATATACGATAAGAGAAGTAAATGTATGTAAACTACTTGAACTTTCAATCTTACAATACTTTAACTAACTGAAAGCAGAATCTTTGAAATTTTATAGGCAATTAAGCTAGGTTCAAAATGTTGTTTTGGCACGATTGTTTTCCTTTACTTATTATGTAAAAGAGTACAGATCTACCAAAAAATAGAGTAATCAATCCTTTAACGCGTCCTTAAATGAGCTTTTAAGAATTTAGCCATTTTCCATCGTATTAAAAGTCGCTTAGAATTAGACGGTAATTATATATATACATACTTTTTATTATTATTATTATTGGTTATTTTTACATACGACTTACATCTAAGATACATCGGCGACTTGAGCCACTTGTATTTGAATTAACAAGCGCCACTTGAATAAATTTTAGCTGTTGCATTTTAAATAAAATTCATTAAGTTTTATTATTTTTTTCTATTTTTACATGTATATACATATATATGTATATCTATAAAACAGTGGCTATCTGGATATACCATAAGTTCCATACGTATTCTATAATCTTTACACAACAAAATAAAAAAAAAAACAAAAACGACATATAAAACTACATTTAAATTTTATTATTAAGATTTCAAATTTAAAACATATCGTACTATATACTATTTATATATATGTATGTGCACATACATACATATACTCTGTATTATTTTTATTGTCTACCATACACAGCAGACAACTGTTATATAACGGCACTTGAAAATACTTATATACAAGAATACAGTGTAAATGAAGCAAGTGTTCAAAAACAATAAAAGTAAATGAAGCATTGCGTTTGTCTGCCTCCGCAACCCGCCACTATTGCTATACAAGGCTCTATGTTCCCTTTTTGTTTATGTGCACTATAAAAAATATTAATTCTAAGTATATCTAGTCACATCTGTCCCTAAAAACAAAACTTATTTTCAAAATATTGAAAACTGGCTTCTTGTACCCGGTCTTGTCCGGCTCATTCGTAAGTTTATATTCAAGATTCAATTGTGATTTTCTGAATAATTATTTTAGTGTAATGATGTAATTTTCTATACTATACTACATATAGATATATATATACCGGGTGTCCGGTACATACATATACCGGGTGTCCGGTTCATATATATACCGTGCGTCCGATACATATATGTCGTGAATAATTTCGAAAAAAGGGGGTCTGTAGACGATAGGCCTTAGCATGAACCACAACGTACTGCAAGGTCGGCTGAAAATATTATTGCTGCTAAAGAAAGTGTTAAAAACAATCCATCAGTTGACACAACAGCTTCTTCCATAAGACCATTTACGCCGCCGTTCATATGGCAATAGAATTTTACAGCTCGCCAATAACAACCCCGATTTCATAATTCAACAGACACCCTTGCAACCATTAAAAGTGGCGGTTTGGTGTGCAATTTAGTCAGGAGATCCATTCATCAGTAAGATCCATTTATTTAATCAAAAATTATTAACGAGCAAAGTGTATACCTTCCAGGCAGGCACCCTGTATATCGATAGATTATTTTTGTACTATTATTTAAATATTTTCAATGAAAAGTAACGTGATGCCTATAAAAAAAGGAATGCTATATAGCTTAAAGATCAACTTAGTAACTTTGTTGTAACCAGATCCCGGATTAAGATTTATCGAAGATTAATCTATACATACAACTGGAAATTATTTATTAATTATCTTGTTTTGGTTTCAATATCGAAAAAAAAAATTCGTCAAGGATCATTCTGAAAATTACTGTACACAATAACCTGATATTTAAAATCTTGTCTTAAAATATAATTTAAATAGGTGACTGTGAATTGTGTCACGTACTAAATCATTTATAATAAAATTATGTTGGCATGTGGAGTTGCCAGTAGTGCAGGCACCATGGTGAAATTTTAAATGAAATTTCCTTTAGGAAATTTATGTGAAAAACAATTACAAAAAACTGCTTCTATATTTCATAAAATCTACACAACGTATTTTCCTTTAAATACAAAAAGGAGAGTTAACAGCCCAAGTAAAAAGAATGATATTATTTTTGAAAATAATATTGATAACAAACGCAGAATTAATCTCAACACATGTTTTATTTGCGTACCTGAAGTAACAAATTCGATAGGTTGGACTTGGCTTTACTTAGATGACATAATTATTTTGCGATGTGTCAGACATAGACTAATTGTAAACGATGCAACACTAGGATAACCAAGGACTGGAAAGTAAGACCTAAATACAATAAGATAGTGCAACATAATGCAACAACCATTTAAATCGCAGAGCATTTTCACACGAACTCTCCAGTTTTTTGTTCTTTCCATGATGTGCCAAACATTTTATACAATTTTTACTCCTTCCTACAACAAATGTCTGAAGAAAGGATGGCTATAAAATTTCGCAGAGCGTTTCAGATTATTGGATTTTTTTTTATTTATAAAATTCGCTACTCTCTGTAATCTTGCTTTGCAGGTAAAATAAAATAATAATAATAAAATTTGTGCAAAAAGAAACTATTTTATATTAATATATATCTTATGCTTATTGGTTTCTTAAATAAAAAAAGCTACAAAAAAAAAGGTTTTTTTACCTTATGTTTCTGCTACTTTTGAAAATCTTATTAAAATTGTCAATTTGGTGGTGATATATATTTTTAAACGTACCCTACTAATGCTGCGTTTTAGTTTCATCCAGTCTTACATTTTTCATCATTTGGTGTTTGAAAATTACCAACACATTCACATAGTGTTAATTTTTTTCTAGAGCCTTAAAACCATTTTCGTCCTTTATACGGAAATCAAGTGTCTAAAAAAAATTTGAACGAGTGCACTTTTTGCTTTAAACGGAGATATTCAAAACAAAAAAACCTAATTTATGAATAAAGTTTTATCTACGATATAAATTTGTTTAACCTTTTAACACAATTGGGTGTTGATTAACCAAACACATAAATTTAAGATAAGTTTATTAACGTTGAATACTACTTTCAGTGCTCGAAAAATTATGAGCTTAGAAATATGCTTTTGACTTCACACAACAACAGCACAGTAAAATTTTAGGTTTTGTATCAAATAATCAAACATTTAATCAATAATTCAAGCCGAAATGATATTGTTTTACAAGATTAAAGTGTTTCACATAGTTAATTTAAAGCAGATAAAAATCGCGCGATTTCGTGCACCAGTAACTTTCACTGCCTGAACCGCTTACTAGCGTAACACAGCTAAAATCTTCAAACAGGCAAACACATTTTGTAAATAGCTTGGTTTTCTATTACAAGGGGATTCGCAGAACTCTCAATGCAGCAATTTTGTTGATCAACAAAGTCATTTTTAGTTAAATAGAGTGCGTTAGGCGGTCCCCATAAAATGTACTAAGTATGTAAATATCTCTTATTCCACATTGGGTTTAATGTGATTTTCTTTTCAATACTAGAAAATGTGCCCCCCTACTCATGCAATGCATTATGCCTGAACTAGGAAATTAAGTTATGCAGAGCAGGAAAGAGGATGCAGTGTTGGTGGACATTCGATTTGAACTTTCCTACGCTGAAAGCGACATACGAGCTGTTCTGCGAAAAACCAAAATTTTCCCGTAATGCGATTCACCGGCCTTTTCTCTGTCGCCATCCTCATTCGCTCGTAAAACGTCTTATTAATCAAAATCAACTTTCTTAGCTACGCCTATGTTATTCGTTCTACCGATTTAGGAATAACTTGAAATAACGATGCAGCAGTGAAAACTAAAAACGATATCTTAACAATTTCCAAATAAATTATTTTGGATAAATATTTTGTAAAACGAAAGTCATTTTCATAATAGAGAATATAAACCAAGTTCTATGAACTAAATTTGCACTTAAAAGCAATAACAAAAAATTTAACTACAAATTTAAACGCAGCACTGAGATATATCACCATATCCGTTACATATGTTTCCCAATATGATAAAAATTATTTTATTAAAGCTCTAATTGGAAAAGTTTTTACTGAAACAATTTTTGAACAAACTCAACCATTTTTAGTTTTAAGAAACAACCATCTGTTTAATATCATTCTCAGATTTTTTTATTTCGATTCTATGAAAACAATGTGCAGTAAAATTGTTAGACCAAAACAGATACGATGGCATAAACAGAATAACAGAAACAAAAAAAATTCAAAACACTTTATTTAATGGTAAACACTAAAAGTACACAATTCTATATGATGTTTTGTTTAGTTACATGTATATACATATGTACACATGTGCTGCAAACTATACATACATACACACACATATTTATATATACGTACATTTGTATGTTATATTCATGGATGTTAAAGTGAAGGCCTGCTTAAATGCCCCATATGTTTTGTATATTTACATACGTATAATACAGCTGAATAATATTGCCTGCAGCGATTATATATGAATGTATATGTACGTACATATGTACACGTGTATGTACATTTTACCATATACTTAGGATATATATATATGCACACACTATTTATTTTAACATCATAAAACAAAAAAAAATTCTATGTATATAAAACTGAATGATTGTCAATACGTTTAATTTCTTTTACCAAACTTTACCTTCAATTTGTTACAAACTTGGTTATTTACACTTTAGCAGTTTATCAGCCTAAAGTAGTCAGTCTTGTTGCAAGTTTTATTCGTTCAAACTCCAAACATTTAATTTTAACTTTAATAGAACTAAACTGGCATGAAGTATTGCTATCATTAGTTTCGAAATTAAATTTAATTATGTCCAGACAAATAATTTCTCTTTTATGGATACATATACAAATATATGTACATATGTATATATATGTCTGTATATCTTTGGTGTTCGATTAACACACTTGATTGAAAGCAACCACGTTCGCATAACAGTCTAGTAGGCAAAAACCTAAGGTAAGTTTTAACGCATTGAGAGCCAAGATAAAAACAGTAGTGACATTTTTATTTTAATTTTAATTTTTCACAAACGAAAAGCAAGAACCGACAAATTGCTAATTATCTTTGGAATTGAATATGTAAAATTGATTAGTTACAGTGACAGCCTAAAAGTGAAAATTATTAAGACATACATAGTTTTTCAACATAAAGTGCCTGTTAATGTAAATGAAAATTTCTTTCATTTATTTATATTGCAAATAAGAAAATTTGCACTGCTAGCGAAATTGTGCATGGCATAAAAGACACAGTAATTTTTTCCAGCTTTTTCACATACTAGCCAACGCCTTCTTAGGATGGGCGCTTTGAAAGAGAGTGGCGTAATAACTATTTATATGTATGCAAACTCTGTGAATCAATAGAAACACTTGTTATCGTGAATTGCAATCCTGACCACTAAACTGGAGTAAGCTTATTCTGCAGTACCCAAATGAATACAAAAGAATTTTAAAGAAAACATTTTTTTTTTATTAACTTCACGCATAATAAATAATATTTTCACATATTCTTGTATTAATTTTTAAAGAAAACAGAAAAAATTTGATTGTTTTGTAAACAGCACGTTTTACATCGTTACATCTGCCACCTATATGCTTCTCATTTACCTGAACATCTTCTATTTAGTCAAACCAGTTTAAAAATTTAGAAGGTCAAACGAAATCTACACAAAGCCCACTCTTTTTAAAATCGTTACTCATATTTCTTCCTCCTTTCTTGTAATAGGCGGTTCAATAACAATGGGAATTTAATTAGTTATAATACTTTCATCTTTTCGTGACAGTAGATGACGCGTCATGATGTGCTAGTATCATACTGATTATTGTAAAGGAAGTTGGATAACATGGCTTCTTATACGAAATTTGTAAGTTTTAAAGAGTAGCACTGTCAGGTTCATATTGTAATACTGCCGCTATACCTTGTATGCTAAGTATACTAATATTCTATTAAATTTTTTCGAATATATTAAACAAGTAATAAATAAATAACAAATAATTTATTTTACAAATGAACTTTCATACCCGAGTACGTTGGCATTATGTACGGTTCACTTATTATTAACATTTTTAAACGCCTTAAAATCAAGCCACAAAATACAATTATAACTTTACAAGTACAAGTTTATGTTATCTAGAGTATGCTCAGACCTCCCGTAAGTTTTTGTAGAGTTTGAGATAGTTCTACGGTGCAACTCTCATATATGGGCCGAACAGGGCCAAAAGGCTTATTGGGGACAGTAGAATATCCGATTCTATTGATTCTCTACAGCATCGACACTGTGTTATTGTTATTACAATGGTAAGTGCTCTGATTAAGTCAGGGAACTTTTTCCCGTTCCTCGCACGTGTTTGCATTTAACTCAATTTTCATTGAGAGCGCACCCATTTGTGGTTGATTGGCCAGTGTATCGCACTATACATTACAGAGAATATTCGTTTTTTAGCATAACAGTTCGTATGTGGAAAAAATTGACTCCAGAGGTTTTTCCTGTCACTTTCAATGTAGGAAAGTTCAATTTTAACTTCCACAAACACTACTCCTTCCTTCCTACTCCTAATAACCTAATTTCCTAGTTCTGGCACAATGCATTCCATGTGTAGGGGTGATCTCAGACAAGATTTTCCGGTAATGAGCTAATTTATTTTGTTTATACATTTGTATTAATTTTGGTTCTCTAAGTATTTTCCGAGTAAAGTGATGAACTGATATATACACCTAGTTATGAGAAAGCAATTATGAAGGCATAACTATAAGCGCTTTATGACACTGATATGAGCATTAGTTCATTTTTGTATTCATTAATAATTAATATCTGTTTCTTCAACCACTTTAACTATGATTTATAGGGTTCTAAATCTGGTAATCTGTTTTGTAAAGCTGTGTTGTCAGCAAGTATTAATGTAGACACGTCCGAAGTTGCTAACAAGTTCAAGATACTACTTTAGGTAACTTTGTCTCTAATTTGTTTTGGCGATCCTTTTTTTTAATAAAATTTCGGATATGCTTTCTTTTGATTCCACTTAACGGGTAAGATTACAGCCTCTTTCCTTTTCGCTAATATTAAATATTGATAACTTTTTTGTATTTGCAAACCTTTCTTCTTGCTGAAGAATAATGTGAAACAAACAAATTATTCAATCTGAAGAAATGTGCGCCAGGTCCAAATGTTAATTTATTATAAAAACATTCATATAGCATACAGAACAGCTTTAACAACAATTTTTATTATATTATATAGCTGAGATCTAAGTAAAAACACACACAAATTCTTATGGCATATAAGGTTATAGAAGTGAATTTTATTTTTTATTTTGTAGACAAGACTAGAGCCAATAGCATGACTCATTCATCGATTTCAACGTTATAATACATATATTAAAAATGTTTTGTGTTTAGCATTAAAAATAAGTAACAGACCTCTTTGGTTATTTGATTTATTCAATTTAAAATGAATTTCATTAATATACTTATATCAAGAAAAAAAACATAAAGTAAAATGAAAACTACTTTTTTCATATTTTATATTTTAAATTTTATAGAAAATATGTATCGCTTGATTCCTCTACAAATCTTTGAAAATTACCAAAGCCAAATCAATAACCATCGGAAAAGTTTATAGCTATAATTATTCACAATTTGTTTAGGCAGTTTTTATATGTAAACCTGAAACTTAAATGATTGAATGAGAATTATATTCAGTCATGAAATCATAAATGAAAGAAAAATGAAAAGTCTTAAATTAAATAATAAATAATAATTTGAAATTACCAGCTTTTATTGCTGGTATTATTATTCTCGATTTAAATTTGGGCATAAATTTGTACCCAAAATTCACTCAAATATCGGCACTAGCATCGCTCCCCCATACAAAAACTTATGCATTTAACGGAGTCAGGTAAAGTTGCTTGGAAATAGACTTCAAGTAGATATTTACTTTGGTTTACTAAAGTTATTGTATATAAATATTTTTAATTAAATTAAAAATTCTTTTCATCAGTTAACAACTTTATATTCATAAAAAAAATCTGCTAGCAATACACAGAAAATTAATAAAAAAAGGAGTTTCTGATCTTTTCAATATTTAGTGGACGTTTTTTGCTATAGTCTTAAAACTCTCCGCTTATTTCTAATAGTTTATGTAGTTCCTATTTTATTCGTCGCCGCTTATAGCAATTAAGAGTGTATGATTCAGCCATATGAAGAATGAGCAATTGCCCTTAGGAGAACTTAACGAACAAAAAAAAAAAACTAAATAAATTTCTTATGCAATGAAGTCGCGATAATTAGAACTTAAATAAAGACGTATTACTCATTCTATTCAATTCATTCATTCACTATTTGGATTTTAAAAACCTATAGAACTTTTCTTTAAATAAAAATCTAACATTGGTGAAATGGAATGTTAATTATTTAGAGCAAAAACTGTCTTGAAGAACTTATTTCTCAGCTCATGATTATTAATATAAGAATATATATGTAGGTATAGTGTCCATTATAAGTTCTTAAAGTTTTTTTGAAAATCTCTATACAGGGACAAGTCATAGTCGTTTTATAACCATGAAAACAATGTTATTCTCTTTATTTCTATACATTTTAGTGTCAAATATGAATGAAAGTTTGACAAAGAAGGTTATTTAAAAAAATAAGAAATAGGGTAGGTAAAAGAACGGAACCTTGCAGTGCCTCTGAAATAATCTTGAACTCGTCTGATAAAATTCCATCTATAACAACTATTCCTGAGAAAACTCGATATAAGTCTAGAGAAATTGTCACCGACACTAAAAGCAGCAAGTTTTGACGCCTGTCGCTAAGTAAGCTGTTGGACTCCAGGTACCTCATAAGATGAAAATTAATCATACTTTTCATCATTTGGAAAGTGCAGAATAAATTTCAATTGGGTGGTAATTTTTAATGTTGTTAGCCTCACCCTTTTTGGCGATCGGCATTACATTAGCCACCTTCCAATACTTTTGAAATACGCCAGCCTAATACATCATGCTAAAAAGGCCTGCCAACATAAACGCTAGCATCTTAGAGCACTGTTTCAAGACCAGTGCTGGAATCCCATCCGGCCCAGGAGACTGGTTGATGTTGAGATCTGATAAAACCTTTTTAACTGCCCGAGCTCGAAAACTGTCTTCGGCATAACGGCTGCTCTGTCTAACTCGGGCAATGGTTGATTGCTTTCCGACAAATAAGACTTATTTGCAAATATACCAGCTAAAAAGTTAGCTTAATCAACCGGGCGATGAATGTTTGATCTTTCTTTAAAAGAGTCGGAATTGACGAACCAGAATTATTCCTCACTCTTTTAACATATGACCAAAAGCTTTTGCTCCTCCCGGGAGTAACTTGAATTTGCTTAGCGAATCAATATCTTCGTATTTATTTCAACGCCAGATACTCAGTGCTTCCTCCCTTGATCTGGCTGCATTTTTACAGGTCTGATTAAACAAAACTTCGATCTGATTTTAATCGAAATTTGTTTGGGAGGAATTAAAAAAATGATGTTTGCAACCATTTCTGCTACGGCATCGACATTATTGTTCAAGAAAATTAGTTTCCAATTAAATTGTCTAAAAATTCGTTAAATGGCCTAAAGTTCTTCGCTGACAAGATATGCATAAACACTAATTTCATTCTTTTAGGGCTGTGAAGTTAGAAAAAGGTCGAATGTATTACTGTGGTACCCTTCAACACAAGGGATGTGTGTTGGCTCATTCGCTAATTACACAAGGTGGGTGTGTGCGCAAATAACTCCACCTTCTTTAGTTGTATGACCTAAATAGCGAAGCCAAAAACAGTTGTGGATATTGGAATCACCAGCAAAAACAATTTCAGTGTTCGGGACACTGTCAAGAATCTTCGATGTGGAATCGGAAAGAGAACAGAAGCCAGGTGAGGTTTTATCCATTCCCGCGTTTGGACTTTTGACCGAGAGAAACCCGAAATGTAAGGGATATGACCTGACCGTGAATTTAACCGAGGGTCATATATGCCTAGCGGTTGCTGGCACTGGTACACAACTTCAGTGCAAGGCCCCGATGGAGCTTAAAAAGCGATAGTAGGTGGTACCCACGTGAGTGAAAGCCCTGTCGATCAGTCTTTTTAAACACCTGAGTCTCACATAAGGCTAAAATATCCCGTCGATGGAGATAAATGTGAGCACACATAGAGAAAAAATTCACCCTTAACCCACGTATATTGCAGAAGTCAATTTTGAATCATCCTGTCATAGCAATAAAAGAATTCCAAATCGGACCTTCTATTTTGCTGTACTGCAACTAGTGCAATAACTTTCACTTTTTAAACTACTTAGTGACCAGTGCTAGGCATTCACCACACATAGTTTAGCAAAAGGTTAAAACAATGAAATGAGTAAAGTAAAATTTAAATATCAACAAGTGTTATAATCGTTTTAAGCATAGATTTTTTGGTTGATATTCAACAGCTGGATCCCTCGCAGGAATTAAAAAAATACGTTGATTAAATGAGAATTATATTGGGTCATAAAAGCAAATATTAAACAAAATCTGAAACCTTCAAACAAAATACTCAATGTCCATTGATTGTCGAGTTTTAAAGCTTTCTTACGTTAGAACTTTTATAACATTTGTCACCATAAAGTGTTTCTCTTTAACTTATTAATTTGCCATTAAAATAGCTTGAATACAAAGGAGTTAAATAAATTTTAATTAAGTTCGGTTCATAAGTGGAAAATTGTTTATTTTTTTAATATCACAAAAAATTAATTATAATAAATAATTTGTTTTTCTAGCATTAGTTGGACTCGTTCCATAAATAAGTTTGAAGAAAAAATTAAAAATTTAAAGGTTAGAGACAATGGCTATGCCTGAATAAAAGTAAATAATAGCAAATAACAAACAAAAAAATAAGAATACACTTTGTTTTTAATTTGCCTATTTTCCCCAACTTTTTACTTTTGCCGTGTTGAGCAAATTATATAAAATTAAGTCGATGTTGTTTTTGCTGTTTTGTTGGCGAAATAATATGCCGCTTGGAAGATTGTTTGAGGATCTGGGAGTTATTTACAAGACACGTGGTAGTATCCAATACAAAGTTGCAACAATTGCATGTGTAACCGGAAAACATTTCAGCTTATTTAAGGAGAGACCCAAATCAAATTGTTTTTTATTGCACTGCATTGATAAGGCTAATATTTTCAGAAGCAGTTTTAATAATTTCCCGAAGCCAAGAAGACAAAAAGTCTTCATGTACATATTAAAGAAATCGGATGAAATCGGATATTGTAAACTGTGATAAATTAGTAAATATCCGTGATAGATGAATGGACTACATATAACTTGATTGATATGAAAAGGAAGTAAACTTCTTCCATCGGCATTTCAAACTTAATGGCCAGTAACTTCTAGTTACTGGTTTGCCACCTGGCTTTAATAACTTCTCGTTTGCTATAATATTATTAAGTGTATAATAAAATATTAACATTGACAAAATTCAATAATTCTAGTGTTGATGAGGCTTCTATGAAAGCGTATTTAAAGTTACTTTTACTTTAAATTAAACTTTACCTTGGTGGTTCCTTTTAGCCTCAACTCTTTTTGCGAAAATTGTTGCATGCGAAAATTATTTGTAAGTTTAGAGTCCTGAATAAGAGAAATACTAAAGTTGTAATAACTCTTAGCGATGGCAAATAAATGATGTATAATTTTACGGAATGTGACTGAAAGTTTTGATTTGCACACCACTTGTTCAATTAACACTTGTTTACTTTCCCATATAATTAAATGTTTGTATATTTTTTATCCACTTAATGATATTTAATTACGTGACTGTAATTGGATGATATCGTTCACTTAGTTCCTACTTCGATGGCATGGCTAAAGCCTGTTTAATGTACTAAATTCCATTGTCATCGATTTCTGTAGCGTTCCACAATTCTCACATTTATTGCTGTATTCACTTTATAACTTTGTTCCTGTCATAAAAAGGAGAATTAGTGAAAGAAACAATAGTTGGATGAGATCTGACAAGATTTTGCTCAACATTTAAACAACGATTCCCGTTTCGACTCGATTTTACCAATTATAGGGTATTGATTAGGAACCTAAGGAAATATTGAATTTTTTGGCTACTGCATGTAAGTAAATTTTATTATACTTTTCTAATCGGTATTAGTTTTGTGATGTAAAAAATCAATGTACTGATTTGCTACGATTTATGTCTAGCGGTCCTCAAGACCCTATATTTCACACAAATATGTTTATTCTCTCCATATCATTTAGCAATTTTCCATTGTTCTAGAATTAAATTGTAAAAAGCTGCTTCCAAATTTGGAAAAACTCTGCCTTACCTTCATTTCTGGACAGGCGATTATGTTTTGATCGTCATATTGATCATCACATTAGTGGAAAAACTTCTGTATGATTACATAGATTTTATTCTGGATCTATGGGTTTACGTGATTGCAAAATATATTTGTTAAGCTCGAAGGCGATGCCAAATTTCTAAATACATAATTTTTTTTGCGTGCATATTTTATCCACTAAAATTCCTCTACTACTAATATTAAGTCCCTCAAATAAGTTTAAGTGAAAAGTATAATAAATATAAAATAATATTCGATTACTATAATAATAAATTAAAATAAGCCAAAGTGGTGACTCCGACGTAATATTTTGCCGCGTTGATTCATCGTCAATTTACTATGACATCCGCCATTTGTACGCCATATTTTTTCTAAATAAAACTGCATTGTTAACGGCAAAATAATTTTGAAATAGGAGGATGGAAGAGAAAGGCTCATCGGTAACTAGTTTCACTATCGTCGGCAACGATAGCGGATTCCCCGAACCTACACTTGGAAACGTTTAAACAGTATTTACTAGATTACCGGTACCACAGATATCAAATACTTCTGGTTTACGGCAATTATCATCGTTGTAGACAAACAGTTAACTGACACAATATTAGCGGCATGGGATCCAAATTTATTTGCCCAACTGGCCGAAGTAATTATATTTTGTAATGAAACCATTGGAAATGTGGCTTTAAAATATTTGTGGAATAAACGCTAGCGAAGTCAGAGCTGTCGTTATAGAATTAAGTAAAAAATTCAACAAACTTACAACACGCTCACCACCAAAGCCACGGGGTAGGTTACAAAATCGTTCCTCATTTGCAAACAACACAAACGTGGAGAAATACTGATAACAAAAAAATTTGACCGGAATGCAAAAAAGATACCGAATTCCTTGTCGTTATAAACAACATCAGGCGCACGTACTTACTTACTGACCCAATGAGCAGGTGAAGTTTTTCAGTGATGACTGCTCCACCAAAAGCCAAATTTTCGCTTTCGTGTAAAATATAAGTATGCAAATAATTATTTTCTGGTAGACAGCGGTGCTACTGTTTCGGTTTTACCACTTTCTGTTGCGTCAAAATCGTTTGACATTCGCCCAACTTCCATTACGTTGTTCGCTACAAATGGATCGTGGTAAACTTGACCGTTATTTTTACTGATCCTTTGTAGTGAAAATATTACTTCCCTAATTATTGGCACCGATTTTATAAAGTATTATGATTTGCTTATCGCTTTGCGATGCAATCGACTTATTGACAACATAACTTGAGTTGTATTTCAGCTTTTGCATCACCGTTTTCGAAATCAATTTCTATTCGAACTATTAGTTCAACTATTCCTTTCGCCGATATTTTAGAAAATTTTTCCAAAATCACTAGACTTTCGCTTTAAAGCTCGGCAATAGAATCAGTCGCTCACAAAATCGAAACACTGAGAACCTACTATCTGTCATTCAAGACACCTTTAATCAGAAAATTTAGCTGCTGCCAAAAAGGAATTTGAATTTTTAATGAAAGCCGGTATATGTCAGCCTTCTTGTGGCAACTGGTTAAGCCCGTTATACATAGTTAAGAAAAAAGGTGATGGGACCTTCACTCTGCACTTAACGTCCAAACCTTATCAGATCGCTATTCCTTACCATATTTAACGGACTTTACAACAAATTTTTGAAGAAAATCTATTTTTTCCCAATAGATTTGCAAAGTGCTTTCTATCCAGTTCCAATACATCCAGACCATGTCCCGAAAACTTCCCATTTGGGTTATACGAATTCAAATTTATGGCATTTGGGCTATATAACGCTGCCCAAACAGATTAATTAATGAGATACTTTGAGGTTTAGATATCGCCTTTCCACATACTGTCGATATTTGTGCCGCCTCACCTTTAGTTGAGTAATCAATTTGTAATCAATGTTAAAAACAGAAACGCAAGTTGTGGTTATTAAAAAGCCCACTGTTCATCAAGAACTTAAACAATCGCTTAAATCTACCTCTATGATAAATTTTTATAGAAAGTTTTTGCCAAAAGCAGTTTCTTACCAGGCAGTGCTACAAAAACAAATCGTTGGCAATAAAAAGAATGGTCGAACATCATTACTGTTGACTGCTTTTGCGGAAACTGCCTTTACTTTCACGTACACTGCAGTTAGTTTATTTCACAAGTGAAATAGGAATAATGCTATACCCATATTGGGGACGTACCAAATATTCGTCATCAGAAATAAAGCACATTTAGGTCTCAGAGTACAGTGTTCTATATAGTTGCCTTCATAAGATAAGGGCGTATAAGAATCGAATTATGTTTAGGATAATCGTCTGCATTGTTGTGGCAACCAAGAGATCAAGCGAAAATCTTTCTGCCTTATTTTGCAAAATTTTAATAATTTTGAAAGTATAAACAAATTATATCTTTAGTTTGATGTTGTCTCGTGCGTTATTTAATAACGCATCGTTGTCACATATATTTTATCTCATTAAAGTAAACACTAAATAAAGATAAACACTTTTATTTTGTTGTTACTGTCTTTATTTTGCTTATAATTTATCAAGACTTGACGTGATAACATTATCCAACAACAGAAATATAATCCAATAGCTCATAAAAATTGTTGTGTTTAAAAAAAAAATAATATTTTGTTTATTTTTGTTGAAATATATCTTTTACTAATGGCACAAGGCGACACTGATAACTTTAGACAAATTTTTGAAATTGCCGGCTGCATCATAACAACGTTTTTGAAAACTGATTTTCAAATAGCTAAAATATTCGTAATATGCTGAAACTGGTTTTGACTTTTAAATTTAATAAAAGTTGGTTAATAGTTATTTTTATGAAAACATTTAATTAATGTATTTTACTGGAAAAAACTTAAAAAAATGAAATTGATAAACGGTCGAATTCTCCAAGTGTCCTGTAGGATAGTAGGTAGTGTACTAGCTTATCAGTCTGTGGGTTGTGGGTTCGATTCCCAACAAATCCTTGGCTATTTTCACTACAAGAAATAAAAATTGACTGTTTGTGGAGCCGCTCAGTGATGAAGGCATAGTCACTGGCCGCTGTGCTGCCCTTATAACGACAGTTAATTTCCGATAACATATGCCTTCTAGAAAATGAAAACTGGCTCGGTAGACTAGCAGGTAGTGTACTTAGCCTACCAATCTAGGGGTGGTTGTTTTCCGAAAAAAATAAGAGCTATGTAACTATCCTTCTACTTTCATCACCTGTCTTATCTCTTCTCTATCCCTTTCCTAAAGAATGTAGCACGGTTGTGGCTAAATAGGCCTGAAGTGCTACATCTCTCTAAAAACAAAACAACATGATAGTTTAGAAATTTAGTTTTTTGACGTATTCGAACTAGATGCATTGGCAATTGTTACATCGAATTCAATTTCGCAAGAAAATCGCATTGAAATTAAAATCCGCTATGAAAATGTGCTTCTGTTAAAGTTACATTTCGTAAAATTCGTGAATTTTTCGGACAACATAATCGTAAGTCACAGTGTTGAAGCAGATCCAAATTTGTCAATTCCTTGACGTTCTCAACAATTGGGGATATCCAAAGTCACCACACGGCGAATTTCAGGTAAAGATGTGACATTGAAGCCTCACAAGATTCAACTAGTGCAGGAATTGAAGCCGACCGAGCAATCACATCATCGTAGATTCGCTCAATTCAGTCACGAACAACCGGCTGTTTTTTTCTGAAAAAATCAAATTTTCAGATGGGCTTCTGAAAAGTCTCAAGCGATTATTGAGAAGCCTTTGTACGCTCAACGTGTCACTGTATGGTGCGCTATATGGTCTTGTGGCGTGATTTTTGTTTTTCAAAGATGAGGCTAGAAATGGGGTAAACTTTAATGTTTCACGCTATCGCTAGGTGTTAACAATTTAATTTTGGCCTATTATTGACGATGTGGATATCACTGATGTATGGTTTAAGCAGAACCATGCTACATGTCACACTGTCAATGAAACGATCAATTAATTGCATAATTTCACACCAATCAGCAGTTAAATGGCCAGCCAGATCGTGTGATTTTACACCACTGGATTATTTTTTATGGAGCTATGTTATGTAATCGATTTCAACCTTAAAACTCAAAATCCGTGATATTATTAATGAAATAAAACCAATGAAATAAGCGAAAAAGTGATTAAAAACTTGTATATATACGAAGTATATACGAAGCCAATCGAATCGATTTCAGTCTTAAAACTCAAAATGCGTGAAGTGAGTAACGAAATAGGACCTTTAATGAAAGAATCGACATCTACCAGCGTCGTCGTGGTGGACATTTGCTAGATATCATATTTCATTCATCATTGCCGAACTTTTCTCTTCGTAATACAATCAAATTTTGAATCATCTTAATCTAAATTTGTTGCTTTTTTTTTAATTTAGAAAACAAACTTCTTGTTGTAAAATATATAATAAAATATTGTTTATACGTAAAGTTTAAAAATTAACGCCCCAATGAAAAATAATTTAAAAAGAATGGATAATGAAAATGCAAATACGAGCGTAAACGTTTGGAGAAATCGTTAATTTATTTATAATAAATTATTAATTTCAAAGTAACTTTTAAGAATTTTCAAAATGTATTTTCATAACTTGAGATTCCTTTTTACAATGTTCGTTATTTTGATAATAGAAAACACACTAAGTTTGATACCTCCAAAATAAATCTATGAAAAATCTATTAAACTGAAATCTACTTAAATAAATTAAAACAATCTCGACATTTTTATTTTATTGCTTAGTGCAAATATGAGAAAATAATTTTAAATACTTATTATTTATTTGCAAAAATGACATAAACAGCAACCGCTGGATAAAATTAAAATTTTAATTATGCACAGATTGGTAAACGATGCAAATAATTTCATGTTCAGATACCTTATTGTCTTATATAACATTGTTTTAAATAAAGTTCCAAATTTGCAATTACAGTTATCGGTATAAAACAATTTCGTAAGAGTAGCAAGCTCTATTTGTTTTAGTTTTCCTAATGATTAAAATTTGAAATTGTTATACAGAGCAGTTAAGAGTATATTTACTTTTAGAGATACAAAATATGTAATAGCCATGACCACAAATATATTTTTAGTTTTGTTTTTAACTATGCAAATATTTAATTAATAAAATATTATCAAGTATTTAATTAATGAATTTCTTAAATTACAAATTAAATAATAAGCAAAAACACAAAACAAATACTTTGAAAAGGTTATTTAAATAAAAACTAAATCAGATTATTACAAACAAATTACTTTGGTTAGAGTTAGAGACGAGGTTATAGTTATTTGTGTGACATAATTAATTTACATATTTTCACGAGTAGAAACAGATAGCAGCCACAGCCATACGAAATTAATTTCAGATTATATTTTATAGCCTTGTGTACAGCGTTTAAAAAATATATAGGATGATTTGAATTCATGCTCGTACAAACGAACGTGTTCAAAATAAAGCGAGTTTTATTTGTTCAACAATAAAAAAATGGCCCCCTTTAAAGTAAACACTTTCAAAAATAATATATTTTTGGTTGCGAAGAACTATACGCACTAATGCAATGCGAATCCTTTACAAATGCGCCTCCTTCACTTTATTTGAAAACATATTGTATTAAGAGATGAAGCAAAATACGGAAAATATCAATGGAACGCTTAAATTGGAATATTATTAGTGTTTCTTAAGGAAGAGACACAAACCATCCAAATAAATCAATGCAAGGTTAAAATTTGAATTTGAAATATAAAAAAGAGCAAAATTGCAATTGGACTATCAGATTAGGAATGTTAAAATTGTTATTCGCTTTTGCAAAAGGACATTATCTTAAGGCAAGAATTCAAAAAGATTTACACCCACATCTAAGGGAACAGTTGCTTGGTTTTGAACAAGAAATATGAATAATGTCATGACATCCATGAAACTCAAATTTCTACTTTTTTTTATTTTAAAAGGAAAGTAGCACTTCAGGCAACAATGCCTATTTAGGCAAGTACCGTGCTCCATTCTTTAGGAAAGGCATAGAGAAGAGATAGAGATAGTGACCCCCTGCCTTCATCACTCAGCAGCCTCACCGACAGTCAATTTTTATATTTGTAGTGAAAAAAATCAAGGTCCTCGTTGGGAATCGAACCCATAACCCCCAAACTGACAAGCTAGTACACTACCTACTAGCCTACAGGGGCAGCGTATGCCAACAAGCGAAATTGCCTCATTTAGGCTTCTGAAAATCCTAGAGTGATCCCACTATATGGTGCGCTGGTCTGGAGGCATGATTGGGCCTTTCTTTCGAAGTTGAGACTGGAAATGCGGTAACAGTAAATGCATCACGCTATTTCCAGATGCTAATAACTCAATTTTGACCTATTATTGACGACGTGGATATCACTGACATGTGGTTGCAACAGGATGGTGCCACATGTCACACAGTCAACGAAACGATCAATTAATTGCAAGTCAAATTTCTCATCGCATAATCTCCTGACAATCAGCACTTAAGTGGGCCAGCCAGATAGTGTGATTTAAGACCACTGGATTATTTTTTGTGGGGCTATGTTAAGGACAGAGTCTTGATGGAGATAGTCGAATCAATTTTAGCCTTAAACTCAAAATCTGTAATGTGATTAACGAAATAGCATCGCCATTTTGCCAAAAAAGTGATTAAAAACTTTGATGAAAGAATCGAAATCTGTCAGCGTCTTCGTGATTATTTGCCGTGGACATTTGCCACATATAATTTTTCATTCATAACTACGGAACTTTTCTGTTCCCTAATACAGTAAAAATTCGAATTATCGTAAAACTTCTTGTTGAAGTTTTTTTATCCGGTTCTCTATTACCAGATTAGAAACAGTATAACTTTTATGGGCCAGTATAAATTTTAGGACTGATAGATTAGCTTATTTTGTAATTTTCAGTAGGTTTGTAGTAAAAGAGAAATTTATTTCTCGTTACTGTTTTTAGGTTGTGGAACATTTTTATTTAAAAGTAGCCGTTTGAGGCTAATACTTCCACAGAAGTGTTTTGTTAATTTATAAATTTACTAACTTAAGAACCAAGCGCTTATTTCATTCTTTATTTGTTACGTTTTATGCGTAACTTCCAACTAGAGATTAACGTGATATCAATATAAAAGAAATGCATAAGTACTCGTATAATCAGATATGCGGTAGCATGGGCATGATGATTGGCGGCCGGGATGTTTTAATACAATAGAAAAACCACAGGCATATTGGATCTATAAGAAAGTTTTGGCATTTTTCTAATAAAAAAAATATAGTGGGGTACCTTCTTCAATGAGATTTGGCTGTGTGGTTATTTAATACTTTTAATTTAGTCTTTGCGTAAGAAATATATTGAAAAAATAAAACTTATAGCGCTTGCATGTTTCCATTACCCATATACAAATGTTTGGCATTTGCTTTATTATTACCGAATTTTCATAATTTTATTATATTACTAGCTGAATCCGGGCTGACGTTGCTCTGCCTCTACGCAGTCGTGTGTAGTGCACACTGTGAATGCACGCAAAATTGAATGAGACAATCACTGCACCGGACAATTCGTGAGAAAAGGAGGATTTGATGTTAAAATTACACACCACTGCCACGCTGTAGCAATCGCAGAAAATTTAAAAACAAACGAAGAATATGCACTATGACGCCCAGTACTAAAAACAAATCGAATGGAAATGCTTTTCCATTTCAAATTGACTCACCAAAAACTAATCACTGTCAAAGTCACAATCACAATTTGTTATTATTGAGGGCAGTTAAAATCACTAAATATTTTCTACTGCCATCGAAATCAGTTTCATTGTAATGCCAACAAAAAAACTATGTTGCTGTATCGCTGCTGTTCCAATGTTTTGACAGAATTAGAATTAGCGAACATAGGCGTGCGCAGCGTCATAGAACAGTGCTTTCAAAAAACTGTTCTACAGTGCCATCAAGTGGCGAGTTACAGAATAATTTATAGTGCAAAAACCTTTTCCATGAAAAATTGCTCATACATGTCAAGTTTCATCACGATCGGTTGAGCGATGTAGAACTTTATCACTCACCAACCAACAAGCATCCATTTTAATGTATATGTATGTATGTATAGATAAACATAAATGTATTGTAAAGCCTTTCTGGCTTAAAAAATTTTCTGTTGCTAAGCAAATTAATTTGTTAATGGCTTTTAGCGTTATCAAGAGATCTTGTGTTAAATGTTTGATCCAATTTATATATTTTATTTTTGACAAGCATTCAGTCTCCTCATGCCTTATTTTTTATTTATACAACTGCGAAGTGTTTTTTTTTTAATTTTAAAGCAATTTAGAGAATTTCAAAATGTTTTTTAAGCAATTAAAAATTTTTATTTAACAGAATATTTCTTTTATAACAGTTGTAAACATTTTTATCACATTATCTTTAATTAAATTGTGGATATGACTAAATCAAATTAACAAATGACTTGTTCAAAAGGGTTGAATAAAACAAAGAACTTTATTTTAAAAACAATTTAAAATTTTTAATAAAAATTTAAAGTTATAATTAATTTTATTATAATTATAACTATTATAGTTTAAAACCAAATAAAGAAATGTAAACTTCAATTCTAAGGGAAATTTTCTAATTTCCTGCTGGAGCAGGGTCTTCATTTTTAGCAAAGGGTTTACTTAAAACGTGTAATTGTTACATTTAAGATTCTAACATGTATTCTTAGTTGAATTATAATAAAATAAATAAATAAATTTAAAGAAAAAAATAAAAATTAAACATAATCGTGCCTGGTTCCAGTATAAAGTTAACTTTTTGTGAGAATATCTATCATGAATAACGATGATTCCAAATATTTTTGTAGTATATTCTTATCTTATTAATTATCTTATGATTTTCTGTGGCTCTGTTTGGCTTTTATTTGTATATAATTCATGTTCAATTAAATATCCGTTTGTCTTTACTGGCAAAGTTTACAAGTTGCTGAAGAAGTAATGGATCCGTTAAGTAGAACATTTACCTACATCTTAGACTTGTTTTAAATTGGACTTAAGAACACTCTCTTGTCGTTAGTAAATCTAGTGAAATATTTCTTTCATTGATACTTAATTTAGAGTCATGCCTATCCTTGATAAATGGTTTTCGATAATAATTTGACTTTTAGTAGACATATTGATGCTTTATTGGGCATATAGTTTGGTACGCGCTACGTCAACTTAACTATTCAAGTTTTTACATGCTCTTAAGGTCGTAAATAGTCTACGGTCTGAAAGTTATATTCGAGACGGCTGTATTTTTTCTTTTTCAGCTTAAACGAATAATAAATTCTTGTATTATGTTTGTGTTTAACATACAATGGTTACCATATATCAAAAGACTTGTTGGGTTGTTCCCTGCTAATTTTACTTTATTTCATCGTGTTTTATTGGCTATAAAATCGTGACCAGTAGAAACCATTATTTGATTTCCCCAGATCCGTTCTTGTTAGATTTAGTCATTATTGGTACGGTTTGTCATTAGAGTTATGAACTTCTTTGAAGTCAAATAATCTTTCAAAGCTTTAACTGATTAGAGACTTTTGCTGACAGTTAATATATAATGTATAGAAATTATGGTTTCCTCCCTTATTAGGACCACGTTTTTTATTCTATTTTAACTTATAGTTTTTTTTATAAAGATTTGCTCCGGTGTTACTGATTGTGGAGTGGAGTATTTGCAGAATTATTTGTGTCAACATTTTATATGTTCACCGTTTCATATGCACGTTATAGGTTACTTTATATTTCAGTTTAGTTGTTCTTATTTGCAAACTTTTTGATTTTAATAACGTGTAATATATTTTGGCCATGCAGACTTCTTTATTACAAAAATGTCACAAAGGAATAAATGAATATCTAAAGTTTCTGACCAAGGTAAAAAGCATCATTGACTTACTGTGAAAAAACGAAAATGGTCATACACATGTCATCCCAACAGCCTCTTGTGCTGTTTATTTTCCGTTGGTGCTATCAGAACACTACACAAGTATTTGTTGTTGGAAAGTAAAATTTTCGAAGAAATCAAATCGGGCAAAAATAAATGATAACAAGTTTGTATCTTAAAAGAAGAACAAATTCAATCAAAAATAAATTTATAAACTTTAGCCTGACTATAGTCATAAAAATTTAGAAAAAAGATAAGATTTTTTTCAGAAAAAATTATATCAATTTTTAAATTGCAAAAAAATTTTTTTTGGAAGTTATACATAAACATTGATTACATTTACAATTGTTGTAAATATAATGTAAAAAAAATGTAGACGTTAAACTTAACATTGTTACGTGTATCCTTTTAATAAACGTTTTGTTATATTTAAGTTCTTTTATTGCACAATATTAACACAGTACTCTAGAGTTTTAAATTAAGTTAAACGAATTATTGACTTTTACTACACACAAAATAAACACGATAGTAACTTCGTTATCGCCGATGACAACTTGAATTAATTCACTTGCCCTTGTTCATATATTCAAGAATATTCTACTTTAGAATCAGCCTATATTGTTGTTGTTATTATCATTCAGCTTAGACGCCTGCTTGGCTGTGTGTTTTTTTTGTGTCACTTGTTTTGGTTTTCTGTTATTTATCTTATTTCGTAGAATTTCTTATAAGCATGTTGCTGTTGTCTTCTATCTATAAGATCTTTTAGAAAGCTACGTAGTTTGTAAAATGCGCAATGGGTTGTTTCATTTACTTTTTTACTGATAATTATATTATTTTAAGACTTAATAAATCATCTTCATCACAAATATAAAGTGTTGCTTAATTTTGTCTACAAAAATGTGAAAATTCGAACATTTTAAGACGGACAGACTCTGCTATAAGGGTAAATGCACTGTTATAAAAATTATGTGTTACTGTTATAGTAACTATTTCAAAGTAGTCAAGGCTCGATCAATGCATACTGGGACTATTTTCCAATTATTTTATATTAAGGGAATATTTTTGTATTAGCTTTTAGGGAAGGCTAGAGGCTTTTGCTATATCTTATTATATTAAGAAATTATACATTTTGTTACTTCAATTGTATTATATTTATATTATATCTTATTTATCTTTAATAAATATCTTTTTTCTTTTTAACGATCTTTTTTATATATTTTTTCTTCTCGATATTTCGCTTTCCTTTGGAAAGCTTCTTCAGGAAAAAAAAAACAAAAAAAAATTTTATATTTTTGAAAACAAAAAATTATTAACAAATTGAAAAAAATGTTTCAAACATATAAATATAAAATTTTTTTTTTTCTTTTCTTTCCTGAAGAAGCTTTCCAAAGGAAAGCAAAATATCGAGAAGAAAAAAATATATAAAAAAGATCGTTAAAAAGTAAAAAGATATTTATTAAAGATAAATAAAAAAAGATCGTTTAAAAAAACTATAAAAATATTATATCTTATATAAAAATATTGAATGAAAATAAATTTTAATTGCATTTCATATAAAAAAATGATCTGCTTTATTTGAGAAATTTAAAAACAATATTTTTTATATTTACACGTCTAAAGTATTTTTATTTATGGCAACACTGTTTGCTTGTTTAAATACACCTAAAACGTTTAAGTAACAAATATTATTTAACTGAATACTCCTGAAAATAAATGGTTCATTCTTTATTACAGAATTCTGTTTCTTTTGGGCTATTTATGGTTATAGACTGTAATAACTTAAAAGCCCCCCAATTTAGCGCATCTACCTATCTCTGTACTCCTAACTGGCACACAGTCACCATTTGCATAAAATGTGCATCGCGATGGCCGCTGATAACAAAAGGCAATGCAAAGATAAATTCGAGATGTGAGTGTGATTAATATTGCTTTATCGTGGTACAGAGACATGTTTTAACGTATGTATATAGCCTTACCTGAAATTATATGTTGTGAATCTTACTGAATCTTCTCTGCATACATACATACAACATAAAAATAAAAAGTGTTCCCATAAAGACGTGAGATAGACGGTTTTACTTTTAGTGGTTTTACATTTTGAATCGTAAAAGATATACAAGTTTCCAAATTCAAACATAATGCTACTATATTAGCTATCAATCTTCAAGCGATGATTTCACAGCAAAAAGATTTTAAAACACAAACGCGAGTGACCCCGCAATGAGTAGACACTTCAAAAGTTACACATGGTGATGAAGTTACACAAAAATATTAAAACAACAAAGCTTAAATTTAAAGGTTGTCCTTTTTAAATTTGAATTCTTTATATTATCCCTTACGAAGCCTTGGAGTGAAGTTATGAGAAAAATCAATAATTATTAAAATCAAATATTATTAAAAGTAATATTATTGATATATTGAATAAATGGAATCTTAAGTCGCGCTAATTGACATGTTTTTAGAAATTATTTCGCACTTGTTTTTGTCAGAGTGTTCTTTTTTTCGTAAATCTTTGTATATCCTCTATGAATATAATAAAACTTCGACAAAACCTTGAGTTTGAAAATGTTTGTAGTGGTGCAGAGAGTTATTGATTTCGTATACAAAATACTAATTTTGGGAACATTTTCTATCTCTGAACTTATCGCGCAAAACTATTGCATTAATTTTAAAAACAATAAAATCTTTGGGAACCTATCCAAGGAGATATCCTTTTTCCAAATAAAAATAAAGAAAAAAGCAAAACGAAAGTGCACAGTTTTTTCAATTTAAATCACTCTGAAAATTTGGCAACAGCTTCTTTACTTTATACAGCTTTTCAATTAAAGAAATTTTATATTATTGTAATATTTATTAACATAATTTTTAATGCACATTTAGTCGCGATTATGGAATAGTTATAAATAAATTTAAATTTCTAACAAATTGAAATAGATTTTATGTTCTTTATTCCGATGCTAAACAAGCTAAAACTTTTACCTAGATTAAAATAAAAGTTAATTTATTAGTTAGTGTGACCACGAAACCCATTTCGTTCAAAACAAATTCCAGTCTTTCTTTGAAATCAGATAATTTTTATGTTGTTGTACAACCATCTGAATTTTATAGCCAGCAGTACCTTAAAGTTATTCATCTTTAATAGCGGAATATACCACTAGAAGAAAAATCATTAAACAAAAGATTTAATATTAATTTCTATATTGCAGGGAAAAACGTTTTACATGTAGACACATATTTCAATAGAAGCATAGAATTAAATGTTTTCTTAGTAACGATAATTATGTATGTGTGTGTGTGTGTGTCCCCAACCCAAGTTCTCAAACTATGTATATCGAGAATTTATTATTTATTTTATATTAAAAAGGGTTTTATTAACTTATTATTATTCTTGTTAATCTCCCTTAACATAATATTTTTTTTTAACAATTTTGTGATGTTTTTAAAAAAATATATGCATATGTATATACATGCACAGCTTCATATATACACACATGCATCGATGCATACATCGATGACACGTCACCAGAAAATAAACAGCAACTTGACCGTCGTTGGTAAAGCACATTCATATGGCCATTTCACCTCTGCTTATTGAGCTCATCAGTTGGTTTTACTCAAATTTTGTTTACAAACTAGAGGTAATTGAGTCTAAATTAAAACTAATTGAATGAAAAATATAATCAATCAACAGAGTAAAATGACTCTATAGACGATTTGAATATGCTTTCCCCAGAATTACTCACATACAAATCATACTTCAGTTTAGCTTTAATAATTTCTTAAATTTTTCATTTAATAAAAGTTCCCATTCTAATTAAGTGTTATCATGAATAAAATAATTATAAACAGCAACATAAATAGCAACATATAGTTTCACCGAAAAATGCATTCACGGTAGTTAAAATTTTTGGTGAATCTCTAACCCATAAAATTGGTTAATTTCATTTGTATCGCGTGGCTGATCAATTTTGCTACACTAAGAAACTCAAATAACTTTTTGTAAAGTTTATGTAATTTATTTTTTAGTAATTTATTTGAAAAATAATACTGTTACGTTTATACCTTTTATAAACATTTTGTTGTGAGTTCTTTATTGCGAAATGATTAACACCAGTTTTTATAGTTTTTAAATAATAACAATTTTATTTACTTTTAACTACACAAAGTTGATACGCTGAGGTTTAATTTTACACTGATTGATCATCCATACAGACGCTTCACCTATTTATACTTGTCCAATTAAAATCTAGAAAATTTATGAATCTTCTGCTCCCTTTGTATCGCATTTTGTTGTTGTATGTTGTTTATTCGTTGTTTAAGCGCCTGTATGCCTGTGTGTATAGTTGTTTTTGTTTTTATGCTGATAAGGTTTCTGCTTGGGATTTATTTCAATACATTTGTTGTTGCTTTTGTAAAAAAAGGGTTTCTCAGAAACAACATTGTATATTTGTTGTTGTAAAATTAGTTTTTGTCTTGCGCGTTTAGATGATAAACAGCATACTTGTATTTTTTTCTTGTATGCCAGGCAGTTAGTAAACAGCATATCAAATTGTAGTTGTGTGTGTACAAACTTCTACGCAGTTTGTAACCAGTAGTTGGCTTTATTGCTGAATTGTTTTATTTTAAACTTAAGCAAGACACATTCGTAACAATACATTTCTATTAAAGTAATCCATGAAGTTTTAAAAATAATTGAATTCAAATGGTTCCACCCTCGGTTACACATGTGCGACATCATATTAAAAAGTTATTCATTACTGCCTGGAGTGTTGCAGCGGAAATTGCCTCAGTTACCGTTCGAATGGATTGCTTTAAATCTTTTGTAAACTACTTCTTCGCAATAGCCCTACAAAAAAAAATCAGGTGCAGCTAGGTCAGGAGACCTGGGAGGTCAACGGAATGTGGAGTTTCTTGAAATCGGTCTACTGGGGAATTTTTGCCGCCATTCAGTCATAACAGGCGTGGCTATGCGACAAGTTGCTCAATCTTGTTGTAACCAAACAGAGTTGAAAGGGATTCTCTTTCGGCGTAATTCTGAAAAGAAAAATTCTTTCAACATCTCTAGGTAATGGTCTCCATTGACCGCAACAGTAAGACCGTTTTCTTCGAAAAAGTAAGGCTCAACAATGAACCTTGAAAAAACTGCACACCACACTGTGACGCGAAGTGGATGTAATTGCATCTGATGGAGTATCTATGGGTTAGGATTACTCCATATTCGACAATTTTGTTTGTTAACATTGCCGTTTAAATCAAAATGTGCCTTGTCAGACATAAAATGCAGTTCAAGACGTTTTTATTCTCTTACGCCATTTGAATGATCTTCTCACAAAATTCCAAGCAAATCAGGAAGTCTCCTGGGTTCAGTTTGTTTGTTTGTTAATTGAATCTTATATAGAAATAACTTTAAATCTAGGTGCAAAACTGTCTGCAGTGACTGTCTGCTGACACCCATTTGAGCATATAAGCTCCTTGTCGAAATTCGATGCAACAGCAGCGATAGTTTCCTGCATCCGAACTAAGGGATCTCGACGATAAGGCCTTCTTGCGATTGTGCCACGCTCGGCAAAATTCTTCACGAGCCTCATTTTAGTCTCTCTGCTAGGAGGAGTGCCACCAAACCTGCGCCTATATTCTCTTTGGACGGAAACTACGGACTCTAAAGAGTGAAAGCGTTGCACTATCCAAATTCTTCTTTCATTGTCCCAAATCTCCTTTTAATTAAATTTTAAAGATCATTTCGTGATAAGATTTACATCTGCACCTGGCCGTCGGCCTTAATCAGATGGTGGTCAAACCAATGTGAGTGAAAAGCAGCGCCACTCACGCCCTAGGAGGCCGAAGACTAATTCTAGCAACAGGTCCTTCCTAGTTGCAATTTCAGCGCTTACAGAGCAGGGCTGCAAACCACTACTACTTGCTGAAGTGGTTTGCAGCCCTGCAGGTGTGATGGTTTGCTGAAGGGCTGCAAACCATCACACCTTGCTAAAGAGTTGGAGACTTTCAACTCCTGTCCAGAACACATGTCTAGCATGCTCACTGGACTGGATCATTCACTTTGCGTGTCATTATCAGTGAGATGATCCTGGCCACCATAATAACCATTATACTGTTATGGGGCCGCGAAACCACAACCACCACTCCCATATAGGGGCCAACCTCAATGATCAGTCAGAGAACTATTAAATGTCTAAAGAGACAAATAATGAACTCTGCGGGTTCACTGATCCCCGTGGAAATAAAGTAGAGCTTCCAGTTGACTCCCTGCCTGTCTACTTGCTGAAGAGCTGGAGACTATTCAACTCCCGTCCAGAACACATGACTAGCATGCTCACAGGATCTATATCATTCACCAGTGGGTTATTAAAAGCGAAATTATGCTGGCCACCATAAATCAATGCCTGTATGAAGCCGCAAAACCACAACCACCACGATACTCCCGAAGGACTAACCTCAATAAGCAGTCAGAGAAACAGCTAAATGCCTAAAGAGACAAATAGCGGAAATTCTGCGGGCTACTGATTCCCGTGGAAATAACGTGGAGTTTCCAGTTGACCCCTGCTGCCTTCAGGGGACTGGGCTCCCTTATACCCCCAACAGCACAGGTCTAGATAGTCAAGTATTCTATAAAGACCGATAAATGTGCCCCCGGGGGGATTTAAAGATCAATCTATAAAATAAAATAAAAAAAGAACAGGTTGGTTACACAGAAAATAAGTTATTAGGTTTTTTTTGGTAGCAACTTTCATCAGCCACCCTTTAGATACATTTTTTGGCCTTGGAGAGCAATTAATATAACAGCGTTTAACTTGCTTTTTGGGGGTGTGGATTAAAAGAAGAGTAATGCAACAAGCCCATCCAGAACTAGGAAATTGTAGTGGCAACTATAAAGTTGTTTCCACAAAATTAGGTTACATATATTTAGCTAAATAAATCATTGAAAAATTCGGCGGTGAGTGAGAGTGTGCCAGCAAAGCTTGTTCTACCGATGTGCCTTCAAAACAAATGTAATTCGATCGCTTTTAGTTTAACATTCAATGAATCGTTTACAATCTAAAGAAAAATTAGTTTTCAAGTTAATTTAAAATGTTTGCGTTTATTTTCATACGCTGTTTATTAATAACATATCAGCCTACATATGTATGTGTTTATGCATGTATTTAAGTACGTGTGTGAATGCAATATAAAATTAACTTTATATTAATGCAAATAAATGCATGTTTGTAAAAAAAATTTAAATAATTTAAAAATTTGCATGGTTAAAAAAATGTAAAGGAAAATATAAAAGCACCCAAATAAACTTAACGACCAACTGTTTACACCGCGACCATAATTGGAGGGGAGGCACGAACTACAACAATACGTGCATGTACAATACTGCTTCTGTTTTATTATATTTTGCAGTCGAATATGATCAAAGGCAAATAAAAATTTATTTACAGACATTCGCACTTATCCACAAAAAATAAAACAAAAAAAGAAAAGAAAAACAAAAACAAAGAAATAAATGATAAAAATAATAAAAAAAATTAAAAAAATAAAAGAAAAAATGGAAAACGAATTTACAATTGTGGAATAAACGGATGGTTGTGCGGCTGCATAGATGGATGATGTAAACGAACGGTAGATAGTGTCACTCAGTCTACAATGAAATATGAGAAAAGTGTATAAAAATCTGATGAAATTGAAAAATAAAGAAAAACACATACAAAAATCATTGTTTTTTTTTGCGATTGGTTGATAGATTTTGAAAACGTGTATGAAGCAACGTGTATTTAGCAAAAATTGAAATGAAATTGTTGTGTTTCTAAGCAATAATAAATGATGATGACATTTTATTTATGTAGATTTAGTAAAAAAAATCAGTTATCGTTTATTTTAAGCAAATTTGGGTGAAATGCTTTCCTGTGCCGAAAATTATATGTATGTACATATATGTATAAGTATACATACATACACATAAATGAATTATTACAAACGAGAAATCTAAAGTTGATTGAAGCTAAATTTTTATATACACAAGCCTCATTTAATAAAACTTATTTCTTCAATTTATTTCAGCCCTACCTCGCTTCCCTGTTTTTTTCAGTTTCGTACATGAGTACATTGGCTTAAGAAACTTTCTTTTATTCACTAATAATTTATGCAAAAGACCGACTTCAAAATAGACAAACGGGCGGAGGTTCAGAATTTAAAACCAATAACATCACACGAACAATCGTAGAAATAAGTAGAGATGGGCTTATACGCCCTTTAGCCGGTACAATATTAATACCGATGCTAAAAAAAAAAACGAAATTTGTGTCTTTAGCCAATGCGCCTCTTCTTCTCTGTTTTCGCATGGAGAGAATGGCTAATAAAAACTGAAGTACATCAGTTATTAGTATGACCTCTTAGTTGAATGTCTCATGTCGTATGCTCTCTAGCAAAATATTTCTCTTTGGTTGTTTCTTCAGTTTTCGTAATTTCAAGAATTTACAGTTTTCAGTGATTATTCTTAACGTTAATTGGCAGTCTGAATTTTTCATTTGTAATAAAAGTCGGAAAATAATTATATTAATACGTGCTATTACTTTCTCAGATAAGTCTTAGATAAGCAGAAAAGAGCAGGAAAAGGGCTTTTAAAATAGCGAAACTGTTTTTAAACCTGCTAACCTTTACTTATAAAACGTTTAGAGTGTTTGCATTCGATTATTTTAAAACTTCGTGTTTGCCATCGGCATTATATCTATCCCTAGAAAATGTAAAGACTGCAGTTTCTCAAAATCTCCGTCATTCATATGGCTTTTCATCCAGCTGGATTTGATTACTTCTTACTTCAAATTGTCTGAGGTGGATTCACATTGTGGATCTATCTAAATAGAAGAGGGCTTTGGTTAAAAATACAAAAATAAATAAAAGTATTTAGGCAAACAAATTTAGAAAAAAAAGTAATAAAGGATTTTCCGCGCTAGACTAAAAGGTAATAATAAAATAATTTCAAAATGTGACTTTTTAATAAACAAACAATAGCAAACATAACGTTGGAAATAAACAAAAGAAATTCTGATAACTTTAATGAAACCAGCAATGAAAAAAACAAGAAAAAAAAACAAATACATTTGCAAAACACCAACAACAACAAGCAAACATGACAATTAAAGAAAAAATAATTGAAGAAAATTTACATATTAATATATGTATGTATGTATGTACATAAGTACCTATAACATTAAAGAAAAACTTAAGTTAAGAAAACAGATAGACAAGAAATAAAGAGAGGAGAAATAAACTATAAAAAACGTATGGAATTAAAAAAATTAAAGAGTTTTGAAAAAGAAAAGAAAAAAAACGTCAGTATGTATGTTTGTATGTATGTATATGCATAAACAAGCCGACAAGCATACATAAACTGACAACACTGAAAATGTTCCTATGCGTTTAACCAGTGAAACGAACTGGCTCATAGGTAAGCATATATATGTATGTACATGCGTGCATACATACGTACATTCGTACATACATACATATAAACATATGAACATACAAACAATCTAATTTTTTAGTGAAAACGACCGAAAGACCAATAGACGGTTAGATGGGCTTATGAAAGATTTGTTTAAATGTAGGCAAGTTTGTCTATGAGTGAGTTTGTGCATTTTAAAACAACAACACTTGTGATGATGATATTAAAAAAGTAATAATTTGACAGGGAGGTGGAGAAGTAGAAAAAAACGGGTACTTCTAATGACAATTTTCACAATGCATGAGCGAACGTAAACGATGAAATTTCACAAACACCAACGGCATACATTATGTTGCTGTTACAAGAAAAAATATAACAAGCAACCAGTGCTGCCAGCAGCTAAATACAATTCTTAAATGATTTTTCTTCATTTTTATCAATGCTAGATATTAAAGATCGTTATACATATTAAAGATCCTTAAACACAAAAAGAAAAAATAATACTACACCTAAGTTTCGAACGAAGAAACGAAGAAGCAATATATAATAACGTTTGTATAAAAATTTATGCAAAATTTAAATTTAATGGAAAACCCGGATCAGTGAAATTAATTCACATAATGAATAGAGCCTTTCAGCAAATTTAAATTACATACTAATCAGCTAAAGCAGTCACAACTTTAACACCTCTATTCCAATACAGCCCCACGTTACTTGAATCGCGAAACCCAATTCCAACAATTAACAAGTCTATCAGAGGGAAGAGGCTTAGAATGTGGTAGATTTATATTACCAATAACGAATTAATTACTTTCAGGCATTTTTTTTAAACTAAAACCTAAATTTTGAATGCAAAGACTACGTAAGAGTCTAGCTGGCAACACTGCAAACCAACTAACCAACCGACTTAGCAACTAAACGGACGACTGAACGACTTTAAAATGAAAAAGTCACGTACGCCACACAGTTGGATTTATACATTATTTTTTGCTTTTTCTTCTTTAAACTACCACATCAAACACAATCAAAATTTTAAAAGAAATTTCACTCAATTTCCATCATGTTTTTCAGGTTTTAGAAAAATAAAAGAGTATAAAAACCACTTTTTAGAAATGGTGAGAATAATTATGATGAAAAGTAGTGGTGCCATATTAATTATAGCTTTCTCGCCAAACGATTTGTGGAATATCGACACAATATAAAAATCTATATAAAAATGGTGTACAAAATATATAGTAATTCATAAAATGAGAACGGCTGGGCCGATTTCTGTAAAATTTTTTGTCAGTTGTTCGTATTTTCGAGGAGAAGATTTTTACTTAAGAAAATTTTGAAAAATCTCTGTGGAAAAGTCGGAAAATAGGAAAAATCGAAAATCGAGTTTCTGTATAAAATTATTTTGTGTGAAATTACTCCTTAATGGCTTTCCAAATCAAAAATAGAAAGTTCTTTATGGAAGTCATGAAAAATTGCGGAAAATGCGAAATACAGGAAATTGGAAAATCTCTCCGCAAAAGTTGAAAAATTAGAAAAAATCGAAAATTGATTTTTTGTATACAATTATGTGTGCAACGTTGACTTAGACTCTGCGCAATCTGACAGGTGTCATTGTCTACATTGTCATTTTCTACACTAAATGTGCTTGCTGCAATTTATACGAGAAGTCTGTGGGATTAATTTTGAGTTTCCCTATTTTTCGCACGGTCAGCTGTACGTTGCATGTTCGCGTGTTGGGAAACTGTCTTCGTTAATTGTTTTTTCGCCGGAAAACAAATCAAAAACATTGTTCATCAAATCGCTCTCTACTGATTCCATTTAAATTGAAAATTGAAATATTTGTGTTGTAGTATTACTTTAAAGTTTGTCTGAAGGCTTAAATTAAGGCGAGGCAAAGTTCGCGGATCCGCTAGTTTAATCTAAATATATAAACCTTAGTGTTAGTTATAAAGCAGTTTTATTTGATCAATAATAATGAAAATCGCCAAAAATTCTTGTTCAATATATAACATTAAAATATACAAAAACTAAAAATAAATAACTTAATTAATTAAGTTAGTAATTTTTGAAGTTAAAGATTACACCTGGATACAGAAATGTTTTATTAAAAAATTTTGATAAAGTTTAAAATTAAAAAAGAACAAAAATTACTTAAAACTGAATGAAAACTTTCATATTTATTATTTTCGGTTGTGCAATTGTGTTTATGTTCCTTCTTATATTATACTCTAACTTATGACTTCTTCCCGATAGTATTTCCATTAGAGTCCGGGAATTTTTTGAAAACTTTTGAAACAGCAGAAAATTGAATTTTAGACACAGAGTGGCAGCGTTTTGCAACTGACAATAAAACAGAAAGCGGGTCAATTTTCTTTTAGTAGTTGTTTTTTTTAAATCGACATATTATATATTTACATTTAAGCCCATGTGAAAAATACATATTGTAAATCTTTTTTGTCGCACCCGGTTTTATTTAGGGCCTTAACACAAGGCAAGCGTATTTATAACTTATTGTTAGCCCACTGCACATATTTTTGAATGGAATTCTCTTGTAGAAGATTTATAAGATAATATAGCACTTAAAAATCGCTAGGCAACCTCAGCAATCGGTATCCCATTTTAATCGTCAAAAAAGAACTTAACATCTCCACGTTTGGCGAGAAATCGCCGTAACTAGCCGCTTAGTAGTACAAAAGAAAATAAGAAAATGTAATTGACTCAAGAGATTGTGGATATACTACTCTCAGAGGGATATATTAATCCCTCAGTATTATAATGTAATAATGAATTGTTAAGCGAATATTTAAACGAAATTGAATGCTTAATACTTTTTTAAAATGGGAAGTTGTTTTAAATATTGTATATTAAAGTTAATAATATATTTGTAATATTTTTCTGTATACTTTTAGCACTCAATAGTATGTAGTTTTTTGCTCTTTTCGTTATCAATTAAATTAAATAATTCAATTGCTGCAGTACTCAGCCGTGATACATTTATTTTACTAAATAAATAAAATAAATGTATCTTATGCTCAGCCTTGGCTATGAACATTAAATGAACAAAATACATGTTATCATAGTTCTCTATATTACTCATTTGCTCTCTTTTTGTGAGTTTGTTTTATAAAATTTCTCTCCAGTCACAAATTACTCAAAAATTGTACACTTCGTGGGGCTATAAAAAGCCCGTCACACAGCTGTTTAGTTCAGTTACTGTTAAACACTGCTGATATTAAGGTTATAAATTTAAAAGTAAAGGAGATTATAAATTTTCTAATCATAAGAAATTTTTTGCGGTGATAATAATTTTTAAACTAATAAGTTTAGAACAAACCAAGATTGTGATTTTCAAACATATAAATGTATATTTAACACATAAAGTAATATTTTTTTACAAAATTAAAAATAACTGAAAAAGAATATCAGAAAGCGTACGTGACTAAACTTGTGCCGGATTTAATGATGAAAAAGTGTCATTTTTAAGCAAATTAAAGTAAAAAATATTTTTTACTTTACAAATAGAAACTGTGATTTCTTTGTTAAGAAAATTTTAATATATTTTTTTAACAAAATCTTAAAATACAAATATCGTGCATTTAATCTTATTTTTATGAAACAAAAAAAACTGTAAAAAAGAAAAAGAACTTTTTGAACAATTTTATATTGATAGTAAAGCAAAATTAATCCAGATAAAATGGAAATATTATCGGTGCAAAATCAATATCCCGAACGTTTTAGTATTATTAGCAATACAACAAAAACAAAAGGTAAGTTTTCAAAAAATAAACATTTTACAAGAATTGTTTAATTTGAAGGAGAGATGCATATGCAAACATGCATACACATACATGTATGTATAAGTGTTTGTTAAAAACGGTGGAAAACTTACTAGGCGACTATTTTACAAAACGGCTTTACAATGCACAATTCTTTTTTTTATTTTTCAAATCTTGAAAAAATCATTTGTTCCCAATATTGAAAATGAATGCTGAATTCGAAGAAAGCTAGTTGGTTATATACTTTAGCCACTGATATATAATATCCTCTTTATTCTAAAAATTAAAGCAAAACAATATTTAGCGTTATTATATTTGAATAGATTTTATTAGAGGAATTTAAGCAATTTTTCTGGGCAATGTAAAATTAGAATAGAAATGAAATTCGTTTGTTTTGGAAAACATACCGTTAACAACCGTTAAGTTTTTGTAATTGACAAAAGCATCCTGAGAGTAAAAATATTATTTTTTAAGATAACTGTGGAAAAACTAGTTTCGGCACCTTCCAAAAATAATATATATGTACCCATGTGTTCATTTCCTATCGCAGTTCTTAATTTATATTTCAAAAAAACAATTATTGGTGGCATGACGAAATTCGGTCAGGTATAGCTATAAACTGCTAACATTTTACAACTCCTTTGCAATTAATTCGATAAAGATTTATTTTATTTTAATCATTATAACTTTAAATTTAAAATTACATTTTAAGTTTTTTTGAAAAATACAATAGCGTTTTATTATAATTTTTGCGTTTAGAACTGGACATTGAACATAGGAATCAAAATGACTTTATTCACGTAGTATTTTATGTGATAAAAAGTGGCGATACATTTTTTTCAATTAGTTGAATTTGTCCGTATTGTTAAGACAGGTATTTGAAAAAGCATTGAAACACTAATTTACTTTCGGACGTGTGATGATTAATTGCTTAAATTCTCTGCACTTTTTATAAATTTAATTTTTCTTTAAATTTAAGTTTAAACGAAAAAATAAAAAATTATTATAAAGCACGTGCCGTTTGTTAAACTTGAAAACAATTAAATAAGAAAACTGACTTTCTAATTACAATAAAGACAAAATTGTAGAATCATTAAGATATTTAAATTCTTCATTCTGTCAACGAAAGTTAAATATATTTTAGTAGGTACTTTATTCTAAAAATTATATCAAATTATAAACAGAAAAATAATTCCGTTCAAAATTTCATTAAAATTAAGTCCAGTTAGCATTAATACGAATTTATCACAATTTTTAACTCAAAGCTTAAAACGGTGTAATCAAATTTCTCCCCCACCTATTTGTGTAATTTTACAAATCGAAACATGATATTGATCTTTAAGTATACAAATCACAAAGTTAATTTTAACAGAAACAATTTAAATTGGGAAAGTTTGCATCTATAATAAAGAAAATCACTAAATATTTTTAGTAATAAATATTTTTATTCGATTTCGTTTTAATTTTTCTTTTTCAGGCCCCACTTAGTTTGTGTGTTTCATAAATTTTAGTGAAAAAAATATAAAAAAAGTAGATTTAGTAATGCATTATCTGCATTGCATCTCTTTGTCGTGTTTACCGAAAAGGAAGTTTTAAATTGTAAACTTTTCCCTATTTGAGCAACTATTTTGGAACAAAAAATACAAGAAATTTTAAATTTGTCTGTAGAATTTATTTTTTATATCTGCTTTTATATCAAATGCCAACATTTTCGAATTTTTTGGTAAATTCATTTAAAATACTTTTTAATACACAGAAAAGAAAGAAGTTCATTTTAGTAAAAATGCTCAAACGTAATTAAGGAATTATATTATTTTTATGTAAAATGGTTTTTGATAGCTTTCAAATTTATAATTTAAAAAGAAATAAATTAATTCAAAAATACATTACATTACATATAAGTATGTAATATTTTTAATGTCTTAGCGAGTTACTTGTTAAAATTTTACTTTATGATGACAGAAACTTATCACTAGAATATATGAATACATATTGCTAAAAACAATTCTAATCGAAAAGATAAGATGCTTTAATTTTATTTTAAAAACTCTTTTGCAGACACGTTAAAGAATTTATTTTGTTTATCTTTTCTTTAATTGTTGCTGCGGTTCCTTATCAATTATTAAACAAAAATACTTATTTGAATAAAACATGCTCAAACGCGTGTGTATTCTTTATCATACAATTAGTTTAAAATGAAATTTGCATTTTTAGTGCCTAACTTCAACCCAAAAAAAAAAAAATATATTTGGATGTTAGGAAGTTGCTTTCTGAATTGTACACATTTTTTTTTTCAGCAAGTTTATTTATTATAATTTATAAATATAACAAAAACAATACACAACAATCTCACGTTTAGTTGTTGTTTTTTTTTTTGTTTTTTTTTTATTAGTCTGATGAAATGTTGACTTAATTTTACGTTCACTTTAGAAAAACAGACAGCAAATGAAACTAAATGTATGTATTTAATTCAAACGTGAATAAGTTGAAAATATAAAGTTATCTACAAACATACATATGTATATACATTTATTTTTGAATATAGAACATTGTTATAGTTATAAAGTAAATTGTACTTTTAAAATACATACATAGTTATGAACGTAAATGTACATACTACATATATGACGTCAACACAAAATGTGAATTTTAATATTTCTTTTTTATTATTTTAATCATAAAATTTTACTTTCATATTGATTTTAAATATTGTTTATTTTATTTTATTTCATTTTAGATTGGTCCACATCATTGCAGACCACTCGTAATTCTACAAAAACAGATGTTGATATAACAGCAACAGCTACAGCAACCAGTGCTAATAATACCAGTGCAAATTATTTGGCTGATGAAGAACTCTTATACTGTGATAAAATCGAATTAGCGGCTATTAATGATTTGGCCGGCCGTTTGCTCGATGAGTTGCGTGCAGCGAAATCCCGTAATTTAACCTGCACCGAAGTTTCAATACCCTGTGATCTCACCACACGCATAGCGTCAGAAATTATACGTCTATCCGAACGTGAACCCTGTGGTGTACGTGGCTGCACCCTATACATAGAATTTGAAGAAGAACCACAAAATTCCCGACGGATTGGTACCCTTAAAGTGGACAACGATATGGTATCAACCTTCGAACTATATTTGACATTGCGTCAGGATAAAAGAGGCTGGACGTCGTTGTTACCGCAATTCATGAAAAACTTATCGCGCAGCGTGACGATAAGTCCAGAATTCAGCTTAACTAAACACAAACTGTATTCGCCCAACGAAAGCAGTTAGTTTGACTAACATAAAATTTATTGGCTCAAATGGCTGCTATATATTAGATTTTTGTCTAAATTCGAACAACCCCACCTTATGGCATACAAAAACAAACTAATAATCCGCTCATCATTATCGTTACCATCTTTATATTTAAAATATAAAATTTATATAAGCATAACAAAAGTATCTCAAACATCAAGCAATCATTAACAAACAAATCGTCGTCTCATCTTTCTCATTGTGAATTCACCACCATATTAGAAGTGTAAGATTTTTTAAAATAGTTTTTAAGTTTTATTCGTTTGTGTTTTGATTTCGAAAGGAACGTAAATTGTGAAAAATATGGTTAGATGTTTGCATTACAACTCCAGAACTTTTCTGGCAAACAAATGTTATCTATATAACAGATACATTTAACATTTAAGTCTCTAGGAGTTTGCCATCTACTATAACTCATTCAAATGTGATACTGATTAAGTAGTAGTTGTAGCTGTTAAATAGTTAGCACTAGCTTTTTATTAAAAGAAAGAATAATAAAACAAACTAAAATAAAAAGAAACAATTAATAATTCCTCAACCTTTTTCCTTAAATACTAAAAGAAAAAAATCAACAATATAAAATAATACAATAAATAGCCGTTTTAATGTGAATTTATTGAAAAAAAAAACAATTTAGCTTTTTTTGCAAAAGATATAAAAAACAAAAACAAAAACAAAAAAAACAATGAAATAAACTGCAAACTCCTCAATATTGTGAATGTTTAAGTAAAATTAACAACATAAAATTCGAAATTCTTTTCAACACTATGTATTCATCATTAAGAATTAGGTATAAAATTACAAATCTTTTTAACTGCGTTATTAACTAATTAAACAATAAATATTATTAGTAGTATTTTTTAAATTTTTTCTTATATAAATGTTCTCGTAGTTTTACCATGAAAAAAGCAAAAACAAAAACGTTACATAAAAAATTACCAACTACAACAATATGTTCTTTTTTTAATCTAACATTAATATGCGTTTATAGATGATTATTATTTTGGAGTACTGCTGCATTTTCGCCGGCTACATTCGAAACATAAAAAACAACGCTACGCAACACAATGTAAAAACCATACAAATTCAAATAAATTCTTTTCGAGTCGAAATACGGAGTGTTATCCCTCTGCTTTTTAATATTATTTATGGGCAACTTCTGTGAGACATGTGGCTTACAGTCATGCTGAACTGCATATTGGCAGCCTTTTCCTTACTGTATCGACATATATATAACAAGATAGCCTAGCCTGTCTCATAAAAAATATTAAGATTTTCAATTAATATTTTTTCCGCTTTGAATATTTAAACCAAGTTTTTTTTTGTTGTAACTTTCTGCAGTTGCTAAAATACAATCTCCAGTATATATTTTCAAGATAGTTAATTTTTTCGCTACCCAATACATTCTAATATGAGTCAAGCATGAGCCAAACATTATCTCATAGACACACTCTGTTGATCAGAGATTAAGTTCCAATAAATTTCTTAAAAAAACAAAAAAAAAACGAAGCAAGAGCGTTTTACTAAAAACATCTTCAGCTAGCATTCTGCCGTTCTTCCGTTTGAATGGAAGGAGGAGGCTACTTTCAGTCTATTATTTTATTGGATAATAAGGTTTCAAAGACGCAGCGAAATCCTTAAAAAAACAACTCCAAATAATAACTTGTCCCGCTTTAAAGTGAAGACATAGACAACAACTATAAACAGCAGAAACAACAAAATTATAAATTATAAAAATAAATTTATTGGCATAAAATAAAATGTTGTGTAGCTCATAAGGTGTACAGTTTAAGAGATACAGAATTTATGTTGCTTTTGTTGGCGTAAATCTCTTTTACTAGATCCCTTTACCGCATGCATCTAATGATATACACAGCTCCTTAATATGAAACAAGTCAAATTTTAAATACTTTTATAAAACTAAAAAATAAAAACAAAGAAAAACATTGATCTTTTAACTCTTTAAGTGTGTATTAATTAGTATTTAATAGGATTTCAAAACAAAAAGAAAAACAAATTAACAAATTAATTGATTATTAATAAACATACAAACATATATTAAACAACAGAACAATTTATTATCTCTATGTATGTGTAAAATGTATTATTTATTAAACTAAAACAATACAAAACAAAATATAAAAAATAAAAAAATTTGTACCAGCACAGAAAAATTAAAAAAAAAAGAAAAATGTTTTTTATTTCATGCCACAGGAAAGTGTTCGTTTCACAGCAAAGCAGGTTTTCATGAAATGAACTAACTGACTGATGACTGACCCGATTATGGGTTCCTCTTATACTTGAAACTGCCTAATTTAACAACTAAATAAAAAAAATGGAATTTTGAGGTTGAAAAATGTGGTGACAACGCCACGCTTTGGCGTCGAGAGAGTTATCCATTAATAGGAAATTTCGGAAGTTACTGAAGTATTAAAAAAACGCAGAAAATTACTTTTTATGCCGTAAACATTTCATTAAAAAATCGCAAAAAATTATGAATTTCTGAAAAATGCCCTCATGGATTGTAAAAAATTCAGAGCTTTTAAATTACAAATGCTGCAAAATTCCAAACGTAATTTTATGCTCAAATACTTCTCTGCTGTTACTTTGTTAAGTTTTCGCATGCGCTGGAAATCGCTAGTTGCGATAGGAATGTGAAACAGCTGGATATCGTCTAAGCAAAAAGTTTGCACAAATAAAAAACAATGCGTTTTTGTACTTAAATGTTTAACTCAAAATTAAAAATGCATTAAAAAACAGGAACTTAAAGTAATTTTAAAAGAAAAAGTCGTAATTAAGGAAAACTAGAAAATACTCCCTCCCGTTTAAACAATAAAGCGAAATTTTAGCAAGAGATTTTTGGTTCATTATGAAATGAAATTCCTTTCACTGCAAAAGAGAGATTTCCTTAAAAATCTCCGATAGTCGGAACTTCAGAAGTAAATCTTGATTTCATAAAAAATTTAAATCCTAAACACAAAAAAAAGTGAACTGAAAAATATTAAAAACGTCACTTCTATCTGGCAATCCATCGATAGTTTGTGGATCATTCACAAGGTGTTGAATTAAGCTTCATCAATTGTTAGGTTACCAATTGGGATTTTCGAAATAGAATATATTTTAATAGGATCATCAGGGGATGACTGACCCCTAATCATGTAATGCAGTGGGCCATATCTAGAAAATAGGTTGTGGAACGGGAAGAGTAAGATCTTTGCAGAAACTTTAACACACAGCCGAACACGACTAAAAACAATTCTCTCTATAATGCAGTGCGGTTCACTGGCTAACAAGCCACAAAGAGAAGCGCTCTTAATGAAGAATTCACGTTTTTAGAAATCTATCTAGGACCAATTATTGAACCACTTATAATGAAAAAGCATATTTAACAGCGCAGTTACGAAATTTCATCATTTGAATTAAAGAAATTCTCTAATTTCAAAGAAAACAAAATTACAAATTTTTAGATCACTATTCGAAAGCGGTCTAATATACCAGCTGTGGATTTAGGAAGAAATTGAATATAAAATATTATGGATATTTTATATTCGACACAAGATATTTGTTTAAAAATTAAGAATAATTTTTTAACAAAGAAAAGAGATAGCGCAGGACAATAATATAGAAAAATCTGTTTTCGAGAAAAACTTTTTTCTTAAATCGTTGCTTTAACGTTAAAATCTGTGAAGTTGAGAAGTTTTAAATTACTTGACATTTTGACGACACCGAAATGTAGCATTTTTCAAATTGGCTTTAAACAAACATTAAGTGTTTTCCCGATGAAAAACCAAAAGTGTAGAAGTTCAAAATATTCTCGTTACAATTATTTAGTCAATTCTCATCCATATTTTTTGTTTGGTTTATAAATTAGACTCTTATTTTGCTATTTTTTAAGTTTCGAAACGAAAGAGAGCAAGTTCCCATGACAGCTGAATTCTTCCTGATAAGAAAATGGTGGCAGAAAAGCAATAAAAAATCCAGATCTTCAACGACAGCAATTTGCCATCAAATATCTGAAAGCTGCTTTAATTGGGATGGAAGGACTTTAATTATTTTATTTATTTATTATCAAGAAATAGTCTTATAATTAGAGTACAGGAAAGTGATTTTAAAAAATTCTGTCAAGACGGCAAATACAATACAAAGACTAAGCATGTTCAAACAAGATATAAGTTTATTACATAATGACACCAGTATTTAAGTTTTATTATTGAGAATGAAAATTTAATAAAAACTGCTTAAAGCTTTTTGCATTGCAACAAAGTTTTTGTTCTTGAGGCCAAACATTCCAGAGACGAGATGAATTATAAAAATTTGACACTTAGATTCAAGAGAGCAGTGTAAAGGAATTAAAATCTTTTTTCGCCTATTTGATCCGGTAAATGTGATTTCTGAAAAAATGATTTTATGAAGAAATGAAAGCACACGGATATTGAGGAGATTGTTGAATAAAACTCCATATAGTTTTGATGAAAACTGGGAAACATAATCAAATCTTCTTAATCCGTAAACATATCTAATGATATTGTTGAATAAGACGTTTAACTTTCGTTTACTAGTAAAGACACATCCGTCAAATACTTCACAACTGTAGATTAATCCAGGAACAAGAAAAGATTTTTTAAGAAGTTTCCTTATATTAAAAGGTTCATAGTGATGTGACGGCGAAAAACCCCTAAGCTGTATGTAAATCCGAACCACAAGTGAGTTAACATGGCTTGTCCAAGTAAGATAATCTTATTTGTTTTTCCACGTAAAACTGATTATGCCATAGCGGAAAGGGTTGGAAAGATTATTTTGTTTGAGGTGAATACTTTTATTCCATCCAAAAAAAAAAAATTCGATTAAAATCAGATCGAAGTCTTGGTTTAATCAGATTTACAAAAATGCAGTCATATTAAGAGAGGAAGTATTCACTATCTGGCTTAGAAACAAAAACGCAGATACTCATTCGCTGCGCAAAAGGGCAAAATCTTCATCTACTAAGGCTTGAGAAAAATCTGTACGATGAGCGCCTCCGTGCTACCCCAAGGAGTAACAGCAGTTTTTTCTCTTTTGTTAAAAAAACTGAGGAATAATTCTATTCGTCAATTTCATTCAAAAAAATTACCAAATGACCCGGTTGGTAAAGCTAACCTCTTGGCTGGTATTTATTATAAATAGTTCTTATTTGTCGGAAAGCTCCTGCGACAGAGTATTCGTTACTATGCCGAAGATAATCTCTTGAGCTCGACATCAACAACTCTCTTAGGCCGGATGGGATTCCAGCACTATTCTTAAAACAGCGCTTTTCGATGCTAGCGCGTTCGTTAGCAGCCCTTTTCAGCACGTTGAATCAGGCTAACAACAGTGTGGTTTCCGTAGGGCGACTTTCTCGCTTTACTGTCGAAACAATAGAGCAACTCCATACAACATTTCGGAGAGAGTCCCCGCGGGGACGGAATCTTCGGGGGGTAAAAGGGAGCCCAGTCGCCTTCAAGGCTACCAGGAGCCAAGTGGACAATCCACAGTATTTCAGTAAAGCCCAAGAGTTCAGCTATTTGTCTTTTTAACCTTTTAGCCTCACTGATTGATAATTGAGGGTGTATCGTGGTGGTTGCGGTTTCGAGGCCCTCTTTTGAGTTGTGTGATCTTTCACAATGAAAGGTACAGGTCCAGTGACCGTGAATGCCGTCGTGTTCTTAATTATATTAAGCTTCATGGACCATGAGTTAGATAGTCTCCAACCCTGCAGCAAAGAGTGAAGGCTGCGGCCTGCTTCGGGCTCTTGGTTTTTTTTTTTTTGTTATTCATATTATTTATTGAATCTTCAAAAAGAACTAACAATAATTACTCATATCTTAAATCTAAAAATTAAAAAAAAAAATAATTTAGTCCGGCCAGTGCTAGACAAAATTAATATTTTTCATGTGTTTTGCTCTCATTTTTTGCTCTCGTATGTAATCAGGTTCATTAAGTATATTACGCGCCAAAGGATTTGGATGAGTTTGGTTTGAGGATCGACTTGTACAGTAGAAGCTTGCAGTCTAAGCTGAGGGTTGAGTTCCTGCCAATAAGCCAGTTCAATTGGACCGCCTTTAACTTCATTTGTGTCAGTTTGAACTCTATGTGTTTTTTCCATGTAAGGCGACGATCAAGATGTATACCAAGGTATTTGACATCTGAAAGTTGAGGTATCATCAGGTTATTCATGCTAATAGCGGGGCATGAGTCCCTACGCAGTGTGAAGGTTATATGAGTACATTTTTGCTCATTCACCTTTATTCTCCACTTTTTCAGCCATTTATCCATGTTGAGTATGTGATCCTGTAGATGACGTGATGCTGCTTGTGCAGTTTCATGAGTACTTAAAAACGCTATGTCATCAGCAAATGTCGATGTGTGCACTCGGTTGCAAGTTGGCATATCTGATGTGTACATCAAGTATAAAATAGGACCCAAAATGCTACCCTGAGGTACTCCTGCGTGAATAATCTGAGGTGAGCTTATAAAATCTCCTTCTTTCAGCACAAACCTTCGATCAGCTAGATAGTTTTTTAATAACCCATATAAGTTTTCAGGTAAGTTCAGTTTTATTTTATATATGAGGCCCTCATGCCATACCTTTTCAAACGCTTGGGAAACGTCAATAAATAAAGCAGAACAGTATTTTCTTTCTTCGAAGGTCCTTTTGATAACATTTACTAATCTGTGCGTTTGTTGTCTTCTGAAGCCGAATTGATGGTTCATGGAATACATTCCTTTGCACTTAGAATCGGGATTAGCTTAGAAATTAGTATTCTCTCAAACAGCTTTGATGTATTTGATAAAAGGCTAATAGGTCTGTATGATTCTATCTTTGTATGGTCTTTACCCGGCTTAGGAATCATCGTTATCAAGGATTTCTTCCACTCTGTCGGAAAGTACTCAAGGCGTAATATGGCATTAAAAATAAAAAGAATAATTTTCCGGGCTGTACTGGGTAATTCAAATAACATCTTGTTACTGGTTTCATCAAGTCCTGGGGCTTTCCTGATATTCAAATTTGTTAATGCCTGTTCAATTTCCCTTAGTTCAAACCTTATTGTAACTGCCAGATTACCATCTACCGGTGGCAGTTCAGCCAAATCTGTCGAGACATTTGGGGTAAATACATTCTTCAAATAGTCAACAAATAAATTGCCTTTTTCCTTATCATTCCTTGCCCAGCCTCCACAAGAAGTTCGTATAGGAGGCTTGCGTACAACTGGCCTTTTTAGGTTCTTACACGCGCGCCATAGTGAATAATCCGATTGTGGGCTTGCGTCAAGGTGTTCCAGGTAATTTTTCAGCATTCCTACTCTTCGAGATTCTAGAAGCTCTCTTAGCCTCTTCGTACAATCTTTAAGTCTGGTTTTGAGTTGAGGAGATCTATGAGATTGCCACTCTCTCCGAATTTTCCTCTTTTCTGACAAGAGCTGCTCTACATCAACAGAGTAAATGTGGTTGCCCCTTTTAAATTTCCGGGTTTCTGTAGCATGTTGGGCAGCTAGTTTGAGGTTTCTATCAAAATCTCTAACGCCCTGCTCTATGTCCTCTGGTGTTCTTAGTGGAATGTTTTCCATACAGTGTGTACTGAGGTATTTCCTAAATTTGACACAATTTGTGCTTGTACTAGTCCCCTCCGATGCCATATCCTGTCCACTCCATATATACACAATAGTGGGAGAATGATCTGAGGATAATTCAAGTGAGTGACCGGAGGATATACGTATCTGAAGGCCTTCTAGGGCGAGGTTGACGCTAAAATCACCCACAGTGGTTCGGCCACCACCAGGTTATGACCTTCGGTCGGTACTGGTGTAAACCTTATCACACATTTCGGAGAGAGTAAAGTGGTGGCTCTAGATATTTCCAAGGCTTTTGAGAGAGTGTGGCATGATGCCCTTCTTTCAAAACTTGCTGCTTGTGGTGTCGGTGATAATTTCTCCAGATTTATATCGAGTTTTCTTAGGAGTCGCACTATTCGAGTTGTTATAGATGGAATTTCTTTAGACGAGTTCAAGATTAATTCAGGTGTACCGCAATGCACGATCTCGTAACAATTGCGGAATATGGTCGTGTGAATAGACTCGATTTTAATGCCAGTAAGACATAATGTTGCTTGCTTACCCATAGATCTGTGTTCGGAAATGGTGATGCATCTGTTACTATGAGTGATATAGACAATACGAAATCGGACGCTCTTAATGTTCTGGGCATGAATATTTAGAGTGATGTTTGATGGACCAAACACATTTTTCAAGCTTCTAAAGAAGCTTTCAATTGCCTCGGTTTTTTAAGACGGTGTAAGAGACACTCGACGCAATGTGGGATGTATTTCACTGTTTTATCGTTACTACAGTGGTAAGTGCTCTAATCAAATTAGGAACGTGTTTCCATTTCTCGCACGTTTTCGCGTTTAACTTGATTTTCGTTGAGAGTTCATTCATTTGTGGTTACTTTTCCAGTGAATCGCACTACGCATTACAAAGAAAATTCCTTTTTTAGCACGAAACGAAGAACAGGTTCTATCCTGTTTTTTTATTAAAGCTTTTATTATTCTTATTATTATAAATCAAAAATTCCAAAAACAAATATTATTGAATTATTTTAGTGAATTTTCGTTCAGGTTAAAAACGTCATTAATTTTATCCATTTGAATTTTTGCAAATAAAACTTTTAATTTATAATTGCTGAACTTTGCAAAAATTTTACTTCAAACTATTTTTTCATATATAAAAGGAAAATAATAAATCAAAGAACATTCAACCCCGTAATAACGAACACAGATATTTTTTTAAGAGTGTAAAAGCAAACTCAAAGTAGCCAGATTAGAGGGAGTGTTGTACCTTGGGTAAAACTTGTATTCCATTAAGTATCTGAATTCAATGGAGTCAAAAGCTTTATCTTAATTGTTTCTTTATGGATCAATAATGGCTTAACGGCTGAACTAAATGTAACGAAATTTAAAACAAAGAAGAGATTATTTGCTCTGTCTGCTTTAAAAATTTGTGTGTAGAGTGACGATAAGAGTGACGTTTTTTTGAGAATAAGGTTTCGTAAAAATAATTTGAAACATGGATTGAACTTTATTATAAATATCCAAGAAGCTACACATATTTTTAAAACATGGACCTTGAAGGTTTCTAGAAGGAGAAAAATGGCGAATCCAATTTTATTGATATTTATACTAAGTGGATTCGGACTTTATGGTCTATAGGGGTGACAAAAAGGAAAACGAAAACATCACTTATTTCTGTTATTCTCCAACCAATTTAATTTAATTTTCGTGTACCTTTGATTACAGATTATATATAAATTAGTCCCAACAGGTGGCGCTGATGTTATTATTTTCATTGTGCATTGAGTCTAAACGGACGCCAAAAGTAATCTTTATAAGACCAGTGATATCAGAAGGTAGATAAATTTGTTAGTAATATACAGTTCCTTGTTTTTTAAGTTTAAGATTAAACAACTATTGTTATTATGCTAAGAATATAAAAATTTTTAAAACCAAAAAGCATATGCAAGTGGTTCTACGTTTCTGTCTTAGCTGGAAGTAAATTGCAGAGGTATCAAAAGCTACGAACCTATTTCACCATTTTTGCTTGTCGACTCATATTTGCAACTTCTCTTTTCCTTCAGACCATCAATAACTATTTTGTTGTAGCTCTTGATTCTAATACTATTTAATAGTGTACATTTCTTGTGTTCCTAATTTAAGCGTGTTTGTAAAATAGAATTTCCGCCGACGCTATGAATTTGAAGAGACAAGTTTTTTAAAAGCCGAATAAATAGAAAAACACAGTATATTTTCTACACATCGAATAGTTCAAGTCTTGGCGGTGTAACACATTAGTATGGCATGGAGGATTGGGTAATATTATAAAACGAACAAACAAGAAATATATATATATATATATATATATATATATACAAATAGAATACGAAGAAGAATTATAAGAAACATTAAATACAAAACTGAGATGCATTTGTTATGCATGTGATTACAATCAAAGGAATCTCTGATTTTTCCTGCAATTACCATAAAGCATCGAATTAATCCGACTTATTTTGTTAATAGAATTTATTAAGAAAATTATGATTAACAAGATTAAAGGAAAATATTAACGTAGAACATAATTAATAAATAAATAAATTATTTCATGAAATCGGCAGAAACGACTGAAAGAATTAAAAAAAAAAGTATTTAACAATCAGTAATTCCTTCACTTTAAGTAGGGCTGCTATTTCAAAGATTTTTTAAATTAAATCCGTAATATTCATGAGGAGTAAAATGCATAATTTGACCGAATAGCATTTTAAATGTTTTTGCAAATCTGGCATCATTCAAATGCATTGATCTTTATATTCTAACAAAAGGGTTTGATTGTTTGTTGCACGAGACGAATGCTATATAATTTATTATCAAAAATGTTCTACAAAATATAAAATGGTGTGTAATAAAGTGTTATGTTAAAAAGTAAATGGAAAATAATTTCTAATTTTCTTCATGTAGAAAACAATAAAAAATTGTATTCATACTCATATTACTTATGACTAGTAAATACATATAAAGATTACATGTGTATGCATGTATGTATGCATGGCTGTGGCTTTAATTTAGTTAAGCATTCTAATGTTTCAGATACTGTGCACATACATTAACACGTACTTATTATTCATTTTGCAAACATGAGTAAAACAGAAATGACTGAAAACAGATGCATATTTGAACATTTGCGTACAAACGTGTTTGTTTGTTCATATTCTACTAAATACTTTAATACAAAATAAAATTATTTGTTACGCATGAAATAATTTAAATTGCCATAACCATTTCATAGAAAACTATTGGAACTTTTATGGAAAATAATTAGAATTTCTATTGTAATGGGGACACGAAAAACGAAAAAAGATATTTAGAAAGGCAAGACAGATAGAACACGTAGTAAAACTATAAAAAAAGCTCTCTCAATGTAAAGATAAACATTTCCTGAATTCCGAGGAATCTTTTTTTGGAATTACCATCTTATGTACGAGTTATGTAAGGCACATAGTATAGGGATAATTTTCTCCTTCAAAATATTCTATATAAGATAGTCATAAGGTAGTCTGTAAAAATTTTCATATTTTTTAATTGAAAAGTTCTTGAAAATATTCGTATAAAATACTTGTTAATAAAATAAAAAAATAATAGTTCCAACCAGTTTAATATCCAATGTCCTTATAAAAAAAATTTTTAGTAATTTTCGATAGTAAAATAAAATGGCGATTTGTTTTTTTTTATTCAACCAGTTTAAATATCCAAAGTTTTCGCCAGTAAGGCAAAGTAGATTGCATAAATATTTAACTGTTTAACAATAAATATAAAATTCACGTTACCATATCCAAGTAGAAGTTCAAAAATTATGGAAAAAGCATAAATTAGCTGCACTGCACAGTGCAAGTTAATTTTAAATCTGTCGTTGAGAACAACACATGTATACATGGCTGCCGGGAAGGTATACTACTTTGTTTTGCCGCCATATTGGTAAACATTAGTCGTGACTGTTCGTATTTGGCAGTCGTGAAGTAGATACGCGGCAAATTTATTATGGAATAATATTCTATAAACCAACGTGTTTTAATCGTTAAAACATTTTATTAAAATCAATCATCGATTACTGTGACGATGAGAAAGTTACGTGAAATTTTACGGAGAAATAACATGACAACAAAACGCACTATTTATCGTGTAGTGAATGATTTCGACGAAAGAGGATTTGTGGATGATAGATACAAGTATGGGCCACAAGAAACTGTCAAGAAACTGTTCAAAACAATCCATCAACCTCAATTCGACGCCGTGCACAGAAGCTTGGTCTTCAAAGAACAACTTTGGCCACAATTTGCACTAGGATTTGCATTTATTTCCATATTAGATTCAGCTAGCACAAGAGCTTCTTCCACAATAACATTTACACCGGCGAACATATGCCAATTGGATGTCACAGCTCGCCCATGGCCATTCCGATTTTCATGAATGGATACGTGAATAAACAGAATAGTTAATTCTGTTATTCAGCTGTCACCTTTGCATCCATTAAAAGTGAGAGTCTGGTGTGCAATTTAGTCAGCAGGAATCACTGGACCTTACTTTGGGCTTGATTTACATGTGGTATCAACAAGACGATGCCATATCGCATATGGTCAGTATTACAATGTAATTACTGCAAAACATCTTACCACAACAAGTTGATATTGATGGGCCTTCCTGGTCGCTTGATTTGACTGCTCTGAACTTCTTTTTGTGGGGATATCTGAAACACGTGAGCAACTCAAGGAAAGCATTCGTGATGAAATTAATGAAATCATGAAATAATAACGTGAAATATGTGAGAATGTAGTGAAAAATGTGTTCAAAAGGGCTCGCATTTGTGAGGCTAACAGAGGCGGACATTTGTCTGAAATTCTATTCCATAGATAATTGCCGACATTAAAGAAAACATCTATCAATATAAGATCCACGGCGGAAACCCTTTACATGTAAGCCCCCCCGGGGCACATTTATCAGTCTTTATGGATTGCTCAACCATCTAGACTTGTGCTGTTCGGGGGTATAAGGGAGCCCAGTCCCCTGAAGGTAAGCAGGGTGTCAACTGGAAGCTCCACGTTTTCTTCGCGGGAATCAGTAAAGCCCCAGAGGTCCGCTAATTGTCTATTTAGCCTTTTAGCTGTTTCTTTGACTGATTATTGAGATTGGCCCTTCGAGAGTATCGTGGTGGTTGTGGTTTTGCGGCCTCTCATAAATTTGATTAGGAGGGCCAGGATCATCTCGTCTTTAATAACACCAACGGGTAATGATCCGGATCCAGTGAGCATGCTAGTCATGTGTTCTGGACCAGGAGTTGGATAGTCTTCAGCTCTTCAGCAAGGATTAGTGGTTTTCAACCCTGCTTTGGAACCGCTGAAATTGCAACTAGGAAAGACCTGTTGCTAGAATTAGTCCTCGACTTCCTAGGGCGAGAATGACGTTGCTTTTCATTCCCAGTGGTTTGACCACCACCTGATTAAGGCTACAACCAGGCGCAGATGTAAGTATACATTTACATGTGTGTATAAATTTACATGTATATTTGAAAAGAATTACAGAAATCATAAAGAAGGATATAAATTACTTAACCTGAAAGTTTATTCTTTATTTAATTTTAAAGGATTTTTCAACAAGAAGTTTGTTTTTTAACACAAAATCAAACAAAAAATTTAGATTAAGATGATTCAAGTTTTTATTGTATTACGAAGAGTAAATATCCACCGTGGTCATGGCTTGCATATGTCGATTCCTTCATCAAAATTTTTAATCTCTTTGTGGCAAAATGGCGGTCTTATTTCGTTAGTCATATCACGGATTTTGGGTTTTAAGCATGAAATCGATTGATTGGTTCCGTATAGACTCTGTCCTTAACATAGCCCCACAAAAAATAATCCAGCAACTAATCACATGATCTGCTTGCCCACTTAACTCCTGAATGTCGTGACATTATGCGATTGGGAAATTGGGTTTGTAATAAATTGATCGTTTTATTGGCTGTGTGATATATGGCCCCGTCCTGTTGAAAATACATGCCTGTGATATCCACGTCGTCAATAATAGGTCAAAGTTGAGTTGACTACCAAATTCTTAATAGCGGTCCGAAACGATCACGAATTCAGGGAAATGTGACTTTAATAGAACCACCATAGTGGATTTTATTCATTTTAATGCGATTTTGGTGTAAAATTGCATTTATTGTAATAATTGCCACTGCATCTACTACGAATACGTCAAAAGCATAAATGCGGAAACTATCATGTTTTAGGTGTTGCCACAATAGAAAAACAAACTTCTTTTTGAAAAACCCGATACAAGAAATTGCATATTTCTGTTATTCTTATAACGGTGTTGCCAATTAATCAACATGTTATTATTACGATAGAACTTTGAAATGGAATAAAACAAAGATTAATTTTTTAAACTAAAACTTACTTTATTTGAAAGATAACACTCCAACATTATAATTTAAAAACAACTTGTAAAAACCACAGTCCCTGCACGTTATTGCTGTTTAATTTATGAATGAAAAAGTCAGTAGTCATGACTTTATAGCGGTCACTATTGACTGCAACTTTTTGACCAGCATCATTTTTGGAGAAGTACCACACCACCAGTGATTAAAGCATTTAAAAAAGTAGCAGTGTCTTAACTTGAGGATTATAATCACTCTAAATATGGAGTTTTAGTTTCGAACAAATACGAGCTTCATCCCTTAACAAATTTCATTTATGAAATCGGCTTCGGGTATTTCGAACAGAACCATGACGTTCAAAATAAATTTACACCATTTGGAAAGGCTGTTTAGGCGTCAGCCTATTTGTGTTGAAATTACACTCAAACTAAACATAAATCACTTGAAAGTTTACAAAATGGCAGCTAATTAACAAGCTTTATACTTTATTCTATAAAAACATCCGATATATAGATTGCACACAATTGGCCATAATTAAAATTTTTAATGCAATAACTGCTGCTACTCATTATAAGAATCTATTAGTAGGAAACACAGCTTTTCGCTTAGTCATGTCACTTGTCAACTAACAAAAATTTACTCGCTTCAATATTTGTTTGAGAGCTGATTCGCAAGAGGCAAAAATGTGGTTGCGTTAGTGAGAGTGTATTAAGCCTTTTTCACTTGAGTTTACATATAAATTATCACGATTACGGTTATATGGGTGTACAAGTCGTATAAAAAAAAAGGACCAATATAATTAATAGGGTATGATTTTACGTCATCCCACGTCAAATTTTGTTTGCAAACATACCGATTTCGGCTACGTACCAGCTTCAGTGTTCGTATAGAGAACAAATTTAACGCGGGATGACGTAAAATCATACCCAATTAAATCAAACCCCGTCGAACAATATACGCGCATATTAACCAATGTAATTTTTCATAGCCAAATTCAGACCGTTTGCGCGAAATGGCAAATCTGTAAGGTTTGTCGAAAAATTGTCTATTGTGCATGAGAAATGAAAGTGAGAGTAAATTTTGTGCTACTTAAATAGCACGAAATATGCTTCATGCATGATAAATTTATTTTATTAGGCAGTGTCAGTTTTTACGAGCACTTGTTGTTATTACAAAAACATATTGTCTTGTTGTCAAAAAAGTCAAAAATGTTAATGTTTTACAAAACATCGTCGTTTGTATTTTCAAACAATAATCTTTTATTTCTCTTTAGTTTTTGACCTTTCCAAACTGCATATATTGCATTTGTTGTTTTTACACCAAAGCAGATGGCCGGTATTGGGTTATAACAAGACTTTATGAGGTGCTATAAAGCTCAACAGATTTTGATCAGTAAAATGGCATTAATTTTGTATTACTAATTCTTAAAAGCATTCAAATGCAAATGCTCGAAAATATTTTTATTAATTTTTGAATGATTAACTTTGGAACTTATCATATCTCTAACAAAACTGAACTCCCCTATAAAATTTGGAAAATTCAATAAGATATGATAAATAATACCGAACAAAGTAAAAATTGTGATGCACGTTTGTGGAAGACAAGATAATGTGTTCATTTGATTTTTGATTAGTTTTGTATTAAAATTCATAACCCAACTAAAATCATCTACGCGATAAATAAATTATTAAAGAATTATATACTTAAGTCGTCTTTCTAATCATTCCTTTGGTACACAAATAAGTTAACGTTGGACACACAACGAAAAGTTGTCTTTAGTCTGAAAAATATTCCCGAACGTTTTAAACTTATATTTCTTAATCAACCAACACGATTTTAGTACCCGTATGGGTGAAGGCTTCTGAAAGACATTTTAATGGCTTTTAAGCCCTTAAAAATTAAAAAGAAGGAGGTTATAAATTAATGTACATTTTGTACTTTGTTGAAAATATTATGTTTATTAATTGGTACCATTGTAAAAAGAATTAAATTAAGTTCGTATGGGTGTAACCATACAACAAACCTATTTTTAACGTTTGTCATGCGACGTTATCGGCAACAGTCTATATTTTCATAAATGTATATCGTACAGATGCCAGGGCCAATACCTGCAAATTTTAAAAGGGTTGTCGATGAAGAAGTGAATAGGCTGGAACTGTACTGAATAGTAACTAAAATTGTAGCTGTATTCGCTATAATAAAAGTTTTGACACCACATTAAAAATTGAAGGATATTGTTAGGAATATGATTTATTAAGTTTTAAAAGACAAGACAACAAGAACATGTTTATAAGAATTCTATCAAATAATTTACTTACAACAGAAAACAACTAACACAGAACAAAACATACAGCCAAGCAGGTGCCTAAACTGATTGATAATAACATCAACAACAACAATATTGGGTGATGTTAAATTAGAATATTATTGTAGGTGCGAGAACTGCTTAAAACAACTGTATAAGCACCGCTTGCAGGGCAATTGAATTAATTAAAGTTGTGTCATTGAGTAAAGAGAACAGAGTTACCATCGTATTTATTTTGTGTGTATTCAAAGTAAATAAATCGCTTAACTTAACTTAAAACTCTAAAGTGCTGTATTATTATTTTGCAGTAAAAGAACTCTAAATAAAAAAAATGTTTATTAAGAGGAATAAACGTAACAATATTTTCGTAGAGACGTATTTTGAGGTATATGGTCTTTTGAGCAATAATAATATACAATTGATTGAAATATACTGTTTGTATCAAAATCCATAAAACTCAAATTTAAACGTTTATCCAAACAATGACGTACATATGCGGCTTTGAATAATCCAATCAGCAAGTGATAATTGATTGAAGACAATTGAAAATTATTGTTTTCTTTTGGAAATAATTATATCAATCTTGAGGTTAACTCCCCCCGGGGGCACATATATATGATCTTTATAGAACTTCGACTATCTAGACACACTGCAACTGGGGAAAAAGGGAGCCCAGTCCCCTGAAGTCAGCAGGGGTACAACTGGAAACTCCACTTTATTTCCACGGGAATCAGTAAGCTCGCAGAGTTCATTATTTGTCTCTTTAGACATTTAATAGTTCTCTGGCTGATTATTGAGGTTGGCCTATATGGGAGTATCGTGGTGGTTGTGGTTTCGCGGCCCCATAACAGTGTAATGGTTATTATGGTGGCCAGAATCATCTCAATGTTAATGACACCCTTAGTGAATGATCCAGTCCAGTGAGCATGCTAGACAAGTGTTCTGGACAGGAGTTGAAAAGTCTCCAACTCTTAAGCAAGGAGTGGTGATTTGCAGCCCTGTTCTGGAATCATCGAAGTTGCAACTAGAAAGTAATGTTGCATAGAATTATGGCTTCGGCTTCCTAGGACGAGCATGACGTTCCAAATTATGCAGTGGTTTGATCCACCATCTGATTAAGGCTTCATGGCCAGGAGTGCATGTAAATCTAATCACACGTTGAGGTTAACTAGAAATACGGCTAATAACATACACGGAAAAGTAATATGTTCCTGGAGTAACCTCAAAGCACCTGCATAGTTTGCTTTTTAAACTAATACCTTGTCCCTTGTTAAATTTAAAGTTAAGTAAGTGTCATCTATTTCTTAACACGTAAATTCAAACTAAATTAAACTTAAAGCTCAGTAAAATAATTAAAAGTGAGTAAAACCGAGATCTAGAAAAATATTAAGACGTTTATTTATGGTAAAAGAAATTTTGTATATGTTACGTTTTTAGTTATGCAAAAATGATTATAAGAAATCAATTCATTAAAGAGGATATACTCACTCGCACATCCATCATGCCACTTTATAAACAGATATTTGATATTACTATATGCGAACATTATAATATTACTTTTACTGTTTTCTTTTATGAATACTTACATATCTACAACTATACTATACTATACAGTTTAATACTTACTACCATATCTACGTTATACAATCTTTTCATCTTTATCTTAATCACTCGTGTGTTGAAATCCACACATAATAACGTATAAAACCCTGCATCTGACATGTGCTTAATCACTTTTGAAGGCAATTTCGAAAGAAATTTTCTTTATTTCACTGTGTTTTTCTTTTTCGTCTTTTTGTTTTCATAAGATATTTTTTGTTCTTCTTTTTATTTTATTTTATTTTGATTTTATGTGTAATATAATATTAACGGATCTACATGTGTGTATATATCAACTATTTATACATTTTATAATAAACATTTACACTTGGCTTTTAAAGCTTTGTTTTTGTTGCTTTGTACGGTTGTAATGAGAGCTTGCATCTTTGTGTATAAATGATTATATGCATCCATACATACGTGCATACATATGTAAGTATATATGTACATATCTACATTCTTAAATGAATATCACTGAACGAAAGTATTAAACCGTAAAGAACTTTTAAAATTTACTTTTTGTTTTTTTTTCCTTTCTTTTATTGCAAATTGAATGCACGGCAACAACAACAACATAAAATTGTTTGTAATTATGTGTGCTTGTGTGTGGGTGTCGTCTCATATATACAGAGTTTGGAAACATGTATTAAATGTGCTTAGTAGAACTTTACTAATTTTAACTTTATTTATTTTCGCAATTATCATTTTCATATTTGTTTCGATTGGATTACTTTCATCTAAATGCATAGATATTCTCTTAAGAAGAACATTCTTATATATTTTAAAAAAACTTTTTCATTGTTGTTCAATTTCAAATCCTTAACCTATTGCCTAAATTATATATGCAATTTTTCTCATTTTAGTAAAACACACGTATGTAAACAAGATCTTAAATAATATCTTAAAAAATACGAGAAGAGAGCATCACGGGTCTAACTTAAGTAGGGATTACCCACCAGTATTTGTCGCGCTACTAATTAGTTTACGAACGACGTCGTGCATTTACCTTTACTTATTTTTGAATACACTCTCAAGCCGAAATTGTCCTGAAAGAGAATTTTTTTTTAAACTTTTGAGCTGGTTTCTATGAAGATTTCATTTGGGAAACCTTATCCTTATCGTTAGTTACAACCTTATAATCAATTTGAAAATTCTTCTACATCAAGTATCGCTTGGAACATATTTTATGTTGCAGATTAAAAGTTTCATTAAAATCATTACTATAGGCTGGAAAACTACCTGGAAGGTTGTTAATTTTAATGTCTATACAATATGTTAAAGAAATCCCTTTGAAACGTCTTGAAGCAGTTGTTTTTGATTTAAAATTAAAAAACTTGAAATAATAACAGGATTTGACATAATCTGACAAAAGCCATCAATCATACAATCCAAACCCTGACTACCACATAAAATTCAAAGGAAGCTTAAGATCTTTTATAATGAACGAAAAGAAGAACATTTGTTAAGATGAAATAAAAAGACCAGCGGCGGGAGATGGGGAGAAAGAGTACACGTTCGATAATGACTGTGATTAAAAAAGAAAGCTCAAAGGCAAATTGTAACACAAGGCAGCAATTAAAGGCGTGTTGTTCAACGCCATTGTCGCAGTAATTATTACTAAACGTATGAATTGTACAACAACGACAACATCAAATTAAAGAAACAGAAAATGAAAAAGGCAACATAAAAAAATAAAACAACTCAATCACACAACAGCCACAGTTGCCAGGTAGAGTCGCCGTCTAACTAAACTTAAAGCGAAAAATATTCAAAAGATGCTGTAAGTAAACATCTATGTATCTCACCTTTTTCGGTTATTGCATGTAACACTTTTTGTACAAAAAAACATGATTTTAGAACTCTAAAGGATTTAAATCATTATTTAATTTATCATGGAAAGGTATAACATCTCTGTGATGAGATATCTTGTGCATGTGCATCTCATATTCTATTTTTGAAACCGAAATACACAAAAGATGAAAAGAAAAGCTAGATAAGAGAAATACAACATGGCTATGTTAAAATCAAACTCATAGTTTTTTAAAAAATCTCTTCTGCATGCAAAACCACTCGTCATTGAATCCGGAAAGGAAAAATTAGTACGGAAACATTAAATCAAAGTGTAAATAAATAAAAATCTTTTTGGATATTTAAGTGCATTTTAAGTTCGTAAAATTTTTATGCTTTTTAAGTTCATATCGTTTATTTCACGTAAAAAGGTTGTAAATTGAACACCGAAATTGAGTTTTTCCGCACTTCTAATGCATTTCATACACATACACCTGTTCGTAAAAATTTATTACAATTCTATCAGTAATAACGGTTTTAATATCACTTATATTTTTAATTAGGATTTCCACATATAGTTTTTTACTTCTCCTGTAAAGCTACCGTTATGCGATTTGGGGCAACAAGCAACATTGCCACATATCGGGTTTTTTCAACAAGAAATTTTTTTGACATTTAGTTTTTTGACGTATTCGTAGTAGATGCATTGGTAATTGTTAAAATGCATTCAATTTTGCACGAAAAGCGCATTAAAATAATTAAAATTCACTATGAAAATACGGGTCCGTTAAAGTTACATTGTAAAATTCGTTATACTTTCGGAAAGCAAAATCGTCATTCTGAAACCGCTATTAAGAATTTGTTAGTTAAATTTGTGTTCGTCCGGGCTATTCAGCTGGAAACATCGTAGCCGTGATCCATCGTGTTAAAGCAAATACAAATTTGTTAATTTCTCGACATTCTTAACAATTGGGGTTATCCGAAACTACCACATGGCGTATTTTGCAAAAGAATTTGACTTTGAAGCCTTACAGGTTTAACTGGTGATGGCATTGAAGACGAGCGACCATTCAATTTATTTAAAACAATCGGCTGGTTAGGGTATGTTAACATACAAAAATGCCGCATTTGGGCTTCTGAAAAGCGCAGAGCAATTATTGAAAAGGCTTTGCATATTCAACGTGTCCCTACATGGTGCGCTATGAAGGCGTTATTAGGTCGTTTTTTTTTGTTTTGAAGATGAGGTTGGAAATGCGGTAACGGTCAATGGATCATGCTATCGCGATATACTAACAAATTAATTTTGGCCTCTTATTGACGACGTCGATATCACTGACTTGTGCTTTCAACAGGACGGTGCCTTATTTCACACAGCCATTGAAAAGATCAATTTATTGCAAACCAAATTTTCCGATCGCATAATTTCAAGACAATCAGCAGTTAAGTGACCAGCGAGATCGTGTGATTTAACACCACTGGATTATTTTTTGTAGGGCTATGGTAAGGACAGAGTCTATACTGAGTCAATCGAAACGATTAATCCGTGATATGATTGACGAAATAGGACCGCTATTTACTAAATGGCGACGTTGTGTTTTTTTCCAAACTCTGGCTCAAGGTTGATAGATTTTGTTTTTTTGCGGTTTTCATATTGAACTGTGAGTGTTCCAATCCAGTGAAATAATTCGTTGGAAAGAGAATTCTTGTTATATTGTTTTTAAGTTTAAAAAATGCAATTGGTCGATATTTCTTTAATACTTTTTAGGTATTTTAAAATAAAGGTTAACATCTTATTTTTTATAATACGAATAGATCCCTTTTAACTCTGGTTTTTCATAAAATAATGCTTTTGGTTTAAATAATGATTTACAAAATATGTTGGCTGATGTGTTGGTTAAGTGATGAATGGCTTGTCTGAAAGACTGGCATACTGACAAAAGACCAGGCAGGCAGGCTGGCAGGCACACATGCATACAAGTACATAATCAGACAAATCTACACTTTACTTTAAATATGATTTTTTTGTTTAAATACAAAAGCTTATTTAAGCTATTGTTTTATTCATTTTCGTTGAAAATCAAATATTTTTCATGAATCTTTTCGTTCTACTAGTTCTTGATGTTCTCTAATGAGCTTTTTATTCTACTAGCTCATGTTATTTGAGTGAAAAAAAAAAAACAAAATACAATATAATGAAAAATCTAATTACAGTGTTCGGATTAGAAAAGAAGTGGAGCAATATGAAATAAATTTAACACTGATGTAAAAATAATTCATGCCTTTACGAAGCGCATAATGTGTTGCTACTTATAAGCTTTGTATGATTAAAGCCATAGCTGGAAGTTTTTAAAGTATAACAGAAGACAAAGATTTTTTGACTTGGGGAATTTTGAAAATAATAAAACATATCTAAGGGAAAACTTTCAGGAATGTATTTATTAGTTATTTCGGTTTTGCTTTCAAAGTGTTAATAGTTTTTAATCGGCAGGTTATTGATGAAAATGTACCAGCCTCCTTAGCATTATAGGAGAAATGTCACATCATTTTGTACATATTTCGAATACCTTCACATTGATCATCGATCAATTTCGGAACACCTCATCACTATTAGCTAATGATTTTTCTCCATGTTAGCGACACACCTTTTAGCACAAAGTATATACTTTCATGGCATTTACATCCCGAGTTCCTAATTTAAATACCAGTTAGTTTTGAATATTTGCAAACGATGTCGTACATTGTAATAAATAATAATTTCATTAATGCTCCAACAGTCGATTTCGATTGATTCCTTCTTTTTTTTAATTATTTATCGCCTGTTTCACAATTTTAATTATTTAATTATTAATTTAAATAAATATTCTGCGAACTTTATATGTGTTATAAGTACAAAATAAATCACTAACCACTGTTCTGAATTCCAGTTAAAGATTGTTATTGTATAATTAGTAGAAATGTGTCGCCGCAAGTGCTAATATTTGGCTCAAATATGCGAATACCTCACAAATACCAAAAGAGAAGTGCAACATTTTCTTTCCACAAAGGATTTGTGTAAAATCTTAATAATCCTACATTTTTTTTAATTAATCTGAAATTGGGTATCACGATACATTATGTACATTGAGTTATACAATCATACCAATTGCCGTTTCAATTCTATATAAACTAAATCCTACAGGGCTTTAATTACTGCAATTCCATTAAATTTTTCAGTATCTCATCTCTTTGAGGGAGATTCTAGTCGTTTTCTTAGTTTATTTTACACATTATTAAAGGATATGTGCTTGATAGTATTTTTACTAGAATATTGAGCATGTTAGAATATAAAAAACTTTTATCTATATGTTTTCATTCGATTATGTAGTCCCTTAAAGGTTGTATATCGCAACAATAGTGGGAAAATTATCTGAATATTTAACTATTGTTTTCTCCAAGCAAACCAATAATGTCAGTTATATTTTGTCAGTCAGAATACTTTTGTCGTTTTGTCAACACTACACTCAATTAATCAGAAAAAAATCTTAGGCCTAATAATAGAAGAGTGCAATATTTTCTAGTTAATAAAAAAGAAAACATAAATTTTTAAGGCGTTACTTCAAATTCAAAAATCTTTTGTGGTTTATTTAAATATTAGCTGGGTTATTAAAGTAGCTTTTATCGTTAAAAATCATAAACTATTCCACCCCTGACTTATACTTTTATAATTGCCAGAGTAAATATTTGGCAAAGTAGGCTGAGGTAGGTAAAATTGTTATTGAATGTACAAACATCCTTTTAACTGCGTGTTGAAGCATAATTAAGCTGCCTTTATTTCTTATTTTGCTCCTTCCTTATTTACTATGCCATATCATAAACAAAATAATTATTAACACACACATGAATATACTTTTACAAAAATTCAAATATTATATTCATTTAAGAACATATTCGTAAATAACGGTATAAGGAAAATATTTTCCCACTTAAAAAATTCAGTTGGCCCGCTGAAAGGCCTTTTTATTGTTTTAATTGTTGTTAATATTCTAACTTGGGATGAGCGAGGAAACTTTAGTTAAGAATATAGAACTAGAAAATTAGCTTATGGGGAGAAGGAAAGAGGAGGTGGTGTTTGTGGGCATTCGATTTGAACTTTTCTATTCTATTCATTGAAAGTGACAGGAAAAACCTCTTGATGGAATTTATTCCCCATACGAACTGTTTTGCTAAAAACGAATTTTCCCCTTGTTTTTCATTTTTTCATTTCCACAAATGGATGCGCTCTCAACGAAAATCGAATTAAACGTAAAAATGTGCAAGTAACGGGAACCAGTTCGCTAATTTCTCTGATCAACAGGTTGTTCACTTAGTTGTTGTGTACCAGTACCAGCAACCAATGGGCACATATTTTCCTGGATTTAGGTCTCTGGGTTAAGTTCAGGATCAGGTCACCCTTCTTGCATTTCAGGTTTCTCTACAAAAGTCCAAACGCGGAAAAGGGTGAAACCCTAGCTGGCTTTTAGTTTCTTTCCGACTTCATATCAAAGATTATCGGCAGTTACCCGAACAGCAAAACTGTTGTTGCTGGTGATTTCAATGTCCACAAATGATCTTAGCTTTGCAACTTAAGCCTTCCTTTCGTATTCGGAGCTTTACAACGTTTCGAAACCAGCTAAAACGTTTAAAATATATTTATGATAAAGCTCGGGCTGAGCCCAACGAATTTTTTAGTCAAATTATTTGGAGATTATGTTCATCGGACAATAACGACTACTCTTGGCTTTATCATTCAAGTCATACAACTACACCATCTCCGCCTTCTGGTGACATGCAGAGCTTTACAACGTTTCGAAATCAACAACCAAACGTTTTAAATATATTTATAAGAAGGCTCGGGGTGATTTCAATGAATTTAATTGGAAATTATGTTTCTTGGACGATAATATCGATGCCATGAATGAAAACTTTTATTCCATCTAAAGAAAGTCCGATTAAAATCAAAAGTTTTGATGTAATAAGACGTGCAATAATGCAGTCAGATTAAGGAAGACGATTTTTAGTATCTGGCGTGGAAACAAAAATGCAGACGCTGATTCGTTACGCAAAAGTGCGAGATCTCCGTGTGCGATCGTTATGAAGTCAAAAAGATTGGTGAAGGTCCGAAAAGAACGGTGGCAGAATACATGAAAAAATGGAATTCGTGTTTCGGGCTGAAAGCCGACGCAGGAGGACTGGATGTGGGATTCGCAGCAAACAGGCGTATAACTAGAAGTAGCAACACCTGCTAAAGTCAACTCTGCTGCATTTTGACTATAGATAACGAATGACAAGACAAACATGCGAATTAAAAATAAATGGCAGGTAAAAGAAAACATAGAGGGACAGTTAATAACATATTTTTAAATTATAAAACTTCAAAGTAACCAGTATTTATACGTAATTTATGATAAATATAATTTTGAAAAAACGAAAAACATGAAAGAAACAAATTATTTTTTAAATACATTATGATTAAATAAAGTTAATACTTTTTATCAATTAAAAAAAGCCATTTCATTAAAAACCTACATATATATACAGTGATGGACATTCGTTTGGCCGCACTTACTTTTTTATTTTTAAGTTGTTGTTTTAAACTCTTCATAAGAACAGTCATTTCTTTTTCTGTTTTTTTTATTTACATTATTAAGCGCAGTTTACAAAAAAATAACAATTATTAGTGTAACGGTTATTTTATAGAAAACATGATTCTTTTGTAAAATTGCTGCTGTTTTTCGTGAGACAATCGTTTGAACGCATTAAGAGAAAATGTTATTTATTTTGTGAATTTTGACTTGTAAACACGTGTTTTCATACTAATTTAATAAATAATTCAATTCAAATAAAAAAATAAAAACAAATTGCAGAATTTTTATAAGCCGATTAGATATGGGCTCAGGGAATCGGTTAAATGATACCGAAAAAGATTTAATCGATAACTTTACGAAAAAACGGTTGTCAAATCGCAAAAATTGTGGGAATAATAATCCGTTCTGAAATAGTAATAAGAAATTATTTAAAACTTGGCAAAAAGTATGGCATTAAGGCTTCAACGAAGCGATCATCCAAAATTACGACCCTTCAACAAGGACAAAGTATGATTAGATTTACATCCGCGCCTGGCCATGAATCCTTAATCAGATGGTGGATCAAACCACTGCATAATTTGGAACGTCATGCTCGTCCTAGGAAGCCGTAGCTATAATTCTATGCAACAGAACTTTCTAGTTGCAACTTCGATGATTCCAGAGCAGGACTGCAAATCATCACTCCTTGCTTAAGAGTTGAAGACTTTCCAACTCCTGTCCAGAATACATGTCTAGCATGCTCACTGGACTGAATCATTCACCTAGTATATCATTAACGGCTATATGATCTTGGCCACCATATTTAACATTAGACCTGATATGGGGCCGCGAAACCACAACCACCACGATACTCCCATAAAGGGCCAACCTCAATAATCAGTCAGAGAACAGTTAAATGTCTAAAGAGACAAATAACGAACTCTGCGGCTTACTGATTCCCGTGGAAATAAAGTGGAGTTTCCAGTTGTACCCCTGCTGACTTCAGGGGACTGGGCTCCCTTTTTCCCCCAGTTGCACTGTGTCTAGATAGTCGAAGTTCTATAAAGTTCTATATGTGCTCCCGGGGTATACCATCAAGAAGGACAGATTCGTCATGAAGCAAATCGAAATCGCTTATCCCTTCGGGAAATAAAACACAAACTTGATCTTCCAGTTACTACGCGAACCATAGCCGGTGTTTTGAATGCAACCCCATCGATAAAGTGGAAAGCAATGAAGTCTCAACTAGTCGGAGAAACAGACGTCTTAGCTTTGACCAAGCACACATGTGCTTCCGTGATGAATGGAAAGAAGTTATTTTTTCAGATGAAAAAAAAATTTAACTTGGATGATCCAGATTGCTACAGTTGTTATTGGCATGATTTGAGCCAATCGAACGTAGTGCATCAAAGCGAAATTTTGGTGGTGGAGACGTTATGGTGTGGGGAGCATTCTCTTATAACTTCAAGCTTCGTATTTGTTTTATAACCACCAGAATGAATACAGAAATGTACCTGGAACTTCTGGCAGATGTCCTTATTGCAAAACTTGACGAAAATTCTGACAATAAGTATATTTTCCAACAGCACAACGCGGCAATAATATGGATTTACTTCCATGGCCGGCATGCAGTCCCGATTGTGACCCAATCAAAAACTTATGGAGATCCTTATAGCTAAGTTATACGAAAAGAAAAGACTGTTTTTCATTGTTAATGAGCTGAGAGAAAAATCAAAAAATGTTGGTTGGGTAGTGAAATTGAAACTCTTCGAAGCCTTGTAATTTCAATGCCGAATAGAATATTTTCGTTCATTCGAAGTGAAAGTGGTTCTACTAAATATAAGTACAAAATAACTTTTAATATTTTGTAAATCATTTTAATTTTTTTTTAATTTAAAGGAAACTGCGTTCAAACGAATGTCTTTTACTTTTTTATCGATTACGTATTACGAATATGAAATATGTTTAATTTTTGTTTAATACTTTTAAGCTAATAAATCACTCAATCGCTTTGCTAAAAAAATTAATTAAAACCCATTTAGTTTCTTTTAAAATAGAAAAAAAACATGGTGCGCTCAAACGAATGTTTATCACTGTATAACTAAACAACGCCAGATTTAAAAATTTTTAAATTAATTACAAATTAATTAATTACTTATGGGGTTTATGTTTTAACTAAATAACTATCCACTCAGATGCTGTCTTTTATATTTGTCTGCTAGAGGTCTAGAAAAATAAAGAATTTTCTTCTCCCTTTGTATCACATTTTGTTGCTGTTATGTTATTCATTCAAAGTGTAGGCGCCTGCTGGTCTGTATGTATTTTTGTTTTTGTTTTTATGCTGTTAAAGTTTCTTTCTGGAATTCATTTTAAAATAGTTGTTGTTGTCTTATGTGCATCAGTTTTCTTAGAAAACTACGCAGTTAGTAAAAAACGTCATACCCAATTGTTGTTCTCTTGCGTCTATAAAATTTCTTAGGAAACTACACAGTTAGTAAACAGCATACCCAGTTGTTGTTGTCTTGCGCGTATAAAATTTCTTAGCAAACTATGCAGTTCGCAAACAGCATATCCAGTTGTTTACTTTGTTACTTAATTATTTTCTTTTAAAACTTACGCAAGAGGCATCCGTAACAATATGATAATTAATTATTATTTTCCAAATATGTTTATTTTGCTGATAGTAAGGTTAAATAAACACTTGTTTAAAGTTTAGCAATTGTAGTTATCACAAAATAACTCTTCTCTTTTCTTGTTGTCTAATTATTATTTATTTTAAAATAAATGTTTAAAACTCAAAATCCTTTAAACCCTTAAATCAGTTTGTGATAATGAACACCAATATATCATCTGAAGAAGTAACTGTTGAAGATAATACTGGTAGTCCGGTAAATAAACGTCACTATTGGCGGGTAATGCAGGTCACAGAAGACTCTAATAATAGCAAATTAGAAAATGAAGAGAACTTACATATTCATCCTTGTGGAAATCGCAGGGGAAATTATGCAAAACGAGTATTGACAAAAAGGAGATTTTGAGCAGAATTAGCTGGATTTAATAAAAATACAGCCACTTCTATAATCAGAAGGTATAGGAAGTATGGATGTAAGATTATTAGATGAAATCGTGGTGGAAAAATAAATGAGATGAGATTTTAAAGAATGTGGAGAAATTAATTGAAGAAAATCCTCAATTTCTTAAAAAAAAATTAAAAAATTAAAATTTTTGAAAGTAAAAACGTCAACATGATCACAACAACGGTAGTCAATATATTAAAAGCTTTAAAAATAAATTTAAAATCAGATACAATAAAACTGGACCGTTTAAACTCCAAATCAATAACTGAACAACGCAAAAACTATTCACTAAATTTTTTACAAAATGCTCCACAAACGTATGAGAAAATAATTTTTATTGATGAATCCAGTTTCAACTATCATCTTGGCAGAAATAAAGTTCGATCGAGGATAAATACTTCAGTCCATGTAATGGTTCCAACAACAAGAGGAAGAAATGTTTCATTTATTTCAGCCATGATTTAAATATTATGCATTCTAAAGTAATTTCTAACTCAACAGTAAATTCAAATGTTTTTACTACAATTCTGAATTATTTAATAAACTTGTAAGATTGTAGAAGCATGGTTGATTCTGAACAATGATCCATAAAAGTCCGAAAGTGCGCGAAAAGATTAAAAGTTAAATCCTACAGATTTGTATGGGAGGTATCACGTGTCTTTATCAAATTCCACCTACATTTGCAGCAGAACTTAAAATATGTTCACTCAACCGAAATACCAAATTCTGTTTAAATACCGTTAGCAGGAGCAGAAATAATAGATTTTTAATTTGTGGTTTGTATGGGAGGTACCACGCCCCTTTGTCTAATTGGACCGAATTGTAAATCTGAACCATCCGGGGCGCCACCTAAACGCATACAAATTTATGCAAATCAGTCTAGCCGTTTAGGAGGTCACGTACAGTAGAAATATATAAAAATTCTTTTTTTATTATAGCCAGGAAATAAAATATGAAATAGGTATATACAAATTGTTTTCACTTCATATCATTTCACTAAATGAAACAATTATTTTTTTCATTAAAAATATCATTTTTAACACTTTCTTTAATAGATAAAATTGGTTGCGATTTGTGGTTCTCTCGTTCTTTTGCGGTTCACAGGAACAGTGAACGATCTAGTTTCTTATATAGGGTGTTCGCCGGGAGAGTATACTATTTTGTTTTGCAATTTTGGTCCTGAAAGTTCATATTTGGCAGTTGTGAAGTAGACAAGTGGCAAAATATTCGACAAAACAATGTGTTTTAATCGTTAAAAAATTTTATCAAAATTAGTCATCGATTATTGTGACGATGTAAAAGTTTAGTAATATTTTTCGAAGAAACAACGTGCCAACAAAACGCACCTTTTATCGTGTAGTGAATGATTTCGAATAAAGAAGGTCTGTAGATGATAGGTCCAAGCATGGCCAATCGGCTGAAAACATTACTGCTGCTCAAGAAAGTGTTCAAAACAATCCATCAGCCTCAATTCGACGCCGTGCTCAGTAGCGTTTTCTTCAAAGAACAACTTTGTCTACAATTTTGCACAAGGATTTGCATTTGTTTCCATATAAGATTCAGTTGACATAGTAGTTTCTTCCGCAAGACCATTTACTCCGCCGTACATATGTCAATAGGACATGACAACCCCGATTTTCATGAATGGATATTTGAATAAACTGAATAGTCGGTTCTGATGAATGGCAAACCCTAAAATTATTCAACAGCACCTTTGCATCCGTTAAAAGTGACAGTGGTGTGCAGTTTGGTCAGAAGGAGTCATTGGACTTTATTTCTTTAAAAATGATCTGATGTGATGTTGATTGGCCTCCACGGTCGCCTGATTTGACTGCTCCGGACTTCTTTTTTGGGGATATCTGAAAAGCAAGGTTTATGCAAATAAACTATAACAAAATATTTGTGAAATACCGCGTGAAATGTGTGAAAATGTATTGAAAAGTGTGTTCAAAAGGGCTTAAGGCTAACAGAGGCGGTCATTTATCTGACCGCTTGTTTATCTGTTTTCCATAAATAATCACCGAAATTAAATAAAACCTTTTTCAATATAAGGTCTACTCTCTTTCATTTAATCAAAAATTAAAAACAAACAGTAGTATCTGCCTTCTCGACGGACACCCTGTATCTTTCAGCCCAGTCGGAACAGTATCCAAAATAGGCGATCACAATAATGTACCAACCTAATAATGAATCGCTGGCTGTAGCATTTCATAAAACTCAATTAAATAAACATGTTTATTCCTATTAACACTTGTTACAGCTCTTTTAGATGTCAGACATATTCCAATTTTTGTGTAAATATAAGAAGAAAGGCGAAATTTAGGTTTCAAGACGTGTGCTGCTACAACATTTACAGGAGGTAACTGAGCTAATTTTTTAATGTGCAATAATTGTATTTTTCGGTATTTTTTATTTTTATTGCCCAACGCGTAGGGCCGCTCGACCTTTCTAAATTTCTGCTTGTACGTCATAGAAGGAAAACCGAATATGATGTGTCCACGAGTTTTCAGTATTTTGTTTTTGATTTACAATTCTTCTGGATTCTACCATAGTAAATTTCTAAGCCCCTTCGTGCAGTTTTTAGTCCCTTTTCAGTTTCGATGTTTCGCTACGAACATTTTGTTATGTTGTTTTTTATTATTTTATTGTATAATCTAGAGATGTTTGATATACATAGATATAAATTGTTGCGTTTGGTGTTGTTCCACATGTTATAGTGGTTTCATTACTCGCATTAGCGAAAAGTTTAAATATTGTGTGAATTTTTCGGACATCATTTCATTTCAGTGTACTTTAGTACGTCGTAGTAAACGCATTGGCAATTGTTACAATAAATTCAATTTCGCACGAAAATTATATTTAAATAATTTAAATTCACTATTGAGTTATCTAAATCCCTGGTCTAGTGTACACGAACAAATAAGCAAAAGAGATTTTCTTTTATATTAGAGCACGTGAAAAATAACAACTGCGTGTTTTTGTGTTCGGCTGTTGGGACGAGAATTTTGTCGGAAAAAAAATACGACTACAAAGACGGGAGTGGTATCAAACGAAGGGGAGTTTGATATATATATATATATATATATATATATCATTGAAATCGGGCGTGGAAATCGGGAGTTATAGTAAGAACAATATTCAAACTCCGAAGCAGACCATTTTTTGCCGCCAGCAACATTTTTGGACGGCTAAAGTGTTAATGAAAGTGGGGTGCTAATTTAGCGATTTTTAGCACCTATTTGTAGCAGTTTTGATGGTTTTTGGTGGAAATTGGACCATTCTAGCGATTTTTGCTAAAATTAATCTGGTTGAGAATAAAAATAAACAAACAAACAAAAAACAACAGCAATAACATAAACAAAATAAATAGCGGGGTACTGCAAGTGATATTGTAATTTTTTTTTTTTTTTTATGTATATCTTTATTTGCAATCTATTTTACAATAATAAGCAAATTTTATAAATTTAAGCAAAAATAACATGTCTTATTGACTCCAGAGGGGACAATAAAGTAAAGTATATGTGTATTTACGTACATCAAAATATAGATTTAAGTTGTATTTTCGGTGGAAAATAATACGAGCCCCGCCCACTATTAATTCGTACGGTAAGCATTTTTACGCGTATGCAATGTTTAACAGATGATATTTTCAATGCTAAAGTAGACAACACATCCAACCCTTTTTTTTCTGAAAGATCATTTTATTCTCTTAATTTTAGAAAAACAAATTTTTGTTGTACTTCAACAACAACAACAACAACTTTTATTTACTTGAATGCTTTGCTTAACTGATAAGAAAAATTTGACCAGTATTAATTCGTACGGTGCTTTAAATATTTACTATTTTATCAAATAATTAATTTTTTTTAAATTTAATATTGGGTAACATCGCCTTTTGCCTTTATAACACATTTACAACGGTTTGGCATAGATTTTAATAAATTCTGGCATTGTTCCGTTGAAATAGAATCCCACATCTCTTGCAATTTTGTTTTTAAATCAGAAAGGGTTCTTTGAGGCTCATTTTTTAGATTTCTTTTCATAATTCCCCATATATTCTCGATTGGGCTTAGGTCCGGACTATTTGATGGCCAGTCTAAGACCCCAATTTCCTTAGACTGCAGCCACGATTTGGTTCGTTTGGCAGTATGAGATGATGCTCCATCCTGTTGAAACGTGTATTCACCACAGTCAGCCAGTTTTGGTATTGATGGCAGCAAACTTTCTTCTAATATGTTAACGTATTTTTCAGCGTTGACCATCCCATCAATAAAGTGCAGTTGTCCTACTCCTTTGGCAGACATACAACCCCACACCATTATGCTTGTTGGGAACTTAACTGTCCTTTTAAGGCAGTCTTTATGGTACGCTTCAGTTTTGTTGCGGATAACTCTCCTTCGCGCATCACCGACACTCACATCAAATTTAGATTCATCGCTAAATATAATGGAGTTCCATTGCCTTTGAGTCCAAGACATCCGTTCCCGACACCATTGTAAACGCTTCTTCTTTTGGCGAATCGTAAGCAATGGTTTTTCCTTGGCCTAGTAATTTAAGATATTGAGTATGTAACGTAGATAATCCCTATACATACCTTATAGAATTTGTATCCAATATCACGCAATTGCAGGCGCGTCCACTCCACTCTTTGCAAATCGGCTTACCACGTGCCATGGTTGGTAAACTTTGAATAATTTGAAGCAATAACACACTTCTGACATTCTGCATTGCATAACGGTTTCTACTTTTGCGTTTGTTTTGATCTTGTTTCAATTCTGAGCTAAGCTAACGGACCGTACGAATTAATACTGGTCAAATTTTTCTTATCAGTTAAGCAAAGCATTCAAGTAAATAAAAGTTGTTGTTGTTGAAGTACAACAAAAATTTGTTTTTCTAAAATTAAGAGAATAAAATGATCTTTCAGAAAAAATAGGTTTGCATGTGTTGTCTACTGTAGTATTGAAAATATCATCTGTTAAACATTGCATACGCGTAAAAATGCTTGCCGTACGAATTAATAGTGGTCGGGGCTCGTAATTAATATGTATTATTTACAAAATTAAGATCAAATTAAATAAATGGTAGATCTAGTACATGATTTCGTTTAAGTCTTCTGACATCATCAGTTTCATCTAATAGTGTGATTGCCAAAATATTAGTATGATTACTTAGTCTTTCTAAATAATTGGAACTAAATTTTTTAATTTCAAATTTCAAGAACGGTATCTTTAGATCATTATGTAAAGCCTTGTTAGTTAAGTAAAAAGGCGCGTTTGTAATTAGTCGTAAAACCTTAGACTGAAATCTTTGTAATATTTCTATGTTTGAATTGCTGGCAGTTCCCCATAGCTCTACGCCATAGGTCCAAATAGGTTTCAATATCGTTTTGTAGAGCAAGGCTTTATTTTCCAATAATAATTGTGATCTTGGTCCAAGCAGCCAGTACATTTGCCTAAGTTTAAAGTCTAGTTGCTTCCTTTTAGCTTTTATATGCGCTTGCCATGTAAGACGTCGATCTAATTTAAGACCCAAGTATTTTACAACATTACCACTAGGAATTTCTGTGCCGTTGAGGAAAACTGCTGAACAACTCTCTCTTCTTGTTGTAAAAGTAATATGGTTTGATTTTTGGATGTTAACAACAATGTTCCATTTATTGAGCCAAAGGTAAAAGCTGTCCAGTTGTGCTTGTAAGGTTCTTGAAGCTTCTGAAGGTGATAGATTAGAACATAAGAATGCCGTATCGTCCGCATATGTTGCAACAGTTACACTATCGCTTGATGGCATATCATACGTAAATAAAGTATATAATACTGGGCCAAGTACACTACCCTGCGGAATTCCAGCCTCTATTTGACAAATGTTAGAAGTATAATTGTTAATTTTGACGTAAAAGCTTCTATTTTTTTAATAAGATAGGAAAAACATGTAAAATGGAGCCGGGAGTATCTTTTTCAATTTGTATAACAGTCCTACATGCCAAACTTTGTCAAACTTTGTATGTCCAAAAACACAGCTGAGCAGTATTCTTTGTTTTCAAATGTATTAGATATCACCTTTATTATTCGGTGACATTGTTCTGGCGTTCCGTGATTACTTCTAAAACCGAATTGATGGTCAGGTATGATGTTCTTTTTTTGCAGATAGGGTGTTAGACGACATAAAAGAATTTTTTCAAATATTTTAGAAAAGATGGGGAGTAAACTAATGGGCCTGTATGAAGTTACTATATTTTCTGGTTTATTTGGTTTTGAAATCATAATTATTTCAGCGCATTTCCATTGTGAGGGAAAATGTTGAAGACGTAGAATGGAGTTAAAAATATGAGTTAAAAATATAACATCTTTATGTGGTAATGATTTTATTGTAATTGCATCTATTTTATCATACCCCGTGGATTTTCTGTTGTTTAATACATTTATTGCTAATTTAGTTTCGCTTGGACTAATATGTTTTATTGGTAGGTCCATTTGGCATGGAGTATCTAGGAATAATAGAATATAATCTGCATTGCCATTGTAGCAATGAGGTTTAAAAGTTTCTTCCAAATAATTAGCAAAAACATTAGTTTTTTCTTCATCTGTTCTGCACCATATACCATTTGGGTTCTTAATAGGAACGTTTCTTTTTGTAGGCCGCTTGAGAAATTTGGTGGAATTATAAAGCTCGTGTTCTTTGTTTTTATTTTGGGGTTTTAGTTTTTTAAGATAGGAATTGATACTATCATTTCGCTCTTTCGCTAACATTTCTGTGCATAACTTTATTGATAAGTTCCAGTTGGTTTTATCCCGTGGGTTTCGCGTACGTTGCCAAATTCTTCTTAGTCTTCTTGATTGCCTTATCATTTCTCTTGCAGCTGCTGATGCTTGTACTTTGCGGCCTACGTCCTGAGGGTGCACTATTTGTGGCGTAGATAAAAACGCAGCTTCATGTATTAATAGCGTAAATGATTCCAAAGTTTCATTGTAAATGAGTTCAAGTTCTCTTAATGAAGTGAAAAAAACAAGCGGTAATAATGCATATATTGTTGTAAATACTGAAAGTGTTAGTAACGAAAAAATTTATGATCCCGCATTTAATGCAAATTATTTAACAGTGAAACCAAGTAAGATTGGTCATCTTACTAATGAAAATTTGAGTGTGAGTGAACCAAATTTAAGCAGGTGCCCAGAACGAAATAACAATATTCCATGGGTTCTTTATTCTACTAATAAGAACAATAACGAATAATTACAGCGAACTAAGCCTAAAAATACTGGGGCAATACCGAAAATTAAACCAGGTGAGAATAATAATAAAGTTTTAACAGGTATGGACCGATACGTCACCATTACAAAGCGTAAATCAAGCCCCAGAACCTCATATATGGAACCGGACACAAAATTGCAAAAAACCAAGGAAAGTCAGAATCGGTTTGCTATTCTGGGCACCTTGGAAACGGAAAATGCAACGGCCACCGAAAAAGCATATAAACCGCCCCCAATATATTTGCGTGAGGCATGCTGTAATTCCTTGGTTACTAAGTTGACCAAAATTGTGGATAAGGAAAATTTTTATGTCGCCTCCTTACGCAAGGGAAATGTGTCCGAAACCAAAATTCAGGCGAATAATGAAAAAAGCTATAGAGCCATAATAAATAGCTTGGATGCTGATAATAAAAATTATTATACTTTCCAGCTTAAGAGTGCAAAGGGCCTTCTAGTGGTAATTAAAGGTATTGACAGCTCTGTGCCTACCGAGGAAATTAAAAACGCTATTAAAAATAAGGGTTATGAAGTGAAAAATATTTATAACATAATAAACCGCGAGAAAATTCCTCAACCTATGTTCAAAGTAGAGATTGATTTCAATACAATAACTTTGAAGAAGGGCGAAAGCCATCCAATTTACGCCTTAAGATATCTTCTGAACCGTAAGATAGTGGTAGAAGAACTAATTAAACTAAAGGGTCCTCCCCAGTGCCATAACTGCCAAGAGTACGGACATACCAAGTCCTTTTGCAAGTTGTCGTCTGTTTGTGTAAGATGCGGGGGCATTCATAAAACGAAGGAATGCGGATTAGATAAAACTGATGCAAACACCAGAAAATGCAGCAACTGTGGAGAGAACCATAATGCCAACTACCGAGGTTGCAAAGTATTTTTGCAACTCAGGGATGCATCAACGAAAAAACGACAAGCTCCAGCCCCGAACAGAGGAAATTTTTCGAAATTGCCCTCTACTTCCAATAGGACAATTCCTATGGAACAGGCAACGAATTCCCAGACTATATCGTATGCGCAAGCATTGAAAGTAGGGTCAGTACCACGAAAAAGAATAATTCTACGGAAACATTTTCCTATTCTAACGTTCTAAAGGACGATGGACCCAAAAATTTGCTAGGCTCTCAGAGCACAATTGAGAAATTAATTGAAGCGATGAACAATTTCATGACAAATATGCAGAGCATGTTTCAGCAGATGTTGCAGAATCAGACCATGCTTATGCAGTTATTGAGCAAAAAATAGATAAAATGGCTCCACTGAAAATCTGCTTTTGGAATGCTAATGGTCTAGGCCAACATAAGTGGAAGGTGCAGCAATTTTTGCACTCCCAACAAATTGATGTCTTCCTCATTTCTGAAACTCATTTTACGCGGAAAATTTTTTCAGGGTGAAGGATTTCTACACGTACGATACAAAACACCCAGGTGGCAGAGCACGTGGCGGTTCAGCAATTTTGATTCACAAAGACGTCGATCATTTTCTTATGCCAGAGTACTCAACGGAACACATCCAGGCTACAACAATTAATTTACCTCAGAGTGGCACAACTATTTCTGCATTATATTGCCCACCTAGACACAATATTAGCAAAGATCAGTTTTTGGATTTTTTTAAAACCTTGGGACCTAAGTTTATTGCAGCAGGTGATTACAATGCAAAACACACCTTCTGGGGCTCGGGAAGGCAACTTCTTGACGCAATTTTTGCTAATAAATTGGACGCTTTATCTGGAGGTCATCCCACTTACTGGCCCACGGATTGCAATAAAATTCCCGATGTAATTGATTTTGCCGTTACGCGTAACATAAGACGTGAGTCTATTTGTTTGGTTCCCTCAACCGATCTCTCCTCATATCACTCGCCTACTCTAATGAGTTTTTTCCACGCCCCTAATAAGGAGGAGCAAAGCAGTATCTATTCAATCAAGCGAACAAATTGGCTGAAATATAAAATATATGTTAGCGCACACATGCCGCAAAATATTTCTTTGAAATCTGAAGAAGAAATTGAGGATGCTATAGAGCTCGTCACCAACATCTTGACAGATGCTTCTATAGCTTCATCGGCTACGGTCAGTATGAAACCCAGGCATCAATACAGCTTCAGTCGCAGTATCAAGCATCTAGTAAAACAAAAAAGAAAATTAAAGCAGAAATGGCAGCAATGTCGTTCACCTGACCTAAAGGCACAACTGAGGGAGTGCCAAAAAAATTTGCGTAATGCACTGAAGGAGGATAAGGAACGCAATCTGGAAAAGTACTAGCAAAGCTTAGACTCCACTGAGCAGTCTGACTACAGTTTATGGAAGGCTGTTAGAAAAATGAAACATCCTACTGCATACGAGTCTCCTGTGCGACTACACAACGGTGAATGGGCAAAGACCGCTGAGGAAAAAGTTGAAGCATTTGCCAATCATCTACAGAAGGTATTTGTTTCAAATATTTCTAACTTCCATGTTGACCCTATCATTATTAACGATATAGTAGAGAGTCCAATGAAGTTCAGATTTTCTCAGATTCAAACTGCTGTTAAATCGCTGAAAGCTAGAAAAACACCAGGCGCAGACAAATCACTGTATCTATGATTACTAATCTGCCTATTTGTGCTTTACGGAGTATTCTATTTATTTTTAACTCTATGTTACGTGCTGGTGCTTTTCCGAAGCTAAAGAAACATTCTGAAATTATTACAATTTCTTTACCAAAGCCTGGTAAAAATATTTCACAAGTAACGTCGTACCGCCCAATAAGCTTGTTGCCGATCTTTTCGAAGCTTTTTGAAAAATTGCTGCTTGAGAGTCTAAAGTCTCATATTGATAAAAATTTCATTATCCCAGACCATCAGTTTGGATTCAGGAAGATGCACGGTACTATAGAACAGGTACACAGGATAACAAATCTCATCCGAAGTGCTTTCGAAAGAAAACAATATTGTTCAGCGCTTTTTAAGACATATCACAGGCATTTGACAAGTGGTCTATTATCGAAAATTGTAAAGTTGCTACCGGTAAATGTGCACAAACTATTCAAGAATTACTTAAGCAATAGATCTTTTCATATAAGATCAAAATCTATTTTATCCTCCACGAAACAAATTTCTGCTGGTGTACCACAGGGTAGCATTCTTGGGCCGTTCCTTTACATTTTGTTTACCGCTGATATTCCCGCTAGTCCACTAACTCATACATCTACATTTGCTGATGATACTGCTTTTGTAAGCATTCACAAAGATCCAAAAGTTGCATCTGAACAACTTCAAGCACACATAAAAGTGTTGGAGATATGGCTCAAAAAATGGAAGATAAAAGTAAATGCCTCAAAGTGCGTTCACATTACTTTTACCTTGAGAAGAGAAAATCGTCCTCCGGTTCCAATTGATGGCATAAGAATTCCTGAGCAAAATAATGTGAGGTATCTCGGAATTCATCTTGATAGACGTCTCACATGAACTTACCACATAGCGGCAAAAATAACACAAATAAAGCTGAAATCTGCCCAACTTTACTGGCTTATCGGACCAAGATCCTCATTAAAATTTGACCTCAAGGTCCTTCTATATAAGGCCATTTTAAAGCCCATATGGTTATACAGTATACAACTATGGGGAACTGCTTCGTCATCAAACATCGAAAAACTACAAAGACGGCAGTCAAAACTCCTGCGAATAATAACGTGTGCCCCGTGGTACATCAGGAATAATAATATTCACAGAGATCTCAGCATTCCCACTATTCGTGAGGAAACTAGGAAAGTTATCACAAACTATAAATCAAAAGTTACAACTCATCCAAATCAGTTTACAAGAGACTTGCTCATGTTTGAGGGCCATAAACGTCTTAAAAGGAGGGGAACATTTGAACTCATCAGATGAAGACAACACCCGTGGGAACTTAATGTTGTTGTTGCAGTGGCAACGAAGACTTTTTATTCTTAGGCTAAGATTTGAATACTCATTGTAAACTTCGTAATAATGTGAAAGATTCAATGATTAAGGAAAATTAAAAAAAAAAAATTTAGGACGAGTTTTGAGATTTTCTCAGACCATAAATCTCGAGATATAAAAAAGCATTTAACATTTATAACATCAGAAACTGGTTGTTCTTATAAAATCCTTTGAGTAGCACTTGGAGCATTTTGAGTATGGGAAAATTCAGGAATGTATTATCTTTAGAATACAAAGTACCACTAGAGATCGGTTGTAAGACGTAAAACACTTGTTAACAGTATAATAACAATAACACTAATAATGTCAGTAATTAAAATTAATTTTTTTGGGTTTGAATAAACAAACGAATAAAAAGATGTTGATATCTTAGGTTGCTTCCGCTTGACTTTTTGCTGCTTTTAGCGTTGGTCCGAAAACAATAGTGTTGCATTTGCAATACTTTTATGGTTTCCAAAATTAAATTAAAAAAAGACTTAAAACACTTAAATGTGAAACATGGTAAATTAATTAAAAAAAAGCTCAAATGTTATTAATCATCTTAAGATGTAATTAATTGTTGTTGTATGGTAAATACGACATTTGCATGAACATGATACAAATTTTGTTTAAAAAAAGTTACCTTTTTTTGTTGGTTTCGCTTATTTGTCACTTTCACATGACAGCAAGTAAATTGGAATTGGAATTATCTTATTTTGATGCAAAATGGTAAACTTTTAAGCTACATGTAAAATGTGTGTATATGAACAACGTTTTCATATATTTATTTTCCCAGCAAATAGTTAAACAGTTAAGCTATTAACTTAAAAATGTTATTTATTTTCAGATTATTTAAAATAAGTTTCATCAAGATAAATCTTGTATATTGTATTTTTTACTAAATTCGCAAGCAACTGCGAAGAGTTATATCTTATGTTGTATCGTAAACAACAAGAGTATTTGGGAACAGGTTGTTTCAAGTTTAAAATATGATAATGAAATTTCAATTAGTATTAGATAAATGTAAAAAAGAAATTAATATGAAATCAAGAACAAGAACTTCAATAATTTCTGATTTATCATTCAATTTAAATTCTTCATCATATTAGTTTTTAAATGCTCATACAATTGTTACTTTATAGGAGGTGGTAAAAATATTGTATGTATATCTGTCGAAATCTAATACATAACGGTATTAGTATTTGATACTATTGTATTAAATTTTGGTTACAAGATGTATTTGTATGAAATGTATTCAAATCATATGAAATCTCAGTTTAGTAAAGATTCTATTTGGGGTCGTTCTGCTTTAGACCGATAGTATAATGCCGTGAGTTTACTATTAAAGAATCTTTTTTAAAAAGTTGTGTGCCTAGAATTATATATCTTAGACATGCTATGCATTTGATGAATAACCAGTTTTAGAGGGCAAATATTTTTGCCAGAAAGCATCAGTTGTTTCAGAAGTTGATGCTTTTCGAGTTTCTATAAATAGATAAACGACGCCAATTTGAACAAAAGTGAAATGGCGAAAAATGGGGAACCTCTCTGCAGCTAATGATGTGAGTTACCTGGGAGTCTGTAATGCACAAGTGAATCGAAACTTAGCAATTGACGATAAAGAAACTCTAGTCTGTATTAAAAGCTGGTTGTAGCGCATAGCAGGACTATTAAACAGTTTTCTTTTGACGTTTCACTGCTGATTGTAAGGCAATTGAAGAGGAGCTTTCTCAACATTCAATTAATGCTAGAGTAAATGTAAAAATTAATTAATTGATTAATTTAAGGTGCACATTCAAAGTTGTGTTTGTGGAAATAGATAATTTCTCATTATCATATTAAGTTTAAAACCATAAAAGTAATTTAGTGAAAAAAAAACCACCGTAGCATTGTTCCCTTTTAGTATCAGCAGCTTCTTATGATACATCTTTACAATCTACTGCACATTATAAACCTCTTCGTAAGTTTATTTGCTTGTTTGTTGGTGCGTCAATAACGGCTAAATGCCAACATCGGTTTAAATGAAATTTGAATAGATTTATTCAAAGCAGTAGACTATAAGGGGAATTTAACAAAGTTACAGCTAAACAAAATTTAATGATGTTCGAAACATTGATCAGCCATTTATAAACTTCAACATTTATATCTGTTTCCAGAGCTAGGACTTCAATGAAAGGAAAAAGGGAAAAACGAACTTTATGCCAATTTTGAAAGAAAGGAATATGATAAGAAGTGGAAGAGCAGTGAAGTGTTAAGCAGCTGAATTGATGTTCGAAATATATAAAACGAACAAACAGCAGAAATAATGTATGAATACAATATATGAAAAACTGTGTTCCTATCAAACATACGTATGTACGCCCCTCACGGGGGCACATTTTAAGTCTTTATAGATCACACAACCATCTAGACTTGTATCTTGCGGGGTAAAAGGGAGCCCAGTCCCCTTAGGCTAGTAGGAGCCAACTGGAAAATCCACTATATTTCCACGGGAAATATAAATACCCCAGAGTTCTGCTATTTGTCTCTTTAGGCATTTAGCTGTTCTCTGACTGATTATTGAGGTAGGCTCTGTGTTTCGACGCCCTCGTTTGAGTTTGTGGGTCAGATCATTCACAATAAAAACATTGAATGGTCCAGGTTCAGTGAGTATGAATGCCGTCGTGTTTTTAATTATATTAAGCTTCATGCGTTCTGGACCAGGAGTTGGATAGTCTTAAACTCTTCAGCACGGCGCTGCTTCCGTACACTCTTTTGCAACTAAGGCGTGTATGCTTCTTAGGGAACGGGGGACGCTTTTTCTATCCAGTGGTAAGACCGCCGTCAGATTGAAATATACTCTTTTTGTAAAACCTAAAGAGCAATTTTGAACACAATTCTATATTGATAGTGCAATAAGCGATATAGCGACAATCAGTTATAATCCTGCAGAGGCCGAACAAGCAGATATCCAATGCACAGCACACAGCCAGGGGTACGCAAGGATTGCAATATTGTCATAACAGTAGCAGGTACATTCCATATTTCAAAACAATATTCATTAATTTTACTTTTAGCATTTAATAAAAACGCCATAATTGGATGCTGCGAAACAAAACAGTGGTTTGAAATCGAAATGTAGAAATAGTTGCTAAATAAAATATCGGCACATATTTACATTTAGTTTTTTGACGTATTCGTAGTAGACGCATTGGCAATTGTTACAATGAATTAAATTTCGCATGAACATATAATCGTCCTTCGGAGACCGCTATTAAGAGTTTTGTCGTTAAAATTGACTCAACAGGCTCGATACAAAATGTGCGAACACAAACGCGTGTTCGACCGGGCTGTTCAACTAAAAGCATTACAGCCGTGAGCCACAGTGTTGAAGCAGATCCAAATTTGCCAATTCCTAGACGTTCGTAACGATTCGGGTTACTCAAAACTACCATATGGCGAATTTTGCATAAGGATTTGACCTTGAAGCCTTAAAAAGATTTGCTCAATTTATTCAGGAATAACCGGCTGGCTTTCTGTAAAAATAATTTCTTTAGACGAAGCCCATTTTCATTTTTCAGGGTAAGTCAACAAGCAAAATTGGCGCATTTGGGTCTCTGAAAATCTTAGGGCTATTATTGACAAGCCTTTACATCCTCAACGTGTCACTGTATGGTGCGACATGATTCATTCGTTGTTGTTCGAAAATAAGGCTGGAAATACGGTAACGGTCAATAGATCGCGCTAAAGTGAAATGCTAACAACTCAATTTTGTCCTATTGACGACGTGGATATCGCTAACATGTGGTTTCAACAGGATGGTGCTACATGTCTCACAGCCAATGAAACGATCAATTTATTGCAAACCAAAATTCCCGATCACACAATTTCACGACAATCAGCAGTTAAGTGGGCAGCCAGATCGTGTGATTTTACACCACTGGATAATTATTTGTGAGGCTATGTTAAGCCAATCGAATCGATTTCAGCCTTAAAATACAAAATCCTTGATGTGATTAACGAAATAGGACCGCCATTTTGGGAAAAACGATTAAATACTTTGATGAAAGAATCGACATCTGTCAGGGTGGTCGTGGTGGACATTGCTAGATATAATTTTTCATGCGTAATTGCTAAAATTTTCTCTCCTCCAATGTAGGTTATGTATCATCTGACATTATATGCCGAATAAGGCTTTATAAATGACATTTTATTTTTAGTGCCTCGAGATGAATTTCTGTTTAGAAAAGCCAAAGATGCTTTTGTCGCTTTTTGGCGGGATGCTGATATGTATTTTTGAAATGTAAGTTTTCGGTCCAATATTACTCCAAGATAAATTACTTCATCTACAATACTAATCTCATTGCCTTGAAAATAAAATTGCTAGTTGGTACCCTCTTTGGTGATGTGTTCAACGGGAAAATAATTGTTGTGTTTCATTGCTATTAATTTAATTATCCGCTTTTTAAAGCATTTATTAACAGACATGCGAGCAATACAAGAATAATGGGGAAAAACCTTTAATGACCCAACTAAAACATGAATTAAAATTATGTTATTAAGACGAGCGATATATTTTCGAATATGCGAATCCAATCCGATTGAATGTTATACTTGCGTACCTTTGGTCATAAACTTGATAAATTAGACTTTACGTAAATTGATTCCGAATAAATCTTGCCAAAATTGTAATTATTTGCTATTGCAGTAAATTTTTTTAGAAATACAATTAATTGAATTTCATTCAAATAAATGTTTGTTGAAATCACAACTTTGGCTAAAAAATTACGTAAAACGTATTTCAATTAAAAACTTTGTTTTTGTAATTTTAGGAAATAATCCAGATTTATTTTTAGAAACAAGAATATGTTTTGTTTTTGCACATCTTTGATTAGGGAGTTATTAGTCTATTCCACTGTTTCTAAAATTTATATTAAGAAAATTTCACCTTTGGTCTCTCAAATAGTGTTTGCTGTACTCTGACTGAAATTTGAAGGTAAGCAACGGCTATTATCTGTTTCATCAATGCCTAGAAAGTCTGTGAAAGTCGACACAGATAACGTCTGTGGATATTTTATTTTAAAATTTAATTTGGAAACTACTTTATAAAAATTGTACGCTAATGTTTGTGTTTAAGGATATCTTGAATGCTGAAGCTTAGTGTTTTTAATCAATTTTATAGTGATGTTCCAGATATGAGAAGATATTGTTAGCAGTTAAAAAGTAAGCTGTGTTCTTAATTGTTAAAAATAGGAGAAATAGTTCTGTAAAAGTTTTTTTTTAGTTAATGAACCGTTAAATATAAATCATTCAGAAAATAGAAGAGACGAAGTGATTTTACGGTACGTAAACTGTTCTTTCTTTTATTTTATATGTATACATGTATGTGTTTCACTTCCTCAAATACTTTTCCTTAATATTACAACTAAACGTAACGTAGAAGTTGGACAAGAAAATTTAAATGTTAATATATAAATAAACTAGAGTATAATGTTCTAAGGAAACAATTCTGACAGGATGAAACATGAACAGCAACAACAACAACTGAGAACTATTACAATAGAAAAACTTAGAAAAAATAACATATCAAAGGAATCTTAAAAAAAACTTGAGCACATTTTTTAATCTTGACACTATAAAATTTAAAAGGCGTGTAATAAAGGCAGACAAGATGCTAGGAAGCCGTAGAAAGTGGATAAAATACAGGAAATGATGTTAAAATGAATCAAAGTAACACGAAGGACATAAATAAAAAATAAAATAAATTGAAAAAGGCGGAACTTATGCATCAATAAGGCGGAAAATCAAAATTTTATGCCACACAGTTTTTATGTTTAAATTAATGCAACGCTTTTATAAATTAATATCTTGGAAACATGTTTTTAATCTTATTCTAGATAGCACTGGATGTCCGCGTCAAATTTTGGCTAGAAATATATGTACTGATGTCTGCTCAGAGATAACCGCGATACACTGGAGATTTGTTGTGTTTTTAAAGGATTTTTAAATTAAAAAGAATCTTTCGAATTTTGCTGTTTTAATAAAACACATTTTTCCTCTGTTTCATGCAAAGTATTAAAAGCAGCCATTAACTGAAGACCATTTATTTTCTTTCACCTGATTGCAAATTGATTTTTATTTAGTTCCTTTCCAACGCAACTTCCCTATTTGTAGGCACACTCAAAAGAAAAGAATTAAAGTCAAAATAAAAGTAAAGAGTCAAAGTACAATAATTGCATAACTGTGAAATGAATCACTCATTTTCTTTTTCTTGAACCACTCGTTTGTGATTTCGTTTGAATTGTCTATACGTCGGTTTTTATAGCACAACTTTGAAAAGCCTGTATTTCTATCACTAGGTGCTATTCGATTTTGAGTAAATTTCACAAATATTTAGATAACACTAGTAACAATTAATACGAGAGAAATAGTGCTTTTTAAGTTATTAAGTTAAATTTCATGTTTTTGCATTAATTCTAGTCACATTATTTGAAATTTGTGGTCTCAGGTGTGTTTCTGTTTATATTAGCAAAATACTCAGCAGATTCTTTATAACAAATTTTCGTATGATTCTTAAGGAATGATTTCCTACTTTTGTGCACGTTAATAAAAAAGACTGTGTTGTCAGCCAAAGCGCTTAAAAGTATTTGGGAATATTTTAATAATTAGCCTTTTTTTATACCTTACAAAAACCCGATGGAGGTCGCATAAAAATACTTGTCAGAAATATTTTTTACGCTTATTAACCTTATTATAGTGTTATGTTTTATTTTTTATCCTTTTTTACTAATTTATTAAAACTTTGAATTGTTGAATAAAATTTTTAATACCAGGCACTAAGTTTGTCTGATCCTTTTCTGTTTTTGATATCATAGTAACCATAGAAAGCTTTTATTCTGGGGGGAAAGAGGATGCCATTAAAAATAAAGTGTTTTATTTCATTTTTAATTTTAAAAGAACACTTTTTCTTGTGGAATAAGTTTTAATGTGGAGTCCTTTGAAATTAATCTTTGTTACTTAATAAAATATACTTGACAATATTTTGAAAAATTGCAATTGGAATATCTGTTAACACTTTTTTTTTGCTATATAAATTTATATACCTAAATGATAATATAAATCCTTTTCTCCAGCCTTCTTCTTATATAATGAAAACTCGAAAAAATCTAACATCTTCGAATTGATGATAAAATTCTATATTCTGTATCAATATCGGATTGAACAGACTGCTTCTAGATAAATGCTTCAGTTTCTATGCTATCATAATTAGGCACGAATGTAAGCAAACGCATCTCACTGTCATTTTTACACTGTGAGCGTATCCTTTACCAGAGTGCAACATCAGTTTTTGTCAAGAATAAAAAATTATTTTAGAGATTTATCGTCTGACTTTTAGTCCGTGGTCAATTATGTACAAGCACACAAGCAGCAATGCTGTCTTAGCTTCTTTCTGGTGCAACTTGAGGTATCAAGTTTTTACCAATTTCTTGCTATCTGGCAGTCTGTCAATTTACATGATAGCACTTGAACTGGGAATAATACCCTTACCCACTTAATTTTTGGCCGTTCTGCCACATCCATTTCTGACCTAGCTCCTCAAGCAATAGACGTTCTCAGCTTCCAGTTCAACTCACGCCGTGAATTTCGATTGACGTTTCTTCAACAATGAAAATTTCTTAAATTATTCATATTTTTTCTAGACTAGAAGCTCCCAAACATTAACCTTTTCAAAATTTGCCGGGAGAGGTGATTTATTTGCCTTAATGCACACCCATTATATTAATTTAATTTACGTCTAGTGTCTATGAGAGAAAAACTGTCCACATTCGAAAAGCTTAAACTATACGAGTAAGTCGAGAAACATCCATAGTTTGCATAGGTGAGACTGACTCTCGTTTGGTCTCACATCCCTAGCAATTAAATTCAGGTGTTATCCTAAAAAGCTATTTTTTTGCATTCATATTATTAAGCCAGCACTCACGGTGGCAACATACCTATTAAGATAAAAACTTTAAAGGATACCATGGAAAGTGATTAATCCCACTTCTGAAAACTGCAGCCAGTGTTCAATTATAATATCGAATTACTAATCACACTTTGTAAAAAGTGCAGAACAGGAAACGCAAGAGCGGTCAATTGTTCATTTTCAAATAAGTTTACAAATAAATTCTTTATGACGACTTTAAAAGCCGCCAGTTATTTATATTCAAATAAAAAAACCCGTTTTAAAAATTAACCAACTTTTTTCGAAATTTTGATCATTTAAAATATGAAAAATCAAAATTTATTTATACGATATGTTTGCTTAATTTGATTAATGATTAGATTAGTATTTTGAATTATAATTTTAAGCAGTTAAGTATGTTATCATTAGTCCCCATATGTTAAAATTGATTTGATTGAAACAATAAAAATATTATCTTTTGAAAATATATTTAATTTTGTTGGAGCAGCAAATTTAAATATTTTGTGCATTTTTCATTATTCTTAAGAAGCTTCCGACTCAAACAAATAGGTATTCAGATCACAATCAGATACAAGTTTTTGTGTTTAATAATGATATTTTTTTGTTATAAAAGCATTTCTCTGAATGTATTTTTGTTTCTTTTTTAATTACTAAATGCACTTCACGCAACAGCAATTGTAATATTTTCATTTTGAACAAAACTTTAAACTCGAAATTATATAAACCTTTTTTTTTTGTTAAATAATTAATTTCATGTTAAAGTTTTTTCATTATAAATTAAACTGGAGAACAAACTTCTTTAGTGAAGTTCCTTTAAAATGTGTTAAGTATGTTATTACAAGAAATAGTTCAAGTAATCATTATGTGCACCAATATTCAGCGGGTAAATTAATAAGCCAAAGCCAATAGCAACCCTCCATTATATTTTACTTTATATTAACGTTTTTGTGAAAAAAAACTGTAGTTAGATATTTCGAAGGATATGACTGTAGAAGTTTGTTTCACTTTTTCACCACATAGTGTTATTTTTAACTTTTTATATTTTGCTTCAGAATTATTTGTATTTTAAGTGTTATATTAGAGGGTCCGCCATCTAATGTTTTTTTTTCAACTAGTGCTTATTTCCAAGCTCATGGCTTAGGATGAGTGCACAATGGCACATAAGAAATCACTTGAAGCACTTAACTTCACAGTGAAGGATCTTCGACGAAATAATAACATCTTTGGCGGCCTGATGATATTGTTGGCAGCCGATTTCAGGCAGACATTGCCAGTAATTCCCCATGCAGCGCCTGCATATGAATATGAGAGTTCAACTTCAAAATGCTCAAAGTACTGCACAATTTTTCAAACAATTGTTAGCTGTTGGAAATGGAAAAGTGCCAGTTGATGGGACAGCTGGATTAATTACTCTTACCAACGACTTTTGCCGATTTGTAGACTCTCAATCAGCTCTTATTGAAAATGTTTTCCCAAACATTAGAGAGAATTATCAGAATTATGCTTGCTTAAGTAAACGAGCAATTCTCGCCGCAAAGAATAATGATGTTGTACATGCACTGAACTTCACCATTCAATCAAAAATCGATGGCGATTTGGTGACATACAAATCCGTTGATTCCATAACAAATTCCGATGATGCAATAAATTATCTAACGGAGTTTTTGAACTCTCTGCAGTTACCAGGATTTCCACCACAAACTTGCAACTCGAAGTTGGTTCAGTTATTATGATATTTTGCGTAATTTGAATTCACCGCGACTTTTCAACGGTACTCGACTTGTAATGAAAAGGCAGCCGAATTTGATTGAGGCAACCATTATTAACGGAAAGTACGCAGGTGAACGATTGCATTTTCCTTTTCGCCTTGCGTTCGCAATGACAATTAACAAATCGCAAGGCCAATCGCTGAGTGTTTGCGGGATAAATTTAGAAAATCATTGTTTTTCACATGGGCAGCTATACGTTGCGTGTTCACGAGTTGGGATACCATCCGCTTTATTTGTGTTAACGTCAGACCAAAAAACGAAAAATGTGGTTTACCAAAGAGCACTTCAATGAAACGGTTAATTTGCGGACACGTATAACGCTTCGATTCAGTATTTACTTTAAATTCACTTTCATTTTTTACTTAGAGAAGTTCAACTAAATTCCACTTCATTTTTGTATTCGAAATGAATTCATTACTGTTGTGCAATGAAATAAAATTCTTCCTCTTCAAATATAAAAGAAAAAATATAATTTTTCTTTATCTTTTAATCCCCAAACAAAATGTTACAAAAAATGGAGCGATCCGTTCGCCACGTTTGCTAGTTATATATATTATTATCATTGCACACATGCAGTATTTCCCAATACATATGATTTTATTTTGACATGTAATTAAGAATTACATATATATTCTTATATAAAAAGACGAGTCTTATATAATAAAACTTTTTTAAAGTTTTTAAACGCTTCAATTGGCTCTAGGTATCTCGAACTTTTTCATCTATTAGTTAATGGATCAACTATGGACGCAAAACCTTTGATTAAGCGATACCATCCTGCTGTTCCGAGAAAACTTCGCATTTTATTAGGCGATTACAGCAGTCTTATTTCCTTTATAGCTCGCACTTTTCCTGTACCAGTATTTGCAACATCTGTTACGGAAGATTTTCCCGGAAAAGGTGATGGTGGCAATATTGTCATTATAGATAAAACTAAAGTGCTTAACACTTTAACACACTTGGCTCATGTTTGATTTGACAGATAATTAGTTTTACTCTTCCGCTGAACGAATATGGTTGTGTATACGCTTGAACAACGCTGGGAAATATTGCGACATTACTTTGAAAATCATGGTAATGTTGCAGAATGTGTGCGAAAATTGCGTACGAATTTTGGAAGAAGAGAAGCACCTTTAGCTTCATATGTTCGTTAGCTCGTCGATAAACCAAAGCGTGAAAAGCCAAAAACATTGCGTACACCCGAGAATATTGCTGCTGTGGCAGAAAATGTGCATGAAGCGCCATCAACATCAATTCACCGTCGCACAGTGGATCATTTTACGAGAAGGCGGCCAAAAGTCCTTTTTTACTTGGTCCCCAATTGTAAAATTTTAAAGTTTGTTCGAATGTAGATACTCGTGTACCGTCAGCTCCGTATGTTCGTTATCTTGTAAAAAAGTGAAAGAAACTGGCTTTCTCATCGATAAACCAGAGCGTGAAAAGCCAAGAAGATTGCATACACCCGAGTATATTGCTGCTGTGGCAGAAAGTGTGTGTGAAGCGCTATCAACATTAATTCACCGTCGTTCTTAGCAATTGAGAACGAATTTTGCATAAAGATCTTGGTATGACGCCATACAAAGTCCAATTGCTTCAGGAGTTGAAGCCAAGTACGATCGACTTACAGAAGATGCCGATTTTGCAAAAAAAAATCATCTTTTCAGATGATGCTCATTTTGATCTTGGCGGGTATGTAAACAAGCAAAATTGTCGCATTTGGGGCACAGAAAACCCGCACGCATACATTGAAAACCCGACGCACCCAAAACGAGCCACTGTTTCGTGCGGATTTTAGTTCAAAGGCATTATTGGGCCATTTTTCAGGAGTGGCCGTTACAGTCAATGACTATCGCTATCGGGCCATCTTGAACGAAGTTTTGTTCACAAAAAATTGAAGCGGAGGATATTGACAACATTTGGTTTCAACAGGACGGCACTACGTGTCACACAGCCGAAGCTACATTCGATGTTTTGCGCCCTATTTTTAAAGATTATCAACCGCATAGCTGACGTCGGTTGGCCACCTCGGAGCAGCGATTTGACACCATTGGACTATTATGTGTTGGGTGCCGTCAGAGATAAGTGTTTTGCCGACAAGCCAGAGACAATTGACGCTTTAAAGGACAAATTCGAGAAGCCATTGGTGAGATACAGCTGCACACAATCGATAATGTGCTTAAAAATTGGACCGATCGTGTAGGCTACTGCATGGCCAGCCGAGGCAGCCATTTGAATTAAATTATTTTCCATTACTAACCGGAAGGATGGTACTTTTAAATAAAAAAAAAATTGAGAAAATATTTACTAGTTTTGTTTGTAGCACTTAAGTGACAAGTGATTGATTTAAATTTAAAATAACGGTTTGTGTTTCATTGGAGGTAATAGAAGTAACATCTGCACAAATTTAAAAAATCTATTTCGGCTTGCTTTAAATACGATTTGAATGATAGACAAGGCAATATTTTAATCCATGTTGTTTAAAAAAGCAATATTTGAAAAATTAAATGCTCGTCTAATATTTAACGCGGACCTTGATATTAAAAAAAACTATAGAATTTTGAAATGGGAATGGCAAATTCTGAGCATTTCTGAGCATCTTTTTATATATTTGTAAGTTTATAATTTAATATGGATCATGCGAAAGTATAATTAATAAGATAAACTAATTAATTGTCAATTGTCAATAATTGTAATGCGTTCACTGAAATGTTTAACTGATAATTAGTTAAACAAAACAAAAGCAGTACGATAAATAAGCACCTTCATTTGATATATTTATATACTAGAAAATTGCTTTAAAGGGAAGGGTTTTTTTAATAACGTTCTTACCAAAAAATTTGAAAATTCTTTTGTGTTTTAATTTTCTCAGAAGAAAAGACAATATGAGAATTTTACCTCTCCTGTGTGTAATAAGAGTTTTTATCTATCTCACATAAAATATCTATTGTATTTGAAATATAGATTTCCTTTCTTAAGCTTTTTAAGTTTCTGCGATCAAAAATTATTTTAAATCCAATTTTAACTAGTAAGTAAACGACTTTGTTATAATTTCATTACCATCAGCAGATAACTAATGAACAGTATATAGTAATGTATTTCCGAAATTATTTTACAGCTTTGTGAAAAAATTAAATCGAAAGAGTAGTAAGAACACAAAAAGTAATGAAACATTTTTTATGCCTTTTTTGATACCCCGCTTTCTGTCTCACTTCGATCATCTCAAAAATTAAATGTTTTTTATTTACCATTACTAAAGGTCATCGAAGTCCAAAACAAAAAATATTATAAATGGGATTTTTAAAACCTGTCTTCAACTGAATCCAAATTTTGTAATACCAAATCTCCTCTGAACACTTCTTCACTGTCCAAGACCTTAACACTCAAAAATTTTAGCTGTTATTTTGAAGATTACTTGACCGTAATTTGATTGGATTATAAATAAAAAATATTTTTAATGTTTTATTAAATAGATACTAAATATTTTTTAATTACTTATTTTGTTATTATTGCATTATTAAAATAAACATTTAAGTAAAATAACAAATTTAAATAAAATTCAAATAGTGCATTTTAATTAACATGCACCTCATTTATTTTGCACAACTGTGCGATTGTTAATTTTATTGTTCGAAACACAATTTGTTTTTGCAAAGATAACGAACACACCTGCTTTAAGTGCTTCGCAATGGAATTGAAAAACAAAGTTATAAATTATTATTATATTTAATATTATTATTAATAATTCTATGAATACATTATTAGGAAGAATAACAAAATCATGTTTTAGTTCTTATTAATAACATAAATAAAGTGAATCTTTGAAATTCTGAAACGTGTTTTAGGCGATTTTTCTTTTCTCATGCGAACATGAATACATAAATCGACCGACTATAAAATCTCAGTAATTAAATTAAACATATTTTCAATATATTACTACTCGCAGATGTGGTGTAAAGCAAAACGATATTTAATGACCAGTTTTTAAATCCGTTACTTAATCTATACAAACATCTTTCGAAGTTAGAAACAAGTCAAGTTAACCAACATCTAAACGAGTATTTTTTCCCACCATGTTGAAATTATACGAATAGCCAATCAATATCTATGATATCTCTTGGTTAATTTTTTTGCGTGTTTTTTTTTCTGCATAAATTTTAGAGAAAAAAAATATATGAAAAATAAATTAAACAACAACAAATTTAATAAATTTAATTTATGTATAAAAATCAACATCATGATAAATTTATGTGGACTTATAATCTTGGCAAAAATATTATGAAAGCAACAACATATTCAAAAAAATAAAAACACAAAAAAGACTAGGAAACAGTCAATTACTTAAGAAAACTCTGTTTTAATTTTAAAACCAATAAAAAGGAGATACTTTTCTAAAGGGTACAATATCAGGTTTTATTTCTCGCTTGTGCTTAAACTATTATATGTATCTTAGATAAAATCGTTTTTCCTTTTTAACATGAAAACACTTTCTTTCGAACGTAGTGCTTCAGATTTCGGTTGCTACCGTGCACTACGTCTACTTTATGGTCAACACAATCGTTTTCGACTATTGAATAAAATAAAAAAACTATCCATAATGACACCGTACATGCGTAATGTTTCGTGATGAAAAGGAATTAAATGTGTCATCGAATGCAATATTCGGTGTTAAACCTATCGAATTCATAATAAATTTTACCTTATTAAAGTTATTTGCGTAAGCGGTTTTATAACTGCAGTTCTAGCCAGAAAATCTACGGATACATACGTGTACGATAGTTACAGTGTTAGAAATCTTACAGTGTTAGAAATCTTTATTTTGATTTTTGTAACTAATTCCCTGTTAGTCAGATGCAGATTAAGAGAGAGCTTTGAGAAACACTGAATCTCGAAAGACTGTAGAAAAATAAAATGGTTTTGTGAACAAAATATTAGTTTTATACCAAACCACTTAATCATCAAATAATACTCATGCCTACTCACCAGGAAATCATAACTTCCTCCAGCCTTAGCGGAATAATATTGATTTGAAGTACATAAGATTATAGTGAACAGTGCGACATAAGGCCCAGTGAACAAAATTTTTAAACCAGAAAGTATTTCATTACAATGTTCCAAACAGGCGCTTTACATTATGTAATATAATAGGGTTTATTTTAATATGATTTAAAGTGAAGAGAGGCTTACGCCAACAAGCCTATAAATTAACAAAAGATTAAGAACTTATTATTATGACTAATATGATTCAGTAAAAGTAAAATAAATGTTGTTACGTTTAATCCTTTAATTAATGTTTTGCTATGTTGTTTTCTTCTATTGCAAAATAATTACACAACAGAGTTTTTAAATTATATTATTCGATTTATTTGCTTTTATATCAGAGTAGCGAAGTCTTCAGTCACTGTTTGTGCATGTGTAAATATGTACATTTCATTTTTTAGCCGCTTCTTCTCATACATGTGTGAGAGACTACAAAATATTTTGTGTTTTCTCATTTGTGAATGCGACGATTTATTTTTTTCTTTCTATTCATAAGTGAAAAAATGAGAAACACACAAGTGTTCATTTTTGAATATTTACAATTTTGATAATTTTTCATAAATGAAAAGATCGAAAAAATATGTGCCTTAAGCATTCGCGTACATAAACGCACATATTTGGTAATGTATAATTGTCGGCGTATGCAGAAAAAAAATGTTTTTTTTTTTATTTTTTTTAGAATATATTGCAAAATTGTATTTTGAGTTAATATGTACCCATGTGTTTTTACTACATTTTACGGTAAACTGCGATCGTAGGTAGAAAATTCTTTCACGTTCATTTATGAGAAATTTTATAAATTTCAACTTTCATAAATGAACATATACATTTACGAAAAAGAACATTAATGAGAAGAAGCTAATTTATCATTCATCACATATGAATAAGACTAATAATTTTTGCTTTTCGCATTCATGTATGAACATAAGCAGAACATTTTTTGTTGTTCGTTTATGAGCCTGAAAAAAAAAAATTTAAATTTTAGATTTCTCATTTATGAAAAATATCATAAATGTTGATTTTTGAATGTTCATAAATGAAAAATTCTGAACCCTGTTTTATATACACAAAAAAAAAAAGTTTGATAACTTTAACACTTTCATAACAAACAGATGCTTTATTATCTTTATGTCTTCACTCGAACTAACTTCATTGCCTAGCAGATGATCAGATAATGCTTATATATCTGATATGAGCGGTTCTCGCATAAACAAGAAACTTCTACTTTAACATGATCACATTTTGATGTTGTTATCAACATTCCGTGTAGGGGCCTGTTTGGCTGTGTTTTTTTTTTTTTGTTCTGGGCGGAATTTGTGTGCATAAGATTATAAGATTTGTTATAAATTTTAAAAAATACACAATAGTTCATTTCGTTCACTCTTTGCTGATAACTATTTTCTTTTCACGTAAAATATTGTAGCGAAAATAATATTGTTTTTCCTGTAAACTTCATGAGCTAAATAAAGTCCATACTCTTTTGATTTAAACGTAGGAAAATGTAAAGGTCTTTTATTGGCCTTCTTAGAATTAAACAAGTTTTTGTTTAATTATATTCTTTTTAATCATTTTTGATTCTCTTTAATTTAATCGTTCTAAAAAAACGTTTTTTGGGGTGAAGCAGAAGATATTTTAACAACGAAATTAAAATAAAACAAAAATAAATTTGTACTTTTCCGCATATAAATGATACTTTAATGAGTATTTAAGTAACATTAAGTCATATTGTCTTAAGCTCATATATTATTTCCTAAGAACATTTGATAGCAAACGATATAAATTCAGAGCACTCGAATAGAAAAACAAATACACTCACAATTATACAAACATTAATAATTTAACTATGCTAATATATTTGAGAGAAAAATGTTCACACAAATAGAATAACAAAAAGACCAAATAAAGGATGGATGGAATGAAATTATATGATATTTTTAAAAGAAACAGACTTGAATGAAAATAGAGCATTTCTTTCAATTATAACAGACAATAAATTACGAGATCTTTTGTTGTAGCAGTGGCATGAATTGTTGCCGACGTCGTCAGTGTTCAAACTTTTAAGGTTTTAGGTACCATAAAATGCAGGTGTATCTCGCATTGAAAATAACAATTTTGATAGACATGCGCTATTGAACAAGAGTCCTTCGTTACGGTACTTTATCTTGCTGTAAACAAAATTTATTCAAACGACACATTTTCCAAATAAAAAATGCTTAACTTATTTCAACATTTTCTCAAAGATGTTTACGATCAATTGTAACACGTTGCATCAGTTCGTCTCTGTATATGCTTAAGGTTTTAAAACGCAAAATTTTCAGCGATCGCGAACTTGGACAATAATTTATTATTAGATATATCTGAAATGACTGATAATTTGTATTTTTTTTTAACTTTAAGAAACAAATATCAGAATTCAATATTTTTCTTGGTTAAGATATCTAGGCCGTTTTAATAAAGTCTGTAGTTAGAAATTATTTCGATTATTTGTTTATATTAAAATCTACTATAACTTGTTTTAACTCCTAATGGTTATGAAACGCTGTGCTGTACTTTTTAAGTCATGAAATATTTTATTTTAAATTTGTATCTAATTATGAGTTTTTTTTTTAATCTAAAATTATCTGAAAGATCATTGTTTTGTAAAATATTTGACTTATTTGTATATATATGAGTAAGTACTCGTATTATTTAACAATCTATCTTCACTTATATCCGCTACTACAATACAATAATAAAAAAACTATTGCTGGCGATGTTTAAAAAATAAACGTTTTTTTTTATATAAAGTCATTATCTTATATGAAATAATTTTGGTTCTCGGTGGTACAAAGCAATTAATAGATACATAAGATCGTTCAATATTTAATAATTTTAGTATACTCCATTATTAACACTAGCAGTACAACAATGTCGAAAGTTATTTTTTGGTTAAGCGACAAGGGAAAGGTAATTTTACTTTAATTTTCACTGGTCCAGTCCAGGCTCGATGCTTGGTTATACGATTGTTAAAAATTTAAGCGCATTTATTAATCAAAAAATTTTTAAATTATGAAAATTTGCATAGTTTGTGAATTACCAGCTGAGTTGTTGGCAGGAGGTTATTTTTTGGTTTCTAAGCAATTTTGTTACTTGCTTTCAGCAGGAGGCAATCACTTAGGGCAATCAAATCGATGTAACAAAGTTAAACCCTAGTGGAAATTTGGAAAGAAATCCCATAGAACTGGCAATCAAACTAAAGGGCGAATAGACTGCCATACAACCTCTGCCAATTGGAGAGATTGCTGAACCCAACGGGTAGGACGAATTTGAATCTTGTGTAAATTTTGAGACTCTACTTATATGATTTTAGCTGAGAAGTGCAATTTATTAATTGTGGCAATTTTTTAAAATTATAGCAAGAAAGAGTTGGCTTGTTATGAAAGGGTCTTGGTCTTTTAGGTATAATAAATCTAACTTTGCAGCCTGATAACAGCTGCGTCTAATTAAAATAACGTTTTCTGATTTATACTTAAAAAAAACCCCCTGAAAATGACACATAGCCGAAACTGTTTATAAACCAAATTTGATGCGGGATGACGGAAAATTATACACAATTATACATAACTTGTTTCTTGTGCATATGTTTGAAAGAGATTATTTAATAGGACACATGATACAATTAAAAAAGTTCACAGAACTGTTTTACGTTTATCTGATCGGCTTTTGTAAAATTTAATTATTAAACTTATTTGAATGTGTGGTATTAAGATATGACTTGCAGTCTGTTCATTATTCATACGAAAGTTATAAAAAAGACAGTCTATGTTACCACGGCTAATAGTCTTATAGATACTTTAATATATCCCACTAGTCGGAAAAAATAAGAAATATATAGTTAATCCGTTTTAATTTCTATTCACAGAAATTTCTATAATTTAGCAACTAAAAGAATCTACACTTTGAATCTGGCGGGACGAAGTAGCTAAAATTAAAGTACAAGTAAGATTTGCACAAAATAACTTTATTATTACTTTGGCATGTACAGATAAAACCATCAGTTTTAAAAAAACTATTTTCACAATTTTTGAGTTAAGTTCAATACAGTTTTAGTGACACTTTCTGTTACATAGCATAAAGAATTTCTTTTATATGTTTCCGTCAACATTTTTCGGAAATTACATTAAAATTAAATTAAATTAAAAGTAAAATATTTTGACTATTTTTTAGCAAGAAAATTATTCCATTTAGTTTTACACATTGATTACTATCGTGTTAGATAAATGGTTAAGTTTAAGATTCAAGATATCATTGTATTTATTTATGGAGATAAAAGAAAATTTTTAATTGGTAAAATTAATGCGACATGCATTTCAAGGTTAAGTTTAATATGGATAAATTAAAATGTGGATGAGTCATTGTTAAGGGTTAAAAAGTAGTTTTTATTAGAAGTCAGTATTTTATCTACTAGCCACTAAATAGTTTAGATGTATTCGAAAAGTTATGGTCGTGCTGTTCTAACCAGAGGTTTATTTTTCTACTTATTGCTATAGAATACATAATTTTACTAACATTCTATACAGTGCGTTGAAACGGGTCTACTTGTCACTGTTCACCTGCGAAACACCCTTTAATGACTAGTATTTTGTTGATTTAGCGTATTATGTAGTACACCTTCTAAGCTAACGTCAATACGGACAGTCATTGTAGCGAAAACAAGAATTCGACTTTCCGCTTTGTGTATGGAATCATAAACTGATTTCCTTTACTTCAATGTAGGAATTTTAAGAGAAATTATATTAGTTAAGCTTTGTAGAGAGTCTATTTCACGAAGCATCTAGAAAAAGTTAAATAAAGAAAAAATAAAGTTAAATATACCGACAAGTTCTTTGCAGCCTTTTGTTAACAGAACTCAACTCATCAACGTTAAATTTGAAGTACCGAATCATAATGGCAGCTCTATTCAATTTAAGTAAATTGATCAGATTGCAAAACGCATTTCTATTGGGAATAGCGTTTCAGGAACAGGATAATTGAAAGCTTTTTAGTACTCAATTTTATCAGGTATTAAATTAGGCAAAAAATCTCCGTCTTTGATAACAATCAATTAAATATCTTTCCAACATCTTATAGAAGCTTTCAAGCAAAATGCTTAAGAAATGTTAATGAGAAAGTTTCGGGAACTGTTTGTCTACTAGTTATATGCTATCTTCTGAAACCGAAATGATTATTGCAATTAAATCGCTGTCTATCGGGAAGGTATACTACTTTGTTTTGCCGCCATTTTGATAAACATTAGCCTTGACAGCTCATTTTTGGCAGTCGTAGTGTAGATATGTTGCAAATATAGTATGGAGAAATATTTGATGGACCGATATGTTTTAATCGTTAAACATTTCATCAAAATCAAATTGATTTTCATGAAAAAACTATAATGAGTGACGAGCCACGTTTTCATTTAAATGGATATCTAAATAAACAGAATAATCGATTTTGAGAAATGGGAAACCCTCAAACAACAGTTACCTTTGCATCCATTAATAGAGACAGTCTGGTGTGCAACTTGGTCAGGAAGAATTATTGGACCTTACTTCTTTGAAAATGAAAACGGCGTAACGGTAACTGTGAATAGAGAGCGATATGATTGAAAACTTTTTAATGCCATAACTGAATGTTTTGGGCTTGATTAACATGTGGTATCAATAAGAAGGTGCTATAGCGTATATAGCCAGGATTACAATGAAATTACTTTCCACAATAAATTATTTCACGAAATGGTGATATTGATTAGCGTCCACGGTCGCCTTATTTGACTGCGCCGGGATTCTTTTTGTAGGGATATCTGAAAAGCAAGATTTATGCAAACAAACCAGAAACGCTTCAGCAACTCAACAAAATATACCGCGTAAAATGTATGAAAATCTAATGAAAACTGTGCTCAAAAAGGAGCGCATTTGTGAGACTAACAGAGGTGGATATTTATCTGAAATTGTAATCCATACATAATTGCCGACATTAAATAAATATTGATCAATATAAGATCCATTCTCTTTCATTTAATAAAAAATTATAAGCAAGCAAAGTACTATTCCCTACCGGCGGACACCCTGTGTAAGAGAAATTTAATGCCTGTGATGTCTTGCTGAATTTTCCTAAACATTAAATTATGTTTAAGACGGAAAACCGTACCCAAATAAAATACTAAATAAAATCAGGCCGTTGCACGTTCAGTCAATTTAATTTTATTATGATTATTTAGTTTCAAATAAATAAACATGCTGTTGTTTGCATTTGTTTCGCCAATATATGTAATTTTGTTGTCATTCCTTTCCGTCTTTGTTGACTTTTTGTTCGGTATGGACCGTGAACGCTTTCGGAGTGATGATATTATTATCAAGCCATGTTCTAAACTCTATTGGTGTCAATGATCGGGCTTAGCTAGTTCTTGCATTAAGATCTTTTCCTCCCCTCGGGGGAATCTCGTCATCATTACATGTGTCACTGGGTGTAAAGGGGGTCTAGTCCCCTACCGGCTAGCAGGAACCAAGTGGGCAAAGGCACGTTATCTCCATGGGAATCAGTAAGCCCCAGAGTTCAGCTTTTTAGCTGTTCTCTGACCGATTATTGAGGTTGGCCCTTTGGGGGCATCGGGATGGTTGTGGTTTCGCGGCCCTCAGACATAATTAAGAGGCCAGTATCATCACACTTTTGACCAAGAACACAAGGTGAATGATCCGGATCCAGTGAGCACGCTTGTCATGTGTTTTAGACCAGGAGTTGGATAGTCGCCAACTCTTCAGCAAGAAGTGGGGGCAGCCGTCTACTCCAAGCTTTCGAAGTTGCAACAAGGAGTGACTAGAGGATAAAGATATCCGACGGCTTTCTAAGGCTAAGGGTGAAGCTACATATTACCCAAGTGGTTTGTTCCACCATCAGGTTAGGGCTTACACTGCTAGGTGTAAATCTTATCACGCATTAAGGTCGTTTCTGCTCATGTAGTAGAATTCCACCACCTAGAATTTCATGCGGGGCTAGTTTTCAACATTTCAGTTTGTTATTAATATATAGGTATGGTTTGCGAAAGTTGACGTCACAGCAAAAGCGCTCGCCGTTCATAACGAACTTACAGCTAACAAAGATAGAAGGGAATGACAACAATATTTCATTTCCAAACAACTTAGTACTAAATAAACACAATTTCACACTAATAAAACAGCAAATCACTTGACTTGACTTAAATTTTTGGGACCACACTTATATTTTTTTAATATTCAATTTTACATTAATGCAATTTATAACACAAAAACAAATTGTATATATAAAACCGGAAATTAAAATTTTTGCTGTAAGCTTAGGTTTTCAATGTATTTCATTGTATAAACAATAAAAATAACAATAAAATAATAACAATTCCATTATATCTATATAACTCAACATCGAACTTTTTTACTTAATTATTCAAATTTTATTTATTGTACGTTACATGTTATTTTGATTATACGACAGTTGGTCTTTAAATATTTGTGAGCACGCCCACCGAATGTGAAATTCCCTTGGACAAATTAAAGAAGTGTGTGAAATAATAAAAATAAATAAATGTTATATAACAAAAAATCTGTTTGCTTAAATTTCGTTCACCTAAATAAATATATACAAAATTATTATATATATGTACACGTAAATGTCACTTTCAAAAATTGCTATGAAAATTACTGAAAAGCTTTACTTTGTAAGATGTAGACGTTTTTATAATCACATTATTTAACCCTTTTAAGAATATCGATAATTTGTATAAAAATATCTCTCATTTCAATATAAAAATTCCATTTCTAATTTCAGGATATTATAATTGTCTTGCAAAGATGTTGAAAACTGCCTCATTTTGGTTTTTATTTATTTTGTAAATACATTTTAATATCAAAGGATGTGTTGAATTTTACTTGAATTCACTTTGAAAAGAGATATGTGTATATTGATTATAGAAAAGAGATAATAGGATCGATGGAATATGTCAGTGCTAGCGGACTTCTGCTTGCATTTGAGAAATTCCTGAAATGAGTAAAAATTACGTTAACAGATACATGTCGTTCTTTTGTTGTAATTGTATTAAAATTAAATTTTTTATGATTTTTTTTTAATTAGAGCTATATTTCGATTTTAGATAATTTATCATAGTATACTAGTATAGGAGTATAGCCAGACAAAAAGTAAAATGTTATGAGCTCTTCATTTAATAAGTGTATTTATTGTTACTTTTTTACGTACTGTATGTAGTGTTACCTCATTACAGTAATAGAAAATTCTTCGCTCCTGCACTAGGGCTTTCAGTGTATCAATTGATATTCAATAATTAATTCGTTCGATAAAAAAATCTATATTTTACTTTCACAAAATAATATATCACATAATAATGTATCGTAAGAAATGTACATTATCTTTCTGATGCATTGCCTAAGTTGCAAAAACCTTTGTTGTCTGAGAAGGTGGCTCATGCTTCGTAGCCGAAGATGTGTTTAATAATACATCACTGGCTTAATACATTACTGAGAAATGCCAGATTTATCACTTGCTCGGATTGTTTCGTTAAGTAGTAAATACATTTTGCCTGCCTATTTCTTGTTATCGAATACACATATAAGAAGAATGACTTAAGTGGTGCCGACCGAGTGTTTAACGCTAGAACACCAAACTTGGTCTAAACAAGCTGCAACTGAACATGAAAGGTTCATTTTTAATCCGTAGTCTTACTGAATTACTGCAATTTCAGTCATCTATTGAGTTATGTAGAAGAAATGCAGAAGATATCTCAACAAAATTGTAGAATAGTGTAAGTATAGAATATTCGAAATCAGCACTTCACAAAAGTTATTTTCAAACTTTTATATGACGAACGATCCGCCTCAACTGAACACATGTTTGAAAAATAATAAGTTTAATGTATGCCGCTGACTTCTTGCTGCCTTGAATCAGTAACGATCTGCTGGCATTTCTAAGCCATTTTACTTGCAGCGATAACTCATAAAATTATAGTTCTATTTGCTGAACTTTTCTGAATTACTGTTGTCATTTTTTCTGTCGTTTCTGGCTATATAAACGGCGAGCGCTTTCGATCCGTACTGGTGTTTAGTGCTCGCGTTTAAGTAGTTCTGTTGTTAAGGTCGTATTAAGTAGAATGCCAGGCAGCTGTGAGTAAACTTTCTGTATAAAAAAGGTTAGTTAGTCTATATATTTCTGCTCCTGTGTATGTTTTCTTTATTGCTCTTTTTATTGTTGTATTCTCTAAGTAGTTTTTCGATAGTAGTGGGTTTGTAGCCGTTGTATTTAGCAATGGTGTAAATTGTGTCGCGTTCTTTGCTATACTTATCTGGAGTAAGTAGGGTTATCTTAAGTCTAAATGCTGCTAGCTTATGTTGGGTAGGGGGGTTCGAGGCGATGTAGATGGTCCGTCGTAGTTGTTAAACAGTCAGTATTGAGGTGTATTGATGCTTGATGTTAAAGGAAACGAGTTGCGTGTTTTCGGTTATGTTAATGTCGTCGTTAAGTTTTTCGATAAGGTCTTGTGTATTACGTATAGTATGTGTATTTTGTAAATTTATCTTTTCTTTAAGTCAACCGGTGAGATATTTAGCCAGGTGATATGCTAGTAGGTCGCTTTGGTATGGCTTCCCTATATATTCTCAGTTATGTTTTGAGTATTGATAGTCCTAGGTTCATGATCAGCTATTTGTATAATTTTCCATCAGTAAACGTTTTGCAGCTTTTTAATAGGCTGCTTTTTTTGGAAAGATTCTGTTGGGCCATTTTTAAGTTTAGTGCAGTTGCTCTGTTGTGTAAATTTTGTTTTGTCTATATAATTGTTTTTGTACATTACTACAGTCGTATTTCCTTTGCCCATCATTTGTGTCTCTATCACTTGGGATCATAAACACCCATTCCGCCTATGCGGCCTACGGTTACAATTCACCAATCACAGAGTGCGTTATGTAAGTGTCCTTTATAAATTGACAGCGCTTCCAATCTACTTGCTTCAAAGGGATGTGTATTGTCTCTTTCTGACAGGGTGATTATCGATATTTTTCGTTATATCCTGTAGAGTGAACATGATGGCCTAAATAATGTATATATAATTACAACTTATGTGCCACTGCGTCTTCATATAAATGTGAACAGTACTTGCAAGTGTTTTGGGAAATGCAGTTTATTACTATTTTCCTTTTTATGGGTTTTGGGCGTTTTCATTAGACAATACTCCGTACACAATCGGGGACATCAGTTGCTGTTCATGCATTGGGGGTTTTTGTTTTTATTACTCTGTGATGTTCTTAAGTCTTTAATTTTGGTTTTAATTTTCGTTTTCTCTATTTTATTTTATTTTTACTAGCATTTGTCTGCTTACTCTGCATACATTATATGACAATTGTCTTGTTAGTCGCTCCACAAATTTGTCCAAACGTCGTCCATAGACATTTTTATTCCCTGTGGCATGCGGTTGTGTTTGCATTTATCTATGTCCTTTTCGTTGCTCTGTTGCCTTTTTTGGTTTTTGTTTTTTCTTGTTATCAAACCTGCGGAAGTAGAACATTTTCTCTTCTCTTATCACTTTAACAGTATCAGTCGTTAAAAAATCCTCGGCTTATTTTGTTGGGTTGACTTGTATATTGTGTTTTGGAAATTTTTATTTTATATTTTTTATGTGACACTAAATTTGGGCTAAATGTTTGTTTGAGGAGAAACTAAGGGATATAAAAACAATAAATAAATGAAGCATTGAAAGGCACAAAGAGCACAAATGTTTTTGATTTGAATAAATTCTTTAATCTAACTTGTGCGCATTTTTAATGAAACAAGACAGCATGCTACTCCGTTAAGGAAATGTTTTATTTTTTACATAAATACATACATACGTCGGATGTTTTGTATTTTATTGAGGTTCATTTTACTTGTGTGAAAATAACAACTTTTGTTCTATGTTGGCTACGACTGTCATTGAATGCATTAAGCTATTTATTACGTAAATTTTATTGCTGTGAATTTAAAATCAATAATATTTTTATACTTTTCAATGCTAAGATATGGGAGACGAAATGATGGTATGGCATTAATAAAATAGTTCTCATGTTAAAGATCTAAACATGGTAATAAATTCAACAAATACAGAATCGTAAAAATGCTTAATATATTTTCCTTTTGGTAAATAATTTAAAGAAAGTAAAGTGAAGCAAAACTTTTACAATCTTAGCAGTAATAGGATTATTTTTCTAAAGCAAAAGACATGTGGCTTCTTAAGAGATTGACTATTTATTTCAGTATCACTTTATTGTGATTATTATTAAAAAAAAAAGCAAAAAAAAACTCAAGTCTAAAAAACAAAACACTTCGCTTTCGTATACCTATGCTTCCAAGGCATTACTTCGGGTATATTGACATAAGGTGAATAAATGCTAATATATAATACGATATAATATTTCGTGCAGCGATGATGTATTTACAACAACAGTAATTACTGAACTCTTACTTTCGCGGTTACTTTAATTCTAGAATCGCTATAAATTTAACTATTATTTATAATCAGGTGGTAATAATAATTTATATTAGGCCAGTCTTATGGCACAGATTCTAGAAAGTTGATTTTGTTCGGTTGTTAAATTTGTCAAGCAATGTCGTGGCCTAGAACGTTTGATCATTTTATTTTGTTTTAATAATTGGTGACTATCTTAGTCGAGAAGGAAATCGTTTGGCCGTAGTTATTCCATGATTCATGTTAAATCCTTTCAATAACCTGTTGTTAAATAAAAATCAGCTGTTGGTATTCATGGTAGTTAAAAGCAATTAATAGGGAAAAATGTGAACGATGGAATGTGTGGCAAATCTTCCTACTGATACCACTTTAAATACTATCGTACATAATTATATCCATGTTAATGAAAGTAAATTTAACAATTTTTAAAATTTATTCCTTTGCAATTTTATGTAGGTTTCTTTGTCTCATATTTATATTTTTATATGTGATATTATATGTATACATAGAAAAACCAGCCGATTGTTCTCGAATGAATTAAGCAAATCTACGGCGATGTGAATGGTCGATCGGCTTCAACTCATGTCAAAGTCAAATCCTTACGCAAAATTCGCCATGTGGTGATTTACAAATAGATTCCAACCTTGTGCTGAGTTCTTAAACATTTTTATTCTCACAATTGATAACAAAAAAAAAAAAAAAACAATCTGTCATCGTTATTTATTTTTCTTCCGATGTAGTGGTTTCTAGCTGGAAAAATCTTGTAACTTGCTTTTGGATTGGCTTTTTTTGTTTATGGTGTGTGTTTTTCCGTTCTTTTGTTATAAATTTTGCGGCGGGGAAACTATTTACATATTATCAGTCCAGCAACAATTATTCTTCGTCTGCTGTCAGTTAAGCAATATTAAATAATTTGGCGAGTTCGAAATTTACTAGACTTTTTTCTTTGCGAAAGTTTTTGCTTGAGCTACTAGTTCACCTTTTTAAATGTATATATCTACTTATCACGTACAGATTTTAAAGAGTGATAAGAAATAATTTATAGTCAGATTAGTATATGCCATTATAAATCGAATCGAATTTAAATAAACGAAACTATGTTGTAAGGTGAAATACATTCTAGTTATTTGACAAAAATTAAATTAAAGGGCAAATACTAGACTTTTTAAAAATTGAAAATGTCAAGAACGAAATGTTTTATATCGGTGTTTTGTTGCGAATAAAGGAAGACATTTCTCATCAAAATAGATGCACAAATTATGATTTATTTACAATTAAGATATCTGCTTTTGGCAAAAATATAAATAATAGGCTGCGCTTTGATGTTGTTTTCTGAAAAATCAGAAAGTTTTGTATGATTTTTTGAGTAAAATTTTTAAATATTAAAATCTTTAAAAATTTGGTGGGAAACAAATAGTCTGTAAACCGGTGGGAAAGCCTAATGCTAGTTAATGTAATATGCCTGTGAAAATAATAAGAATAAAGAAAGATATTTACTTTCAATGCTACATTTCAATTTCAAGCTTATTAATATTCGTGACATAAATTTACGTTGTGTTTTAAACGATTAAATGCTGGATTTATATCAAAAGTATTTTTAAGTGATCTGGGACTAAAATCAAGATTTGACCAGCCCTTTTATTGGAAATACCTTAATTTACTCCTCAGTTATCCGCCATTATGAAAATTCTAAAAAATTTTATTTTTGTATTTTTAGATTTTTTATAAATATTTGAAAAAAATCTATAGAGTTATAGTAGCACGCTGTAAAAAGATTGTGAATATAATAAAAGTGAAATAAAGTTGATGACCGTTTTTTATAACTTATCTGCTAAGCTATTAATATATGCTATTAATATTATAATACTGTAATATTATAATACTATATACCTATTAATATTTGTATAGTTTTTTTAAGAAGACTTTTGTAGAATAGCATCTTCTATTCTGTTCACACAATAATTATAAATTAATTCCCGTGTTTTAATTTCCATAAGTTTTATTTAACTTTTAAAAAATGTTTAATTTTGTAGATGCTAGAGGCTACCTCATCATTTATCTGTTAATAGCATACAACGTGTGTAGATCATTTTAAGTAAGTAACTGCCTTCCAATTCTTAATTTCGCCATATTTCTATATACATAGTTTCAGTTTAATAACATTTTATTTCGAATTAATTGGTTAACTAAATAGTTAAAGTTTTATTAAATTTCAATTTTTACTTTAAAAGAAAGCTACGAAAATTTCCAGCTAATTAAGCAATATAGATTCGCACATAGATCCTGTATAGACGACTGCGTTGCCTTTGCTAAACATGTAAAAATAATTGTGTCCGATTCTTGCATGATTCCATGCAAATCAAAATTTGATTATAAATTAATACAGCAGCTGATGACAAATACAGCAGCCTACTTTGAAGAAGGGAAAAAGAATTGTTGAACATAACTTTAGGCGATTTTTAATTTAACGTCTAGACTGTGTTAAAAAATATGATAAATGAGAAATATAAACACGAGCAGCCCAAGCAAATGCTGGTTTTAAATTAAAACAAGAAGCAAATAAAACAACAGATACTTTTCATTTGCGAATAGCCAACGAAACAATCGATTTTGCTTTTTAATACGTTTTTGGCATAAAAGTCCACCAAAACAATAAAAACAAAAAAAAGGTGAAGACAAAATGCTGCAAAAGCCCAATTTTAGCATAGAAAACTTGGTTAAATACTCGAATTACTTCCATTTAAGTAGACAAATTGATATCAGAAATAAGTGGGAGTGTGTGTGTGTGTGTGTGCGTGGAATGTCTAGTGGATCATTGGGCAATGGGTTATTCAAGTGTTAAACAAATAAATGACAAATAATGAGGGCGGTGGCTAAAATTGTAGAGATACTTTCAATGAAGCTGTAAAACAAATAGTTGATGTTTTTAGAGAAATTTTAACTTTTTTTAGTAACTTTGCTTTTTATAAATGTTACAAATAACGGATTTATCTGAAAGCCCAAACAAGATTTTCATATTTAATTGTGTCGAGCTATAACAAAGAAGAGGAGGCCAAACAAAGAAAATACTTGGCAATGTCGCGGCTTAAGACAGTTTCTTTTGATTCTACCATATAGTTTGATAGCAGATGCATATATTTTTGATATTTGAAGACTTAAACTTTACAGAAGCTTTTAAGTTTATTTACAATATTCTTCTCTTCAAACTAAATACTGAAGGAGACTTTTCTTGACAGAATTGAATTGTTTTAAACAGTTAACATGTTTATTTTTCATTCAAAGTCTTTAATATTTCCTTAAATACAAGAGTGGAGGTTTTGCAACACATCATCTTAGTTTTGCTGAGTTTTCTTTTTCACTTAAAGAAAAAAAATTCTAAACTGTATTTCATAGATATAAATGTGTAAGTTGAACGATTAAGTCAATGATTATAAAATGTCAAGACGACTGTGTAGAACTTTGCCCGCACAATAAATTTAGTTACAGCTTTCAAGAAGTTAATTGCCCATGTGACAAGTTTTCAGGGAGTGTAAATGTGACGCTGATAAATGTGTTGCTATTTTGATTCTACAATTTTTTATATTTTTTAAATAAATTGTTCGACTGTATTGAGATTCTTTAAATTCTCTCAAATGTCGCCAATATATTTGTTTAAGTCCTAATTATCTTCTAATACATAAAATTTCCATATCACAATGTTAGTTACCGTACTCCTCCGAAACGGCTTTACCGATTTTTACCAAATTTAATATGCGTATTCAGTAGGTCTGAGAATCGACTACTATCTACTTTCCATACCCCGAAGTGATAAGGATTGTTCACCCTCAAAATTTTGTTGTTTAATTTTTTGACGAAATTTTTTTTTTATTTTTTTATAATGTGGCATTAAAAATTACATATTTTTTATGGCGATTTTAGTAATTTAATCATTTTTCATCCTGCTCGATAACTGATCAATTATAGTGTTTTTAACTGTTCTTTGATTAAAAATCTGATTTTTTTTTTACTATTTTATTCATAATAATAAAATTATTAATTTTAAGTATATTTGGCACAATTAGTTCAGTTAATCAAGTTTTAGTTAAACAAGTGATTTACATAACCTTAATAGTTATGTAAATCACGTGTCACGAGCTTCAACCAACAATGGCTTTTGTTTTGTAAGTATACTTTTTTATATAATTATTTGAATTTTTTACAACTATTGTTTCAAATTAAACCCGCCACGGCTGTGCCAGGGTACGCGATTAGTCATTCTAAAATTGATGAAAAGCGTTATCGAAGCCAGCATTTTAAATAGCAAGTTCAAAGGGAAAATATGTTAATACCAGGAATTTTTATCATACCTACAGATGTGCCAATTCAATTCAAACGAATTCAGTTTCCGATTAGATTGGCATTTGTAATGACAATCATTAAATCCCAAGGCCAAACGATGTCTATTTGTGGCTTAGATTTGAGTACACCATGTTTTTCACACGGGCAATTGTACGTAGCATGCTCTCGAGTGGGTAAACCATCCAGTTTGTTTATGCTCGCTAAAGATGGGCTAACAAAAAATATTGTTCACGCTATAGCATTAAAAGATTGCTGCTGTTTGTTAGTGTTGCTGTCGTAATTAATATGTGATATGTAATTTTAACAAATAAACTATAATAACTTGAAAATAATATTGTTTGGCGTTTGTTATTTTTATATTCCCTTATCGTTCCATGCGCATTTCACGCATATACCACATACTTACACACTTATAATAAGTAATTTACTTTTTGTCTACACTAGAATTTATCCAGAAATAGAAATACTTTATAAGGCAAAATAACGTTTGCCGAGTCACCTAGTATTATTATAGATCTAGAACATGAGTATACTCCGCAAAATCCTTGTCACCATTTTCAATCCAAGAATTTTTTAATAGAAACTTTGAATAATTGTGATAATCGAGTGGTCTCGGTTTGGGCGCTTATAGTGACGAAAATAAACAATATCACCTACAGCATATTGTCTGTTTTGATTTATAAATTTCAATTTTTCAGCCACGCGCTTTGTTTTCAAGCACCTAAAAACAATGAAGTTCATTTATTTTTGTAACTTCATATGTGATGGAAATCCAAGTACTTGTTATGTAAATAGAATACTAATAACTTGTAGATAGATTCCAAAAATCTTGTTGTAGGAATTAGGAAATTATATAAAATTGCATTGACGTCTGATTTTTGCTATTCTTATCTTTAGAAATAATCATTTTTAACAACAACCTTGAGCTAACCAAGAATGTAATTAAAAATCTTTAAGAATTTATGCATCATCTAACTGCAAAACTACTCTGTTTGTGATAAAATTTACTCCAAGAACTTTTCGATATTAAATAATTTTTCATAAAACTTTTCTAAGCGGCTCAATTAAATAGAAACTTAAAATATTTCTTATCATATTTTTACTTCATTAGTTTTTATACATTCAGTTTTGTAACAGAAATCCAATAATAATAAACGATTAATTAACGTAAAATTTAATAAAATAAAAATAAAGTATTATTAATAATAATTTTAGGGCATCACATGTGAAGTTTCTACTGTGATCCAAATGATAAAATGCTTACAAATACTCGTTTGTTATTATAGCCACAATTCAAGACAGTTCAAATGTACCAGAAAGTCGCACGGTATGACAATAACATAAATACTGTACTTTTAATAATCACGTATCAATAACATTTATCAATATTATTACCAAGAAAATATAATCCATATAGTAACCTTCATTTGTATTACTTATCGGATTACAGTGGGCATGAGTAAATATTAAAGAAGAGTGTGAAGAAACTTTAGCAGCAATTCGGGGTAATTATTATTAGAATTTGTAGGTAATATTGTAGTTTTGAAAGTACGTTAAGCTACGTGCGTAAATATAGGTTATATAATACGCAAAATTAGATTACAATTGCTCTTTGCTTTGGTTAACTACCGAATTTCTTTGATATTAATCCGATATAAAATTATTTAGAAATTTAATTAGCAGATATTCGATTATTGGCTTATACATTTTTTCCTAAGATTTTCATTTAAATCAAATATTTTTAGAATAGTTTTAGTTGTTTAGGTGAAAAAGCTACATATCTATTCATGCTCTACATTTTTGTGTGACAGTTTTTTTTACACCATTTACAGGTTTCAAATTTTCTTTAATTTCCTAAAAGTACTAAAGTCTTAGGAGAATTTAGGTACGTTTTTATTTTGGAAATTTGTACCGTCTTTTTTTCGTGTTTTATTTTGTTTGTATCTTATTATGCTCTCACATATTACCATTTTCGAAGATCCTCGAATAATTTTCATTCGGGAATTATTTTTAGAACTTGTATTCGAAAAAAAAATAAAAAATATTTTCTATTGTACTTTTTATTTCAACTTGTTTGCCATGCAATAGACATTTTTAATTACAAGGTTTGTTAATAAAATATCTTTTTTATATTTATCTAATGCAGCTAATAATAACACTTATTTATTAATAAAAACTAAATCTAATTTTTTTACACACAACCAATCGATCTCATCCAATTTCGTTTCTGCAAGATGTCACTGGATCCTGCTGCCTCACCAAACATTTGTTCAAGGGGAAAAAAATGTTTTGTTCAAAAACAAAAAAAAAAACAAACGAATGTTAAACGTACTTTTAAATAATACAAACTGCTTCAATCTAGTTCTAACCTCTATTTAAATTAGCACAACCAAGAATATTAATAATATAATTGAAGGTTTTAACAACAAATTACATTTGCATATGAATCAATTTATTCCTAAAAGCTCCGAGTTTAAACCTACCGGTCCACCTTGGAACACTAAGTACTTGATTGAAACTAAAAATAAGAAAAACAAGTTATACAAAATGTATAGAAAGTCTGGTTCGTTTATTGATTATGCCAAATATTAGTCGTGCTTTATATAACTCGAATCCAAGAGCTTTCCACGAGTTCGTCAACTCCAAAAAAAAGATCAATGTTATTTCCCTCTGTTAGGAAGTATAAACATTTTGAAACAATAAGTAATTTGTTTGCAGATTTCTTTTCAGGCACCTATTCTGATAAAAATTTTGGTGTCCAGCTCTTCTCAACTATCAAAAGTGCCATATCGGGCTATGTCAGTTCCATGAATCAACAGTTTTGAGCTGTTTGAAAAGCTTAATTTTCATATAAATATGGTCCGGATGGTATTCCGAGTTGCATTCTTAACAGATGTGCTATGGCATTGGCAAAACCTCTTACAATAATCTTCAACATATTATTAAAATTTTGTTATTTTACTAAAACATGGAAGAAGTCTTTTATTATTCCAATATTTAAATCTGGTTGTAGGTTAATGTGGCCAACTGAACTTAGCGCTATAACTAAACTTTTTGAGAAAATTGTTACTGATCACCTTTCACATAAATTATCGTCCATATTGGTTCCTGCTCAGCATAATTTAAGAAGGGGTTGTTCAACCGTTACCAATCTTTTTTAATTAACAACGTTACTCAATCGGGGATTTTTTCAACGTAAACAAGCTGATATTTAGGTACTTGATAAGATCAACCACGAACTTCTGATGGGGAAACTTGATCTTATGAGATTCACAAGCAATTTACCTATGTGGATTAATTCATATCTTTTAAACAAAACTCAAAGGGTTTGTTTTAACACTTTTACTTCCAAAGAATTTTTGTTTTATCTGGTATGCCGTAGGATACCCATCAGGGCCTTTAATTATTTTCCTTTTCTGTTAATGATTTACCCAATGCCATACTCAATACAATACTCAAACGTCAGGCTGATCATATTCTTCTGTAAAAACGCTTAGATGCATTTAATTTCTGGTGTAATATTAATGTTATGGAGTTGTACCTTAAAAGTGCAAATACATGTGTTTCTTCCGAAGATGTCACACAAACGTGCAATATATTATAAATGGCTGTAAGCTTGAGAAACTGAATGGTTTTTCAACTCTTTGTATTTTACCAGATACTAAATTAAATTTTATACTGCATTTTTCGTTAACCATTAACAAAGCACGTGCAGTTCTTGGATTCATAAAACGCTGGGCGAAGGAGTTTGGTGACCCATATGTTATAAAACATCTTTATGCGCCTTTTTTCAGTTCTATTCTGGAATATGGCTGGACAGTTTGGGATCCAAATTATAAAGCCCATAGTAATAGTATGGATTCTATGCAAAAGCAGTTCTTTTTATTTTGTTTTCGAGGCTTACAATAGAATCCCTTAATTCGACCTTCCTCCAATGGCTAATGTTACCTTTGTTTTAAATTTAAATTTAATGTTCAGATTTTTTGATTAGCAATACTTTATTTAACATTCCATTTCGTCCTACGCGCTATTTTAAATCACTGGGTAATTATAAATTTTATAAGCATATTGATTTTTCTTTACATATTAATGCTGTTAAATGTCATCTGAATAACTAAATTTAAGCTTTATGTTATTATTATTATTATTTACTCTTTTAATGTCTTTAGGAATCGTGAATCCATAGACTAAATATAGAAATAAATAAATTGCAGTCAAATCTATTATCAGTGAAAATAAATTTTTAAAAATTGAAATAGTAACAAATTTTGTATTCGCTTTATTACATGCGAAAATACCAAGCTTATATATTCATACACAGAAAATATATGGCAATGAAGATTGGTAAAAAGTATCAGAATTTAATTAGTAATGGCATATTTTCTGTATAAGAACTAATAAATAATATTGTTATTAGTGAATTGAGAGATGCACGTATCTTAAGATGCCGCAATGCTGATAGTTAAAACTATGTAAATCCACTGCTGTTCTGAAAACGCAAACATTTTTGACATTACAAAAATTAAATTTCTGCAGATATTAAAAATAAGCAACACGATATTTCAATTAAAATGCTGAAAGTGTCGAAAACTTATCCAATTTTGCTGAAAGATGGCTCGCAATTTTTATTAGATTCAATTATGAGGTCATTTTCAAATAAAAATAAATTTAAAACTTTTTTAAAGTGTTTTCGGATGGAATAGGAAATTGCAGAAATCAAGAGAAAATAGAAAAAAGAAAGCTTACGTAAAATATAATTCAATAAATTCTTGGACTAAGTTTTGAATAAAAATTACTCTGAAAATATCAATTTATTTTGTTTAGTTCACAATCTCACAATCACATTTGGGAACTCTACGATTGCCGTATTCGTTTAACTACTTCAGCCGAATTCAAATAATACGGTTCTCATAATAAATTAATTTGTTAGAGGGTGTTTTTTATCGATACATAGAACTTGAAAATAAAATTAAACAAAGATTAATGTTTTAAATCGACATGAAATTTATTTTATTTGAAAAATAATCTTCTGGCATATGACTGCCATGACTGGCTAGAAACAAGTTTGGTCTGGGGGTACAACTTTAGATGAATTTTCCAACATTTGTGACTAATATCTTGACAATAACGCGGCGAATGTTGTCTACCAAGTGGTCAATCGTTTAAGGCTTATCGACAGATAACTCACATATCCCTACAGAAAACAGTTTAGCATCGTTTAATCGTATGATCTCGGAGCCCAATTTAAGTGTCCAGAATGTTAAATTATTTCTTTAAATAGGTCAATTGTGGCTGTGTGACATGTTAATGATTGTACAATTAGTGAACCGAAAAGTCACTACTCATGGCTTTGCAGCCATTGCCACTGCCTGTAACGTTCTGCACGTTCGTTTCTAAAAAAAGACGGAAGAATGTAAAAAAATGATATGCACATACAGTACATCAAACAGTCAGTTGTTCTGGATATTACATTTGATTATAATGATTATCATGACTTCAAATACGATAGTTTATTTTACTAACGTAATCATTCAAATAAAACTGTCCCTCAAATGAACAAAATTCGCTTATAACATCGGGATGGGAATTTCAAAACAAATTTTCACAATTTAGAAGCGTTGCTCAGGCGATAGTCTATTCATGTTGAAATGCCAAATCAGACTAAACATAAATCACTTAACTGCTGAAAAATGACCGCAAATTATAAAAGAGATACCAACTTAAAGTTTTACACCTCCCCAGGTGCACTGTTCCTGGAGGTGTACAGAAACTTGGGCTGAGCTAAGGTGAGCTTTTAACATTATAATGCTATTAAGCAGTAAGTGCTTTGCGCGATAGGTGTTATTAAAATTCAGTAACAACATTTAAAAAATGTCATGGTAAAAAAGGCGACTGGAACATGAGTCCTTAAGTTTTTCCCAAATCCAAAATTTATATTTTCATGCAAAAATATCGTTTGTATGGAGATACTATTTGTACTCAATATGATGATCTTTTACTCTGTCGTTTACCACTATTTCAGAGATAAAGCTTGTAATAAATATTGTGATGAAACGAAATGGTTACATCTTCAGGAATGAATCTTAATTAATTCTGTCATGGCCATTGTTAAGAAAGTTGAAATTAATTACTTCCGTTCAAAATATATTTCCGAAAATCACTGTATTACGCCTTTAAAATCAGTTTATAAAAAGAAAGTATGCAACATCAAGGCACTGTGATCACTGTATTACGCCTTTAAAATCAGTTTAAAAAAAGAAAATATGCAACATCAAACCACTGTGCAAAGCAAAACGATTTATATGTGTGCACACGAAAAATATTATATATCTGAACATAAAAATATATTCTCATATCTTTTAGTACACATACCACTTTGTAAGTTTGTGTGTTACAATATATAATTTACTATCTATAACTAAAAATAATGTATTAAAATTGATTTTAGTAATAATCTTTAAATCTAATGGTGATTATATGTCTCGTTATAGTCAATTTGTGCCATTATATCAACAAAACTCATACCACTTATACAGGCGGACGGAAACCGATACCAACACATTTAAGCGACAATGCCATTGTTATGAAATATGGTGGGTGGCGTGTACGTAGAAGGGAAAGCTGACCAAAAAGTAATATAATCCAAATTTATTTATTATACTCAATAATAGAAAATCAAATATATGAACATTTGACAGGAAGAAGTGGAATACAACCAATTCTACCACACAATATAAAAATACGATAAATACATACATACTCGTATGTAGAGGCGTATGCATATTGTAAACATATATTTCTTTAAACTATAGAATTAGAGCTCATAAAAGTTTTGTTGTAACTAAATAAATGGTCTTTCTACGCATTTATGTAATTTAAATATCTTTTTCGAATTTAACTTTTTTAATACAAAATTATTTTTCCTTTTTGTAATCATTGAACTTTTATATATTTATTCGTTATAGTTATTTATCTGTGGAATTTTTAAAGATATTGCGGCCGCAAATGTCACCTATAAGTGACAGCAAAAATTTTTAATAATATAAAAAGAAAAATGGCTATTATCGAGTATAGTGTTGTTAATCAATCAGCTTAGCGGCCAAAGACTCTGAATTTAAGAAGGGAAATCATACTTACAAATAAAAATGTGGTCCAGAAACAATTAAAGCATGGGTTTCATTCTAAAAATTACTTAAAATTTAAGTTAAACTCTTGTATTTACCAACAAGGGTTAATTAGAGCTAAAATTTGGAATTCCTTTCTTAAGTTGTATTAACTCGTATGTTTCTTCCTAAGCTACCATAGTTCTTGAATTTTCAATGTAATTGCACTAACAGTTGTGATACAGATTCACGTCATCATCTGGACATTTAGCCTAAGCCGACATTTAATGTTAACATTTTTTTTTTGTTTTTAAAAGAGAAGTAGCACTTAGGCAACGATGCCTATTTAGTCAAGTACCGTGCTACATTCTTTAGAAAAGGGATAGAGAATAGATTAAACAGGTGGTGAAAGTAGAAGGATAGTCGGAAATTAACTGCCGTATAAGACAGCACAGCGACCAGTGACTATGCCTTCATCGCTGAGCAGCCCCACCGACAGTCAATTTTTATTTTTGTAGTGAAAAAAACCAAGGTCTTCGTTGGGAATCGAACGCACAACCCCCATATTTAAAAGCTAGTACACTACCTACTAGCCTACAGGGGCACCTTTCAAGATCACTTGTCCAATTTAATAATAATAGGTTGAGACTAAGAACACAATTAACATTAAGTTAATAAAAAAAAAACATGCGGTAACATACAGATGTTACCGACATGTTGTGGATTTGGATAACCCAATTGTTGAGCACGTAGACGATTTGACAAATTTGCATCTTGGTCAAAAGTGTGGCCCACGGCTGCGATATTTTCAGTTGAACGAGCCAGTCCAATACGCGAACGTTGTCGCACATTTTGTATCGACTCTGTCGACTCAAATTTAACAACCAAATTCTTAATAGTCTTAGAAGGACGACTTTGTTGTCAGAAAATTTAACGAATTTTACAATTGAAATTTAATAAAACCGCCATTTTCATAGTGGATTTTAATTATTTTAATGCAGTTTTTCGTGCGAAATTGAATTCATTGTAACAATTGCCAATACATCTGCTACAAATACGTCAAAAAACTAAATTTCAAAACTATCAAAACTGTATTGTTGTTGTTGCCAAAATTGAAAAACAAACTTCTTGTTGAAAAACCCCACACACAAACAATAAGTGTTAAGAAAAGGCTGCCATACCTTTCCGATATACTCCTACATACAGCAATTGCGACTGCAATGCAACGAAATTAAAATAGTTCTTAGACATTTTTATTCGCAGCAATTAATAAAAAAAAGCAGCGCGGAGGTTGAATTTCTAACCTAACAAACTGTCATCGTTATTTGAAACCAACTTCTTCTTGAAAAACCCGACATTAATATAAATACTATTTTATAAAGTATAGAATTTTCATTTTGGGTGTAGGAATTATAATATAATAATTAATGCAGTATATTTTGATTGTATACTAAAAATATACAATACATAATTAATCGAATCATCAAGCTGAGGATGAGCTTCAGTAAATCGTAGTATGGCAGCTGCTCTATAATTTACAATACCTTGCCCGCTACAAAAGTGGTTCACAATGATTCTAGGCATTGCCATTGTATTACATAATGGTTTTATAAGTAACTAGCGCGGCGTACAGATGAACACATTCCCAGAGCTTGCTATGTCACAAATAACATTGGCATCACAAATACATTGTCGTTTACGAAAGACAATCTTTAAATTGTTTTAGAGCCATACAGTGTTATTGCCCCATTTTTATTAATGCAGTCTAGCTTTCAGGCCTAATCCAACGGACGCAGCGTCATACGCACTCGAACAAGTATTGTGCCATATGTCCGTACCTACGGTTCCTTTCGTCCTACGCAGGAATGCTATCGCAATAATATATTGTCATTATTAGGGTAAAACTAACCTATGTCAGGGCGGTCTATACCCAGCTCACGTTCCCTTGACCCTTTGACCTGATTCAATGAGTTCTGAAAAAAACTAATGATTCTATACATAATAACAGATCTGCTTTTCAAATCTTACCAAAACGCTGCGGGTGTTACACAAAAGTATTTTTAGGTATTCAATATGAAAAATAATAATAGAAAACACTGTATTTTTGTCAAGGTTACAAAAACATTGGAGAGTAAAAAGTATTTTCTTGCTATTTCAATTTCTTGTTGTAGAGCTTTTCAGCTTTGCCAGTGGTTTTGTAATTTGGTACTGATTGGTTGCTTAATGACAGCATTTTCATGTTACATACTAAACTCCATTTCATTTGCTTACTGGGTTATAAAAAGAACATACACTTATTGGTAATAATGTATATTTCTAGCGAAACAGCAAAATACCGCGTTAAAATGAAAAGTAGTAAAAAATTCAAACCAAATACCAAAACTCTACAATGCGTAACAAAAAATATGTTAAAAGCGGAAAGAATGGAACGGATATTCGAATATGTAAAAAAACAATTTTAACAAATAAACAAAAAACAAAAGTCGAGGGTTGAGTATGTAGAACGACAAGACGAAGAAAAAAACTGACATGGAAACGGAAATAATGTTAAATGGTTTCGTACATACATATTTCAGTTTTTACCTGAAATCTTTTTTCCTTACATTTTGTAATTAAGCATTCGATTAAATAACATTCTGGCATTAAGTATTCCACAATACAAAACAGCAGTAAATACTACAGACAGAGGGAAAGGAAAAAAAGTAAAAAATTAACATGCCAAAACATTTAGACATTCTTTAAGAGATTCTATCTACTACATGATAAAACAATAGATACAATTTAGGTGTACTTGTACACCTGTAATAAAATGTTTGTAATATGGTGGCGTAAATATTCCAAAATATATATGAAAAAGTCAATAAAAATTGACAAACGAAACGTTGGGTAAATATGAAATAAAGTTTTATTGACATAAACTATTTTAGCCCTGACCAACTTGAGATTATTAAACTAAATCAAACAATGTATGCAACATATTAGCTGCGTTCCACATAATTGCTTGAAATATTGTTATCTTTAATTATACATAAGACAGCTAATGTAGAAGCATTTCATTTTATAAAACTTTGAGGGTGACACTAACCATCGTAATTAGATAGTTTTTCTAAAAATTGGGGTGGCTCTAGCCATATAAAAAGGAAAATATCTATCGACGCAAATAGAAACAAAAGTAAAGTAGTATTTCTATTGCTATTGGAATTTAATTCAAAATATTGCACATAAATAAATATTATGAAATAAAATTAAAAAAATTTCGCCCACAGAGATAATAAAATGCACCTTCGAACCTGGCTAAAGTGAATGTGCTTTATTTACTTCAAATTTATTTGATCTGCAAAATTCTTTCATGAGAACAAAATTGCACCTAAAAAAGAAATGCTTTCACAAAAGAGTGCTACATTGTGTGATACACTGCAACAAAACAATTTAAATTTAAGTCTGTTACTGTTTTTGGTATTCACCTTATTTAAGGTAATATCGATTTGCTTTTTAAAAAAAGCCTTGATGAATCAGTTATATCAGTTATGACAGAAGGATTGTTCCTTAATAATTAAACTTTCATTGTTTGCAGATATTTTACAGAAGCAAAGTAACACATATTGTTACGGATGTGTCTTGCTTAAGTTTTAAAATAATATAATTAAGCAATAAAGCGAACTACTGGGTATGTTGTTTACGAACTGCGTGGCTTGCTAAGAAAACTTATGGTACAACAACAAAATTTCTAGTTACAAACTGCGTAGAAATTTTATACCCACAAACAACAACAATTTGATATGCTATTTACTAAATGCGTGGCATGCAAGACAAAAACAAATTTCTGTTTACTAACTGCGTAGACAACAACAAACATATATGCTGTTTACCATCTGCGTAGTTTTCTAAGAAACCTTTTCTACACGAGACAACAACAAATATTTTGAAATAAATTCCAAGAAGAAACTTTATCAGTATAAAAACAAAAACAAAAATACACACAGACATACAGGCGCCTATACATTGGACAAACACCATACAGCAACAAAATGTGATACAAAAGGATTGGAAGATTCTTAAATTTTCCAGACTTTTAATGGACAAATATAAAAGGGCATCGTCTAAGTGGATAGTCAGTCAGTGTAAAATTAAATCTCGTGTCAGTAAATTGTGTAGCTAAAGTACATAAAATTGTTAATAATTTAAAAACTCTAAAAACTGGTGTCAATCATTTTGCAATAAAGAACTCACAACAAAACGTTTATAAAAGGTATAAACGTAACAATATTATAAGTGTATAAGAATGTAATAAAAACTAAACTGGTGTGGCAACAAAACTTAAAACCTTTAAAATAGAAGTGATTAATGTATAAGAGTGAATCGGTGTCGTCTTATTTTCAAGTAAAACGACTTTTTGGGCAGAAAGCACTTATTTTTTCTTTGAAGATACGCGAAATACAACAATCCCATGTTACCGACAGTACACAACACACAGTCCTCATAGAAATAATAAAATGTTATTTATTTAATATTTTATTTATTTCGAAATAGATCTTTTTTTGTATATTTTTGATTGCCTTATGAGAGCAAAATATAACTCTGCTGTAATTATTACAAGAACTTAGGCTTACGTTCTCATTCTATTTGTGGAAATTTATTTGCATATGAAATATTTTTATCCTTAACCAACCAGTGATTTGCAATTAAATATAAACTATTCTATTATAAATTATAAACAAAATATTTTTTCAAAATAATCAAAAATAAGTCCGAAAATACATAAAATAGAAAAATCAACGTACTGTAAGTGGGATAAGTCGTGTCATAGGAATTTTGACAGTATTTCTGTACGTAGTGAAGTAATTGTTTACGTTTTATAAAATGTTATAAAAACATGTCGTTTACAAAAAACTGTACTTGTATTGTAAATTAAGCCTTTAAACTTATATTTTTTCTTTGGGCTTATAATTGAATGTATGCGTTTTGTGTTTGTTATACTTTAACTATTTCCACCATGTACTATATCACTGCTGATGGTCAATGTAGTTTAGCATGAAATGATGTTATAATTACTTTTTCAAAAATTCTACTCGAGAAAATTTAACAATTTCAGTGTGCTAGACATTCTGTCTACTACTTCATTACAAAAAGAATATATGACTTCTGAAGAAAACAAGCTCGTTTCATAAAAAAACGATATTAAAGCTAAAATTCTGCTATCGGCGCAGCTAGACCAATAAGTAACGATTTTTCTTTTCCTGATTCGGCATTGTATTTGAATTTATAAAGGACTTACTTTTGAGTAATACCATTAGTAGCGCATGCTGTGACAGCTTTTGTCTTAATGCACAATTCACTTACTGTGATTTACTTGGAAAATTATCTTCCAAAATTATTCATTTTCCCTATTTCGTTTTTCCTATAAGTATATGAAATGTGACGTAAATCAGTAGTTAGCATCAGCAGTGATTTTGTGATAAGATTTACATCTGCAGCAGACCGTAAGCCTTAATCAGATGGTGGTCAAACCATTGGGATTGAAAAGCAACGTTATTCACGCCCTAGGAAGCCGAGGACTAATTCTAGCAACAGGTCTTTCCTAGTTGCAATTTCAGCGGTTCCAAAGGAGGGTTGGAAACCACTACTCCTTGCTGAAGAGCTGGAGACTATCCAACTCCTGGTCCAGAACACATGACTAGCATGCTCACTGGATCCGGATCATTCACCCGTTGGTGTTATTAAAAGCGACATGATCCTGGCCCACTAAAACAGTTCATGCGGGGACCACTAAACCACATCCACCACGATACTCCCGAAGGGCCAACCTCAATAATCAGGCAGAGAACAGCTAAAAGTCTAAAGAGACAATTAGCGGAACTCTGAGGCTTACTAATTCCCGTGGAAATAATGCGGAGCTCCCAGTTGACACCCTGCTTGCATTCAGGGGACTGGGCTCCCTTATACCCCCAGCAGCACAGGTCCCCGGGGCATCAACAGTGATATCGTATCTTAAAGCAATGCATCCAACTGGAAATATTCCATTAAAAATTAGTTTTTACCGCGACGCAGACAGAGCTACCACCTATAAACGCTGAATGAGCAGGTTAACTTATGCTTACTGTTCGAGATGTTGAAAAGCCAGTTTGTAAACTAAACTATTACAAAACGAGTATCATATTATGCTTATAGAACTACCTTAAGATGCTGTCAAAATAAATGTTGTTTAATTTTTGTTACATTGATCAGAATGATTCCAAAGCCAGAAGAAGATCGCACAAAAGAAGAATCATAAAGATCCTTTTACCAAGAATGTCAAAACTATTTGAGAAAATCTTAATAACTAACCGGTTTTCCACAGCGAAAGTGAAGCCCCCTTGTAGCATCCAGAAGTTTTCAGGACTATATACCTCTTTTAAGCAAAAATAACATAACATATAACATTAACATTAACATAACATTTGATCTATGCAAAACATTACGACCATCTATTCGAATAAATAATGAAGTAATTCCTTAACTCTCGGAATTTAAATTTGTGCAAACTTTTACTCGAAATGAGATTCTATATGGACCAAGGGAATATAGTTATGGAGATTTAAAAAAATTTCTATTGGTAGATAAAAATTCGAGCCTCAATCAAGACATAAACTTTCCGTTGCCATAAGTTAGGCCGACAAAAAAACAAAAGCACATGTGACAAATTTCTAGCACTACACCTAGTCCGTTGTGTATTAAATAATTGTGGTTAAGCTCAACTAAGAAGAATAATTTTAAAGTTACAATAATTAATCTTGCGAAAAAAACTTGGAATTTTCCATATAAAATTTATTCATCTTGGGTTCTGTTTGTCTTACAAATCTGTTTATAAGGCTCTATCATTACAATCTATATTATGAGCGCTGGGTGACAAGAAACAATAAGTGAATTTTAACTTTAATTTCTTTTTCTAAACGATTTTTATTAAAAAGTTGAGAGACATTAAAGTTCTTAAAAATTGTAAATCAATAGTTTCGGAGTTCGTGATATATTTAGAAATGCTGCATCTTAAATAGAATTCTTACCTCAGCTCATTGACGTAACGTGATATCACATGTACGGTGTTCAAAATTCGCCACTTAGGAGCAAAATTGATTTATTTAGTTTTTTCATGTAAACTTTGTTGCTTGTAATGTAAAAATTATTTTATTTTTATTTGGTTTTTGTGTCTGTGGGATATAGACAACTGACACATTATACAAGCATGCATGTAGACGAATTACTAGTGGGTTACATGAACATGTTGGTTATATTCGTTTTTTGTTTATGTAAATATGTAAAGTTTCTCTACATCAACATATTCGTTACTGTTTTTTGTTTTTTAGTTTTTTTAGTATTTGAATTAAGGGTAAATTTTCAGGTTGGAACAAGGATGACCAAAATAAATGTTGTGTAAAGGAATTAGTTGCTTTTCGGCAATGAAAACAAAAAAAGTGAACAATAAAAACGGAGGTGGTTTTTATATGGGAGGTAAGAGTTTAAGGGTTTATCAAAAATAATGTTTGCATTAAGCAAATAAATTATATATTCGCCGTATGACTAAGCAAAATTTGGTGTTTTCTTTAGTGGTTGCTTATAATTCAATAACAAATTGTGTTATTCAGCCGTGTCGAATTTTCCATACTCACCACCATCAAATAATAACAGCCTAGTATAATAAAAGTAATAACGCGTTATAAACAACTTGTATGTCAATTTGCTTATCAGAGGCATACAAAGTTGCGTCAACTTTCTCGCTTGTTGCGGTTAGAGCTTGAATTGATACAAAAGAAAGTAAAAGGTGAAATCTATTTTTCATTACATATACATACATACATACATACATACATACATATATACGTATATATGTGCCCTTCAATATATTACTTTTCACAATTCCATCGAGTTTTTAAAATTATGCTGAATAATGCGGAAACGTTTTGTCAACATAAAATGATAGTGAATTTAAAAGTGATGATTTTTTATCGTCTTTGATCGTCTTTGAAATAGTTTTGCGATTGTTGCAAAAGAAGCAATAGTTTAATGATAAATCTTGAAAAGTTCAAATAGGTTTAAAACTATCAAAAAGACATTCATTCCAGAGTTACAATGCCTGCTTTTTTCATTTTTGTTTTGCTCCAGCTTTTTCTATTTGTAAAAACAAATAATTTTATTTCTACTCAACATATGTTTTTTATTTATTTATTTATTTACAAATCTATATATATAAAAGAGGATGTGTGTATGTATGTAAGAAATGGACTCGAAAACGGCTGGGCCGATTTTGATGAAATTTTCAGAGAATCTTCAGAATATTCAGGCGGGTGACACTGTGAAGTCCGATTTTTGATTTTCGGTCTGTGGGCGGAGGGGCGTGGCAAAACCCACCAATGACATATACATATACATATTTATTATTATTTTTTTCTTTTTTATTTTATTTTTTAAAGCCATTGTTATGCTTTTCAAAACGAGATATCAATCTCTTAAATCGGTTATGTAGTTCCGAAGATATTTACAAAAAAAAAAAAAACTCACTAATATATAATAAAATATCAAAATTTTAAAACTTCCGAAATGTTGCATTCAAAAATCCGAGTTTTCGGTTTATTTATATTTACAAAATATTTACATTACTATATAATACAACATATTCCCCGCTACGCTGGTAAAAAATAACGGTACAATCCAACAAACTTTGCTGTTTTGTGTTCATAAGCGAGAAACCTATAAGTGAAATCAATTTAGTAAATAACAAGTGTTTTTAAATTTACAATAGTGAAATAACTTCACAAATTATTTTTAATGCCAATTCATCATATAGGTAATATGATTACTGTCGTTTCAACAACCAATAATAAAATGTTATAAAAGTAAAAAAACAAAACACATCATTGTTCCTTTTGCACTATTCCAGTTTACTAAAATGCCACCTAAAAAAACAGCTCTTGCTAAAAAAACCATCGCAACGCGGCAGCAGAGGACAAGAAGAGCCGCTGAATCAGCTGAGGAACACGAATCACGTCTTCAGGAAAATCGTGAAAGGGCATCTACGTCCGCGAATCAAAATCAATCGAAGAATGTTGTATATGCTTTTACATATGCAATAGAATAAGACGTATATTAGCACACAAAAATATTGAATTGTGAAAAAAATAAAATTATTAAAAAAAAAAACTAAAAACGAAATAAAAAGAAATTCTGTTCTTTCTGATTAATTTTCTTAAATGATTGAATTTTTTTCGCGCACAAATGACTTGCAAAGCAGTCACGGGCACGCTAGTTTATTATAATTACAATTACAACAAATCAAAAGCTAAGAGCACTAGCTACGATGGCTATCGGCTTCTAATTTCATGTGTGTACACCCATGTATATTTAGAAATTTGATCGGTAAATTTTCAAAATTTAAATTTTGTCGTGCAAAGAAGTTTTTTTTAAGAATTCAAAGATTTTCTTAATATTATTACTAGTTGGCGTTTTTAGCAAGTCAAGGATGCTAGTCGAATTAAAAAACCGATACGCGTGCGTTTACGAGAGCTGGACAGTCTGCCAAGATATGGAAAACTGTCAATGGTTGAGAGGCACAGAAAGTGCATGTTGGTTGTACCGTTTTGTCCAACAAATATTGATGAGTGAGACGTGTGTGTGCTAGACGTAGCCTTGTGATGCATTTATTTTGTAAATAGTTGGTGGAAGATGGCAGAATTAACGGCTGTTTTGTGGGGTTGAAGATCTTATAGGGGTGGCTGTATTTGTTCCATTTGTGTTCTAAGGATATATTGTATTTTATGGTAGCACATCTAGTCAGAAATTTCCTGGATTTTGGGATAAAATGGTATGTTGGTTGCTGAATTACTGCTTTGGCAGCTAGGTCTGCTGCCTCGTTGCCTATGATGCCAATGTGACTGGGAATCCATAGCAGTCTAATATTGTTACTCATTTTTATTATTAGCTGTTGTATGGATATAATTAATTCGTTCTTATTGTTCTGATTTAATGCAGCATCAAATACGGAACGACTGTCTGTGCAGATTATATACTTTCCATGTGAGATTTGGCAGAGCTGTAGGGATTCAATTATTGCTACGGCTTCAGCTTCAAATATAGTTGTACTTTGGGGCAATAGGCCTATTTTCAGCGTACTTCCTGTTTCGTCAGATATAGCAAATCCGACGTGTTTTGAGGTCTTTGATCCATCTGTGAAAATGAATTGCCAATCTTTTTTCTTGTATTCGCTGTACATCTCGTTAAATAAGGATTTGAAAACAATGGGATTTGTATTATCTTTGCTATAATTTTGCAAATTTTTTAAAAAGTTGTTGGGTTCAAGCATCCAGGGGGGGTTGGTTTCCAACCTAGGAGAGTATTCTCCTATAACGTATCTTTTTGCAGTGTTGACAATATTCCATATGTATTATGTAGTAAAGATCAAAAATAAGATTTTCATTTTATTATCTACCGCCTTAATTCGGACATATTGAACACTTCAAATGCATGTGCAGCAATAATGAACTGAACTCACTGCGATTCGACTAGAAGTATGTTTTGGTTTGTCATAGATGTTAGTTATTTAAAATTGCATACGTCACTAAAAACAACATCGGCTTCATCATTTTTATTTGAGCGATCGAAAGTGTTCCAAAAATTAAAGTTCCAAGCAAAATATACTATAAAGGAAGAAAACTGTAGCGTCCGATAGCTTACCAATGATATTAAATTTTATTCATCATAAATGCATCAAAAGACCGGTTTTCTTTGATTATGATAGATTGTGAAGGTAAGATATTTTATCAAAATATAAAAAATAAACAAATTAAAATTTGAACAAATTAATTAGCTGAATTGCGCGTATTTTAAGCTGTGCCTCAAAATCATTTCAGTTTTGTATTACTACATCGAATGTATTTAATTTCTTTTCAAACTTAACTTATTATATTTCAGGTGAATCCAGAATTGCAAATTTGTATATATATATATATATATATATATATATATATATATATATATATATATATATATATTTATTGTGCTGTATAAATTATATACATATAAGATGTATTATTTCAACAATTACTCTGAAACTACTGATAATACAATATTGTCCGCACAATGTCAACCTTCAGCGAATAAATTTTTAATATAAATCAGTCTACGTAAATACTTCTACAAGCTGTATCATCAGAAATGCCGACGTTTAGTTTATATATAGACATCGCCATATTGGGGATTTAATAAAGAAAGAAAACAATTGTGTAGCTTGCGCTGCAACTTGACACGACAATAGTAAAGATTCAATCGCAGCATTGCTCTAAAGTGTCACACCTCAGCGTTTCTAAATTTTTGTTATTCGAGACTTGTAAAATTTAAGTTCTAGCGGTAACTCTTAAAAGAATACGCATTGCTTATTAGAATTTAGGAGATTTAACTTTTGAAATTTAAAATTACCTTTCTTTTTGGGTCAGCACTCAGGGGATGATCCCTACTCATACAATGCATTGTGCCAGGAAATTAGGTTATGGGGGGAGTAGCGTTTATAGACAATCGATTTGAATTTTCCTACATAAAAAGTGACAGGAAAGACATCTCGAGGGCTGTTTTACTAAAACACTAATTTTCCCTGAAATGCATAGTGCGATTGACTGGCTAATCAATCAAATATGGATGGACTCTCAACGGAAACCATGTTCAACTAAAACCGTGCGAGTAACGGGAACATATTTTCTAGTTTCATTAGAGCACTTACCGTAGTAGTAACGATAAAATAGTGAAATACAACCCACATTGCGTCGATACTCCACTGTATCTAATGAGCCTCTTGGCCCTCTCGTAAACGCACCTGAGCAACTCCAAAATACACTTCCATACATGAGAGTTGTATTCTATTTTTAGATGAATATAAGTGCTATAAATACTACGATCAGATGGAGTATCTTTTACTCCGTTTAGAAACCTGTAAAATGTGCTTAGTCTATCGAAAAATCACACTGTATTTTCATGACAAGAAGATCAAGAGTTTCTGATTCATAGTAGGAGATGCAGCACCATTTCCGAACTTATATCTATGCGTAGGCATGCAACAATCAGTCTTACGGGCATTAAACTCGACTCTATTCATGCGGCCCCATTCGAAGATTGTTGCGAGAATATCATTCATCGCATTATTCATGTTTTGTCTTCTGGAATCCACCTAAAACTGGTTCGATCTATTAGTGAATGATTACGAATTTGAAATGGTTCTGTTATCTGCGAAAGAGTATATAGGATGAGAAGCTTAACAAAATAAGCAGTAGTGTAGGAGAAAGAATGGAGCCTTGCAGTACCCCTGAATTAAACTTGAACTCATTTCATGAAATCCCATCTATAACAACGCGTACGGTGCAATTCGATATAAATCTGGATAATTTATCACTGACACCAAAAGCAACAAGTTTTGTCACATTCTATTATGACTTGAAAATATCTAGAGCCACCACCTTTCTTTCCCTGAAATGATGTATGGAGTTGCACCATTGTTCCAGCAGGAAAGCCAGAAAGTCACCCGCAAACCATACTGTCGGTCGCTAAGTAAGCTGTGGAACTTCACGTACCTCACAAGATGAAAATTAATCATACTTTCCATCACTTTAGAGTGCAGAACAAATTGCAATTGGATAGTAATTTTCTGAGTTGTTAGTCTCACCTTTTTTGGGGATCAGCCTTACATTAGTAACGTTCCAACAGCTTGGAAATTTGCCGGTATGGTATAAAGTGCTGAAAAGGGCTACCCGATAGCGTCGAAGGGCACTGCTTCAAGACTACTGCTTGAATCCCATCCGGCCCAGGAGACTTGTTGATGTTGAGATCTGCTTAAAGCTTTTTAACCGCTCGAACTCAAAAGGACATCTTCAGAATTGTAACGGATACTCTGTCGAGCTTGGGCGGTGGTTGGCTGCTTTCCGGCAAATAAAAATTATTTGCAAATGTACCAGCCAAAAGGTTTATCAACCGGGTCAGTGGATGTTTGATCGTTCTTTAAAAGAGTCGGAATTGAAGAACTAGAATTATCCCTTACCCTTTTACCAAATGATTGAAAGCTCTCGCTATCTAAAGGATTAGCAAGAACTGTAGTATAAAGTCGCTCATCGTACAGACTTTTTTCGCGCCTTAGTACATTGGTACACGAAGATCTTGCCCTTGTGCGTAGCGAATTAGTATCTGCGTTTTTGTTTATATGCCAAATACTGAATGCCCTTTTCTTGATGTGACTTAATTTTTGAACATTTGATTAAACCAAGATTCCGATATGATTTTAATCGAAATTTTTTTGGATGGAACAAAAGTTTTTATTCCAAACAAGATGATGTTTACAACCATGGCATCGACATTGTTGTCCAAGAAACAAAGTTTCCAATTAAATTGACTAAAAAGTTCATTGAGCTCAAACCGTAGCCGGTTTTGAGATCTTATGAAATTTCGAATATAAAAATGAGGCGGAGATGATACAGTGATCGGTGTTGTCCAGAGGTGCACAAACACCAACATCATATATTTGGAAGTGTAAAGTTTGACAGTATTTATATGCTAGATATATATAATGATATGAAGTGGCCTTGTCTAGAGCTAGAAAACTAGCTTTTAAGCTGAACTCGAATAACTTTATCTCACTTTATGACAAAATTTAAAACATTTACTTCATGCTTCTAAATATACATACCATGTGTCCGTACCTGTATAATGCGAAAGTTTAAATAAAATAAATATTAACAACGTTGCGTGTTGAAATTATTTTATAATTTCGCAGCATATCCGCTTCAGCATGTTTTGTGGTTATGCTCTTAAAGAACTCGCTAGTATCTAATTGCGTTGCACCGTAAATTACTAACAACCATTTCCTACATTGTTTGACATTATTCTGAGTTAAAATATAAATCTTTGCGCTCCTGACATATGTGCATATAAGCACATACATATTTTACTTTTAACGCGTGATTTTAAATAATTTTATTTTAAATCATTATTCACTTTTTTATATTTCAGTTAGAGTAAATTGTTGTTGTATTCATTTACATATATGTATTTATGTGTATGTATACATATTTATGTTTTGTATTCCGATGAATTTTCTTTCTACTTGATCGCATGTGTGTGTGTTGATTTCAACAATAATTATTATTTATTTCTGCACAATCAAATGCGTGTTAACGAACAGTATTCTTTTAATTTCCTGTGTATGAAAGCCATACCTCTCACTGTATTATATTTTCCTGACTAAATGTAAAAATAAACAAATATTGTGGATTGAAAAGCTCAATGTTGCTGTTAAAACCTTAAACATACATACATACATATTGCTATGCGGTTTACAAAAAGTAAATAATGTTAGTAGAAGCGTACGAGTTGAAAATACAATCGTATGGATGTTACATAGTTCACAGTAAGTGCTATCGAAATATTTATATAATTTTTATGAAAATATAAATAGTGTGTTATCCGACAATAGTCTTCTACTGCTTTTTATTATTCAAAAGCCCTATTAAGTTCATATCACAATCTTCATTAGTTGAGGATAAGAAAGGGTTGTTGATGCAACCTTATTTCTCAAATGCCTGTGATCTGATAAATGAATGTAATCATGGGAACAAATCGAGCCACTCTGGCTTACTGTATGAAGTAAAATAAATCAAAATCAAAACGGGAGAAACAATTTAACTTTGTGCTGCTTTTGTAAAAGTATTATAAATAAGATTTTTGTATTTTTTGTAAAGATTTATTTTTTGCCACTGTACAAGAACACACTACCAAAATCAATAATATTTGAAATATGACAGTTGCGTATTATCAATTAATCACATAATCACATACTTGTTAGTTGCAGGATGGGGTAAAAATATGTTATGTTATATGTTTAATAACACATATAATACATATAAATTAAAATATAAATGATTTGAAAATCGTAATTTTTTACTATTTTATGAAAATTTGCGTGTTGTGGAACTACGACAAAAGTTAGTTTCACAAAAAATCTTACATTCTATACTTAACTAGCATGCCCGTGTCTGCTTTGCAAGTCATTTGTGCCCTAAAAAATGCAATCATTTAAGAAAATTAATCAGAAAGAACACAATTTCTTCTTTTTTCGTTTTTATGTTTTTTTTTTAATAATTTTAACTTTTTCACAATTCAATATTTTTGTGTGCTTATATAAGACGTCTTATTCTATTGCAATGCTTTTACACATACGCCATTCTTCGATTGATTTTGGTTCGCGGTATAGCCAAACAAAGCAGTTGGTTTATTAAAACGTGGACATGATACATATAATCTACGTTGCGAAAAAACAGGGATCATTGCAAAAGTAACACGCATGGGGATCTGAAGCCATTTAAAATCAAACGGCAAATGTGGAGGAATCATAGGAATGGGTGGTATCAGCATATCCTCGCCATTATTTTTTCCTTTTAAAATTTTTGCTTCAATCACATTTTCAGGAATAAACGTGTCCCATTGCAAAGTCGGGGCTGGAAGATATTTCTAAGCAAAATAATTTGAACACCAACTTTCCCTTGTAGGTGGTGGGGCGACGGTCCTTGTAACTCCAGCGAATTTTAAAATTCGACTGGATAATTTACAACATCGTTATGATTGGTAACAGAGTCAACCGATTTTTAGATTAAAATTTCCCCGAGAATGTCATTCAAAATTGTAACATTGATATCCGAAACATTTGCGTTTTTCGCAGCTTAGGTAGCTCTTTCCCTCAACCAATCATGGTTTTTAAAATTTTGTGCAATACCAGGAAATACTTTTGTGACCAATTCTTGCTTTGATTTTGCAAAGTGTCAAAAATTATCTGGAAGCGTAATCATTTTTGTGGTGGGATCAATTGGAATTGCGCCATTACCAATATCTAACAATTGCTTTGAAAAACATTCGGCTGATGGATCTTTTTCGAATTGAACAAGTAAATTACACACACACAAAATGCAACAGAATGTGGAAAACAAAATTCTCTATTTGTTTGCACATCCACTTGCTATGAACATGAGCATATTTCGATTTGTATTGCCGTCGCATTCTGTGCAAGCACACACACAGACGGCAACGTACAAACGAAAACACACATCTCATTTGACGCAAAACATTGAATCGAAGTATGCAACGGAAAACAAAATTTTATTTTTTTTGGAAAAATTCGTCTTGTTTCAAACACGCACTGTGGACGCACTATTGTTCATAAACGCAGAAACAAAGACACAAACCAGCGAACGACCATTACGAAGGTACTGTGAATTTGGTGGAAATCCGACGGCGCATCTCGTCAAACACTGGCAACCAACGGACACCTATTTTGGGCTTAATTTTTATATATATAGATATACGATATTGTCATATAAGGTTCGAAAATTTGAGGTTAGTAAGTAAAACACACACTTTTTTCGACAACTTCAGTTTTACTGATAGCAATGCAAACAAGAAATATGGGAAATAATATTGGAATTTGCATTTAGGCAAATGTGTACCTATAGCACGTTTACAGATGTCTGCTCTTTTCTTAAAATATTGAAGCAAATTCTGCAACAAAGCTTCCTTCATATCGCCAATGCTGTGCCGCATTTCATTTTTCAGAGTTGTTTACGTAAATCCGATCTTTTTAATGCCTCCAAAAAAATTTCCAGCGGCATTAAATTACAAGAACGAGGCGGCCAATTGACAGCGCCAATTCGAGAAATTACACAACCGGAAAATTTCTCATGCAATAACTAAATTGTCTGTGGATGGCGCACCGTAAGAATAACGATGACTGATGTCAAAATTCACAAATTATGGCCGAGTTAATGGTGACGGCATTTTCGTGCTCGTTTTTGAAAAAATCCAGACCAATTTCAGGAAGTAAAGCAGTGAAATTTTTACAAGTACAATTAAAATTCTTTGTTTAAGAGTGTAAATTTCCAAGCTTAAAATTTCCCAACTTCTTCTAAGTAAGTATCAAAGGATGAAAGCTCAATTCTTGGTATTTGGCGATTTGACAGACAATTTACTTCCTAAGCTCAAATTTGCCCACCCATTCGAAAACTCTTTTAAATAGAATCCTTTATTCATCAAATTAAATAAATTTTGTTTTAATAATATTAATCATTTTCGGTATATTCTTTTAATGAACATGTTTTTTGTGTACTTGGCCAGTGCCTCTTGTAATGGTTGTTTATAACAAGTGAGAATATACTTTTAAAAAACGTTTGTGTTTTTTTTCAACTTTTCGGTAAAGCTACCATTTCTTAAGCTTCCATTTTTTTAGGTTAAGGATGACTGTGGTAATCTAGTCTTTTTTGTGAGATTTCGGTTTCCGACACCAGAAATAAAAACTTTATTAAACATCAAATAGCAAACCAGTGTAATATTGCTGCATTGTAAATTATTATCCCAACAACCAATAACATTATAAAAATTATATAATTTATTCATATCGGATGAAATAGCTGCTAGCTATACGTGATGCGCTAGTTGCATTAGATGAAGAAACCTTTATGAATATTAAAGAAAGCTCTCTGGCTTTAACTAAATCGAAGGTTAATTTTGATAAAACATAATTTTTCATCAAAAAACTCATAACTTTTAAGTAAAGCCTAAAGAGACACTAAAACTACTTTGGGACAAAAAACTAAAAGGTTTAAAATTTGAGAGTTGTGGCAAACCTTTCCTTGTCGGAAACGTTCTAGCTGCGAATTGTGATCCTTAAATTAGTTTAGTTGATATTATAAATTTGTAGCGAATGGTTACGGAGTTATTCAAATTGGTGTTTATTATAAAGTTGCCATGTTTTAAGGCGAATTGGTTTAGAACATAATTACATTTTGATAGGCACTGCAGTAGCAGTGATACCTCCCTTTGGAGGAACATTTGATTTAGCTATCTTGATTCTTGATTATATCTCCACAGCTCTTATATGACTAGGTGCTATAGTGATAAGTTCAGAACTTTTCTTGAGATCCTAGATGGTGCGCAAAAGTGTTGGTTTATTTTTCAAAATAAGTGCCTGCAAAAAACGCTAGTCAACATCTGTTAGTTCCAAATTCTAAGCCACCAATAGTTGATATTTCATTGCTTTTGTAGTCATGCTTCTTAATAATCTTACCAAACATTTCTAAATTTTATTGTCTAATTAAAAAAAAAAAGCTTTCTCGCTTACAATGCTGTTATTAAAATATACATCACCAGCTTTAAAGCGTTTTAAGTATTTATGTCATATTTCAGCGTAATAGAACTTGAATTGACACGTAAATTCTAGAAAAAAGTTAAAAACTTAAAGCAGTGACATATAAAAGAACAACTCTGATATACGAGTATGTATATGTTCTATTTTACAAAGTTGGTACCGTCAACCTAATAAAGTTAGCAATAAAAACATTATTACGTTAAAAGACAGACAGGACACACACCAAGAGAACTAGATGAATGTATGACATTACTAAATCCTGACAAAAAAGGATGAAGGCTAGATATTCTTGGGAACATGGATATCTACAAAACAAGAACTTTTATCAGTGACATTATAAATGAATAGATATCTACCACCTCATAGAAAATTTTCACATCAATGAAACTACTCGTACTCTAAACAAAATAATTAATTAATCGCGCATAAAATAACAGATAACGTGCAATTTACCGACATAAGTAGATATAACCCTAATGAAAAAACTACCCAAATCCAAAACTATTTATACTAACCTATGATAATTCTCGGAGACTATTTGAAAGGCGGCTTGATAATCGCCTCGAAAGCGCTCGCCAATCGTACTAAGCAAATAGCCAGTAACGACGGTTTTCACCGGAAAGTATGACAAAAACAAAAATAAAGTCAAAACAATAAAATTAATTTTAAACAGTAAGAGAGACTGTAAAATTTCAAGGACTTTCTCTTGATTTGTGTATAGTCCAAATAAAGGTCTATTAAAATCAGTTTATGTCCAAATGCAATAGTTCCTTTTCTGCGAGCAAAATTTGTGCCATTCAAATCAATTAAGGACTATAGAAGTGATATGTCATATATCTGCACCTGTAAAGTTTTTCTTGTATGTATAAAATAATAATAATGTTACCGGTGACAGTTGCTTTCTCTATTAAAATTGTTAACTGGACCGGGCCCAGTTCTCTGAAGAGTTTAAAAAGTTCGTTATGTGCGACTCGTATAATTACTTACTTACTTTCATTCACTATGCTTAAGCTAGTGGAGCAGAAATTGTTCTTTAATTGAAAAACGGAAGATCTAAATTAATATGAATTTAATTAGCATAAATGTGTTGTTGTTGGTTGCATTTTAATAATTTTGAAATGTTGTTTGTCTTTAGTTTTTTAAACTCCACAAACAAATATTTATGCATTCATGCATTATTCTCTAATAATGGTGACATACGAATGCATTAAAATGCAGGCAATTTGTAAACTTTTATGCACATATACATGTTGGCAGATTTGTGTATGTGTGTGTGTGTTAGAGCGAGTGTGTGATTATTTGCAACTTTATTTAAAATTGGTTTGATTTTTTGCTCTCATGCTGCGTGTGCTGTTAATATTTTGGATTTTTGCCAAAGCACGCATTTTGTTGCACGCCATTAGAGCAAATTGTTTTATTGTGTGTGTGTGCAGATAAAGTTTATATAGTGTTCTGAAATTAAGATTTTTTTACTGTTTCGTTGTACTTAACAAACTGTTCATGCAAAATTAGGACTAAATTTTTTATTGCAGTGATTCAAGCTTATGACACAAAACAGCATAAATATATGACATCAACTGAAGCATAAACTTTTATATTACAATTTTATTGGAGTCTAGTTAAAAAAGTCGTGATCGGTTAATAAAATATCTAAACCAATTTGGTAAGACTTCAAAAAAGTACAAACTTACCATTGCATGCAAAATTAAAAACGAGAAAATTGAAGCACAATTTACTATCAGTTTTGAATTTGGCAGCTGGCAGTTTATAAGTGCATAAAACTGTTTAGAACTTTCATTTCAAATATTTAAATATTTATTTACTTATATTTTGTTTAAACTTTCAACTTTTAGCGTAGCGTACATCATTTGAAAAGACTTTGTACATTGCGAGTTATAAGATGCTTGTTGCAGCATCTTGTGTGGACCCAGACTACTAGAGGCGGCAATAATGCACTATGATTAGAAAAACTAAGGCGACATAAACGCTGCTTTTTGATTATATATACATACATAGATCACATATATCATGCTGTGAACTATTTCTTTATCTGCCTATAACATCGATGCTTTTAAAACCAGGGCACTCCTTATTATGAATTTTTGATGAAATTAAAAAGAAAATATTTACTTTTAAAAAATATTAATTTAAATAATTACCGTTTTTTTAATTCTTTTATTAACCATTTTCCTTTCATATATCCGCTAAAGAAAATGAAGTAAAACGGAAATTAGTTGTTAATGCTAAATGTAAAATACTGTATGTCACTTCAGGTTTTTTTTTCGAGCAGGGTGCAGTATTTCCATTTGTGAAATTAAATTGAAAACTATAAAAACTGTAGGTGCATTGAATTTTGCATGAACAGTGTTTTACATTTTTAATGCTTTTTCAACATTTTATAATTTCTAGCACAAATAAATAACACATATGAGTGGAAAAATTACCCTCCTCAAAGCTATGAACTGATAAAAAACAATGCCAGCAAATTATTTTTGATTTTGTTTGTATCATTTATGCTCTTGGCCATTGACGCATCCCTGTTTTCGTAAACAACATTTAAAAGAAAAGTGGTCAATTGTGACTAAGTGTTACCCTACAGGTTGAAGTTCTATAAGTTTAGAAAAAGTGTGAAAATTCTCTATGATAATGATTGGATAAGGCAGACCAAGCTGGATTTTTTGATTTTTGTATGGCATGCAAACGTTTTTCTTCACAGCAAAAAATTGACATCTGACAAATGAGTGTTATTAAAAATGTAATAAACAGGAGTTCAAGGTCGCTATTAAGATATCTAGACCCAAGATGTGAATTAAAAAAAATTTACGTTTTTAGAACATTATCATTATTAATCAGACCATATAGTTTGAGATATTTGTGGTGCAAAATAACGAGGAAATGTTTTTGGATGATATTGAAAACAGCTATTTTCCATAAATTTAAAGTTAATTTTAGACATTATTTTCGTATGCATCTTTTTACATACATATATGTTAAATTATTTTAATTTAGGGTAAAAAAGAGTTCTGTATTCTCCCGCCATCAATTTTCTGTTATAGTGACCCGAAAAATAATTTTAAATTGCGATAGATAGTAAACTAATAAATAAAACCTTATCACATAGTACGACGATATAAAAAGAATATTCAGAATGAAATTGGTGGCACAAATTTCATGGAAAAAATATGAAACATCATGCAACACTTAACCAAAAACAACCACTAGCTCTAGCGTCATAATTTAATGTTCCATCATTAAAATGTCACTTTTATTTTAATAGAACGTAATTTTCTGGTTTTGCGCAACTATTTGTTTAAAGTTTATATGAAAGCGGTCATTAGTAATTTTCCACAATATCATCGCGTATATAAATATGTACATATGTAAATTCAATGATAGCTTTTATTTTTTTACGCATTTTTAACGCTACCAAACTGTTTGTTCGATTGCTATATAACATTGCCAACTAAGTATTTTTTTTTTTATATTTTAGGTGGGAGTGACACTTTCAATACCTAATAAATATCATTTAACATACAGATAGAAAACATTAATTTACTAAAGCCCGTAAACTTTCTTTTAACTGCATAGTGGCGAAAAATAAAATGGATTCACCAATTCGATAGAAAGTGATTCATAACATCGTATATATGTAGTTCGAGAATAATTCAAATACAAATCCGCTTATATGCATTACATGCCTAGAAATTGAAGTTGGAAGAACTCTGAAACTGTACTCGAATAATTCACTTAATGAAGTGCCTTATGCGAAACATCAGCTGACATCACTGCCAGTAGTAAATAAATTTGAAACCTTCTAATCGATAGGGACATTAGATATTAACGACTTATCAACGACTGATGTGTAACAAAACATCAAATATTAGAAATTCTTGAAAATAACACCAAGCAAGCTCTCACCTATTTTTAACCGTAAGCACTAAGTGACGCAGCATATGTGGAGTGTTGATAAATATTTAAGAGACATGAGACATTATCAAGGATTTCAAAAAATCGAAAAAACTCTAATATTCAGGTAATTGAGTTACATATTATTTCTTGGGATACCTGTGTCCATCGGAAAAAACACGTTGTAAGGATGACAATAAATATTAAACGGTTCAGAAACCCTTATTAGAGTAGAATAATCGTTCATTTTTAAACGCATCAAATGGGGTATATATTAAAACGCTTCTGGCAACCTCTCCTCTTCACGTTGGTAGACTCTGCCGCACAAGTTTGTGAAGGTATAGCCTCGTTACCATCTTTTCTGTAGTAGGAAATGACTGTGAAGTTAATGGCTAATAAACACAAAAAAACTCGCACTGAAAAATACATTAAGCTGTATGTGAAAGATAATTTCTAATAAATCTAAGTGGAAAATGGAAAAGAAAAGGATCTTAGTTATAGTTAAAAAGGCCAAATAGCTAAGATATTTCTATTAGGTTATTGCGCGAGATATTGGTCGACTTAACGAAATTGTACTGGAATATCTAACAAATATTAAAAACAATTAAAACAATTAAAAAGAACATATTCAAGACGCATTGAGTCTATCAATAAAAAAGTTGGTTGAAAAAGCGTTTAGGTGAAAAAAGCCTTTAGAGGTTGTGAATATCTGAAATTTAGAAAACTACAGAAAAACCACGGCTCAACAGTGAACTCAAAGAAAAGTGAAGCCAACATGTGATATGGATATATTCAAGTAAGACGTACTGTGTTTTTTAGACACCAAGAGAAATGGATAGCCTAAATGGCCATGATAGCAATTTTTACGTTACGATAAACGAGAAGCTGGTTTTGAATCACCACGACAGCAAAAAAGCTAAAGTAATGGTTATCGATGCTCTAATATGTCACAACACAAATAATTTTAAAGTGTAAAAATGGTTGGAAAATCTTACACGATTCTACTACAGTCACTTTTATCTATAGTATATTCTAGTTTTGGATAGTATATTAATTCTACAATAAGAAATTTGTGATTTCTTTGAGGTATTTTTAATGGATTCATTTTAAGAATTAATGTTCTTAGCTTAACAAGAAAGCTATCACGCACTGTAAATATGTCAAATCTTATAAAGGTAAAAATGCAAAAAAAATATATTTTAAAATAAAGTTAAAAGCTGAATTGTTTCTTAAGACAGTGCTTATTTTTGCTATCAAGAAGACGTTGAAAAAGAAATTTAAGCAGTCCTGATTATATGATCAGGAGTGTAAATGTTAGTTTTCAGTTTTATGTTTTTATTTGTGTAATTTATTATTACTTGTTTTTAAGTTACTTTATCTAGTAAATCTTAATGCATGGATTGCAGAAAATAATTTATATAACTTTATAAAAAAAATTAAAGATATTAAAACATAAATATTCATTATTATGAAGTTGACCTTGATTTTTGTAAAAGGGTTTGTTATTGTCTCTTTTTCTTTTCTTTAGTTACGTAATATTTCTTCTTGCATTTTCCCGATATTAGGAGAAATTAATAAAAAAATCGTTTTCCCTGATATTAATTTGTATCGATAGGTATCGGTTACGTCGGCAATATGTCCTCAGTTTTGGCCAAAGCTCTATGGATGTACACCCGAGGTTTATATAATATTTATTTTATATTTTAATTAAAAATTATGTGCAGAACTTTGGAAATAAAAAATCCCGTTTTTGGCAGAATAAAAAAAGTATCCTATATCTAGTAAAAATGATTTGTATTGTTTTGTAATTCATATATTTATTTGAAATATGGCATCAACTTAGGTATTGGGGGTGCGTGGATAAGATTTAAATACAATATTTCGATTGATCAAAGAGAAGAATATAGTTACCGGGTATAAGGTAAATAATAATTTTTGCCGTAGACAAAAACGTACCTTTGGGTTTGCGGGATGTTTTCCATAATAAATACTTTTCGTTTTTTTTTGGGTTGTATTTCATAGGAATTTATATAAAAGGGTAACCAGCCTAAACATTAGGTATATCAGTGTATAAATTTGCATATAGTGAGTCAAGAATAGTTACATCATTTAAAATAACTGTACCGAATGAGTTGGTTAGCATTGTAATTTCTCCTGAATTCTGGCCCAATAGTACATACGTTCGTGAAATTATGTTTAAAACAAGGCAAAGAAATTCTCTTCAATTAGTTGCATTTATAACAATTATTTCAAAAAACTAAATAACTATATTGAAAACTTTACTCTTCTATACCTAAATGTTCGTGGAATTAATACAAAATTATCTGTTTTATTCAATCAACGTTTATCATTTGACTTTCAAGCTATAGCGTCAACTGAAACTTCGCTTATTGAAACTGTTTTGAATACAGAAATATTTGACTGCAATTTCTAGCTTACCAACTTCCGAAGCTTTATCAATTGCTTCTTTGCTGAATATTGATTTTATGGCTATTTTTTGTAAATCTCACAAAAAAAATATTTATTACCTGTTCATATATCCCTACTAATTTTCATGAAACAATTTACCAAAAACATACTGAAACCATATGGCCGTCGTGCATATGCCTCGTCAATATGGAGACTTTAACATCGCTACAATTTTAGGAAGTTTTCTAATGATGATGGATACCTTATATCCCATAGTTCTGGTTCTTGCTTGAAATGTATTGAATGTATATTGGATTTAAATCTTAATCAGATAAATGACATCTATATTGACCTCTATAACTTTTTGGATTTAGTTTTTATAAATGGTTGTCCTGACACGTCGGTTATTTGAAGTGACCCATTAACTGTATGAGCAGGTCGATATAAATCTAATTACACATCCACTTCTGATAGCAATCCAATAGCTCACAGTTTATGTTTTAAAAAGGCAAATTATCAAAGAATAACTAAACTACTTAATGAAAACGACTGGAGAAATCTTTTATCAAACGTTAACTCAGAAAACAAGTCCGAGATAATTGATCATATTGTTATGAAATTTTATGATAAAATATATTTTATATTTAACCAGAGTATTCCAAACCAAATCGTTTTTCCTTTATCTAGACCTCCATGGAATTGTAAATTGCTTTCCAAAATTAAGAATTCCAAGAAGAAATAGTATAAAAGTATAAAAAAACTGGATCGTTCGCAGACTTTGTGAAATACTTTATTGCTCGAGCCGAATACAATAAATTTAATCAAAAATGTTATAACTGTTACCGTATAGAAATTAAGAACAGCTTCAAGTAGAATCCCAAGTCTTTTTACAATCTTATGAGTATAAAAAAAATCTACTACCTTTTACCTTTCCGCTTTGAATCAGATGATAACGCAAAAATAAGTAACTTATTTGCAAAATTCTTTTCATCTACCCATGCAGACGTATTAACTTTAATTAACAATTAAAACACATTCAGGAAGTCAAATCCTTTTAATGCCGTTTTTAGATGAAATATCTGTACCTTACGTTTTTAAAAAAACTGAAACTTTCCCATAAGAGTGGACCTGACAACGTTCCAAGTTTCGTTCTTATAAACTAAGCAGAAGCCTTAGTAACTCCTCTTACAATATTGTTCAACTGTTCAATTAAATTTGGAAGATTTTCAGAAGTATGGAAGAATTCTCTCATCATTCCCTTGTTTAAGTCTGGTAAAAAAATGACATTAGAAACAACAAAGGAATTGCTAAACTGAGTGTAATACGTAAACTGTTTGAAAAACTAATTACAGATCAATTGTGCCATAGAGTGTCTTCAATATTATCGTCTAGTCAACATGACAATCGTAACCTCTATCTCTAACCTCTTACAATTCACAACCTCGTTAGTCCTGTTTTTGTTTTAATAAAATGTAAACTGATGTACATAGGCTAACTATGGACTGCTTATCAAAAAACTGCATTATATGGAAATCACACAAAATTGTTTAAATTGGATAAATTCATATCTTATCAACAGGAAAAAGAATGTTGTATACAAAAATGCGATATCTAAGCTAATCTCCGTTTAATCTGGCGTTCTTCAAAAGAGCCATCACGGACCCCTTCTTTTTTCATTTTTCATTAAGAATTCTTTTATACTATTGTGTGCGGATGATGCTAAAATATTGTTTACATATAACAAATATGATAATCATATATTGCTACAGGCTGATTTAAATTCTTAATACTTCTGGTGTGAATCAAACTTAATGAATTTGAACTTCGATAAATGTAAATATGTATGTTTCTTCCGAAGGAACCATTTAAATGTTAGAAATTCTTTGAGTGTCAATGAGCTGGAAAATTTTTGCAGTTTCACTGATCTTAGTATTATACACTACCGTAAACTAAACTTCATGTAACATATAAGATGCCAGCTTGGTTCATAAAACGTTGGGCAAGGGAATTTAAAGATCCTTACATCATGAAACGCCTAATTACATCATTGGTTCATCCAGTTCTGAGCAATTATATGGGATCCACAGTACAAAACTTACACCAACGCAATTGAATCATTTCAAAAACAATTTCTAATATTTTTTTACATAGACTACAATGGAACCCGCTATGTTTGCTATCGTATAAATCAAGACTTGCTCCTATCAAGTTAGCATCTCTGGAAAGTCACAGAACTATGCTAAATGCCATGTTCATTTTAACACATTTAAAGGTAAAAACTGCTCTAAGTTTTTAATTAAAATTATATCTTTTTGCGTTCGTGAGCGATCTTCCCGATACGTTTCCCCATTGGATATTCAATATTTTAGAACGAAGTAATGCAATCTCTGATCCTGACATTAGATGTTGTAAAGCCTTTAATAAATTATGTTTTTGTGTTGATTACTCCTTCTATAAAAATCTGATAAAACGTAATATGTTGTTCTCATTGAATAATTGCTAATTGTTGTTTTATTTTTTCTCTTATTCAGATTTGTATATATGTAGATATGTACTAATAGTCTGTAAGAATTATAATTTCATAGACTTAAATAAATACATAAACAACACAAATGTTTTATTTTCTATTAAAATAAAAAATAACTTTTTATAATTTCAAAGAGGAATACTTTATTAGTATTTATTTGAACTTGTTGTTTATCTTCTTATTATCTATATACATATATCTATATCTATATATATAAAAATGAAATGGTCCATGTATGTAATGAGTTGGAGTGAGAACGGCTCGAGCAATTTGGTTGATTTTTGTTTTATTCGATTCGAAATTTTCAGGAGATAGTTTGTATGAAAAAAAAAGAATTATAAAATTTTCCGGAAAACTTAGAAAATTCATTTATTAATTTTCTTCTGTTGTTGTTGTAAACACAAATAAGTTATTCACCACTCGACATGTTCGTTCGAACTGGTTTGTGGTTGTTTGCATGCTAATGAGTTTGCATACGTGCAAACACACGTATACATTCTTAGCATTGGCTAAAAAAACCCGTAGATCAAATTAAACAATAAAAACATAAAACAAAAAAAAACAAAATAAGAGACCAAATAAAACGAGGCAACATCTTCAACTTCGGCGAAACCAAACATTGTTCTAAAATGTCTACAGTCAAAAATGTAATTTTTGTGTTTGAAGATTTTTTTTAATTCATTACTATAGCTGCCGTCATAATTTTGGGGAAAAATGTTACTTCAATTAAAATTCGCAATAAAATCACATGTACATATGTATGTAAATAGATTGCATGTTTTACAATACTTTTAAATATGTATATTGTATGGAAAAAGTAAGAAGTTAAAATCCTTTGGTGAATTTGTTTTCAATTTAGTAAAATATGCATTTTAAGTTTCATTTTTAAAGTTTTCTTCCTAAAAGTATATAAATTTATACCATAAAAATATATTTATATAAAAAATTGACTTACATATGTACTTATACATACATACATACATACGTTTTAATAAACATAAGCAAGCTTTGCTTATGTTACAGAATTTGTCAGGAGAGCCCATCGAGCATGATACGTTTTTAATAACTGGACTTTATATTGAAGTAATTTTTTTTCACATAAGAAAATTTAAAGAGCAACTCGAAGAAATAAAGTTTTTAACACATTATATTAGTTTTTAAGAAAAAGTATTAATTTTTTTATACATGTTTTTGTATTTTAACTTTTCAATATACTATGTATTGAATCGTGTTAGTGAAAACATAAATAAATCGTTTAAACTTTATAAAATTCCTTAACAGTGCTCAGTGATTTTATTTAGACGTGTTGGATAATACTAAAAGTGAAAATTTGAATATATATTCTACGTACATATGGACATATTTATGTATGTATGCACATTATCCGTGCTTTAAAGTTTTTCGTGTGATTTGATTCACATAATTTTAAACTGGTCGAATACCAGACAAAAATTAAGGAGATGTTGAAAAGGACAACAAGGATAATAAAAGCAGATATATCGCACACATTAACAATGATGAACACATCCGCACCATCTATGAAAGCGCTACCAAAAATATACAAGCCAAAAAAATATCTTGTTCATACTTTCCAAATCTTTCATCATTCGCCTTTTCATTATACTATTCTTGTGAAGATACATGTTGTGCAAACCGAAAAATTCATTTAACTTAAAAATTCTTTAAATTGATGCTTTTAAAGGGCAAGAGCAATTACTATAACAATATAAAGTCTGACTATATAATCCGAATACTATTTTCTATTTATTATTTTATTTACTATTTTTAATTATTATTTCTTCATTTTGTATTTTATTTTTTTTTTAACTTATTTACTAATTTTTTAGCGGCAAAACAATTTTTGAAATTAAATAAATTAAAATCTACTCTGCCTTTTGTCATTTAATTTCTTTTCATTAAAATAATCGAAAAATATTCAATGAAATAAAATCTTGGAAACCTACTCAACACTCAACGCTCTACAATTCTAAGCGGCAACATGTTAACGTCTTGTCTGGTTGATGAAAACGAAAGATGTAAATAAGTGACAATAATTGATGACATAAAATTAAAAATATTAAAAGCCGGCAACTTTATTTTCATACAACTTGTGTGCTATTATTGTACATTAATTATGTACACCTACATGTATTTCGCTGAAAAAAAAAATAAAGAATAAAGAGTAACGTTTTGTTATTTGTTTAGATAAAAATGTTCATTTTACAAAACCAAAATACATTACCATCGAATTACAATCTTCTAACAAACATTTTTAGCAGTAATTAACTGAATAATTCTAGCTTTTATATCAATAACTAAACACTACTTGTCAACTTTGTTATTTGAGAGTTACTTTCCTTAACAAGTAAGATTTTATTTGGTTCAGATATATTTTCAGATATAGTGTGATTCGTTTTACATCCGCACCAGGCTATGTAGCCTTAATCAGATGGTGGACAAACCACAATTGTATAATTTGGAACGTCATACATGCGTCCTAGGAAGCCGAAGACATAATTCTAAGCAACAGAACCACCTAGTTGCAACTTTAATGATTCCAGGGCAGGGCTGCAAACCATCACACCTTGCTAAAGAGTTGGAGACTTTCCAACTCCTGTCAAGAACACATGTCTAGCATGCTCACTGGACTGGATCATTCACTTTGCGTGTCATTATCAGTGAGATGATCCTGGCCACCATAATAACCATTATACTGTTATGGGGCCGCGAAACCACAACCACCTCGTTACTTCCATATATGGGCCAACCTCAATGATCAGTCAGAGAACTATTAAATGTCTAAAGAGACAAATAATGAGCTCTGCGGCTCACTGATCCCCGTGGAAATAAGTGGAGCTTCCAGTTGACTCCCTGCCTGTCTTCAGGGGACTGGGCTCCCTTTTTCACCCAGTTGTACAGATCTAGATAGCTGTTACGTACTATGAAGACCATAAATGTGCCCCCGGGGGGGATATTTTCAGATATATTTTACTTTTAATTTTGACTGTGCCGTGAATAATATAAAAAATATATTAAAACATTCAGTTTGAAAGAGTGCTGTATTTAACCGCGCCGTGTCTTCCCCTTTCATTGTAAAGATATTGGATATTGCTTTACACTGTTATGCAGCAGTATATCTTTGGTTTTTATTCTTAAGGCTTTTTACTATTATTAAGAAAATGACACAATCTCCTTCGCAGTTCCATACAGCAAAGCAAGAACAATAACAACAATAACAAACAACAACAACAACGTGAAAATATTCAAGCGGCTGTCTTTCGTTGATTAAATCTCCTTTGACTATTAATAGCAAAATTCGCTAAAAGAAAAGCTAACTGAATAATAAACTAACAGGTTCTGCAATACAAACACAGATTAGCTATCTGTCTATCAACATATTTTATGAAATCTAAATGAAGGCTGCAAACAGAATGACAAACTTATTGTAGCTTTAAGTCAACGGGTGGTGAAGATTAAAAATCATTTCAACTAATATGGAACTGTAAGCATACTTTTGTTAAGAAGTGAGTTAGTAAGTTCACACATACATATGTATGCCATGTTCAAATTAATTTTATAGTCCTTTAAACTCTTTAGTTTAAATGTGTTTAATATGTAACAAATCAAGAACATTCTAGTAAGTTCTTAAAATTTTAGATAAAGCTCTTCTATTATATAAAATTCTACGTTGAATTTTACATACGAATATAAAAGATAATCTCTACTTCAAGAAATTATATATTCGATTGCTTTAAGGCATTCCTTTGATACTTAGGTATATAAATATATTCGACACTTCCATATTGCTCAATTTAAGTACTGCATATTGTTTTTTTAGTCGTATCACGGTAGCTGCAGGTTTTTTCCGGACTGAGTATACTAGCCATTAAGTAACGGTAAAAAAAAGTTTTCAAGATATTCAATTTAAAGCATAAAAATTACTAGAATATTTAATTTTGAATAACTTTAATGGGAAAATACGACAAAGCTCAGTTTTTAGTTGCATGCAAATTTAGTTACAAATGTGAAATATTAATATGAAAGTACAAATAAGACAACAGATATTTCGCAATATTTATCAAAATAATCTACGTTAATTTATGTTATATTCCTTTAAATATAAATATTTTTTGACATTTTCATAAAATATTTATTACTGAACAAATTTTCAAGGCACTCATATAGTCCATATATGGATTTTATTCCAAATTTTGTATAGAAAACTGAAGAGTCTTATATCTCAAGCCGAATTGATTATATAAGAAATTTACTGAACCAACACAGCAAAAAGACAATCAACTTAAAAATTATTATTAGAAATTTTTTGAATAATAAATATTTTATGAGAATAACATAAAATGTGTATGTTTAAAGGAGTATAGCACAAATTAAGTAGATTAACTAAATAATGATTCCAAGTAATAAAATTATTTTCTTCTTAAAATAGTATTAAAAAAATTTTAAAGAAATTTAATTAAAATAGAAATTTTTTAAGCTGCAACAACTAAATCATAAATAGTAAATGAGCTTGAGTTCGCCCTTTCTCGTTTTTGGTTTTCTGCTGACCTATTAATCTATAAAGAAATTTATATTATTTTATTTTATGAACTCAATAGTAATAATTTAATACCTTTATTTATATTTATACATATTGTTATGAAGAAACTCGATATGCCTTTTTACTTCATATCCAGTTTTTTCTTAATATTAATCTTTAATGATATACGAGTTATCAAAAAATACCAAAATAATTTTTTAGTAATGAAAAACCTTTTGTTCAGTTCATTTTAATTCCAGCAAATAGTACTTTTTTTCGGTGACTAAACAAAAGGGTAAAAGAATGTGTGTGATTCCGTTAGTACATTGTGCTATGGCTAAACATTAATGTTGATAAGAATAATCTTCTTTTATATGGCTAAAATGAGTTTTAAAAGTTAAAACAAAGAAAATCCCTAAGTTGACAAACATCAATTTACAGATAGTTTTCCATACTTTCAATAACTGTGTTAATAAAAAGTTATTTCTATTTTATTTACACTTTTAGTAAAAGCTGTTAAACTTAGTTTAATACTTTCTTCTTTATAACTTTGCTCTGAACTTTGCTTTCTTCTTTAAATATAACTATTATATTTTGTATATTGAAAGTTTTTTAATAGACTTACAACTTCTCTAACATTTCATTTTTAAATTATTGAATTAATTACTTTAAAAGTAACTTAAAAATAAAGACAGAGAGTTAATACATAAAGAATCTATTAGAAAACAGCAATTTTAGTAAATTTAAAATATAGAAAATATAAACTATTTCAAATATTGAAAATTCTATATTCTATATCATCACTTTGTTGTTGTTGTTTTGTGGCTTAAAAGCAATTATCATAAATTATCACAATTTGAGAATCTTTTGTTAATTTTGTTGAAACTCTTTGCTTAAAAATGTTGAGTTTATTTCTTTTATCACTAAGTTACCTGCAGACTCCTTATTGATGTTAAACAGTGAGTAGAACTGAATTTTAATAGTTAAACAAAGTAGCCATCGCATCCTTTGGAATGTGCAAAGCAAACTTCTTACCATTGGAAATTCCTAGAGCTGTTTGTGAACCATAACCGTAAACTGAAACGAACTGATGGAAGTTATTACAATTGAAATTTAAGCCAAAATTTTCGAGATAATGGTAAAATAAATTTATAAGAATAAGAAAATGTAAAGAGAATAGGAACTTTGCTGTTAGTCTCTGAAATTGCCGTGAAAATAGGGCTTGCGAAAAATGATTGCTGAGTATTTGTTTTACGTCATTTCCAAGTAAATTTTTAATTTTAGACAACAAAAACAAACAAAAAACAAACAAAAACAAAAAAAAATAAATCTCAAAGGAGAAATAAAATTTTCAATGATCTGTTTTCATAAAAATTTAGAACAATTTCATCATACAATGTGCTGAACAATATTTTTACATTATAAATAAATCCACAAATAATTAATCCTAGTTACATTTCCAGAATTCTAGTTCATGCAAGCAGACAGTTAAGGTTTCTGCTCGTTTCCAGTATGGAATTATAGGTTAAAAGAAATTTTATTAACATTAAAGAGATGACATAAATTAAAGCAAACAATCCGGCTGTGTTTTTTGTTTGAACTGAAGAAACAAATACAAATACATGTTTTTATTATATTTCATTAGGATGAAGCTGCTGTTAATTATAATGTATAAATAAATGCAAGACAATAATTAAAAGATAATTGCGACAATAGCACAAAAAACAGCACTCAAATTAAAAAAATATGTTTTAAACATATGCAGCCATAATACGGAGAGATCCTCTGCTATAAGTTTATTTTACCATTAACTTATTATTTATGGCCTCACTACAGCATTCAGTTAAAAGCCATTACTGCGTGGTAGACGCTAAAATAATAAAACTTTTTTTTTTTAATTCTGCAGCGAGTTGCGAATATAAGATGATAAAACAATAGTTTGGATGATGCAATAAATAAAATTTGTACATCACTCTGGTGATATTTTTTCTATTCGCAATATACTTCATACGTACTAAATTGTGGGATTCAACAATAGCTGTACAATAATTGCTGGTTATTACCACATTTGCTACAACATGTGTGACAATTTTGCACAAGTTTTTTGAAAGATCCTAAACTGGCATCGGGAATGGAAAAATTAGCGGCTTAATTTTTTTATGATATATTTGTATGTGTAATGAATTTCTTATCAAATGTTTTACGACGGTCTTTACTATTGGAGTCAAATTGATTATATTAGCACGGAAGATAACTGAGATAATTTAGTATACAGCACCGCTTAATTGCTCATATACTACTTAGCTATTCCTTTTCTAATTTATATTTTTTCCAATTTCCCGTCCTTATCCTGAGACTTCTTAAAAATTTAATGTTAAAATAACCAATATCTTATTTAATACAATAAAAAGAGCACTAATATGAATGTAAAGTGAAGATGCTGTAAATAAGAAATGTGTCAATTAGTCCTTGAAAAATTTCCGTCTGTAAAACGTAAATACTCAAATATTCAAAATTGATAGAAATCATGAACTTCTTGCAATGTGGGAAAAAATAAAAATAAATATATGTGTGAGTATTTAAGTATACATGATTATACTTTTCACAAAAGCAATTTTAAACTAAATTATTGTAGTTGAATATTTTAATATATTAAACAAAAGCTATTCCCGGTTCGGTTTGCATACTCTCTCAGGAATTATCGTAACGTATCCACTCTTCCCATTCAGTCAACTTTTGGTTTCATAATAGTTCTCCATACAATAATAATAATTTGTCGATTTATATGGAAGATGTCTAGTGCTTTAATTAAGGCTACGCACATTAATAATCTGGCAAAGACTCTACCTATTACAGTCCTTTACGTACACAATAATATTATTTTAATTGATATGCGAGGGACCATGCCTTCTCTTCTAACCCAGCTTCTTTTTGGCATACCAATTAGTTTCAAGACTATTCGTACCACAGTTTCTTAGTGTCAAGATAATAAATATTTACTTTTTATGGGAAATGCCAATACAAAGTGCAATTTCCAAAAAAAAAACATATCCACAAACTCTGTTTGTGCTGTAGATGGAATTTTAAATATTGAAGTGCATTTTTCCGTTCCCGTATAACCAACAGACTTGGAAACATCGCAATTCGAAATTGTAGAAAATTTTTATCAATAAAATTAGCTCAAAAGCATTTCGAATTTAAAACTGAAAATTAAAAACTCAAAAAGATGCAAAAATTTAATTTTACTAAAAGCTGTAACAAATAACGGCAAATGTAAAGCGACATTTTTACTAAAAAGTGTTAATCACGAAACAGTCGAAGTAATAAGAATAAAATAGAAAATTAATATCACCAAAAAATAAAAATAACCAAAAAATATAAATTAAAAAAAATCGAAAACCTAAAAATAAACGAAATTTTCATATAAAATCAAATTTGTTTTTTCTAAAATTCGATAAAATATGCAAATTAATCAAGAGTTCGACGGTTCTCATAAAAATGTTAAGAATGACCAAAAAAATCTTACATATAATACTATCACAAACATTTTGAAATTTGCTTACATATGGGTTTTAGATTTTCCAAGATCGTTAAATTCGCAACACCAAAGTTCAAAAAGCAATAGAACACCGAAATATGAAACATTTTCATTTCACTGAATGCACAAAATTTTTACTAGTTAAACTAAAAGCCAAAATATTAAATATTAATAAACTCTATTTAAGTAAAATTTTTTGAAGAATTCTGAAGATTGAAGCCTTTTTGAAGTGCATTCTCTAATCTCGGATTTGAATCGTATCATTCTCAAAGAAAGTTTTTACACCAGCAGATGTTTATTTTTTATATAATAATTCCTTTAAATCACAAAATCTGTAGTCTTGTTTCTTTGGAGCAATCTCTTCCAAAAAAAAAAAAAAAAAAAAACAAAATAATAGTCTACCATTCCAGTGGATATGGCCGTATCATGAATGCTTGCAAGCAATAGAATGGAGAGTATGTCACTTCCTAGTCGCATACATGTTTCAATTTGTCGTTACCAATTTTAGGCGAAAAATATTTAATGTCTGTTGGTATCAAGATTTTTTTTTGGTATATATAAACGTACAAAACAATTTATGGCCAAATAAAGATTTATTGATTTTTCAATTTCTTAATCGGTTTTATCGTTTTTGAAAACGTGCCAAACAGAAAGAGGCAAAAACAAACTCAAACAAGGAATTGAATCATCATCACAAACAACTTTCAACAGAAAAACAAAAACATTTTAGATTTAATTTATTCAAAATTAAAAAACAAGTGATAAATTGCCAAAATATTTTTAATTTGTTTTGATTTGAATCTGTGTTTAGAGATTTAAGAAAGCCAAGTGTTCTTGTATTGTAGCAAACGTTTTGTTTTAAAGTTAAACGTTTGATTTTTGTTTTTATACAAAAGCAATGATGACAATAACAGACAACAGCTAATAAAGAATCTTTTTAAATTATAAATGTCATTGTGTCAGGCGGTGCCAAGTAGTGAGTTGGTTCTGAATATGGCTAAACAAGTTTCCTGGGAATAAAATGTCTCCGTTGAAAAAGTTACATAACAAGTTTAATTGTGTCACAATCATAATCACAATAAAGTAGAAAGGATTGATTAAAAATTATTATTACGGTTACACACCACAATAAAATTTATGAATACAGGAAATTTGCTTAAAGAAATTAAACCTGTCAAATTATTCAAATTTATTGAAAAGATAATATTTTGCAATAAACAAACATCACAAGCATAATGGTTCACCTTCCTTTTTACTTGATTAAAAACATTATAGAATAGTTTGCTCTGATTTTCGGTTTATTCTTTACGAAAACTTCAGCAGGCAAAACATGTGAATTTTAAAATATAAGAAATCTTATGAGTTTACGTTACCAACACGCTGTTTTTAGTTTATTTTATGTTGCTACGGCGGGCTTTAGTATTTTTAATAAATATATAACTTCCGATGAATACTTTACAAATAACTAAACTGTAAGTAGACTAAAGAAACTCATGAAATTTAAAGAAAAATTTTACGAACGAATATTATACGAAAAATGTTTAGGAAAAGGGCTGTAAAACAAAGTGAAGTAAAGTAATGCAAAAGTAACACAACTGTATTTTTTATATTGCTTATTCTTATGTTTAAATTTTAAAACTACAAAATTACCTATTGTGTGAATGGTACAACATGCCACCTACACTTCACAAATTTCTGATTCACGGAAAAGATATAATTGAAAAGTGTATTTTTCCTGTAGGCTTACCATCCGAAGAAGCTCAGGAAAGCCGTAACAGAGACTATAAAAAATATCGGCTTAGTCACTCCAGAAAATGCTGTCGAACGAAGATATTATGCACCGAATGATGGTAACATCAGAAAAAGCATAGTGTTATAACGACGTAGTTAAGGTACTTTTAGAATAATAAATTAAAAATAGATTTAATATAAATAATAATTAAAAATTAAAAAAATAATTTAAATTTTTTTGTTAGTTATGACTATTTATATTGTAATACAATAAAATTAAATTTGTGATGAAATCACTTGTGATTGTTTACATCCCCTGGCAGAGTTATAGAAGTTGTCTTTAAAATCTCTGTTGCAAATCCAACAAACTTCTAGTGCGTACTTCGTCAGTTATCTGTTTTTCAGTCTTTAAGCTATGCGACTGTAGTTCCTTGCATCGACACCCAGATTGGATGCCATACAGACACCCGTTAAAGACCGAATTGTAACTTTCTTTTTAGTAACAATACGAACAGCCAAAAATTGTTGACCACCAAAGTTAAATTTCTGCTAACTCCGATAATTAAGCTTATAGGATCAATCCATAACCTCTTCAAATTTTACTTAATATCACCACAAACTAAACTGTCAAAAAATTCGAAATTAAACATATCTTGAAAATCAAAAAAAAAAAAAAAACAAAAAAAAACTAATATCGACCAGGAACGATATAGGGAAAATTTTATATAAAATTAACATTTTTTGTACAAAATTCGTTAAATATATTTACAAATTAAAATTACGGCGAAATTATAAATCAATCAACAGTTCGAAATTTCTCATAAAAAAATTTTAGAACTGACCAAAGAAATTTTATTACAAAACAGAAGAAAAATTAACAAAAAACACTAACCCAAGAGTTTAGAAATTTTGGGTACGTGTATATTTTAGATTTGCCAAGATCGATAAATTCATTACACAAAAATTCAAAAAGCAATAAAATACGAAAGTAAAACACATTTTAATTTTGCTATTAACAACAATTTTTAATGTGCCTAGGTCTAAATCCCCCGAAATTACTTGTTAAAAAATATGTCAAGCTTGTTTCTACGAAATATAATTCCAATAGCTGTTACCGTGCAGTATTTAGCGCACACTTTCTAAAGTGCAAACTACTGAGAAATTGCTGGCAAAATATTGAAAGTTCATTAGTGTAGCTTCACGCTGGTAATCTGGAGTTCCGAGTTCAATTTTTGTAAAGACCTTTCTCTGTAAAGAATAATTATTTACTTCTAATTATTTGGTTATAATTTGTAATGGTGTTTTAAAATTTAATGCATAAAAAATGTATTCGTGTATAATCGCAATCGATTACAGTTAACAGCTATTTTATTGTAGGTACAAGTTTGCAGTTTATGTCTCAGTTTCATTGATATTGAGACTCTTAAAATTCGACAAAGAACATTTAGATTTTAACATGATTTTAAAGTTCACTGCATATACCAAGAAGGTTTACTTGGCTTGAAAATTTGTAATAGTCAAAGTAGAAAACATTTTGAATAAGAACTATTCATCTACTTGAAAATAGTATAGTAATAGTAGAATAGTATATTAAAATTGTAATCTAAATATTCAAACTTTAACTTTAGCCAAACCTTAATTTTCTAAAACTGTCAAAAGTTTATATGAAAGAGAAACCTTAAAAATTATATGTAAAAGAAGGATCGAAGAAGATATGTAAAGAATTAAAAAGAATAGAAAATGCTACGAAATGAAAGAAGTAGTTAATTCTAATCGCTAGATCACTGATGGGCGAACATTTTGGGCGGCGGGCCAATAAATTAAAAAAAATTTTGCGGCGGGCTATTAAGTTAAAAAAAAAACATAGAGGGTCATTCATTAAAAAATTATGGGGTTGCTGTTCAATTAAAAGTTCGGTTTAAGCTATATATTTATTAGTTATATTACGTAATATTTTAAAACAACTTAAAAATTTTATAAGATACGGTTTATTATGGTTTTAAGATTTTCCAGATGTATGGGAAACATGGATCTGTTTCTGACTTGATATAATTTCCTCAAAATCTGGTTCCAGCTGGGAGGATGCGACTTTTAATAAATTAAATAGACTCTCGTCTGACAATTCTTTTTGAATTTTTCTGCATTTCATTAGTGAAAAGGCCTGTTCACATAAATATGAGGAAGCAAACATTGCCCTAATTTTCTGCGCATGATTAATTAGCTTTGGCAATTCATCTTTTGGTAAGGATTTATAGAAATTAAGCTTATCTGTATTTAAAAATAGCTGTTTTAAATTATTATTACATTGCAGTTCTATAATTTCCAATTGTAGATCAGATGGAACATTCTCAGGATTAACATTAAAAGGTATTGAAAAAATATCTAAACATGGTTGGATTTTTTTAAAGTCAGCCAATCTGGCCTCAAATTCTGAATACAGTTTTAATAAAGATTGTGAAAAGACTTTTAACTTCTCTTCACTGACAGGCCTCAAAGAATTAAGTCTTGGAAACTGAGTCAAATCATTTTTCCCAAACATTTAGAAAATATAAACAGTTGAGTTTTAAAAGACCTCAAACTGCCCCAAGTTTCATCTATAAATTGTAACTTCTTGTTCAGTTTATTATAGTGCTCGAGTAAATTCGTGAAAAAAGCAAACTCGATGCACCAATTCTTATCCTTTAATATTTCCCAGTCATCCCAAAGTTCAGTTTTGGTTTTTAGAAAAACTTTAATTTCTTAGAGAAGACTCCAAACTCTCGAGAAGGCATGCCCACAACTCAGCCATCTGATCTTTGTGTAGTAAAGTACATCTGAAAATTCTGCATCAACTTCCGATAAAAACTTTGCAAGACAGCCTTGCAAAGAACATCTTAGTGGATTATACAATGTAAAACAATTGTTTCGCTTTCAGAATTCTGACTTTTATAAACTCCTGCAAACCCCGTATTTTTCCCACCATGTTAGGTGCTCCATCAGTTCTTAATTAATTAATTTGGAAATTGGGGCATTAAGAGATTCCATCCCCTCTCTAAATTCATCATAAATTATTTTTCCTGTCGTCTTTCCTTTCAAAAATCTCAAACAAGCAAGTTCTTCGGTTATTACAAAGTTTTCATCGACTCCTCTGATAAGAATTAGAAGTTGAGCTGTATCACTCCTGTCAACACTCTCATCCATAGTGACTGAAAAATACTTAAACTTTTTAAGACGTCCATGGAGTTGATTGGTTAAATTAGAAGAAATCGCTTCAATTCTTTTTGTGCCCGTTCTACGTGACAGCTCTATAGATTCGAAATCTTTTACATTTTCTGGGCATAATACTTTTCCAATGCTAATTAAAAAATCCTTAATAAATTCTCCTTCAGAAAACGGTTTGTTACTTTTTGCTATTTTATAAGCAACAATGTGACCAACTAACGTGGAGGATCGCTGGACACTTCTTTGATTTTTAAAAACCATTTGCTGACTAGATATTTTTTTTTCAATTCTTCTCAATGAACTTTCTTGTCTTCATCTGTCATTTTATAGTAGTTCGACCCAAGATGTTTTGAATTAAAGTGCCTAGCGAGATTGTAATCTTTTAGTACAGCTACCGGTTCTTCGCAGATAAGACAAAAAGGTTTTTGGTTATATTCCATAAAAAGTACTTACATGTCCACTTTTCTTGAAATACTTGACATTCCGATTTTCAATTTTTCTCTTTCTATTTTCGATTGACATTTATGGGGATAAAAAACTTAGACTATTTTACTATTGCACTTATATTTACAATACACTTTATTATTTTAATTACACAAATAAAACTGTACGTTGGCAACTTTATAATTTTACTTCACAATTTATTCTTTACGTCACGAGATTTACACTTCTACTGATTGCTGATTAATCCATCGCTGGCCCTTTTATATTTGTTGCGCATGTTGTCTCGAATATTCAAGAATCTTCTAGATCTCACATATAATAGTTGTTGTTATGTTATACCTTCAGTTTTCTATATTAGTTGTTAATGTTTTATGATGTTTATGTTTCTTCTTGGAATATTGCATCAGAAAGTTGTTGTTCTCTTGTGTGTACAATATTTCCTAGAAAACTACGCAGTTTGTACACAATATAATATGAAAACATCGCATTTTTTTGCTAAAATTGTCAATAGGCATAATTTTTTGATAGGTGATTAATTTTTTTTTTTGAAAAACGCTCGGCGGGCCGGATTGAAACCTCTCGCCGCCCGGATGTGACGAGCGGGCCGTAGTTCGCCCATCACTGGGCTAGATAGTATGTAGCCAAACTTCTTTTAGCTAGCTGAGAAAAAGGGGTTTGACAAAATCAGCCACTTATGTTGCGGTAGTCCGAATTTTCTTAAAAGTTTTCTTATCTCCATTATTATGTGTGATATCGAGCACTAGTGACAATCAACACTCAATCAGACTAATTTTTAAAGAAGTATAGCCAAATGATCAACGTAACATATAAAACAGCGGCACGTTGTGGCTGAATTTATTTTTTGATAACTTGAAAACTAAAGAAGACGTTTGTGATGACAAAAGTCACATTGTTCGTTTTTGCCCACAACCTAATATATGGTCTTTATAGAACTTCGTTGATCTAGACACAGTGCAACTGGGGGAAAAAGGGAGCCCAGTCCCCTGAAGTCAGCAGGGGTACAACTGGAAACTCCACTTTATTCCCACGGGAATCAGTAATGCCCGCAGAGTTCATTATTTGTCTCATTAAACATTTAATAGTTCTCTGGCTGATTATTGAGGTTGGCCCCTATATGGGAGTATCGTGGTGGTTGTGGTTCCGCGGCTCCATAATAGTATAATGGTTATTATGGTGGCCAGGATCATCTCACTGTTAAAGAAACGCGAAGTGAATGATGAGCGGAGCAGATCTTGGGAGACGATGGAAGCAAATATGGAGGTAAACACGAGCAATCAGGCGGCGGTGGATCTGGTCAGCTTGGGCACAACAGTCAGACCCACCGCACGATGGATGCTAGGCTTGTGAATACTGCAGTTAAGGGAGCGACAGTGAATCTGGTCAGATTGGATACTACAATCAGGTGCATTGTCTTTCTAGTAATTGGGGGTCCGTAAGCCTGGTCTCTCCATACGTAGGTTATACAGCCAGAGCCGTGTTTGCGCTCTTCGTTTTCTTCCCGGGGGCTGCTCCGTGGTTGAATCGATAAAGCCGAGTTACCGACGAATGTAAATTTTAGCGAGACGTAGGTCTTGGGAGTTCTTCGATATCGGTGATTAACTTTTTTTGATTAAGTTTTTTTGATTTAATAAATACAATTTACTATTAATTAACCAATTGAAGAAAACGCGAGTTTTATTTCACTACACGGAAACTAGGCTGCGACGATGGCCACCGTTAATCTACCTCAACACCCAGCGGAAACGTGTCGTTACACATTAAATAAATAATTAAGGTGTTAAAAATTGCATAATTGCTGGAACTCGTTAATCTTTCTTGTTAGATAGAATTTTTATTTATATTATACTTAAAAGGTTAATTCACAAACGTGCTACAAATTTTCGACACTAAATATCAAACATTTTTCTATGGTTTTATTATTCCACTCTATACCACGAAAATTAATGAATTTTTCCTACCCTCTTATTACTCTTATTGTCGTTTATATTTACTTTATTTTTGTTTATTAAATAACTACAAAAAGCTATTCCGTTTACTTAAAATTTATCTGTGGGTCCACTTTTAACCCATTTTCTTTGCGGTCTACTATCTGGAATCTACAAAAAGAATTAAGAATTAATCACTGATAGCTACTACTACTGTTCCTAATTTTATTTTTCTAAATGACCTTTGACAGATGCCAGTAGCATTTGTCATTCGTATTCATTCAGTAACAGGCCGAAGCAATTGGACTTGTACGATAGAGTCGATATTAATGCCTGTAAGACAATGTTGCATGCCTGTGTATGGATGTGGCTTCGGCATCTATTACTGTGGGTGATATAAGTATTAAGGAATCGAAAGGTCTTGACATTTTTAGCATGAAAATACAAAGTGATGTTTGATGGACTAAGCACATTTTTTTGGTTTCTAAAGAAGCTTTCAAGTGCCTCGGTTTTCTACAACGGTGCAGAAGATACTTCACTCCGCTCTTCGTACTATTTTTATCGCCTATATCCGTCCAAAAATTGAATACAACTCTAATGTATGGGCCGGCGCCCAAAAGTCTATTTTTGAGTTGCTCGACCACGTATAGGAGGCTCAATGGAGATTGATTCTCTAGAGCATCGACGCAATGTGGGTTGTTCTTCACTGTTTTATCGTTACTACAACGGTAAGTGCTATAATAAAACTAGAGAACTTGTGCGCATTACTCGCACGTTTTGCATTTAACACGCTTTTCGTGATTGATTGGCCGGTGATTTTATTTATTTATTTTTATAGCAGAACAGTTTGTATGTGAAATAAACTCTCTCCAGAGGTCTACCCTGACACTTTCAATGTAGGAAAGTTGAAATGGAATGGCCACAAACACTACTCCCTCTTTTTTTTTTCTCCTCCCCTTGAACTTAATTTCCTTGTTCTGGCGCAATACATTGCATGAGTAGGAGTTATCCCTTGAGTGTTGGCCTGAAAAAAAAGTGCAAACAGAACTTTAAGGCTTATTAAATTTAGAACATGTGCGGCATCACAATCCACTTTTGAAACATTTTTTTCTTCTAGTCATCTTCATCTGATTAGTCAAAATTTATGAATGTTGCAACTAGCGTCTTTAGAATTTGCAACTAGCGTCCTATTTTTTAAACTTTGCAAACTTTTAAAACTGCTGCTTATGCGGATAATGTAGTGTTAGCAGTAGCTTAAATATATATGAGAAAGTTTCAGTATCACTAAAGTTGCAGGGAAAGCTAGAGTCTGTCCTACCGTGTAAAGCTTACAAAAATATAAGCGGTCAGGCTAAACGCGACAAAGTACATTTCGACACGCTAAGCTGACTTTCAGTATACTAACTGGCTATGAATACTGTAGGGCTTTAGTACAGTTTTAAGCACCGAGGCATATACACCTCTTTGTGAGAAGCTTCCACTGCAACTTGATGGAAGACTATCCTCCATCTTAGGTACTTTCCATGACAATAGCTCCGTAAGCGGAACGAGAGTTAGGGGTGGACTCTATTGTGAGAAGTTCGACGAAATATCGAATGGGGATATTCCTCTTTGTACAGATGTCAGCTGAACTTCTTTTGTTGATAGCAGCATATTTGGCAACTGAGTGGCAAATGGAGTGGTAATTAAAGCGAAAATGTTTTGTAACAGACTACTTGAGCATTCGCCATAGCCTGCGGATAATGCGTCAATAGAGCTTTATGCAATCTGTATATTGTATGACGACTAGGGTAATCTTACAGGGTGAATTCCAGAGTACTACTAGTGATGTCCAAGTGCAAATGCGAAATTGTCTGCGGGCAAATAATATTGTCTAGTTGGAATCGAAATCGGTGAGTTACCGGTGTAATGATGGATTTCTAGGCCATTCTCATTTAAATGAAATAGGATTTGGTATTTTTTAAAAGAGCTGTGGAGAATCCCGTCCGTCATGCGCTCAAGATGTCTAGCTGGGCAATGGTTGTAATAATATAATAATTTTTCATCTATGCTTGTCTACTAAATTAAACTTACCTTATCTATCTTTAATATCTTTAAGTGTAGTTTAAAATCTTGTTTTAACCTTAAGATATATGCAATGATAGGTTGAATATTAATGAATCTGGATTAAATTAAAAAAAAATCTATCTTTAAATCAACACCTGAAAGTTTTTTTTTCTAATAAAAATAAGTGAAGAAAACATGTTCTTTCCCCATTGTCAAACTCTGTTGCTTTAATTCCCATAATGTAAGTGTAGGCTGATGTATATTGGCTAAATTGTTTTAAACATCACAAAACCATGCACACTTGTTCTGCTGCAATAAAGAATAAAATAATACTAGTAATCAATTAAAGCTGTCATTTCCGTTTGTCAGGCTACCAACAAACAAGAAAGCAAACAGGCAACCCAACAAGTAACTGTACATGCATGCACAGTTTGCTGGCCGCTTTGCTTTTCATGGCAGTTTGTGTGCTGCATGTTGCAGGTTGCATGTAGACAATCTACAAATATTACTACACACAAAATTATTGTTTAAAACATGTTCATAATAATTTACACTTTGATATTAATCTCTGTTTTTCGTTTAAATATAATTTATTTATAGTTAATCTTTTCGACTTACGTTGTCTCTATGGAACGAAATGTTTTAAAATGTTCAGTAAAAAATAGCAATCCTGCAGCAATAAATTGCATGTTTTAAGCATTTTATTTAATTTCATTTTGTTGTTGGCAGATACTTGGTCGCATTTTTGCATTTTATGTTTCTTACTTTATCTGTTCTGTACGAACAGGCAGTCATTTTTTGAATTATTTTGCAGTTCTAATTTTTTATTTTGTTTTACACTTTAATATTAATAGTTTAACAACAAAAATGAATTTTTGTTGAAAAAAAATAAACTAAAATAAAATAAAAAGTTAGCCCGGCTTATGTTATCATTTTGTGTTATTTTTGGTTTCTGCTCTGTTCTTTTGACTTGACAATAGTAATTCAGTTGGTAATAAATCATATACAAAAAAGAAAATACAATATACGCCATGATTTATGTTTTAACAAGTTATAAAAGTGAAAAAATTAAAACTTCATACAAGCAACATCTCTTTAAAACGTATATAGTGTTCCGGCAAAATCGACTCTCTGTAGAAAATGTTTCTCTGCACAAATTACATTTGTTTCCTTCAAAAATAAAAGGCAAAAAAAAACAAAAAAGATATTAATATATCATGATATCCTCTAAATATAGTAATAAACAAAAGACAAACAGTACATTGGCTTATTGTGAAGAAAGCAAATTCATATATTTATATAATTCACATATTTTTATAATTGAATAGAAAATCGAGGTTAAGAATTTCGGTTATATTGATTATATGAGAATTGTTGTGAGTAAAATGATAACAAAATCTATAATTTTATAGGAAATTTATTAAGAATTGAAAATTAATTACAAATTTATAATTCTGTTTCACTTAAAAAACAATTTACGCTTTATAAATCAGCGTTTCTAATTTGCAATAAAAACAAAATTTCTTGTTTACATTTTTGAAATCAATATTTGCAAGTAACTATTGTGGATTTTAAGTTGCACAGAACATCAGAATTTATGATGGCAAAATAAAAGATCTGATTAGCCAAACATTGCTGTAAAGTGCACCTGAAGAAGTTGTAACTTTTTGACTACAAACAAAAAAAAATATTTTTAATAACTTTTTAAATTTTATAGTTGAGGAATATTTGATGAATATTAGGTTTTTAGTTAAATAATTAAGCTTTTTGGATTTATTTTTCATATTTGAATGAAATAACAAAATAAACACACACACATATAAAAATGTTGGAGAAATTTAAATATGAACAATTGAAAAGCTGTAATTCTAATTGATTTTTAACTAAGAACTTTCTAAAAAAATTCATTATATTGACGTATGAAATAATTTATGTTATAAATTGATTTATGTTAAGCAAATTTTTTGTTTGGTCGGTTGAATGAGAAAACCGCTGATTAAACATTAGTTTTTTTCCTCTTAAAATCTATTGAGGGGTTCTGGCTCATTAAAAATATGAAAAATTGTGTCGAAAAATTGTTCATAGAAGAACTAACCCTTCCCCCTGAAAAATGAGGAGGGAAGATGATGATAAGTGCCATGGTTCTTCTTCGCTCTGGTTCTGTTTCGTCAAAGACCTCTTCAAATATGAATTATCTTCAGTATTAAGCATACCTGGGAGCCTTACAGCCACTGCTTCTTTCTTCAAAATTAATGCCTCTTTTAAGTTGGGCTTATAGTAGTAAATAGTACTAACATTCCAACAAATGCTGATATAAAACCGGACATATTTAGTACTTCAGCGCAATATACTAGTTCAACCTATGCTTCTGTCATAGCAGTTACAATAAAATCTTGTGCATTGTAACAGCAAGGAATACATACATTACTATGCGTTGTAGAATTTTATTATTTGCCAAACTTACTACCTAAATTTTTAGGTTTCTTTTATTTTATTTTTGGCGCAGGGTCCGGCGAGTTTTGCAAAGAACACCTCTATGAGAGGGTTTTCACCAAAAAAAAAAATTAACCGTTAAGCCTTTATAAAGGCATAAAAAACTTTAATAGAGATTTAGAAAATATTTTTTAGTACTTAATTTTAAGCACTAGGTCTTATTTAATAAAATTTTTAAATAATTTTTAAAAACTTTATTTTTTATTATTTTTTCGATATTTCGCCACACCGTTGGTTGGCATCATCAGGAAAAACAAAAATAATGAACAAACAAATTGAAAAAATTTTTTGATTAACAAATTCAAAATAATCAAAAAATTTTCCAAAAAACAAAACAAACAACAACAATAAAAACGACAAATTGAAAAATTTTTTGTTTTACATACATACAAACAAATCTACAACATTAAAAAATTTTTAAATGAAAAACAATTTTTAAAATACATAACAAATTTACAAAACAATAGTATCATACACATATATTCTAAAACATAAATTTAATGACCAAACGTTACAAAAAATTAAAGTATAAATTATTAATATTACATATGCAGATACAGAGTTTTGTTTTATAATTTTATGCACTAAATGTCTATAATTTTGAGCAACTTTCTCCGTATCTGCTTTGAAATTTATTCTTTTGGTTAATGGTACTTTAATTATTTGTAACATTTCCGACATATAACGACGTTTATAATTATTTTCTAAATTTAAAATTTAAACATTTTCAAGCACATATAGATTGTGATTAACTTTAGAGCAATGCGAAGATAATGCTGTTTTTTGTATTATTCCTGTATTTCTTGTCTGACCTATATCCTGCGATTCTAGTTTTCAATTTATTTTTTGTTGTGCCTACATTACAATCTTCCTTATCATTACCGTTACAAGGAATTTTGTACACTACATTGGACATATTTAATAATTTGAATTTTATCCTTAGTTTTACTAAACAATCTATTTAAGGTATTTGTATTCTTATATGCCATTTTGTATTTATTTGTATCATAAATTTTTGAATTCTCTATTCTTTCAGACAAGACGCTTTCTTAGGAGGCAAAATCATAAAAACGAAAGCGGCAATAACTTTTCTAACCAGGTGTAGAAATAAAGGAATCATACCAAAATTTATTTCTAACTTAACGAAGAATATTCTAAACATTTTTAAATCAACAAAATTTTGAGAGATGAGAAATTTAATTGGAAAGCATAATCAAGATTTCCATAACAAAATTTTAAAGTTAACATTAAAAGAAAAATATGTGATATTGAAACATTTTCAAAGGGAAAGGATAGCTATAGAAAGAAATTTAAGAAATCATTTTGGAGCAGAAGAAATGAGGGAGTTTTTATATTATGAAAACGTATTGGCAGAATTATTTAAACAAAAGGTAAAAAATATTCATATTAAGAAATTTAATTCACTTTATGAGTTACAAAAAAGAACTTTTAATGTAAGACTAAATGATAAGTGGTTTGTTAACAAAACTGACTTTAATATTCCAACGGACGTTAAGTGGATTTTATCATTAGGACGTAAACACGCCTTACCAACTAAGAAGGAGGATATCCCAATTTTAAAGATAATTGCAGATGGAGAAGATTTTGTACAGACATTTCAGGGAAAAGAAGATCAAGAAATAGCAAGAACAAAATTAACTACAATTGTAGATAATCATTTGAACAAAATGATATTGACAAACAGAGATAGGTTCATTTTAGATAAAGTTAAAGAAACTGAAAGGTTTTTGAAAAATAATAAAGATTTATTAATTTTAAAAGCAGATAAAGGTAACACTACTGTAGCTTTAAATAAAACTGACTATAACGTGCGGATTGACAATATTGTAGGAGATATAACTAAGTACACCCAAGTGAATAAGGACCCTACTACCAAACTGCAGAAGATTAATAATGATATAGTAGAAGAACTTTTCAAACTTAAAATGATCAATATTACAGAAAGAAATAAGCTTAAAACTAATATTGCTATTGCACCTAGGTTATACGGACTGCCAAAAATTCACGAAGAGGAATTTCCTTTAAGGCCAATTTGTTCATTTGTTAATTCACCATCTTATGAATTATGTAAATATGTTACTAACATATTGAAAAAGATCACCGAGGGTTCTACGTATAATATAAAAGATTTAATTGAATTTGACGAAAATATTAAAAACCTTCATGTGCAGGATTATGAAAAATTAATTTCTTTTGATGTAGTATCGTTATTTCCAAGTATTCCTGTTGATTTGGCGATCAACACAATAGAAGAGAAATGGAATGTTTTGGAAAATTTTACAAAGATTGAGAAAGGTTTATTTTTTCGTATTCTTAAGTTTTGTATAGGAGATAATAGATATTTTCAGTATAATGAAAAGATATATATCCAGCAAAAAGGACTTCCGATGGGCTCTCCAGCTTCTCCAATTGTAGCAGATATTGTTATGAAAAAATTGTTAGATAATGTTATTAAAAAATTAAATGTGAAACCAAAAATTATGACAAAATATGTAGATGATTTGTTTTGTATTATATCTGAATCTGCCATTAACGAAATGTTAGAAACATTAAATGAATTTGACCCTTCAATAAAGTTTACAACTGAAAGGGAATGTGATGCTAAACTTCCATATTTAGACACTTTAATAATAAGAAGAAATAAAGAATTAGTTATAGATTGGTACCAAAAACCAACTGCTTCAGGTAGAATTATTAATTATTATTCTAAACAAAATAAAAGAATTATTATTAACTCGGCCAATAATTTAATAGAGAGAATTTTAACAATTAGTGACAAAGAATTCCATAGAAAGAAAAAAGAAAAGATTAGAAATATTTTAACTGAGAACAATTTTCCATTACGATTAACTAATAGGTAATTTAATAAATTTAATAATAGGAGGAAAAGAGTTATAAGTAGTGGAACGGAACCCAACATATATAAATCAATAACTTATATACCTGTCTTGTCTGAAAGAATAGAGAATTCAAAAATTTATGATACAAATAAATACAAAATGGCATATAAGAATACAAATACATTAAATAGATTGTTTAGTAAAACTAAGGATAAAATTCAAAAATTAAATATGTCCAATGTAGTGTACAAAATTCCTTGTAACGGTAATGATAAGGAAGATTGTAATAAGGTTTATGTAGGCACAACAAAAAATAAATTGAAAACTGGAATCGCAGGATATATGTCAGACAAGAAATACAGGAATAATACAAAAAACAGCATTATCTTCGCATTGCTCTAAAGTTAATCACAATCCTAATTTTGAAAATGTTTCAATTTTAAATTTAGAAAATAATTATAAACGTCGTCATATGTTGCAAATGTTACAAATAATTAAAGTACCATTAACCAAAAGAATAAATTTCAAAGCAGATACGGAGAAAGTTGCTCAAAATTATAGACATTTAGTGCATAAAATTATAAAACAAAACTCTGTATCTGCATATGTAATATTAATAATTTATACTTTAATTTTTTGTAACGTTTGGTCATTAAATTTATGTTTTAGAATATATGTGTATGATACTATTGTTTTGTAAATTTGTTATGTATTTTAAAAATTGTTTTTCATTTAAAAATTTTTTAATGTTGTAGATTTGTTTGTATGTATGTAAAACAAAAAATTTTTCAATTTGTCGTTTTTATTGTTGTTGTTTGTTTTGTTTTTTGGAAAATTTTTTGATTATTTTGAATTTGTTAATCAAAAAATTTTTTCAATTTGTTTGTTCATTATTTTTGTTTTTCCTGATGATGCCAACCAACGGTGTGGCGAAATATCAAAAAAATAATAAAAAATAAAGTTTTTAAAATTTTTTTATTCAATAAGACCTAGTGCTTAAAATTAAATACTAAAAAATATTAAAAAAGGTCAAAAAATTATAACTATTATATGATTTAGAAAATAATTAAAAATAGTAGTAAATTTTGTTCTAAACAGGCCGATGCGTTATTTCAATGTTGCATCAACATCAGCAAAATAATTTCAACTGCTTTAATACTGTTCCGAAGATGACTTATTAAGTTTTAAAAGAAAACAATTATCAGTAAAAAAGTGAACGAAACGACCCACTGTGCATTTTAAAAACTGCATAGTTTTTTAAGAAATCTTATACACACAAGAAAATAACAACATACGTATAAAAAATTCTAGCGCATAAGATGAACTTGAGAAAAGAAAAACAACTTGCACAGCCCAGAAGGTGCCTAAATTAAATGATAAACAATATGAGTTGAGGAGAAAGTAGAATATTTTTGTGTATGCCAGAACCGCTAAAAACAACTATATAAGCACCACTTGCTGGGCAAATGAAAGATTTCTAGTTAAGTCATCAGCGAGTAAAGACCACAATGTTTTTTATAATCGTGTTTATTTGGTATATATTGAAAGTAAATAAATTGTTTACATAATTGAAAATTCTAAAGTGCTGTGTTAGTATTTGTCATAAAAGACCCCAAAATAATAAAACTTTGACTAGACGCAATAAACGTAATAATACATTGAGTGCCACGTTGTACGTTACCATATGACATGTATTCAGCCGCGGGTTGCCACATCGAGGTATTTCAATCGTTGTGAATTTAAATAAATAATCCTTTACTGAACATTTTTTCAATAGCATTCATAAGTCCAGGATGATTTCTGTGGTTTTATAAGAAAAATGTTTCATACATTCTATTTTGTTAACTTAAAACAAAGTAATGCAATACAATATTAAGTTTTAAAGCAAAAAAGTAAAACTACATGTTACTGTTTTAGATGAGCCTATTTGGGAAACACTGCAAGCATTAATATTGGGGCAATTTGGATGGTAAGAACTCGTTTTTTCCAAGTGATTCTTTTCCATTTTCTTGTTCTTTTTTTACAGTTGCGTAACACAAAAAGGAAACATGCTTAATGGCTTCATTGTGAGCTTCTACACCTTGGAGGAATTTGCGTATATACTTGTTTACTATTGAGACACCAAGTATTAATTCAATTGCCAATTTCCTATACCACTTCAAACGTTTGTGTAGGCTGCTACCATACGACAGCACTTGGTCCAGTAAATCTATACCAGCTTTTCCTTTGTTATAATCAAAGATAGTAAATGGTTTTTTCTTAGTTATGCTTTGGCGCCTTCTTTGTCTTTCAGTTGATGGCATTCTTGGGCCACCGATTTTTCACCATTTGGAAAACATTTCTGATTTACACGGAGAGTGCTGACAAAATTGGTTTTTTATTTAGCATTGAGCGATCGAATTCGTAGCTGGTATAAAAATTATCACATAATGTAGGACCTTCGTCCGATATTTTCCCCTGGTGCATACACATTTTGGCATCGCTTCTGAAGCATATCTAACGATGGTTGGATTTTTGCGGGTTGATCACCTGGAATAATAAAACTGTTATCTGCAAAGCTCATGAAGCTCAGTAGCAACTAAAAACGTTTTTTGGAGATTGTTTTTCTAGGAATGAGAAAGTAAAAAAGTTGATCTTTAAACCAATAATCTAAAAGAAACTCAACTCCCACCAAACCCATCCATAAAAGAGGTCCCAGAAACTTTTTAATTTCCTTGTTAGTTGCCTATTGCTTTTTTCTCGACTTTTTCTAAAAGATGTTGTGAATATTGGTTGGTTTCTTTGACATTAATTGGGAATTATCAATTATATCATTGACCACAAATAGCTAATATGCATCCAAACTGTCTTCTTCAACTTTGTATTCCATGTCGATTGAAAAAGTTCGTTTCGAAATTTAAAATTTTTAATTTTTATTTTTAAGTTAAACAAATAAGAGATAAGAGAATTGCAAACTAAAAAAGAACACAAATAAAAATAAAAAACAAGGAAAAACAGCATCGTACACTTTTTTCGGATAACGGATATGCAACCACATGTGGTATAGTGCCACATCGCGACGTACAGAATGTACGACATAAAACAGCCTATATAAAATGAAAAGAATGGACTGGGGATATTCCATATATGTGTTTTTTATCACTAATACACTCATTTAACAAAAAATGTTTAGCCTCGTGGGAATGCTTTCGTCAAAATCGCTTGTCACTCAACGTGTTATGTGAAATTATTTAGTAATAGTGCATACGAAATATAAATTTATATTATTGATTGTAAAACTAAAGAACCAAACTAATTTAATTAATGATTGTTAATTTAATACTGAAAATCGTTGACTTAAAGTTGTTTGTGCTTGTTCAGTATTCAAGTTTCTATTATCATGGTTTATTGTAAACTTACTTTACAATAGTTTAAGGTTGTCGTTGGTAGTTTGCATTGAAATATTTTTAATAAATAGAAAATTTTATTTCGTGTTTAAAAATATATCGAAGCCATACCTGGGACTTATTTATTTATTTGACTAACATTAAAGCTTAACAAGTAAAATGTGTTAAGTATGTAGTGGGAAACGTACGAATTTATCTTTATTTGATTTTTCTATAATGTTTTCTGGTTTTAAATAAAATTGGAAATTTTAAGTTTGACAATTATTTTATTTTATTATTGTCGTCAGCTCCCATGCCTGATTAATTTTTGACAACCTAGAAAATAAAATTGATTGTTCCATGTTCATGTAGATTTATGTACAAGTTTATTCGATAATATTTTACAGAGTTTAACTACCACTAGCGCATTTAAATTTATAAAATTACAAACAAAAAAAGGGGTTTTATATTCGAATATTATTGAAAACCATTTCTCTTGGAAGTGTTCCGATGACATATTTTTTTACGTCTAACTTGCCAGTTTAAAAACTAAAATATAGTTTCGCATAACTGAAAGACGTTTAATTACAAACGATTTCTAATTTTTGTTGGCGCGCAAGAAATTTAAAGTTTTTCTTTTGTAAAATTTATTCGAAGTTGTGATAAAATATTTGATTGAAAAATGTGTTTAGCAACTAATGCAACTGAGGCAGTATGTAGTATTATTTTAATTGCTTGTGTTCTTAAAATGAAAACGTAAATAGAAATAGTGCTATTTGGAGCCAAAAATTGCTGTTACGAGAGGTCTCCGTTTTAGATTTTACTTCTCTGACTATGGATGATAAATCGAATATCATTAAAAACTTTCGCAAAAATATCATAGCAACCTTTTGTGAATTATTAAAAAAATTACTTCCTTTAATTTCTCCTCAGTTTTCCTTAATTTTAAAAGTTTAAAGCCAACGCAGGAAGATTTCTCAAATGACGTATGATTTTCGGATTTTAGTATCACCCATAACTGTTATTGTCACGAAAACCACTGAAGCCATTCACGCAACTCTTATAGATGGATGATGTTAGTTTGCAGAAATTTTTACATAACAAAAAATATATCTTTTAGGTTTTAACACAAAAAAATGACTGAAAATTTTTTGTTAACGAATTCGAGAGGATGTGAAATTTTTTCTTTTGATAGTCAGCAGTAAGTCCGCCTCAAAGAATAAAAATTATATGATTAGAAATATAACATTATTAAAGATATATATTCTTATTAACGATGGTAAATACGTTGCTATTATGAAGTTATTGTATTTTGATAAATTTTGTTAACGTAATTTACAATTTTTAATATGTTTACAATGGTTTATTTGGTAGAGCAATTAACATTGAGGGTTTAAACAAATCACTGCTTCACAAAGGCATTAAAATATAATATATTCGCATTTCCGGTGAAAGCTGTATTAAGTGGAACTAACAAAAGCGAACCTGAACAATTCAATAAGAACACGAGATGGCACTGAGAAAATACAATTGCTATTCATTAAAGTGGATCTTGGCGGAAGTGAAGCTATTTGAAAAATATGCAAAAGTCCAATGGTGATCGTTCAAGTGATGCCATTAAGAAATTTAAATCTTAAATTTACTTATTATTCTCTTTTAATAAAATATGAATAAATTCATTTAAATTTTGCACCTGAAGTGTTGTTTTTTCCACAGCAGATGTTTGAAAGAATCAAGAAATTAAGTTATACTTAATAAATAAAATTATTAATGCTGCATAAAAGGAAAATAAACTACTGATTATTTTCTGTAATCAACGTCCTTTTCTTTTTTTACTGTATGTGCTTTTTGCAATTTGTGGGACTGAGATGAGTCCCAAAAATCGTCAACCTCTGCAAGGCTTTAAGTCTTCGTATGAAAGATTATTTATATCAATTAACTAGATTTTACTTTATAAATCAAGTACATTTTCGTTGTCCTCTAAAAAGGATAATTCCTTTATCAGCGGGCTGATGGGACATACACTTATCACCATCTCATAACAGATAAGTAAATATTGGATTGTTTAGTACAATTAAAAGATATAATAGATAATATAAAGATAACAATAATAGATAAAATGAAGATATATTACTTTTTCTGTGATGGAATTAAGACTTTTTAAATATTATAATGAAACCATAACCGACAAGAATCCTTTTACTATTTTAATTCACCATTACTATTACGCGATAATTTTCATTACATACATAATGCTCAAGTAAATGCAGTAAAGTTGGAAAGATATAAAAAACATTTGCAAATGCCAACGAGAGGTCATAATTCAACTTTAGTAATTTATATGTTGATATGCATTATCAACATAAAACTAATGTACAAAAAATATATTTCGTTCAAATAACATTGTTTTTTATTTCATTAAATCTACGTTAAGTGTGTTAAGTTTCTATAGAAAAATATTTTCTGATATTCGCATAAAATATTTATTATTCGAAAAATATATTTGAAATGTATTACTGCGTGGGAACGCATATCCATATGCGTTATAAGATTTACGTCACTACCTAACCACAGTGGGTGATATGTAGCGTCACCCACGCCCTAGTAGGCTTTCGGATGCCTCTATCCTCCAGCAACTCCCAGTCGAAACTTCGAGAGCTCGGAGCAGGCCAAAGCTCCCACTCCTTGCTGAAGAATTGGAGACTATTCAACTCAAGGTTAATAAAAGGTTAATAAAATTTCAGAACACAACCGCAAGCATGCTCACTAGACCTGGACCATTCTCGAAGGGTCAACATCAATACTCAGTCAGCGTACAGCTAAAAAGCTGAACTCTGGGGCTTACTGATTCCCGTGGAAATGTAAAGGTGTCCAGTTGGCTCCTGCTAGCCTTAGGGGATTGGGACTCCCTTTTACCCACGGTGACACATGTAATGACGGTTAAAACATTTAAGGTGCCCCCGGGAGTGGCATAACCACATAGTCATTCACTACTGTTCATATAGCTCATCAGTGGATTTTACCCCAAATTTGTTATAGAAAAAAATTTAAGAATCAGTTTTCATTGAATCAACACAGCCAAAAGACAACAAAACTCGAAAACAGTTATATACTTCTTGTAAAAGTATTATTATTAGTATTATCAGTTGTGTAGGTAATAATTATACATGTATAACATTTCGTCATGGAGATTCCTACATATGGATATGCTTTTACAGATATTTAATTGTAATTTAAAAACTGAGGCAACCCCGTTTAACGGGTAAAACGCGTGGGATAAATAATTTGTTTCGCCAGATTGAAACCGCTGTTCTCAAGGGCTTATTGAAATATAAATTGAATTTACAACTTCGTTTCATTAATTTTTGAGCAGTTCAAGTAATTACTTCCTCAAATGCATTGAATTGCTTAGCAGGCCTAGAAACTGTAAACTCGGAATCAGCAATCCAGCTTAGACTTTCTCTTAAAAATGGCAATTGTGAAAATGAGTAAAAGCATATCTATAGAACTACATAGAGTTAGTGCTGTACTTCACCGTAAGTACTTCTTTGCAGAATAAAATATTCCAGTGACCAACACAAAGCAAAAAAAAAAAAATAAATTAGACATTCGTACGTATGAATAGGCTTTTTAGCAAACATACCAAAACTATTTACGAAACCATTAATAATAAAGCTGAATTATATTCTAAATGAGAACCGATATTTTATTAGGAAGAAGGCATAGCACTGTCGCACATACACACAGAATAGTGAATGTCATAAAAAAGCCTTTAAGAAAAGTGAAGTACTATGCGCTTTTCGCAGTTATTGACAAGATTTTACATTAAAGCTAATTACTCAAATCAGAAAGCTTGAAATACGTCCTTCCTGATAAGAAGCGGCATTTCCTTGGTCGGAAATCAAATGAATGATAACTATAATTAATTATTAATTATTATGTTTAGCACTAGCTATAATTAATACATCATAACTCCAAGATATGAGATTTGGCGACTTGCGGATAGTTTAATAGTTTTGAAGAATATACGAATTCAAAATAAAACTAGAGCACCAACGGAGGAAATTTCTTTGTTACTGAAAACTGAGGGCATTTAAGAAAAAACAAATGCAAATTCAATTTATCTATTTTGAGAAACAAAATGGTCTTATCCGCATTCGTAGAATTAACGTCAAATTAGCAAATCCATAGTTGTGAAGTAGAAAAATCCATATCGGCCGACCTACTAAAAACATTGTATTATATAGCGAAGACTGAGAGCGGATAATAATGGGGTTTATAATAGTATGTGCAAGATACAGTCGAATACGCGCCACAAAAATTTAGTAAATACAAAACAAATTTAACCGGTATAAACACATCAGATTTAGCGCAGCTAAAAATCGTTCAACGTACGAAAATGTAGTTTCGCTATAAAGGAAAAAAGTTAAAGTAAAAACAGGCTTAGAAATTTAACTTTTAAATAATAATTGTAATGATAATAGTTTACCCAGCTTTTTAACAGGACGATAAATAAAGTTGTCAAAAGGATCTACAATGTGTGCTATAACAAAAGGGTTGTCACACCATTGAATAACTTACATAAACTTACAATGAAATCATTAAAAAAGAGGAATTTTCATTCAACAAAAGAAAGATTATCTTTCTCATGAGCATGCTGCTCTGAGGCCATTGAAAAACATTTAATAAAAAATGAATAAATTTGATTTATTACTAAAAGTAACAACCCATGTAAATAGTACAAGATCTATGTGTTGACTGATGATGCATGTTATTAATAAAATATTAAATAAAATAAAAATGATTATTATTGTTATGGAAAAAAAAAGAATATTAATCTTCACTTAGTTTAGTTTCACTATATTTCATCATTGAACCCCAATGAATACAAGAACACAAACACACACACATTCACATAAATAATGATGGAAATCGGAAATGCATTGGAAACTAAGTTGAAAACTCGAATACACACTTATATACGACTGAATGAACAAAATAGTAATAAATAATACTTTATTTTTATTTATGATAGGAAAATTGCACAAACATGGGGAAACAAGTTGAGATCAGGGAAAAATTATTCTGATGAATTTATTCCTGTATTCACACACGTAATTTTTTATTGTTTTATGTTTAATAATTTCTTTTCTCATAAGTTTACAATTTTGTATTCCTTATTGATGATCCTGTTATTCCTTTAGATTCGTTATATGTATTTTTACAACCCTCAAGTAAAAGATATTTTTTAAATATAATGGAAAATTATTATTAACTTCATCCTTAATACTCGCCAGATATTTTGGTGTAAAATGTCACAACATAAATTTTTGTCATGAAGCTTAGAATTTTTTTTTGGAAAATGCAAAAACTCTTTTATTTATAATTTTGGAACTTTATATAATTTAATTTACCTTTGTTTTAATGACAATAGATAACAAACTACGAGAGAAATTCTTGAAGAAACTGGGAAACTAACAAATTTTAAATTTAACAAACAATTAAAAGGATCTTTGATTTTATTCAGTTTTTAAATTTTTGCTACTACTGCATTTTCATGGTGATCGTGGACTTGGCTTAACATTTTAATGTAAGTTGGAAAATAAATTTTAGAACTTTCCATAACCATTTATCATAAATAAATGATTGCATTTCAGTTGTAAAAGATTTGACATTATAAAGTAATACTTCCGTTCCCAGATAACAACAATAAATCAAAATGCATTTAAAATTGGTATTACAATAAGCAGCTAGTGTAGAAATTTATGTGAGCATAAGCAGGATTTTATTTAATATTACGCATTGTAAGTCAAAGAGAGTTCTCATTTTTTTCATTAAGTTTCTTTGTTTAAATAAAAATATTTTCGGCCTTTCTAAGAATTTAAAAACTTCTTATTGGCCGTCTGCTTATTCGGATCAGCACTCAGGGCATGTCCCCTACACAGGCAATGGATTGTGCCATAACTAGGAAATTAGGTTACTGGAAAGAGAAAAGAAGGAGTCGTGTTTGTGGACATTTGACCTGAACTTTCTCGGATTGAGTGTCACAGGAAAGACCTCCGGAGAGATTTTATTTGACATACGGACTGTTCTGCTGAATTTTCCCTGTAATGCGATTTCCGATTCACTGGCCAATCAACCACAAATGGATGCGCTCTCAACGAAAATCGAGGTAAACGCGAAAATGTGTGAGTATCGGGAATAAGTTCCCTAATTTCATTAGAGCACTTACTATTGTAGTAATGAACAGTGAAATGCATCCCACATTGCATTGATGCTCTAGAGAATCAATAGAGTTTGATACCCTACTGTCTCCACTGAGCCTCTTGGCCCTCCGCTGTACGCGGTTGAGTAACCCCAAAATAGGCTTTGGAGCGCAGGCCCATATATAAGATTTGTATTCCATTTTTGGACGGATATAGGTGGTAAAGATAGTACGGAGATGGGATTGAGTGAAGTATCTTTTGCACCGCTTTATAAAACCGAGGCACTTGAAAGCTTCTTTTGAAACCTAAAAATTGTGTTTAGTCTATCGAGCATCACACTGAATTTTCATGCCAACATCATGAGCTTCTGATGCTGTAATACCTATATCACCCATAGTATCAGATGCAGTACCATTATCTAATGTAGATCTATGCGTAAACATGCAACATTGCGTCTTAGGGGCATTAAAATCTACTCTACTTACACGACCCCATTCTAAGATTGTCGCGAGATCGTGGTTAAGCGTATCATTCATGTGTTGTCTTTTGGAACTAACCTCCAACTGGCCTGGTCTATTCCCAAATGAATACGAATGACAAATGGCGCTGTCATCTGCAAAAGATTATATAGGGTTGAAAGTTCGATGAAGAAGGTCAAAATTTATAAAAAGAACGGACTTGACATAGGTGGACATTTGCCTGACATTATATTCTCTTATTAATTCCAATATTTCTAACTTACATTGGTATCAATCAAATGAAAGTTGTCGTTAAAGTGTGTGTTCGAAGCCAAATTACTTTTTTTATCTCAAATTCCATATTATTTAGTATTATAACCAAATGAATAATATAAGTTTGACTTTATTTCAGATATTTTTTATTTATTCATCGATTCTGAGTGACAACATCTTTCTCGACCGGAAAGGAGTATCCAGCTTGAATTCAATGATCACAGTTTTGCATGTATGAAATTCTTATTTGTTTAATAAAGAAATTTTGAATATACGATCAATTGGCAATTAATTACAAATATGGAGGAGCTGCTAATGACTCATTTGCTTGGAAGGAATCAGAGCAAAAATTATTTTTTGGACAGCAGTACTACAAAAATTTAAAAAAATTTGGTTTCGAGATACTCATATGTACGTTGATAAAAAAAATTAGTACATCTAAAAGTATGACCGTCCTTTTAAATACATATTTTAAAAATCATGTAGAGGGGTTTTCTAAAATAAAACAAAAACAACAAAAATGTAGATTAAGACGATTCAAATTTTTATTGTATTATGAAGAGAAAAGTTTGGGAATTATGAATGAAAAATTTTATCTGGCAAATGGCCACCGCAACCACGCTGACAGATGTTGGCTTTTTCAAGTTTTTAATCACTTTCTGGCTTATTTCATTCTTTCATTGGTCTTATTTCATTAATAACATTACGGATTTTGACTTTTAAGGTAGAAATCGATTATATTGGCTCCGTATAGACTCTCTCCTTAACATAGCCCCACAATAAATAATCCAGTGGTGTTAAATTACACGATCTGGCTGGCCAGTTAACTGCTGATTGTTGAGAAATTATGCGAAATAAAAACGGCCCAAACAAGCTTCTAGACCACATAGCGCACCATACACTGCTACGCTAAGCATTATGCTTCTCAATAATCGCTCTAAAATTTTGAGAAGCTCACAACCGGCAATTTTGCTTTTCGACATACCCTGAGTAGTGAAAACGGGATTCGTCTAAAAAAATTATATATTTATGAAAAACTAGTCAGGTGTTCCTGAATGAATTGGGCCTCAATTCCTGCACCAGTTGAATCTTGTAACGCTACAAAGTCAAATTCTTACATCAAATTCACCATGTGGTGGTTTTGGATAACCCCAGTTGTTGAGAACGTCGAAGAATAGACAAATTCGGTTCTATTTCAACACTGTTGCTCATGGCTGCGTTGTTTTCAGTTGAACGACCTGGTCGAACCAGCGTTGGTGTTCGCACATTTTGTATCGAACCTATCGACTCAAGTTTAGCGACCAAATTCCTAATATCAGGAATTTTACGAAATGTAACTTTAACAGAACAATATTTTAATAGTGGAGACTACAACAACTAATATGTTGTTGGTATTGCCTCAATTGAAAATCAAACTTCTTGTTGAGAAACCCGATATAAAGGCATTTAACATATTAATGCAGAAGAACAACATTAATTTAAAAAAAGAGCGTTCGAAAATTTTATGACACAACAAAGGAAGCTGTTGTGTAGTTGTTGTTGTGTGTATGTTCTGCACTTCACAATCTGTGCATCCGCTTCAAGGTATCTAATTATGAGCAAGTGCATCAAACTTAAAGTTTAATAAAAAATGGTTGATGCTGATCTGTAAGGTTCAAAAGGCTGAATGTATGCATTGAGATCTGTGTTCTCTTTCATTTTAATCACCCGGAAAATCACTAAATTAGAAAACAATTTGAAATTCTTAAAAGCTAAATCGTAGCTTATTGAATACAATATAAGTTTTGCAGCACATAGCACAAACCTGAAATACGTGAGTAATCATATTTTACACTGCAGTAGATTTTTCAATTCTAGATGCCCCTATACTTAATTGTTTCTTCTTTTTACTAAAGCCAAATGATTAAAATATAATTTATTAAAAAAAGTTTTATTAAAAAAAATTAACGATTTAAGAGAGCGCATGGTGATTAATTATCTAAATGAAAACCTATTTCTTCAACAAAGTATCAGCACACATGTCGATAGATTAATTTTCTATACTCGCACGATATAATTTTGAGTTTTTTGTAAAAGTTAAATTTAGGCTTTTTTGATATTTTAAGGGGATTAGCGATGCCTCTACAAGGAACATCGTTACAGTGTTGTGACCTATACTAAAGAAGGCACCTAGAATTAGCCCAAAGACAACGCTAGGTACAGTACTGAAGCAGATTTATTAAAATTAAATCTCGCAAAAACCAACGAATGCAAATGATTTGACGTTGTCCTTCAGCAAACGAAATTAATTTGGATTGGATTTTTGGATTGAGTTGTTTGTATTTTAGTTGATTTGGTTGAATAAATCATATCGTTGATTATTAATTATTTTCCGTAATTATATTGTTTGTTGCTATCACGGGTAATCATCATATCTGATATAATTTTCCTTCCAAGAAATTTCTTTATTACGCTGTTAACTGACCTTGAACAATTTTAAACAATAACATTTGGATAAATTTTACACCACTACATGGAAACAATAGAATCACAAAACCAGAAACCAGTACTTATAGAAACTACCACGACTTTTTTAGTTGAATATAATAAAATGTGTTTTAAAAAAATTCATCATCATTTTTATTTATTTTTTGTGATACCTTAAACCTTTAGACCATACCCTGTAATAAATGTCAACCGTATTCCTACTTTTCTACTCGAACAATACACATAACCTTTTAAGTGCAACTTTATGACTTTGCGAAACAGTATGTGTTAAAAATGCTTTTAATACGCCACTTAAGTGCTCAAGTGGCATCTGGACTTTTGTTTTGCACCATTCAATTGGAATTATAGTTCTTTCATGCATTTGTTTTTGTTTCTGTGCCTTAAATCCTAAATCTTTATTATACAACGTGCTTGTCGTCTGCAGCAATATACAGTGTGTCTGAATCAGATCTGCCATTTGTTACCAAATAAAAAGATTTATATGTTCTGTTCGACATGTAGAAATCGTTGCTATCTTTTCATTATCTTGACTGATTAAAGCTTTCCCAAATTGCTACAAACCTAATGTTTACATGCTTTGTTTTTAACAGAGGAATAAAACAGTTTAATTTTGTAAATCAGCAATACCGAGTTTTAACCATTTATCATAAAAAATGACTACAAAAAAATTTAAAAACTAATTTTTAAACGTAATTTTATGAAGGTATAAAACTTTCACTTGGCAAGACTTTGTTAATTGGCGGCCATTTTATGGCTTATGTTCAGCTTGGTTTGGCACCTAAACATGAGTAGACTGTTACAGGCAGTGGTGACCGCTATACAGCCAAGAACTAAATAATGTTAAAGAGATGCGATTTAAACAAGATGGATCATAGCTCGTAAAATAACAGATTTATTGAAGGAAACGTTTGTTAACTCTATTTTCTGCAGGGCTTTGTGGTTACTGGTTTTATTACACCTATTATTTTTTTATACTAATATATGTGTGATACAGGCTTGTGTTTTTATGCTATAAAGGAACAAAAGTGCCAACAGGCGTTCACAGCTGGCTACTAGTTAGGAAAGTCTAAAAGATTAGGTCTTAAACATTTCCATAAATTTTCCTTCGCATTTAAACAAAGCACAGAAATAAATAGTAGTTATCCAAAATATTAGATAATTCTTCATCAGTTCCGATCAATAATCACATTGTTCCTCACCATACTTGTGTGAGATATCTTGGTATACATCTTGACCGTCGCCTTAGGAGGAAACATTATATTGACTCAAAGCTAACACAAATGAAACTTAAGCTAGCACAATTACTTTGGCTTATTGGCAGGAACCCGAAACTTAGCCTAGATTGTAAATTTCTTATTTTACATGAAGGAATCCAACTTTGGGGCACAATATAAAATTTTACGTTTAATAACTTCTCCATGGTACATCAGAAATTTAAATATACATTGTGTTTAGACATACCGTTGGTGACTACAGAAGCTAATCCCCTTGCTCGCAATATCTTGGATTATAGTGAACATAGCCGATTAAAAAAGAGGGATACCGCAGCTCTAATCCTCCATGCTACAGATGACACATCTTAAAAATATTTGTTTTTTTACGTCAATTTGTTTTTACCCAAAAGGTTAGGTTTGACATGGTCGAGACTAATGTATCTTTATTGTTAGAATTTAATATTTTAAAACTTATTGTTAGTTCATTTTCTTGAAGATACTATAAATAATTTAAAAAAAAAATTTAAATATTTTGATTTTGCAACACTGTGCCGTGGACAGGGCAGCATCAGTTACAATACTCATTCTCCTTTAACATAAGCCATATTCTTGCTTAGTTTTATTTAAATACAATTTTATGTTTTGGTGACGTTGATGTATGTTTGCCTTATAATGAGGTGGTGATGTTAATGCTTTATGTGCAACGCCATATTATTCTTTTTGATTTAGATGTGAAATTCCCCCGAGTTTTTTTTTTGTATTGCTGCTTCTAGTACTTCGGCTTTATTTAAATGTTGCCAATCCAATGTTGCCCTTATTTTCGCCACCTTAATTGTCGTTCCTATTATTTCGCTACTTTTATTAATCAAAAGCAATATGAAAGCACTGTGTGTTTTTAAAAATTAGTCTGAAAACTTGTTCTAAAAGTCAAAGACAATGACCCTAATAGATAGGATATTCGAAGATCTTTAACACAACTGAGACGTTCCTACAGCGATCAACCAGTTAGTTATTATAGCATACCCCACCATTATTTTTCTTCTGCAGGAGAGTTATTTTGAAAACTCTTTTGGTTTCTCATTTTACTTAATTTAATTTTTGCCCTTGCAGCAGCTCTCTTATTATCGGCAGTTTTTTTCCAGAGGAAAATACGTTTGGTTGGCGTAGCTATTACTGAATCGCAATCTTTTGTATAAATTTACTCGGGTCGTTCCGAAACAAAGGTTCAATCCCCGTGGGAATGAACATATATACTTCTTCAGACTCGTATTACATTTCATGGAACGTAGAAATAACACACAGATTTTCTTGATCCTATTTGTTGAATTTACAAAATAATTGATCTTAAAATTAATTATCAATTTCCTGGTATAAGGCCAGGCAATGTCTTTGTCTTTTACTCTAATGAAACCATGATGGGTGGAATGTTATTTAAGTTTTTTAAGATGTGTTGTTTCATGCATGTTTCATGCCTTCAGATTTTATCAATGACAGTTTTGGATCTTTGTAGAGTATCAAGTTTTAAATACACTTGTGTTAACTTTGATTTTATGTAGCTTTTCCAAGCGCCGATCAAAATGTATGTCTCCGATAATTGCTGGACTATTTCGTTGTTTAATCGAATATGAGGGTATCAGTTTCTATGTTGTGTGATTATATTTCTGTTCCTTCATATTGATTTTGAAAGTACTATAAAACTAGTTGAGGACTTTTGAACATACTTAAAGATGCTTAAAGATGGATTAATTTTAAGCTGACATTTTCGAAGTATACAATAAGTATAAAAAGTTTCCCAATGTCATATCTTCTTATAACCTACTTATATGCCAGTAGCTAAAAAAGTTTTTGGGCAGCTGTAGCACTAACATATAATAACCCGTCATGATATGTGCTCGAGAAGCGTCCGTTAAAAGAGTAGAACAATATTTAATTTCCACAAGGGACTTCTAAACAAAATTGACTTACCTATATATTTTGTTCGCTTTTGCAATGTTCTCTTTTGAATCCGAATTAATGGTCCGGAATACATGATTTATAGCTTAAGATTGGATTCAGTTCAATTAACAAATTCTTAAAAAAGAGCTTTGGATGAGTTGATAATAGGCTTATAAGTCTCTTTAAGTCTGTGTGCTCTTCGCTGGGTTAGGAATCATAGTCATTAAAAAAATTTTCTCTCAGAGAAGTATTCTAAAGCCGTAGAATGGCATTATTGTTACATGTTGTAATTCAACTAAAATCTTGTTACTGCTTTTATCAAAATAACTTTTTAAATTCGATACTGCCCTCAAAAAGATAAAATTTATGTAATGCCTAACAAATAGCCTGTCAGTCTTTTAAGAACTCAATTAAAATTTTGATTGTATAATTGAGTCAATGTATCCAAGGTCAATTTTCAGGGATGCTACCCTACGAGACTCCATAGCTGCCCCACTCATTTCGTGCTCTACTTAAGTCGGTGTAAGTTTTTTTTTCAGTCAGTAGCCGTACTACATCTGCAGAATAGAAAACAAAAATTAATAAATTTAAAAAGTATCACCGTCAAAATATGTCAAATTAGTATCACAGTTAGAGCAAAACCCTTTTCTTGTTGACATTGGCAAATATAAAATGAAGACCTAATTTCATCTAGCACTTAAGCTAGATTTAAAATTAGAAAAACACAATATTTTAACCTTAAACCCAAGTATCAAAAAATCAATAAAAGTATATATTTTTAAATGTTTCAAGTCTGTCTTTATACAGTATTTTTTAACATACATGAACATATTTTGTTTTTGGACTAAACAACTTTTTTCAATGGCTTCTTTTATGATGCTACTGCAGCTTTTGTTTATTATTTGCCATATGAAAACGAATGGAGAATACTGAGTTGTTAAAAACATCATACAGTCATACATACATTTTCATTTTATTAACAAAACCTCCTCATAGATTTATGACTTGGCAACAACAAGATTTGTTTGATGTTGTTTCATACGAATGTGAATGTTTATTTGCGTTCATTTGTGAATTCATGTATGCATTCGAAGTACATACGTAAGTGAATAGATTGAATTTTCTCTCTAAAGTCAAAAGGAAAAACAAACTACTTATATTATTACAATGCCCCAAACATTGATATGTATATATATGCTTATATGTATGTATGTATGTATGTTTAGAAAGTTTCTTGTTTATGAAATGTTGTTTGTTACTGTTGCTAAGGAGCTAACAGCAACAACAGTTTCAATTACATATATATATATATATATATATATATATATATATATATATATATATATATATATATAAGTTTTAAAATTGCAATTTGCAACGATATCAATGCAATTAGTGACAGTGTTTTGTACTGGATGATGGAGAATTTACGATTATTGTGTTGCGCTAGTTTAGCAGCAACAAATTTCAAATAATTCTTTATTGGCTGCTATTATTATACACGCCATCTATCTTCATCATGCTTTCCAAATAAAATTGATTGAAATCACTCAGTTGTTAGAAAATGAAACATTAAATTAAGTGAATTGTGATATTTTAGCTTGAAGTCAGCAATTGACCCAAATAAAGAAACATTATTTATTTCAAAAGGAAAATAAAACGCTGGTACATGCAATTAAATATACAGATATACATTTATACAAAATACATTAATATGACATTCACTTAACGCTTTCTATTCATTATAGCGCCCTCATCACAGCAAACAGTTCCAATGTAAAAATCTTTTAAACTGTTTTTTAAATAGAACTTGTAGATTTGGAAGGGTATAACCCGCTCTAAAACTTTAGTTCAATTAATCCGAATGAAATTTAAAAATCTAAATATTAAATATTTAAAACTGTTTTTGTGCTAACGTATAAAAACCGAAATTGATCGGAAAGCCCTTTACAATCCATTGTATCATAGCGTATCCATTGGATTGCAAGGTTTGTAAATCTGACATGAAAGGGAAATTCATCTAGGAAGCAATTATTACAAATTGAGGACCTGAATAGCCTGACTTATGTTGCATTTTTATTAGACTAATTTGGTATCACACAATATTGGAAGTTAATCCATTCAATAAAAATTTCTCACTTTGACGAAACTCAGTCGCAAAATTAAATTTCTAGAAAAGTATATCGTCCATGTTCCATCCAACGCAAATGCTTAACTAGTCATGTTCTCGAGCATTTTCACCATAAAATAATTTATAACAAAATAACGATTGAAATAACAATCGCCAAGTTTCACCGATGTAAGAACATTGGTATATAGCCGATAGCCAATATCTTTTTTTAATTGAATATACACACCTTAAGCTCTGCATATAAAGGATTTTTCTATAAGAAGTTTGTTTAAAAAAATTAAAACAAAAAATTTTGATTAAGATGATTCAAATTTTTATTGAATTATGATAAATTCTGATTTTTCATGAAATCATTTTTAATCACTTTTTGGCAAAATGGTGCTCGATTTCGGTAATAACATCAGGAATTTTGACCACTTAATTGTTAATTGTCGTGAAATTTTGAGATCGGGAAATTTGGTTTGCAACAGATTGATCACTTTATTGACTGTGTGACATTTGATACCGTCCTGTTGAAATCTCACATCAGTGATATCCACGTCGTCTATAATAGGCATCTCGCGAAAGCGTGATCCATTGACTGTTACCGCATTTCCAGCTTCGAAAAAAACCGTCCCAGTCACGCCTCCAAACCACACAGCGCAACACATAGTGAGACATTGATGAAATTATTTTTTCAGAAAAACCAGCCTATTGTCCTAAATGAATTGAGTGAATCTACAGCGATGTGAATGGTCGGTTCGCTTCAATACCTGCATCAGCTGAACCTTGTAAGGCGACATTTTCAGTTAAACGACCCGGTCCAACTTGCGTTAGTGTTCGCACATTTTATATCGAATAGCGGTCTCAGAAGGGCGATTCTGTTGTCTCAAAATATCACGAAATTTACGAAATGTAACATTGACAGAACCATCATTTTCGCAGTGGATTTTAATTATTTTTATGCGATTTTCGTGCGAAATTGAATTCTTCGAATATGCCAAAAAACTAAATGCTGCTGGTGTTGTCACAATTGAAAAACAAACTTTTTGTTGAAAAAGCCGATATAATTTTTAAATATGTGTTTGCCAATTGCGATCTAAAATATAGATAACAATAAAAAAATATTAATATATATTATAGCAGACATTATAACACACTCGGCCTTTTAGTGTTTAAAATTTATGAGAAAATACTTTAATATCAAGATTTTATATGGGGCACCCTTAAGTTTTGAATCTAATGTATTTTAACTTGCTCAAGACCCTACAGTAAAAGATATTGCCCAAAGAATTCAAGTATCTATTTATTATTTTATATTTATTTTATATACACTTATAGTTTTGGAGGATATACTCACACGCTGTATTAATTTTATTTCGACAAACCTTCTTTCTATGTTCACATCTTTATCATAATGCTATCGCGATACACACTTAAGAGAAAGAAATATATGAAGTAACAAACATCTAAAAGTATTTAAGAACTATAGCTTAATTTATTAACTTGCGATAATTTTTGTTGTTTTGCAGTAACAATTTTGTGATCCACCTACTTCAACCTAACTGTGATAGTGGATTTGTATTTCTATTAAAACTGACTAGCATCTTCGTCACTGAAAAGATACACAGGTGAATAGTTAAAACATATCAATTAAAGGGAGCGATATTAATTTGCTCATATTAAAATATGTTTTCTAGAAAAAGCAAACGAACAAGTTTTTGTAAAAAATGCATAAAAACTGTTTATATGTAAACACTATCTCTGCTTAAGAATAATCAATGCACGACTTATTAACTAAATAGGTATAAAATAGATGTGTTTATAGCTCAAATTAATTATTTATATTTAATTAAATTTAAAAAACAAATAAACTGTACATTTTTTATACTATATTTACGCTATACATGTTCATACGTATAGTTCACTTTGCTTATAAATTAATTACATAAATTTTATCATCGTTTGCTTAATGTTTTCGACTTGTTAATAAGAGATAGTTTTAAACGAGTATCGTTTAAAAATTTTATTCTTATTAAAAAAAGAATTAATGCTGGTGGTATTAATCAAAAACTTATATTATCTAGTGCTCCTAATTCTAAGCGAACTTATCAATTTCCGAATGCTACATGATCTCTTACAATTATATTGTAAATTTCACATTTACTGATTGTTTAATTGACTTAATAATTACCGAAATAGAATAGAAATCTTTTTGTTGAAGTCATCTTAATAATCAAAAAATTAATAGAAATTCGGTTCCGCAATTTTTTACAACTTAAGGTAAATGGCTGTTAAGAATGCCGATGACGGATGCATTACATTCTACTATTTTCACAAATTTTCTGTTTTCTATAAAAATTGACATAGAAATTTGTGTGTAATTTGTTGGTTCTACTAAATTAAAATATTAGAATACACAAGAAAAGAATTTAAATCGATTGGATTTATTGGCTCAACTAATTATTGGAATTTATTAGTTGGACTAAAAATTCCAATTATTAAAAATTAAAACTGTCAAAACAGCATTTTCTACATGTACTGTGATATTTGACGGAGATTTATCTGAAATCGCTAAATATTTGTTTCGTGTTGGCTACAAAATATTTATTATCGCAAGCACCTGTTGCTTTTAGCAAATCAACTTAATTGCCAGTAAATAAAATTGCTTCTAGTGTAACCATAGTGCGACCATTCGATGTCAAATATTTGTCCTCATCTAGACACAAAAAATATATACAAAACGAATTCGTTGCTTGTTGTCGGATCAAGTCTTTCAAAAAGCAGTTTTTATAGAGCGAAATGTCAACGTTGCATGTAAATAATAAAACCCATATTAGTCCACATAACAGCAAAAGACAACACAAATTGTTAACAATATTAATGTCGATAACGAAAGAAAACAAAGAAAATAAAAAATATGGAAAACCATGATACAGCAAATCAATTAAAAAACAATTATTATTCAGTGATAAAGACTAAAGAAAAGTTGTGAATGTGATAATGCTGTATCACATGTAAAAGTAAAGAAATTAAAGAGAAACCTTCAAGTTCTCAATCAGCTACTGCAACTACAATCAGCATATCATCAAAAGTAATTACTGAAAGCACAGTGGCTAAATTTTTAAATCATAAAATCAAAAAATTATCGCTAATAAACATTCTGGATTATGAGACGAAATGGATTAAAATTAAAGATTTCAAAATAAAAGATTTAATAACCAAAAGATCGTGTGAAGATAATTCAAGAAAAAATAAAATCCTTCACTTTTATACCAAAAGATGAGATAAGATAAAATATTGAGGTATCAACTTAAACGTAGGCCCAGATGAAATAATACTTGAATTATTGGAATTTGTGAGTAAAAACTGCAAATTTATAAAAGTTAATCTTTTTCAATAAAGTTATCTGTCGAAAGGAACATCAATTCATTAATATTTTTCGTGCGAATATTTCCAGAAAGCAGTGTAAGTGTTTTAAATAACATTTAAACTTTTTTATGCCGGTATTTAATTAATGTTTTGCCGCAATTGCTTGGGATTTTTCTAAAGCGCTACAAACTGACAGCTCTTCAGAAGATATGTAAAATGTAGCACGAGTCACTAAAGAGAAAAGTATTCTATTCAACAAGTTGCACTTGAATAAATTAGTAGTTTGTTGTGTGCTATGCGACAAGTATGGACATCCCTTATCTTATGACTTGTTAGGAGTATAAAAATAGCTTTAAATATAGTTCTTAAAAGAACAGTGCGTTATAAAATTATATAGCTACAAATAAATAATACATAACGTATTATTTCAGCATAGTATTCATCTGATGTTAATAATGTTCACATAAAAAGAGAAATTGTCAAGCCTATAGGCTTTTAAAATAAAACCAATTATTGCACATAATAAAATCCAGGATAGTTTTTAGATGTATTTATAGCAGGCTGCAGATAATACATTGTTACCAAAACTTGAAATTTCATTAAAACCCTTCTTTACCTCAATGACCATAATGTCGCACAAATAGTCATTTTCTCTGAAAAATGAACAGCAAAATTTTTCTTTTTTTAAACGATATAATGAATCTAAAGATATAAAAACTAGAACAATTGTTGAAAGAATCTAAAAGGAACAATTTTTCAAGACTAATATATTTCTAACAATCGAACCCTACAAATTGTGAAATAGGCCATCATTTGGATAGACAGTAATATAATAATCGATTAAGTAACGGAAACAGTTCTAAGACACAAATATTGAAAAAATAACAAAAACAACAAACTATAAAAATGTTATATAAAGAGAAAAGCATAACTCTTATTATCATTATAAAACACATTAGGCTAGAATCGCCATTTCTGAAGCAAGTTTGAAAGTGATATACTTATAATCCTAAACAGCTGCATTCATTAAAAACTAACTGATAATGCTTCTTAAGATTCCAAAAACATGTTAATTTTTAATTTTTTAATAATTATGTAGTAGTTAATCTAGTTCAAATTTTAGATACAATAGGTGCATTTTTGGAGTCCATTCATTTTCATAAGCAGATGGATCCAGAAAACATTGTTCACACTTACGTTACTGCGACTCTCGATAAATTCTTAGAATCTAAATTAACATCCAGCTATTTTAAATGATACCTCTTTTATCAGATAACTTAGGAAAAGCATAAACGTAATTTTTTCGTAACTAAAGCTAATATACCATGAGCTTTTTTTAGTTTGAGTGATGAATTATCGTCGGAAGTTGTTTACACACCAGGTATTTTATATACACCATGATTGCACCAATATAAAAGCAAAAAATTCTAATTCACAACATTTAAATATGAGGTTATATCTCATAGCACATCAACAAAATATTCGGGATTGCACTTTAACCAATTTCAACAATATTTTATGCATGCACATTCAACCATGATTTATGATCACGTCCATGCGTGTTCACGTGAGGGAAATTATGAATTTAATTTAAATGATCAGCAAATTTCTTCAAGTTTTTCAAGAACTCAGATTCTATTCGATAAGTAAATAAAGAATCAAAGAGAAAAATATTTTTTAAAGTACTTTTTTGTGCTACAATGAAGTTTATAATATTTAAATTATTAAATAGTTTTCAATTGTATTCCTTTGGCAATTAAAGAGAGAATTTTATTTAAAATTATAAAGATACCCCACAATATAACGCTACAACCTATAATATTTCGATTGTTGAGTAGAGAATTACATGAAAAAAAAATTTTAATGATCACGCATAATAAAAGTAATAAAACAAGCTTTAAGGTAGTCAAATCTATTGTATAATGCGATAACCGGTAGTGCTCTTAGCAGAAAACACGCAACGGAAATTAACCTACCGACCCAAAACTTAGCAGCCACCTAACAAACAATATAAATCTTTTACCGTTTTCGGGTTGCAGCTTATTCGTTTTGTTAAAATTTTTGTAGTTTTGTTGAAATTCGTTTTTAACCAAAGAAACTTCAAAACTAAACAAGTAAATAAATAAGTTTATGCATGCGCATGTAAAAATATTATTTATTGTTTATGTATGCATACGCATCTACATATGCATGTTAAGTTTGTTATACTACGTTATACTGAGATTATTTTTGTTTTTCATTATTTTTATTCATTTATTTGATTGCCATATTATTTAAATGAAACTTTTTTGGCTAAAGCAAAAACCATAATTTGTATTAAGAAATTCTTTAAGAATTTTATTAAAATTCTTGTTATTTTCTGGAAAACTGGTAAAGGTCAGTAAGTAACTGCAAAATGTGTAATGGATCTTTTGGTTTTACAGGTTTGTGTTCTTAGAAAAGTTCTTATAAAAATGGGTGTCCGCCGGGCCACTTTGTTTGTTTGTTATTTTTGATTAAATGAAATAAAATGGATCTTATATTGATAAAGTTTTATTTAATGTCGGCAATTATGCATGGAATACATTACCAGATAAATGTCCGCCTCTATTAGCCTCACAAATTTCATGACGAATATTGTGTTTGAGTTGCTCAAGCGTTTCTGCTTTGCAAAAAGAAGCCCGAAGTAGTCAAATCAGGTGGCCGCGGAGATCATTTGTTGAAACAACTTGTTATGGAAAGATGTCTCGCAGTAATTCTATTGTAATCGTGGGTGCATGCGATGTGGCACCGTCTTGTTGATACCACATGTTAATCAGAGCTGGCATATGTACGGCGGCGTAAATAGTCTGGTGGAAGATGCTCTTGTGTTAACTGAATCTTATATGGAATCAAATGAAAATTGTGTCCAAAGTTGTTATTTGAAGATCAAGCTCTTGAGTAATGGATGGTTTTGAAGACTTTATTGAACAGCAGTAATGTTTTCGGGGGATCTCAAAGTACGTTGTGGTCCATCCTTGGGCCTATTACCAACTCTCTTTCTTTGAAATGATTCACTACACGATAAATAGTGGGTTTTGCTGATTTTGTTGTTTCTTCCAAAAATTTCACGTAACTTTTTCATCGGCAGAGTAATCGATTATTGATTTTGATAAAATGCTTTAACGATTAAAACACGTTGCTTTATTTTTCCCATAATAAAATTGCCACGTGCCTATTTCACGACTGCCAAATATGAACTGTCAAGGCTAATATTTACCAAAATGGCGGCAACACATCTGTATAAAATGTCATACATACGAAAACGGCCCTTACAGTGTTAAGATATTAAATCGTTATGTGCAGCATGTTTTACCGTGCACAAAATGCCTTAAATGAAACAACACTAATATGTACCAGAAAATTAAACTTTGAATCAAATATAATAAGCACTGCGACAAGTTTAGTGTAAATTATCAAATTAAAACTCATTAGTTTCAACCTAATTAACTGACCAATATGATATAAAAGTAAAAAATTTTTAACTTTTCTTTAAATTCAAGTTTCGTTACGAATTTCACCAAAATATATTGACCCATCCCTATTTTGTTCAATTTTGAAAAAGACATGCTTTACTCTTCGGTTCCGGAGTATTCTGAATAAAACGAACATTTAAATCAGTTAAGCCGCTGAGCCGTGCTAGACGCATACAAAACATGCACGAAGAGAATTTTATAAATATTAGAAATTCGATTGTAAAGCATCTGTCTAATAAACATTCACTTCGATCTTTTTAAAAATACCATATGCCTTGGTTTACCTCAAGATTCTTTTGTTACAAAAACATTACATTTGAATTGAAATCTCAACAGAAAAGAGAGAAAAATTTAAAAGATTGCATTCAAAAAGTTAAAAAAAATTCGTTTAGAATATCGCGCCTTTATTGAATAAAAAGTTTGACTTAAGCCTAAATTATTTATGAAATCCACAATAGTTTGTGAAAAATAAAAAAAAATATTCGGTAACTAGTGCCATGATGTGTAAACAGTTGTTATCTGTTTAAAAATACACTTTCTATATCTTTTTTAATTTTTTTTTATTGGATGCAAGTTTTTATAAAAAGTGTTCTCCTTAAGGATCGCTTTAAAAACTTTTAGGACAATTTAAAAATTTTAAATGCTGGTTATAAAAGATTTACTCTATCAAAGTGTTACTTGCACAAATCAATTTGTTAACCTGCTAACAGTTGCTTTTAAACAAGTTTAGTTAACCTAAAATTGACAGAGTTGTGATCAAGATCGAAATGCAAAAAATAAGTAATATATTAAATAAGTTTTGTATAATTAAATATGAACTAACCTTTTAACGGTCTTTTAAATAATTTAACGATTTTATTTTTTTCTTTTGATATTTCGCTTTTCTGTGGAAAGCTTCTTCAGGAAATTATTTTTTTTATTTTACAAAAACAAAAAATTATAACAATTTGAAAAGAAAAAAATTTTGAAAAACAGATGACAACACATATAAAATAATTTTCTTCATACATACAAACATACAAAAATTAAAATTTAAAATATTTAAACATACAAAAACAAGGAAACGAAAACTAAATAACAAATTCTTTCTTATGAAATAATTATAACAAATTATGTGTCTTTTGTATTAAGTGCCTATAATTCTGCGCTAAATTGTCTGTGTCTGTTTTGAAATTTATTCTCCTTACATTTGGTACATTAACAATTTCTAACATTTCTAACATATAACGTCTCTTGTAGTTTTTTTCTATATCTAATACGGATGTTTCATCAAACTTTGGATAATAATTATATTTCTTACAATATGAAGATAGAGATGTCTTCTGTGTTGAAATAATTCTATATTTTTGGTCACATCTATGACCAGCTAATCTTGTTTTAAGTTTGTTCCCTGTTGTCCCAATATAAACTTTGTCACAGTTCACCTGGTCATTTCCTCCACATGGTATCCTGTATGCTACATCAGATATTTCCATTTTCCCTATTTTATCCTTCATACTATTAAATAATTTATTTAATGTGTTATATGTTTTGTGTGCCATTATATATCTATCTGTGTCATATATTTTAGACTTTCTTAATCTTTCTAATTTTCCAGGAACATAAGTTAATGATTTATAATTTCTTGTTTCTGCCGTAGTATTTCCTAAACTATGCCTATAACTACCATATTGTCTAATTAATCTGTTAGTTAATTCTACTGGAAAATCATTGACATTAAGTATATCTCTTATTGTATCCTTATTCTTCAAATGAAATTCTCTATCATTTATAGTCAATATTCTGTCTATCATATTTTTCGCTGTGTTAATTATCATTTTTCTCGGATGTTTTGAATAAAAATTAATAATTCTTCCTGAAGTTGTTGGTTTCTTATACCAATCAAATACTAATGGAAGTCTAGATTCTAACTCTCTTTCAATCGTAAATTTAATAGCTGGATGAAAACTATTTAATTCTGACAAAATATCATCCACTGTATCTTCCGAAGTTATACAAAATAAATCATCTACATATTTTGTGATAATCTTCTGATTAATATGCATTTTACTAATACATGAATTTAGTAATTCCTCCATCACAATATCAGCTATAATTGAATATGCTAGAGAGCCCATAGGGAGACCCTCCTTCTGTTGATATATCCTATTATCAAATTGAAAATACCTGTTGTCTTCAATGCAAAACTTAAAAATACGTAAAAATAATTCCTTCTCAATATTCGTATTTTGTTCTATTATCTGCCATTTTTCCTCTATAATTCTCAAAGCTAAACCTACAAGAATACTTGGAAAAAGTGAAACTACATCAAATGAAAACAATCTGTCATTATCTTGTATATTTATTCTCTTGGTTTTATCCTTAAATTCCAATGAATTTCTAATATTATATATTGATTGCCCTGTTATTACCTTAAGAATATTCGTTATATACTTACACAGTCCGTAGGCCGGGGAATTAATGCAAGAGCAAATAGGCCTTTAAGGAAAATTCTGTTTATGGATCTTAGGTACTCCATATAGCTTTGGAGGATTTGATGCATTAGTCTTAAGTCTATTTCTCTCCATTACTGAAATGATATCGTTTTTAAAAAGTTCATCAACTAAAACATTGTTTGTTTTTTGCAGTTTAGTAGTAGGATCCTTATTTAATATTGAGTATTTAGCAGAATCGTTAATAATGTCATTTATTCTCGAATTATAATCATCTCTGTACCTCTCAATAGTGTGTTGATATTTGTGAATTTCTTTACTATTAAAAATGTTAACTAAATTATTTGTTGAGTTCCTAATGAATTTTGGTGTAATGGCAGCTTTTCTACATCTTATCTTATCGCTAAATTATTTAAAAGACCGTTAAAAGATTAGTTCATATTTAATTAAATGAAAAAAGGTCGAATAAAATAAAAGTAATAATCAAATAAGTTTTGTATAAAATTTAGTTTAAAAGAATTTACATTTTCCATATTTCCCCTTTTGTTATATATTTTTACATTTTTTATATTATGGTATAGAAAAAGCATTTGCAAAGACATAATTATAAAGTTGAATGGGCCAGTTCACATTGGATTAATATTTGTTTTGTACAACTTTAGTTCTTTCCAAAACACACTATACTAATTATTTTAGCACAAAATTCTATGCGTATACACATCTTTGTGTGTATTAGTGTTTTTTATTCATTTCACGTTTGTTTTTCGTTCGGTATACACCACAGTATACGCATTACAAAATAAATATCGCTGGATTAAGTGATGATGAAAAGTTTGTTTCAAATTTTATTTTCTGTAAAATTATTTTTATTCTTATTCGACCTTTTTTATTTTAATTAAATAAAAAAATTTTTCAATTTGTTAATAATTTTTGTTATTAAAAATTAATTTTTCCTGAAGAAGCTTTCCATAGGAAAGCAAAATATTGAAAAAAATATATCGTTAAAATTTAATTAAAAATACCGTTTAAAAGATTAACACATATTTAATTTTCTGTAAAATATAAAAATATTATAGCAAAAACTTGAATTCAATAATAATAAAATCGCAAGTATTTAATTTTCATGTGATTTGTTCAGGTTACAGGTAAAAATGATAAAAACAAATAGCATAAACAACGCCACTTGTTGTCTATACAGATTTATCAACTTTAATGTTAGTTGCCGCGACCAACCACCTTCTACTTTTGCATTCATACTTAAATGACAAGGCAATAGCCAACTGAAGACTAAAAATCGCTCTGCAAAAAAAACACACAAGACCTGTGTTTTCATAAATGCATGTGTATTAGTTTTGTTTTCGTTGTGCGGCTTTGAAGCTGCTAGAAAAATTGTTTCAACCAAAAACTACCCCCCTCACCGAAAATGCCAACAAACTGCCAGCACAACTAATCCAATGTGAACTGGCTCAATGAAATGTTTGCTTTTGCAGGTTCAAAATCTAAAGCATTACGAAACCTTTCTTCTAATTCTTTCTACGAATGATAAGATGAAAGAGACCTAAAATTGCGTATATTTGTGATTTTTTAAAGGTACCACCGTTTAATACCTGTCCTACTGTATGCGGAGAAAATTTCTTTAGTATAATTAACAATTCTCTAATTTTGTTTTTGTTAGTAAAAAGTGATTAATACTTTTACTATATTAGCAACACTTTCAAAACTGTAAAAACTATTTATGTATACTTGAACTATAATTTTTATGTTACATGAAAATAAATATTTTTACTTCTTCTTTGGTTTTAACGAAGTTAACATGTGGATTTATTTCAACATTGGTTATGGGCCCACATCGCTTTAATTTAATAAAAAATAGAAGTTTTGTTGTGTTAATGCAAAAATAAAAGTTTGACGTTTGTGTTTTCTAAAACATTTAAAATAGAAGTCGGAGTTTGTTTTAATGTAAAGAAAATAATTGATTAACTAAAAGAAATATTGAAATATGAGTTCCGGGCTATATCAAATTGAAAAACTCGATGAAACTAATTATGATGGCTGGAAGACTTTAATGAAATCTGTGTTAGTACACTGTGAGTTATGGAGCTTTGTGTCGGGTGATAAAATTCAGCCAAATGAGGCTGCTGGTCTTGCAATTTTGAAAAAAGCCGATGATAAGGCGCTGGCTACATTGCTGTTATGTATTAAGCCAAGTCAGTTAATACACGTAAAAAATGTTATAACGTCAAAAGCAGCGTGGAAGCAATTAGCTGAAGTGCATTCACCTACTGATCCTGCTCGTAAGTTCACAATTTTTAAGTCGTTAGTCAACTTAAAAATGAGCGAAGGTAATTCAATGTCGGAGCATCTCAACAAGTTTTTTGATTTATTTGAAAAACTTGCTGAGCTCGATATAAAATTGCAAGACTTGCCATTATCATGCTTTCCAGCTTGCCTAAAAGTTATAAAAACTTCATAATAGCTATCGAGTCTAGAGACAGTTTACCAAATACAACTTAAAACAAAATTATTGGAAGAAGAAAAAAGACGATAATTTGAAACAGTTATAGAAGAGTCTAATGAAGTTGCATTTTTTGCAAGTAAGTCCCGTAATCAGTCGCAGCAAAATGGTAGCCGAGTATATCAAAATCAGCAACAACAACAAAACCAACACCAACAACAAAATCGACCGTTCAAGGGTAAATGTTATAAATGTCACAACAGAGGGCATTATGCATCGTCCTGCAAATTATATCGCTCAAGTAAGCAGAATATTAATTGTACTATGCTAAATGTTTCCCAACTTCAACGTAAGCTTGACAAGTCAATTTGGGTATTTGATAGTGGGTCTACATGTCACATGAGTTGCGACAAAACCTTATTTACACACATTGCTGAGCATCGCGAAAAAATAGAATTAGCAGGAGACAGTTGTATATATTCTGAGGGCGTTGGTACTATACGTATAGAGACGAATAGAAACATAATCTCATTGCATAATGTACTTTTTGTGCCACAACTCAAATCAAATTTCCTTTCAATAAGCAAATTAACGAAAAATGCATGTAAAGTGGAATTTGACAAAGAGATGGCGAAAATACTTACAAAACAAGGCGAAGAAATATTGCGAGCAAACAAGAACAACGGTTTGTTTACATATGAAATGCGGCGAAATAAACTGTGTGTAGCAAGAACAACAAATAATTTTCATAATCTTTTCGATTGGCATCGTAAATACGGACATTTAAATATAAAAAGTCTACAACAACTGTCAAAAAATAATATGGTGCGAGGTATGAAACTAGGTAATATGGAACAGTTTGAATGTGAGATTTGCTTGCAAAGTAAAATCAGTGTGCTTCCGTTCGCAAAACTCTGTAGCAAAAGCAGCAAAAGTGTTTTGGAAATAATACACAGTGACGTGTGTGGACCTATGGGTACAACTTCCATAAATGGCGCTAATTATTTTGTGTCTTTCATCGACGATTTCAGCAGATAAATTTGTGTATACTTCATTAAACAAAAAAGTGAAGTATTTGAAAAATTTAAATTATTTAAGTCTGCTGTAGAGCGTGAAACAGGGAAGACAATTAAGGCCCTTCATTCCGTTAATGGGCGTGAGTATGTGAATGAAAATTTTTGCAATTTTTTGAGGAAAAAAGGCATTAAAAGGCAATTAACTGTGCCATATACACCGCAACAAAATGGCATAACAGAGCGTCTTAACCGTACGTTGGGAGAAATGGGTCGCTGCATGCTACTTGATTCCCAATTACCAGAGTTTTTGTGGGCCGAAGCCACCAACACAGCTGTTTACGTGCGAAATCGTTCACCTACAAAAATATTGCAAAACATTACACCTTATGAAGCATGGCATGGCTACAAACCGGCAGTGTCTTATTTATTTAAAACGTTAAAAAAATCAAAATTTGCCCCCAAAGGGAAGAAATGTTTCATGGTAGGCTACGCGAGCAATGCAAAGGCATACAGGCTGTATAATCCTATGAGTCGAACATTTCTGATTGCGCGCGATGTTAAATTTTTAAAAGATGATCGATACACAGCATCAGTTGCAAATATGTCTGATGATGGTTATGTGTTTGATAAGGCTATCGACAAAATCAAAGATGAATCAAATGTATGAATCAAGTGAATGTTATGCTGACAGCGCTGACAGTCCTGTAAAATTGTCTGAGCAAAACGTTGTAAGTGATGTTGCAGTCAACAATAATTCGAGCAGTGTAGCAGATATTAACAACAAAGCCGAAGAGGTAACCAGATCTCTGATGAAATTTCGACCAAGAAAAACAACGAAGTGACAGGTAAATTTTATGAAATTAGAAAACCCTTTAACCGTTAAAGATGCATTGCAAAGCGCAGAATCTGAGAAGTGGAAAGATGACATGGAATCTGAATACCAGTTCTTGATTCAAAATTCAACTTGGTCTCTTGTCGATTTACCGAAAGGGCGTAAATCTATTAAATCAAAATGGGTTTTCAATAAAAAACATGACAAAAGTGGCGTTATTGTACGTTATAAGGCACGACTCGTAGCGAAAGGGTGCTGCCAAAGATGTAGAAAAGATTTGCAAGAAATATTTTTTCACCTGTGATAAGGTATTCTTGAATTCGGTTAATTCTGGCTATTGCTGCAGCATTTGATTTATTCGTGCATACTATGGACGTGGCAACGGCGTATTTAAACGGCAAGTTAGACGAAGAAATCTTTATGGTGCAACCGGAAGGTTTTGTTGATATTACAAATACAAACAAAGTATGCAAATTGAACAAAGCTCAGTATGGACTAAAACAATCTAGACGAAAATGGAACGAGCAGCTTGATATTGCACTTAAAAAAAATAATTTTGTGAAGTGCAATGGGGATCAATGTGTCTACATTCAAAATATTCCGGGAGAGGTAGTCATACTTGCAGTCTATGTCGAGGACATACTTCTTGCATGTTCTAGACCGTATTAAAAAATAAAGTAGTATATTTGCCAACAATTTGATGCGGTAGACAAAGGCTCCATTGATCAGTTCGTGGGTATGGAAATTTGTAGAAACAGAGAAGGCATCCAAATATCACAGGGGCAGCTAATTCGCAATTTAATTGAAGACTTTGGTATGTCCGAATGCAGAAACTGTACTACACCGTAAGACCCTGGCATGAAATTTGAGAAATGCGGTGGTGGTCCCATTTGTGTATTGGTAGACCAGAAAAAATATCTGTCTGCCATTGGTTCTTTGACATATTTGAGTATCTGTACATGGCCAGACATCATGCATTCAGTGTGCAAACTGGCATTTATTACCTTGAAATATCTACCAACCGACATAATGGTCGCAGATATATTTACTAAAAATTTAAAGAGAGAAAAGCATAATAGATTTACTCAGAAACTAGGATTGTAACTATTTTTGAGTGAATTATATTTTTTTTTTGTAATAATTTTTTTAAATTGAATTGTGTTTACTAGTTTGGGGAGGTGGTTTGTTAGTAAGAAGTCATTAATATTTTTACTATATTGGCAACACTTTCAAAACTGTAAAAACTATTTATGTATACTTGAATTATAATCTTTATATTACATGAAAGTAAATATTTTTACTTCTTCTTTGGTTTTAACGAAGTTAATATGTGGATTTATTTCAACAGTTTTTAATACTAATTCTATGATCGAAATTTTCTCTCGATACAGTAAACTACGTTGTCGGTGCAAAATCTGTTTTTGCCTTTTAAAAACAAACATAAAAACTTTTCGAGTTACTGATATTGCAGATATGGACTGTAAACATGTATTCCAATTTTAAACGCATTTTGTTTAGTGATGAAGTTTATTTGAATGGATACGTTAATAAACGAAACTGTCGGCTTGGAAGTGACGCACAAAAGGCTGACTGGATGTAATTTATGGTCTGGTGATATCATTGGCCCTAGTTCTTTAAAAACGCTGTTGGTTACAATGGGAACTGATAATATACCGGAGCTGTGGTTTCAACAGGACAGCCCAATGCTTTACATAGCTCTTGCCACAATCGATTTATTGAAGTAAATACTTGCTTTGGTAATCGGATAATTTCAGGATACGAACTCGTGAATCAGCTTCAAAATCGTGTGCTTTATTGTCGATTTACCACTTATAGGAGTACATTTGTCACGCTATACTGACATACGGCCACAAATGTTGAAATAAAACCTCCAGATAAGGCTATATGCCAGAAGTCATATTCAAATTAAAATAAAGTAACTTTCATGTCAACCTAAATAATTCATCTTTTATTCCGTTACAAACTTCTATATCTTTTTAAAAATACCCTTTATATAGTATTTTTACACACAATTTTTTATTGATTTTCAATAAGAAGTTTGTTTTTCAATTGTGGCAACACCACCAGCAAGAACAACATGATTGTCTTTCTGATACCGCTATTAAGGAATAGCCAAATAGAATCGTTAAATTTGCGACGACAGGCTCGATACAAAATGTGCGAGCACCGACAGGTCATCGCAGGCCACAATGTTGAAGTGGATTCAAATTTGTCAATTCCTCGACGTTCTCAACAATCCAAAACCATCACATGGCGTATTTTGCGTAAGGATTTGACTTTGAAGCCTTAAAAAAGTTCAACTGGTGCAGGAATTGAAGCCGACCTTCAATTCCTACATCATCGCTATATATTCGTTCAATTCGTTCAGGGCCAACCGCCTGGTTTTTCTGAAAAATGAATTTTTTCAGAAGCAGCCCATTTTCATTTGTCAGGGTATGTCAACAAGCAAAATTGCCGGATTTGGGGTCTGAAAATCCTAGCGTGATTATTAAGAAGCCTTTGCATACTCAACGTGTCACTGTGTGTTACGCTATGTGGTCTGGAGGCGTGAGTCTTTTTTTCGAAATGTTGTAACGACCAATAGATTATGCTATCGCAAGATGTTAACAATTCAATTTTGGCTTATTATTGACGACGTGGTTTCAACAAGATGGCGCCACATGTAACACATCAATGAAACGATCAATTATTGCAAACTAAACTTCCCGATCGTATAATTTCACGACAATCAGCAGTTAAGTGGCCAGCCAGATCATGTGATTTAACACTACTGGATTATTTTTTGTGGGGCTATGCTAAGGACAGAGTCTATACGGAGCCCATCAAATCGATTTTAGCCTTAAAACTCAAAATACGTGATGTGAGAAATAAAATAGGACAACCATTTTGCCGAAAAGTGATTTAAAACTTTGATGAAAGAATCTGCATCTGTCGGTGTGTTTGTGGTGGAGAAATGTAATTCAATAACAATCTAGGTTTATTAGTTTTTGTTTATGGTACGTTGTTAACGGTCTATCTTAATCAAATCTGTTTTTTATGCTTTTGTTTATTTCTACTTTTGCTATTTATGCTTTTTTTGGACTTGCAAAACACAATAGTTTTATAAATACATACTTTCGTTAACTTGATTAGAAACAAATTAAAGCATACGCGTTCTATAAAGACCGATTATTTTTCAAAACTGTAAACTTAGGATTCGATTATAAAATATTGTTATAAAGATGATTTATTAACTTTTAAAAGAAAATAATTATAAATAGAAAAGAAAAACCAAACAAAATTTTCTCTTTGTAATACAGTAAAAATTTGAATCATCTTAATCATATAAATTGATTTATTTTATGCACAAAAAAAAACTGGTTTTATTACGTTGCAGTACGAGTATTTAATATTTGTCCGAGCGTGTTTTACCCATTTAGCATTTAAAAGGCAAGTATCCAATTGTATAGCTGACAACTGAATTTAATATCTTGTAACAGTTGGATCTGTATTTAATGTGTAAATCATGTCACGTTCTTGCATGTACGAATTAACTTACGCAAGGATAATTTTATATGTTTATTATTATTTACTAAAGCGGCAGAAAAATGTTGAAAATATGCTCATATCATATGTTTTCATTAAAAAAATATAGAGAATTTTCGAACTTAATATATACAAGTAAAATAAAAAAAAAACAAAACTCGTAACTCCGTAGCAATTAAAGAGATATTGTAACTGTCTTAGAACTTAACTGCAGATAACACCATAGTAATATATTTTACCGTAAATTATAACGTTTTAGTAAATCAAAATTTCAAACGCAAACAATTACAAAACTATAATTCAGTCATAACTGCCAGTTTTATTAGTTTTGGAATAGAATTTTTAACTTGCTCATGCTTATATGTACAGTGTCGGGTAACGCGAACGTCTGCTTCTAAAAAAGCAATGTTAAAATTAACGAGTTGGCTTATTCAACACATAATGTTATTATTTTTTTCAAAGAACTTACATTGCATATATTACAAATAAAGAAAGGAACATGTTTTTTTTAAGTTCAAATTAAAAAATTTGTTTTATGCAAATAGTCCAGAAATGTAGCGAAGAGACTACAATCTCCAAATTTTTTATATTGCTTCTTTCATTCTAAAAAAGAAATAACAAAATAATAAATAATTACCGTTTTGTTTATAAGATCATTTAAAGTGTAGAAAGAGCAAATTTACATTTATTTGTTAATTTTTTCTGTGCTGCCATAGTGGCTTTAAAGATTTTTGTTTCGTGTTGAAAAAAACTGTACATTAAATTAAAATCATGGTTAATTAGTAACGTCCATTACAATAAAACTCAGTGTTAATTAGAATGTTATCCAGAATTACAAGTTGTTTCCGTTCCTCAAGCTTGTTGGTTACAGTACATAAAGATGGACGGCCACGTAAAGCAACTAAACCAGATAACTTGGCAGTAATATACATGATTAAAAAGAATCCATCCATAATTTCCAAGTCCATTGCTACATAATTACGACTATATGTTACTCCCAAAACCATTCATAGACGGGATGTGAAAAGTATTTTAAGATCTTTTAAAAAAATTCAAAAAAGTCTTTTATTTTACTTAAAAATAGACTCGCGACGATTAAAATCGCAAATCGCAATGTATTAATTGGAAGTCCATATATTGAAAAAGCGTACTTTTTTCCGATGTTTACGTTTAATTTGAAAGGTTTCAAAAGTTTAGTTAAAAGACCCAAAAGGGCAACGTATTAATTAAATTTCCACCAATGAAGTCCACGTTATGCCGTGAAATATGGCCGAGGCAGTGTTTTGGTTTGGGGATATTTTGCAGGCTATAGCATAGGCATAATGGAATAATGGAACCTTTAAAATCTCATGCTTTTACATACTTAGTTTGCAATAAAATTAATATTTTAAAGTGGCAATAGCTGGATCCCACCCCCATGCAAAATCTATGTGAAATTGTAGATCAAAACCCGTTAAAATATGGATGAGCTTTTTAAAAACGTGGAAAGTGTGTGTATTGAAATTTTTCACAGTTCCAATTTAAAAAATAATAGATACGCCACAAATTATTTAACCGCTAATTCGTTAAAAATTTCTTATTTAAATAAACATTTATTGAAAGTACAATGATACAATTAGTTATGCGATAAGTTAAAAAAAAAACAATTTTGTTTTATGCTGTTAGCAAATTTTTTCTTAAGTTTATCAAATATCTTTCCTTTATATTTTCCTTTTTGTGTTGTTTTCCATTAGCGATAATTTGACATTAACACACCAATCCCAACAAAGAAATCTTAAAATTTAAAATTATCAATCCGCAAACACCAATCTTTGGCACATAAATTATCAAAACTGAACAAGAACGCACAAGGAAAAATAGTTCTCAAACAGGAATATAAAGAAAATTCATAAATAATCAATATAAATTTGGTTAAATGAAATTAAGGACTATTTTTCCTTTTTAGAATTCACAAATTAAAAACAAAGACATTATCTAGTGTTTTAAAAAACAACAAAATAAATTTCTTTTAGTCTTATTTGTAGTATTCTTAATGCCATTGCTTCAAGGAAAATTATTTTATAATATTTAATAATAAGACTAATAAATAAATTCTATATAATAAAATATTTTTTTTCGTTGTACAATAATCCAGAGGTTGTAACTCGACTAAAGCATATAACAGTTGCAAGCAGAAATAATACTTCCATTAACGTTGTACAGAGAGGTGTTTTATGTAAAGTTGTAGTGTGCGCAGCGAAAAATGTTGTTAACATAGCCGATCAAAAACAGATAACAATTTTCCAATAAGAGATCTAACTGATTAAATAAAAGCATTCAAATATGTTTTCTTTCGAATAAGTAAAAAGAAAGTCTATTACTTCTTGTTAACATAAACAGTATAAGTTCTAGATTTCTTAATGACTGTTTTAAAAGTGCTGCCAGTTGCTGATGAATGGTATGCTGTTTTTACCGACAAATCTTTATTTTAACTAAGTTGAAAATCGCGCATGGATCATCACTTGGATCATCTAATGGGATCTTGCACCATGGTTTAAGCCACATAAGGCTTTTGCAACAAATCTTTTGCCCATCCATTCCCATCAATTCGAGACGCTCTTGTGCATTCAATAGGCATCGAACAATCTACAAAGGGACAACAAAGTTCACACAGTTCACAAAGAAATACATAATAATTTTGCGTTTTTATAATTCTAATAACTCTTTAATGCAAAATTAATGCAAAAACAGATGCTAATTGTTTAGACCACCAAGGAATGTATTTAAGACCGTGAACCTGATTTTGTGGGTTTTAATTTCCAATAATTTTGTTTGCACAGCTCAGCAGAGTGTTTACGGTGTTTTTCAATTTACTTCACTTGTAGTTTTGACATTTATGTATTTGACAAGTGATTGAGGTTGACGTAACTTGTCTTTCAAAGTAAAAAAAAATCAAATCAAGAACAAATATTTTTGTTTAATGTAGCTATTGAAATATTTGCTGTTGTTGTTGTTGTTGAAAAATTTACGTGGTTATTTTTAGGTTTAATGTACAAGCGCACGCACACACGCAAAAATTTTTGGGTCCCAGTTGGAAAAGGTTAATCTGACAACCCGTTCGTTCTCAAATACGAAAACTTATAAATAAATAAAGGAAAAATAATTACAAAATAAGAATCTTTTACATGCTGCGGGTAGTAAATATAAATCATTTTTGTTGACGTGGTTCTTTAAAAATATATAATTTTAAAAAAGTGAGTGGTGAGGGGGAGATGTAAAACGCTTTTGTTTTTAATAGGTTTTTGTGGTTAATTGCTTTACATGTGCATGTTTGTACGAATGTATGTGTGTTTGTGTGTATGTACATGTGTTTGTTGCGTAATGTTGCTTAAATATGTGTCACATTAATAGCTTCTGTTGCGAACGGATATTAAAACTTACAGACCATTAAATTTCTCTATTTCATTTTTCCTTAACATTAGTTTCAGGTGGTAATTTTTTCTAATTAATTTTTTATGTCGATTTTAATATTACAAGTTTGTTGTTGTTATTGTTGTTGCTGCTGCTTTCTTTCGCATGCATAAACTTTGTGGTTTTAATTAAAATTGAAGCATAAGCAACAAACTTGACATTCTGTTTATGTGGCAAAAATGGATTGTGTTTAAATGTATTTGATTTTATTTTCGTAATTTTTATGTAAAAGTTTAATTTAATAATAATATACTGTTCTTAAGAATTGTCGTTAAATCAAATAAATTTCCTTTTCAATGGTAGCAAATGTTTTCAAAACAGCCAATATCGAATAAAATTCATGTAAATCAATTTGGGTAGTAAAATTCAGAGATTTTATTTCCAGAAAGGTTTTCACAAACTAACTAACTATGGTAGACAGTTTTCTGGTACTATATCACCATCAATGTTTGAAGATATTGCTTTCAACGTTAATATTTAACTGAAATCTGTATATATAAAATTTGAATACTAAATAAGTATGTGTATATTAATGCTATTAATGCTATAAGTAGCTTTGAAAATAAGTTAATTTTTTGTTAACTTTTTTACTTTTGTGGTTAGAAACCAGAAGTAAAAGTTGATTTAATGAAGTTGAACAAATAATAAAATATATTTAATTAAGTAGATTTTGGGTCCATACAATGTTTTTACTGGAGTATTTTCTACAGGCAGAACTTTCAAGTTCTTAATAATATCTATCATTTGCATTTACTGTTTTAATGTTCAGTAAAAAATAATATCTTGATTGAAAAAAATCCTCAAAAAGCATTACTTATTTAAAAGCTATAGCAGCACCCATTACTTTCTAATTTTTTGCTGTCTGAGAGATTCACGTCTTAATACTTGCACCCTATTTTTAGATTTATGTTTTTGCCTCTTTTCCGTAAAGTAAATTTAATGTAGTAATTAACAAGGTAATTTAAAATATCCCCAGTATTATTAATATTATTATTTTTTTTATTTTATTATTTTTTCCATGTGCCTTTCAAATACACTTATTTAGTTGTTTATTTATTCTGAACAGAAGTAGGCTGCTATTAGAGATTCTGGTAGACAAGTCAGACGAATGTAACTACGTTTAAAGAAAATAAAGCATCCAAGCGCTATGCCAAGCTCCTTACAGTAGGCTGATATTTACAAAAGGTGCAAAGATTACAATAGCATTTATACATTTGAAATACGTAAAACTACAGGGTGTCTGCCGGAAAGATATACTACTTTGTTTTGCCACCATCTTGGTAAACATTAGTCTTGACGGTTCATATTTGGCAGTCGTAAAGTAGATATGTGGAAAATTTATTATGGAAACATATTCGATAAACCAACGTGTTTTAATCGTTAAAACATTTTATCAAAATCAATCAATAATTACTGTGACGATGAGAAAGTTATGTGCAATTTTTGGGAGACACAACGTGATAAAAAACGCACTATTTATCGTGTAGTGAATGATTTCAAGGAAAGAGGGTCTATAGGTGATAGGCCCAAGCATGGTCCTCAAGGTACTGCAAGATCGGCTAAAAACTTTACTGCTGCTCAAGAAAGTGTTAAAAACAATCCATCAACCTCAATTCAACGAATCGGTCTTCAAAGAATAACTTCGGCCTTAATTTTGCACATTTCTATATCACATTCATTTGTTTCCATATAAGGTTCAGTTGACACAAGAGCCGCCGTATATATGCCAATAAGATGTTACAGCCCACCCATGACAACGCCGATTTTCATGAAAAAATCATAGTGAGTGACGAGGCACATTTTCATTGTAATGGATATGTGAATAAACAGAATAATAGGTTCTGCATCCATTAAAAGTGACAGTCTAGTGTGCAGTTTGGTCAGGAGTTACCATTGGACCTTAGTACTTTAAAAATGAAAACGTCGTAATGGTAGATGTGAATGAGGAGCGACATCGTGATGTTAGTGAAAGCTTTTTAGCCCGTTGGGCTTGATTAATATGAAGTATCAACAAGACGGTGCCACATCGCATTCAGCCAGGATTACAACGGAATTACTGCGAGACTCTTTCCACAACAAGGTCTTTCAAGAAATGGTCATGATGATTAACCTCCACGGTAACAGAAAACTGAAATGTTTTTGAATGATTTTTGATTTTTAAAAATTAATTTTTTTAGAGGTCCAATTTTTTTCTAAATTCTCTTATTAAATAGAGCATAACTTCTAAAGTTCGTTAGGGAATGTAAAAGCATTAGCACTGCTTCATAGCCCTAAATGTCCCCTATACGCCCATATCCCATTGCATACCCCGCTCGATGCGACCGTGAGCACCAAAACAATTAAAGAAATTTGTTTTGCTATTTTCTAAGCATTTTACTTATTTTTCAAATCGCCTTTATGACAGACGTTTTTTAGATGAATATGCGTATTTTCAGAAAGAAAACAAAAATTTTTAGTTAATTTCAAAGTCATGCACAGTTGGTCACAAAAATATTTTGCTTACTTAAAATACCGTAAATTGATATAATTTAGGTCATAAAAGTACTTTGCTTTTTAAATAGATTTGCACTGATTGCAAAATAGTGTTATTTTTCAAATTGATCGATCAAATTGTGATGGATCCTCTGGTCAGGGGCAATACAAGCAATGTAATGCCAAAAATTCATCAGACGCTGATTTATTTATGATATCATTCGTTCCATTGCGATTAATAAAAAGTTACACCGAGTTGGAGCCGTCAACTAGTACAGCAACAGAAATTGATATATGGAAAAATAAAATAACCTTGTCAACAAAATATTGCAGACCAATAAAATTTACTTTGAAAGAAGAAACAAAAAATGTCGTAACTGAAGAAGTCCGAGAAATAAAAGATGGAATTAAAGACTTTCAACCTGTAATATTTACTGTTGATGAACAGGAAATCGAAGTAAATTTTAAAATGTATCTCACAATGATTGATGGAAAAGTTGCACAAGCTTTAATTGATACAAAAGCATCATCAAGCTGCATTGTATGCAGAAAGACATCAAGTCAATTAAGCCATCCAGTTCCAGAAGATGAGACTTTTAAGGCAGCATACGAATTTGGATTGTCCCCTCTTCATACTAGAATACGTTTTATGAAGCATATTCTTAAATTGGTTTGTGATTTGGATTTTGGTCCGTTAGGCGAAACAGTGAGAAAAAATAAGGAAAATGAGGAAAAAAGAAACCAAAAAAAAACAAAACAAATTCAAGAAAAATATTAAGAACAAGGCCTAGTTATCGATCAGCCAGAGCAAGGGGAAGGGAACACAAATGATGGAAACACTGCAAGAAGATTTTTTCAGATCTAGAAAATGCAGCATCTATCACAGGAGTAGATTTGGAACTAATAAGGAGATTCAGTACTATTTTACAAGGTTTAGCATGCAGCAGAAAGATAAATGACAAAAAATTTGAGAGTGCGCCATACAGTTATACTTTACAATCAAAAATATTCTTGGAGATATATGCCATCCACAGTTCATAAAATTTTGTACCATGGGGAACAAATAATTCAACACAATATTTTACCAATAGGAGATCTATCTGAAGAGGCACAAGAAAAACGAAACAAAGACTATAGATACTTTCGCGAGCACAACACAAGGAAAATTTCTAGATATTTTACTAGTGTAGACTTGATTGTTATTTTATAATGCACATCAGATCCCTATATCTCCAATATCCGGCAAAAATAGAAAACTACTTCTATTGAACTAGACGTAGAAGCTAAACTGCTTCTAAAAGATGAAAATTTAGGCTTTTTAGAAGAAATATTTACTAAAATTAGTTAATTAATAGTAATTTATTGTATTTTATCCATTTAAAATTTTTTGTATATTAATAAACTATTAATCAATTTACAACAAAAGATTTCATTTACGACTAGTATTTATGTTTATTTTGGGCTAAAATACTTCCTTATCTAAAGTAAATTTAAACCAATGAATATATTTTTTATGTTTGCTATTTAATCAGCTAATTTTTAACTCAAATTGTTTCAAAAAACCAAACTTTGGCCTTCGTAGTAAACATTTCGCGGGGGCCAAAGCTTGGCCCTGCCTGACTAAACTTAAGTTTTCAATAAGTATAAGTTCTAAACGTGACTCAAAACATAAGACTTTATGTAAAACAAACTCTTTGAACAAGTTGTAATACTTTACTTTCGTACCAAAAATCAGCTAAAACTTAGAACGTATTTTTAAACCTATCACAACTATTTTTCTAACCAGTCAATTTTAAATATAATAATAATCTTACCTAGTAGACAAAAAAAAAACCGCGTATCAAAATTACGATCCGTTCAAAAGTTATATACAGTGATCTCGCAGAAACGTGAACTAATTTTTACCGAGGGTGTTCACGTTTTAGATTGCATTTTTTATATAACATATTTTAGTTTCTTTTTATCTTTTATTTAATTTAAAATAAAGTACGTTATTTTCCACCTATGAAACATGTTTTGATTCTACTTTTTGTAAGTTCCTGCCATATTTTAATATATGTACTATGCTACTATGGGTCGCAAAAGGGTTTCTAAGATACTAATTTTGAAATTAGTACAGAGATCTTTCCATTTTTGGAAGCTCCGAAGAATGCAGTGTTTTCCGTTTTCCAAGACTGGAAAATGTATTATTAACACATTTCGAAATTGCACCTTTTTTGTTTCTTATTGAACAAATCGTCGATTTGACGACATTATACTTTTTTGGCAAACCAGTTACAGGTGAACCTTTTCATAAAAGCTCTAAAATATCTGACTTTTCTTGAAGAGTTAACACTTTTGGTTTTTTATTAGACATATTTTCAATAAAAATATTTTTAGAGATTACTTGTTTATATTATTCATGTATATGCATAGTCGGCACAGAGAGATGCTTCTGGTAGAACTGTCGCGGTAATACCATAACTACTTATCCTGCAACAGAAGTTGTTTACAACAAACAAACTACGAGATTCTTCTGCGGGGAATCCCAAAATGTTTAAATAAGCTTACAAAATTGAATTTTAACGTTCAATAAAAAGTTCACGTTTTAGAGCCTTCAGCCTATGTTCACGTTTTAAAGTAGTCAATGTAAGAAAAAAAATGTTCATGTTTTTGGATGTTCATGTTAGTGGGTGTTCACGTTTCTCGTAAAATGTTCCCTCAGTGCGGTCGTCTGATTTGACTGCTGCGGACTTCTTTTTGTGGGGACATATGAAAATCCAGGTTTATGCAAACAAACCAGAAACGCTTAAGCAACTCAAACAAAATATTAGTGATGAAATTAATGTGTGAGAATGTAATGAAAAATATGCTCAAAAGGATCGCATTTGTGAGACCAACAGATATTATAGTCCATACATACTTGCCGACTTTAAATAAAACATTTATCATAATAAGATCTATTTTTTTTGAGTTAATCAAAAAGTAGTATACCTACCCAGCGGACACAATGTACTTGAGTCAAGTCCCTAAAACAACTCAAGTCCGAATTGCCTCCCAGACTGACAATTTCACTCTTCAAAACAATTTTAATGTATAAATTTCCATAAATTAAATAGAGATTCTATTCGTATTTGTTGCAATTAAGTTATAAAAATATCTACAATATCCTTTTAATAAGGGAGATTGTGTTGTCGTTGACAATTTGTCATCAGCTGGCAACCATGTAATTAAATTCTTTTTCCTCAAACAAAAAATATTTTTATATTCTCTCTGCGCTTTTCTTTTTGGCGGAATTTCAAGTATGTTTATTGATAAACTCGTAAATAATTAGATGTTTGTCAACAACGAAATGTTTATTTTCTTTATTTCAGTTGTGGTTTTTTATCTGCTATTTATATTTTTGAAGTAAGCGCCTTTTTAAGAAAAATAAATTTCAGAATAAGAAACACACTAACAATACGCTTTGTAACTCTCCGCTTATTTTTCAATGAAAATAAAATCCAAATAAAAACAAAAAGTTAAAACAGTAATCAATTGTTAAAAATATTTACATGAATTCTAGCTCTTGAAAATAGAAGAGATGATGGATCAAATATGTAAATATTTCTTAACTTTTTCGGAAAATAAAAGAAATGTAGATATACTTCACTTTACTATTAGAACTTCTGATGCAATCCTTTCATACAATGTTTTAAAAACCATAAATATACAAATGACCATCTTAAAACAGGCTTCTGAATTTTAACGCAAGTTTCTTACACAAATTTGCATGATTTTTAAGTAAAATTGATATAAAACACACATTTTGTAGCGGGTAGAATCAGCATTCTTGAATATTTTTAAAAATAAAAACAAAAATTAAGAACAGGCCAATGTTGAAAACTTGTAAGTCTGCTGAAGAAAAAAAATTTAGGAAGGCCTTAACTATTTTATTTACACATTCAAATATCACTTTAACTCTGAGTAATAAAGCACAAAAGTGAAGCCATTTTTTTTGGGTATCGATTGACTTTAAGGTTGCATAAGTATTTCAGAGAGTTTCAACAGTCCGTCAATGTTTTTCAAAAGGAACAAATAAAATAAAATATAAAAATAAAAAGTAAATTGAGAACACAACAAACAAATTAAATCAAAACATTTTATTGAAATTTTAGGAAAGCATAATTAAAATTGTAATATTATGAAATAATTTTAAAGAGAGATTTTTCCCAATAGATCGCCTCACCGATTTGTATTTTCTAAATATTAGCAAAAAAAAAAAATATTTTAATAAATCTTAGCAAAGTGCTGCCTTGAATGCCATCAAATGCACGTCAACACATCAAGTCGAATTATGTGCAAACATTAATTGGCCGCAAATTTTGCCTGCAAAACTTAAGTTTTAGTGTATAAGGGAGCGTAGAAGAAGTTGTATTTTAAATTTGTTCTACTTTTCGTGGTTGTTCGATTCGCTCACTGTGGTTGGATGTTGGCCTGTTTAATGGAAATTATCTCATAATGAAGACTGAAAACCAAAACCGAAAAACAAAATTAAAATATTAATGTGCCAAGAGTTTTGTTTGACTTCCTTCTTTTTTGGTAGTTTTTATATTATTGTTGTTTCTCGTATTAATTCGTTGTGCATGCATATTCGTGATTACTTTTAAATTAGCTGATAACTCATGCTTTAAGTGGCAATTTCGTTATGTTTTAACAAACTGCCTTGCATTTGAATTACTTATTCTACTTAGTAGATGTTGTGTATCCAGTAGAGACTACGTGCAAATTGCTCTCATATTACAACCACTTAAATATTGTACGTGCCTGGCTGACTGACTAAGTTTATCCAGTATGAATTTGTATCTTTTACTTAGGCAGGCAGGCAGGCAGGCAAGTGAAAAAGGAAACCATCAAGAAATTAACAAAAAACCAGAGGTTTTTGCTTTATATATTTGCTCAAGTAAGTTTCTCTGAAAGTATAAGTTTATGCGAAAGATTTTGGATGTTTCATGTCAACACAAAAACTAACATTATGCAGAATTTGAAAGGAATCAATTGCACAAATTCAGATATAATAATTTGCTCCGCTTTTGTTTCTTATATAACTCCAGCTATTCTATTCGATACATATGACAAAGCTATGACAAAGATTTTTGGGTTTCGAATGATTACATTACACCACAGGTATTTACAGCAAAAAAAAAAAAATCGCAATATGTTGTTGCCGGAGCTCATGAGGACAAACTCCAGTAATCAAAAATAAGTTCTTATGTCATTGAACTCTACATACCTACTGTGCGTGTATTAAGTGGTCTGTGAAACAAAAACCAGCACGCTAGTCATTTGATTTTCCATTTATATTAAATGCATTGTATCGTTTTTCAATAAGAAGTTTGTTTACAACTGTGGCAATACCAATAACATGTTAATTTTACCATTCAGTTTTTTGATAATTCGCACTAAAATTGCATTAAAATAATTAAAAGCCACTAACTAACTACGAAAATGATTAGAGTTACATTTCGTAAAATTCGTGATATTTTCATACAACATAATCGTCCGAATTTGGTCGTTAAATTTGAGACGACAGGCTCAATACAAAAATGTGCGAACCCTAACGAGTGTTCGGCCGGTTCATTCAATTTAAAATATCGCCGTGAACCACAGGGTTGAAGCAGATCCAAATTTTTCAATACCCCGACGTTTTGTAAAACAACCGTATGGCGAATTATGTGTAGGAATTGCATTGATGCCAAGGTTCAACTGGTGTATTTGGCGCATTTGGGCTTCTAAAAATTCTAGAGCGATTATTGATAAGCCCTTGCATGATCAACATGTCATTGTATGTCACGCTATTGCGGGGTGCTATTTGTCCTATTATTGATGACGTGGATACCGCTAACATGTGGTTTCAACAGGACGGTACTCCATATCACACAGTCAATGAAATGACTAATTTATTGCAATTCAAATTTTTCGATCGCCTAATTTCACGACAATCAACAAGTAAGTGGCCAGCCAGATCGTGTGATTTAACACCACAAGATTATTTTTTTGGGACTATGTTAAGACCAGAGTCTATATGGAGCCCATCAAATCAATTTCAGCCTTAAAACTTAAAATCCGTGATGTGATTAGCGAGATAGGACCGCTATTTTGGTAAAAATAGATTAAAAAGATGATGAAAGAATCGACATCTGTCAGCGTGGTCATGGTGGACATTTGCCAGATATCATTCATAATTCTCCTCGTAATACAATAAAAATTTGTTTAATTTTATTTTGTTTTAGAAAACAAACTTCGATTTTATAAACCCTCTACAACATTTTTTTTATAACTAGTGCAATCTCATTGGCATACAACAGATATATTCTATTGAGATGGAAATGGCAAATGTGGTATAATTGTATCGTTATTATTAGAATGCGAAACTGAGTAATTTTATAGCGAATATCATTTACTAACTGTTAATCTATTTTCCATCACTTTTTCTCATATAATTAATAGCAATTTAGCAACAAATTATTTTTGTAACAAAAAAAAAACAAATGTTTTTGATTTATAAATAATAATGTTCATAACTTCACTCTTCTAGCATTTATTATACTGTTTTTCTCACTCAAACTTTAAGAAGTAATTTTTTTATATTTTTATTCTATGATATATTTTACGTAATTAATTTAAACAATTTATAGATTATATATATCGTGTTTCAAATCAAGAGAATCAAGAGTATATACCTGTGTGTTATATTGATATTTATATTTTTCAATATCTGTTTCATAGTTTTTAGTTTTTTCTCAAATCACTCTACTAAAGTCCTGAATTTCTCGTCCTTATATATATTTGCCAGCTAAATTTTAGCTGGTGTCACTTACAAAAAGACAAATGGCGACAGACAGCCAGGCAAACACAAACAGTAATGACAAGTTAAACAAAGCAGCGGAAAACAAGAATAAAAGTACACAAATAAAAAAACAAACCAACAGGCTCTTTAATATGCCGGATTTAGCTGCAATAAGTGGATTAACTGGTACACAACGCACGGGTAGAAGAGACATCGTTAAGACTGCATTTATTCTATATTTGTTTAAATATATACAGAAATAAGTATGTGTATATGTATGTGTGCTATTCTACAGAATTAACTTTTATACTTGAGATGCCCTAAAATTTTATTTCTTTTCTTAGTTTTTATGAAACCAATTTTGGTAATTAACATGTAGATTTAGTTAGGGAAAATTTAAGTGGTCGTTTTTGAATCGTTATAGCCAAATTGACAAAGATATCCTAATAAGATTAAGATACATACATATTTATAAAACAATATAAACAAATTATTATTTACTGACCAGACAAGTATTTGTGTCTGCCTATTTGTACGTCCATTTGAAGATAACGAATAATAAAGAACTACAGATTCTACATTCATCCATAAACATAATTTATTTTGCAAGAATCTCTCATAACTGTTAGCTTTGTTAATGGTGGTCGATTTCTGATATACCGAAGTCCGTTCTGCTCCATTTCGTTACAGATGCATAGAATTTTAACAAAACAAGTTCCTTAAATTAACTTTATGTTGAAAATTTAACTAAATGCCTTTTTTGGAAAAAAAAATTAACCTAACTGCTCCAACATAATGTAGTCAGGCTTAAACATGCACTAGGGACTGTTGTTATAAATAAGTATACAAAAAAATCTAAATTTCTTCAAACATCACAATACATACTTTGCGATATTAAGACGATATTTATACAGACATTTGTATATTAGGGTGTCACTTAAAATATTTGCTCAAAATTTTTCTTGCTTGATCATTTTTGAATGTAACAAAAGTCAGTCAATGACTTTTTTTTTAAGTTACATTATATGCAGAGGGTGTTTTTCTAGACATACAGAACTTTAAGTTGGCAAAACTTTTTATATATAGTTTATATATAGTTTTTATATAGTTTGATTAGACACTTCAGTATGAATAGACTGACAACTTAGCAACACTTCTAAATTGTGGAAATTGGGCCACGTCAATATGATGTTAATCAAATGGTGATAAACGTCAGTTTTATATTGAGCCGCCGTTACATCTACAAAAATTTGCTGCTTGGTGTACTTTATGGGCTGGTGAAATCATTGGTTCATACATCTTTAAAAATGATGCTGATGCCAGAATGTTTTAAATAATGGTGAGCTCTATAAGGCCATAATTACTACCTTTTTCATAATTACTAACCTTTATTTCATTTATCGAACAACCATGATGTGCAGTAGCTGTGGTTTTAGCGCATTTTGGCTCCTTTTGTAAATACTCAAAAATTATCCAATCCCTACAGAATGCTCTAAAAGTTATCGCCTAACTGCAATATTATTTTTGATATAAAATTTTAGAAGCACGCATATCATATACGTAAAGGTAAAAATGTAATTAAACTTTTGTTAAGGTAAGAACTTTTATAATACAATTTTTAAAAAATAATCGTTTCTATCTGACCAAGATCTTATAACCTTAACATATCTTTAGTACAATTATAATTTCAATCCTTTCTTTATTTGCCATTTCTTTTCTTTATCTTTTAGTAGCGCTTCATTAAAAAATAAACTCATTTGAATTTTTACGAGTTGTTATTGAACACAAGTAATTAAAACTATTCAATAGTAGATTAAAATTTTTATCAAACTATTTTAAGCCACTTTAATGCTTTCTTGTGTATAATATTTTTTATTTTTTCACTTGAAACATAAACATGTGGAATTTAGAAATTGATGTCGTAAGGACCCCAAAATTTAAAAATTGTAATGCCCATTGGAAAGCTAATAGAAAATTGCCGGCGTTTAAATATGAATGAAATGCAATGCAACTCTTATTTTGCTTTAAGTTGTATGAATAAAGATTTTTTTACAGCAAATAACAAGATAACAATCACAAGGTGTGTGATATTAAAAATCACATGAGTAAAACTGATAATGAAAACAGCAGCTTACAATTAAATCACGTGTTGTGGAGATGATTGAAATCTATATAGAAAAACTAAGAAATAAATTGTGTGACAATGCTGGGTCACAACGCTCCTTTCCGAAAATGTTTTCTCGCATCTTTAAAAACTTATATCACTTTAAGAGGGTGTCTCTGGGTATAGGACTATTAGTTAGATTAGGTTGAAAAAGATTTTCCTCTCACATTAAAAACATTTTTACTGCTGCTTTTCTCACTGTTTGCAACTGGTGTCCCTAATAAGCGTGTAGATAGTCATTCTTATAGCAGTCTGTGAATTATTAATGCAAGTATAAATGTATGTGTATAATTCTCTTTTTCTTTTTCAACAGATATACTAAAAAACATGTCTTGGAAAAAAAATTTAAATAAAAGAAGTAATTAAAAAACGTACCAAAGTTTAGGCAAAATTATTGCTTTTGTGTAGAAAACATTTTATGATCATCTTGAAAATCCTTTTGTTTTTTCTTTAATTTTTTTTTTCTATTTAGATCGTAAAGCATGTCAGTGCATGATGCTCTTTTATAGCTTTGGACAAAGATATCAAAATAACATATAACAAAAAACGTTGAGGTAAAGAGAAACCTGTTTTATCTTGTGTTTGAATGTTATCCCTCAAACTGTCACATTGAAATTATTACTGATATTTTTTTATTATTTAAACTTATTTAGTATGGCATGTACCAGTTACTAGCTGATTGTAGTATAAGTATAAAAAGGGTGTGTTGGGAAAGTTAATGTTTGACGAACGAAAATAATGAGTGATTTTTAATATTTATAATAAGCCTGGCGACAAAGGGTTTATCTTTCCAGCAAAAATTTTCATGAAATCGAAAAGTTTTAAATTTTTTTAGATTTTGAATTTATTACCGATAAAACATATTCCCCACACTTTGAACATAGCTCTATATCTCTATTCACTTCCGAAATGAAGCCGATTTTTTCAGGAAAAAGGCACTTTAATTTTTTTTTAATATGCAGTGCAATGGTCGTTTCTAAATTTCCACACATTTTATTTTTGTGCTTCTGTTACATTATGCTTTATAACCAAAATGTTACTACCAAAAAAATTATTAATAAATAAATGGACTACTGAAAGTAATAAACGCATCTGTAGTGCCATGTGATTTCACTGATGAATATCGACAGATCTACGAAGACTTGCAACTGTTCAAGTAATTTTGCGAAGGAAGTTGCGATCGTGACACTAAGGACGTAGAAGATTTTTTACAAAGTGTTGTTAATAATATTATACTTATAGACATTTTTTTGGACGTAATTTTGACGTTGGAAATAGGTACGATATCTTTATTACTGCATTCCTATATTATTAACGGGTAGTTGTTTGAACACTATTAAATTCAAAAATTATCTACGCTTAAAAATGTCTTTATATTTTTTTTAAATTACTTTTTTTTAAAGGATATGAAGGGAGTACTTGGTGAATTCCCTGAAGTTGAAGAGGTAAAAAATATTTGGGAACTAAAGTTTTCAGGAAACGAAAAAGGTCTTAACTAAATGAGAAATATATATGCAAAGTGATGAAGACAAAAATAACTGGGGTAGCACATATCAGAGTTAATGGATGTTGAACAAAACATTTGCTTCATAAAATTTACTACTTCTAAGGATACACCATTTTATTATTATATTCTAGAGGGGAAATTATCAGTTGCAAATCTCTAAATATAACACTTTAAAATGTAAAATTATATACCTTATAATCTAGTGTTTATTCAGACATCTTTTCTTTTTCTATGTTATATGTGCTATTAATAGTTTTAATTTAATAATTTTTAATTTAATTATTTTTGATTTAATAATTGTAAACATTTAAGTTTAGATTTTGGTATTTATTCTTGCAAAACTTGCTTATCTCAACAATACAAACGGCGACACACGTCTAGGAATTGCAGAGAAAATAATATGACTATAATATGACAGAACTCCAAAAACGGTCAAAGCACCTATTTTAGTTACATAATTTTAAAATAGGTTTTTGTCATTTGTTTTTCATTAAAAATAATACAAACCTGAATGATGATGTCACACTTAGGGTTTAATTGTTCCTAAAAAGCTTGGTTGTCTGACACAGTAATTCGTTTGTATTTTTGCTTTCTTCAGATTAAGGTTTACTGTGACGTTAAAAAAAATACAGGAGGATGGATGAGTTTCAACATTCAATAAAATAAAATACAACTTGCAAAAAAAGGGAAGAATTATATATGTGTGTATATAAGTATGTAAGATTGCACGCATTTTGATAATTATTAATTTTCTGTTTCGGATCTTTTTATTAGTACAAATGTCTCAGGGGAGACTTATAACAAACTTAAACAAAGACCTTGAATTTGAATTTACCGAAGTTTTTATTTTTTACACAGCAAACACGTACCACTTAAATGGCTTTTAGTTTATTTTTTTTTTTTAACAATTTGGTCACATAAACAAACAGAGTCCTTTTATATAATCGATTTCGTACATGTTATACTTTGACTTCAAAAATAATAAAATCTGAGTTCCTTCTTAATTTATAGTAAAGCCATTTAAGGTCATTAATTTTTACAAAAGTATATTGGAATTAAAAGCCCCTTACTTCATTCCTCTCACTTAGGGAATTAAAGAAAAATTGTTATGGTTGACAATAATGGACACAGCGAAAACTATAGATGTGTGTAGATAGATTCCCAGAAAATCTATTTCATTTTGCTGGCTTTAAATTATTTACGTAATTTTGAATGTTAATATTAAACACATATTGAATAATAAATGTCTTTTTCAAAAAAGAGAAGAGTGAAAAACAAATTCATTACAGGCTCAAATTCTGTTTTAATAACGTGTTTTACAGGATGTTTTCAGAAAAGAAAACCGATGACATCGATGACAGCGCAGAATTAAATTGTTTAGTATTTTTAAACTTTGAGGGATCATAACTTAATCAAGCATGACAATTTTACAATTTACGTCGCTTCCTTTACTTAAATACAAAAACGATTACTTTCAACATGTTGCCACATGATCACAAAACAAACATACACCGTTTTGAAAGAAAAAAAAAATAAGGAATTTTATTACAGACAATACCATCTTGAAATATAATCTCATAGTATGACAAGTAATGAAGTTCTATTTTGATATTCATTTCGCAGAGATATTTCAATAAAAACCAAATTTTCCATCAGGTTTTAAATTGATTTTTGTCACTTATAGCGTTGTTTTTCAAATTTGATTTTTTGTTTGCTCAGTAAACCGGTGTTCGCGTTAAACAAAATCATTATTTTAAAATTGTTGAAGTAATGCGTTGGCAACCATTTTCCTAAATGTTTTTCTATACATGAAGTCACGTTGCGCAACTGAAAATTCTCAGAAAGCGGCCTAGAGTTTGAAGATAGCGATTAAGAGAAAAACTAAAAGAATGATTGATTGATGAAACGTAAAGAAAGCAGTCTATCGTAACGCGAGTGGTTTTATCCGTTGGACCAATGACGACATCGCGATGCACTTTGTAATCGTATTCTTTATCGTAATTGAACGCTGCTTTTTTAGAGCGATCGTTGTTCTTGATCGAGCCTGACGTGAGCGTTGTGCTTCATGTCATGCATCTCGCTCTTCGGGTGTTGCAGCAGCCCCTGAAGTAGATTCGTTCAGTTTCCTGTCGTGTGTCTCGCTCTTCGGGTGTTGCGGCTACTCTACTGGCTGACACTTGCCGCATATTTTTGGTTGATCTTCCAATGTTGGTTTTTTCGTGGCATTTCAAAAACGTCTTAGAATCTAACGTTTGGTGACAAATGAGTCGCCCAAAGATAGAAGCAATGACCTACAATGAAACAAAATACATATGCAATCTCTCTTAGAAATATGGCAACCAAGTAAAAAACTTCATATTTTTGGATTACGTATTATTTCCATATGGGTATTTGCAGCAAAAACAAATAAATTTTCTTTCTCGAATTGCAATATAGGTATTCGCAGTGAGTGCAGAATAAAATATTTTGTTCATGCTAAAATTTCCATATGAGTGTTCTCAGTCAACACTCGCCAAGCAGTCGTGTACACGCAGGCAGAATTGAATGAGACAATCACTGCATCGGACAATTCGTTAGGAAAAGAGGATTTGATATTAAATTACTCACCAATGCCACTGCCACGCCCTAGCGATCCCATAAAACTCAATTGTTTAATTTTGTATGATGCAGTGCCTATAAAAAAGCGAAGAATATGCACTATGACGTCCAGCACTGAAGACAATTTGAATAGAAATGTATTTATATTTTAAATTCACTCACCAATAACTAATCACTGTCAAAGTCACAATCACAATTTGTTATTATTGAGGACAGTAAAAATCACTAATAATTTTTACTACCGTCGAAATCAGTTTTATTGTAAGACCAATGAAAAAACTATGTTGCTATATCGTTGCTTTCCAATGTTTTGACAGAATCACAATCAACGAACTTGGGCGTACGCAGCTTGAAAAATTGTTCTACAGCGCCATCTAGTGGCGAGTTGCAGAACAATTGAGAAATTACTTATACCTGTCAAGTTTGACTACGATCGGTTAAGCGATGTAGGAGTTTATCACTTACCAACCCACAAACATTCCTTTTCATATATAAAGATAAAATATCAAAAATGGTTTAAAAAATGTTTTTCATACCGGTATCCAGCGAAAGTTCTAGCAGTGAAGACCAAATGCAAAGACTTCAGTTTTAAAGAAAAGCTTTGAGGTCGGACAACTTAAATTTTTCGAATAGCACTTAAATGAACAAAAGAATTTGTGAGTATTTCATAAATGAAAAGTGGTCACACATTTCAAATTAGTTAAATATCGCACAACATTAATGTTTTTGGAATAAAGATCTTAGAGCTACATGTTACTATAACCGTCGGTGTGTATTATTTTCGAAAAGATACTGTAAGTTTTGCAATTTTTAGATGACGAAAGAACACAGGGCATATTAAAGTTGAAACATTTTCAGATTTTCAGGATTTCCGAGAGATTAAATTGCTTGTTTCAAAAACATTAATCCTGAAGATTCATATGCTTTTGAAAATTGCCTAATGCGTGCCTACTGCATTCAGTTCGGCCTTGTTTTTTAATAACTTTCTTTTTTACTTTACACTTAAAAACTATATATTTCTAAAATTAATTGATGTGCCCATATTCTAAAATTTTTTATCACTTTCCAATTAGTTGGAAATATACGTCCCTCAGACCCCTGTGGTAATTTCCAATCCGTAAGTAATTGTACAAACTGTTTAACACTTTATATTATATTTTTTTGCTCATTCAATACGTATTTGTTATAGCGGGGGAGAGCATATCCGTATGGTCATTTCACTACTGCTCATTTAGTTTTTTGTGGATTTCACCCCAGAAAATTCAAGAGTCTTATGCCTAAGGCCAAATTGATTAAATGAGAGTTTTCGTTATTATCATGCAATGGCAGTTATAGAAATTAAAAGAGCAAATACAATTATTTTTTTAACGCCGAATAAATTGTAATTATACTTTAAAATAAGATTCAAAACCCACATCTAGAAATTGAACAGATAAATTTCGCAAATTTCTGGCATCGTTATCTCTTCACACGTATGCTTTGTTCCCTGTATTGAAACTGTAATTTCATTGCTTGTTAAAATATGCAGGATATAATGAGACGAATATAAAAATCTCTGCGTTATGTATAGAAGTTCGTATATTTTAGCGTTTGCTTGTGCTCCAGCAAATTTATTATGTTATTTCTACCATTCATTATTTGTATAATAAATACTCTAAGCAAGCTGCCAATACCAATAATTAAGTTAGCATATAAATCCGTTAGGAATGAAAGTAGTTTTTCATGATTATGTTCCATACAATTGTCTGCTCATCAATTTATTTTTCATCATCATACATATAGGCAACTCAATTTATATGTTAGCCACACCTAAAAAATAAAACCTTTAAATCTCACATCAAAACGACAAAAGAGAAAAAGGCAAATATAACAGCTTAAATCATCTATCGAATTAACTTGTGTTAAGTAACATTTTAAGCGTACGGTACAACAAACATGAACTAGATTTATCGAAGAAGGGAACAGATAGTTTGATAATATAATTAAATAACGAATTAAAAAGAAATAATATTTGGCTTAGTGGTATAAGATTAAGAATGTTAAAATATATAAATCACATACATAATGTCGGTATTTTGCCCAATATTTTGTAATGGGGTTTTCAACAGGAAGCTTTTTTTTTTAATTGTGGCAACACCAACAACATGATTGTTTTGACATTTACTTTTTTGACGTATTTAGCAGATGCATTGGTAATTATTGCAATGAATTCAATTTCGCATGCAAAGCGCATTAAAATAATTACAATTCACTAAGAAAATTCTGGTTCTGTTAAAGTTACCTTTCGTAAAGTTCGTTATATTTTCCGAAAACATAATCGTACTTGGTGCGAACTCCAACGCGTGTTCAACCGGGTCATTCAACTGAAAACATTGCAGCCGTGAGCCACAGTGTTAAAGCAAGTCCAAATTTGGGTTATCCACATGGCGGCTTTTGCGTAAGGGTTTGACTTCGAAGCCTTACAAGGTTCAATTGGTGCAGAATTTGAAGCCGAACCATACACCTCGCCGTAGATTCGCCTAATTCATTCAGGCAAATCCGGCTGGTTTTTCTGAAAAAATTATTTTTTCAGACGACAACAAACAAAATTGCCGCATTTAGGCATCCGAAAATCCTAAAGCAGTTATCTAGAAGCCTTTGCATGCTCAATGTGCCACTGTATGGTGCGCTATGTGGTCAGGAGGCGTGCTTGGGTGGTTTTTTTTCCAAGATGAGGCTGGAAATGCGACCTGAATGGTCAATAGATCATGCTATCGCGAGATTCTAACAACTCAATTTTGGCCGATTATTGACGACGTGGATATCACTGACATTTCGTTTAAACAGGATGATGCCATATGTCACACAGCCAATAAAACGATTAATTTATTGCAAACCAAAATTTCTGATCTCATAATTTCACGAAAATCAGCAGTTAAGTGGTTAGCCAGATCGTGTGATTTAACAACACTGGGGCTATGTTAAGGACGCAGCCTATACAGAACCAATCGAATCGATTTCAGCCTTCAAACTCAAATTCCATAATGTGATTATCGAAATAGGATCGCCGTTTTGCCAAAAATTTATTAAAAGCTTTGATGAAAGATCCGACATCTGTCAGCGTGGTCGTGGTGGACATTTGCCTGATATCATTTTTCATTCATATTCTCTTCGTAATACAATAAAAATTTGAATCATTTTAATCTGAATTTTTTGTTTTATTTTGTTTTAGAAAAACAGTTTACAACCGTGTACCAAATGATCATATTTTTTTTAAAATATACTATGAATTAAACAAAATATCCTGTGCATTTTACAAACTGCGTAGTTTTCTAAGAAATCTTATACACAAAAGACAACAACTATATGCTTATATGAAATTCTACGAAATAAGATAAGCAACTAACACAGAACACACAGTCAAGCGGGCACCTGAAAATAACAGCAACAATATGGGATGATGTAAAAGTTGTATATGCGAGAACTGCTTACAATAATTGTATGCTAGTCAAAGGAAATGCAAGTTGAGTCATCAGTGAGTTAAGACAACAGAGTTACCACACCGTGTTGCCAACACTTCAGAGTGCTGTGTTATTATTTTGCACAAAAGAACTTATTATAAAAAAACTTTTATTAAAAGGAATAAACATATCAAATATATCACCCTGCAGGAGTAAACAAGTCCATGGTACTGTACATGGAAAAGCCCATGTATTGATTTATTTTCTGAAGAGCACTGTTGTCCAATTTTTTGACAGTTACAACGTATCAAGTAAACATTTTTTATGATTCCTTTAATTCATTTTACAAAAAATTTTTTGATCTTTTTGAAGATTAAATTTATTAGTTTTTCTGCTATTTTAAATGTAAAATACATTGAGACTGATAATCAAAGGATTAACCAATAATCTGATGACTATAACTATGAAGAAATTATCGCTTTATAATCAAACTCGTACAGGGCAGGCCTCGTACTGTCTTGTTAAAATTATATTTGTTTTTATGCATAAGCTTCTTGGATTTTGTATTTCATATTCATATATAAAAATATATTTTCCTCATAAAATATTTACGTCAAGTGTTATTGTGCTTTACAAAGGTCAAATATTTTTTTCCATTCGGACCAGTACTCACGAGATGATACCTACTCATGCAATGCATTGTACCAGAATTAGGAAATTAGGTTATGGGGAGGAGGGAAGAGGGAGCAGTATTTTTGGAGATTTGATTTGAATTTTCCTATATTAAAAGTGACAGCAAAGAGGTTCTTCCACATACGAGGTTATGGAGGAGGTTATTCCACATACGAACTGTTCCACTAAAAAACGAATTTTCCCTGTAATGAGTAGTGCGGTTCACTGGCCAATCGACCACAAGTGTTTGCGCTCTCAACGAAAATCGAATCAAATCGAGTAGAGTTAGATACTCTATTGTCCCTAATAAGCCTCTTGGTCCTCTCCTAAACGCGGTCGAGCAACTTCACAATAGCCGTTATGGCGCCGGCCCTTACATGAGAGATGTATTCCATCTTTGAACCAATATAGATGGTATTAATAGTACGAAGATCGAATGAAGTGAAGTATCTCTTACGCCGTTTTAGAAAACCGAGGCACTTGAACGTTTCTTTAGAATTCGGAAAAAATGTGTTTAGTCCATCGAACATCAAACTGAATTTTCATGCCAAGAACATCACGAACTTCCGCTTCCGTAATACCTATATCAACCATAGTAAGAGGTGCAGCACCATTTCCGAACACAGATCTTTGCGTAAGCATGCAAAATTACGTCTTTTGGGCATTAAAATCGACTCTATTCGTACGGCTCCATTCGCAGATCGCCGCGAGATCGTGATTGAGCGTATCATTCATGTTGCTCCTTTTGGAACGCACCTCCAACTAATTCCGCCTATTACCAAATAAATACCAATGACAAATGATGCTGTCATCTGCGAAAGCGTATATAGGGCAAAGGACAAAGCGTATATAGGACAAAGAAGGTCATTTAGAAAAATATGAAATAGGGTAGAAGGAAGGTGCCTTGCTGCACCCCTGAATTAATCCTGAACTCGTCTGACGAAATCCCATCTATAACCAGTCGTATAGTGCGATTCCTGAAAAAACTTGATATAAATCTGGAAAAATTACAACCGACACCAAAAGCAACAACTTTTGACAGTAGCGCATCATGCCACACTCTATCAAACGCCTTGGAAATATCTATACCCTTACTCTCTTCGAAATTTCGTGATAAGATTTACATCTGCACCTGGCTTAATCAGAAGATAGTCAAACCACTGGGAATGAAAAGCAACGTCATTCACGCCCTAGGAAGGCGATGACTAATTCTAGCAACAGGTCATTCCTAGTTGTAATTTCAGCCGTTCCAAAGCAGAATTGCAAACCACTACACCTTGCTGATGAGCTAAAGATCATACAACTCTTGGTTCGAAACATATGACTAGCATGCTCACTGGACCCAGAACATTCACCCGTGGTGTTATTAAAGGCGAGATTATCCTGGCTCCCATAATCAAATTCATACGGGGGCCGCAAAACCACAACCACCTCCATATTCCCGAAAGGCCAACCTCAATAATCAGTCAGAGAAATAGCTAAAAGTCTAAAGACACAATTAGCGGAACTCTGGGACTTATTGATTCCCGTGGAAATAACGTGGAGCTTCCAGTTGACACCCTGCTTCCTTTCAGGGGACTGGACTCCCTTATACTCCCAGCAGCACAAGTCTAGATGGTTGTGTAATCCATAAAGACTGATAAATGTGTCCCCGGGGGGACTCTCTTCGAAATGACGTGATAAGGTTTACATTTGCACCTGGCCGTAGGCCTTAATCAGATAATGGCCATTACCACTGTGAATGAATAGCAACGCCATTCACGCCCTAGAAGGCCTTCAGATACGTATATCCTCCGGTCACTTCTAGTAGTAATTTCGAAAGCCCGAAGTAGGCCGCAGCCTTCACTCCTTACTGGAAAGTTGGAGACTATCCAACTCCTGATCCAGAACGCATGAAGCTTAATATAATTAGGAACACGACGGCATTCATACTTACTGGACCTGAACCATTCATTGTGTTCATAGTGAGTGATCCGATCCACAAATTTGAACGAGGGCCTTGAAACACACAGCCACCACGATACTCCCGAAAGCCTACCTCAAAAATCAGCCAGAGAACAGCTAAATGCCTAAAGAGACAAATAGCGGAACTCTGCGGGCTACTGATCCCCGTGAAAATTTAATGGATTATCCAGTTGACTCCTACTAGCTTTAAAGGAGACTGGGCTCCCTTTTACCCCTCAAGACACAAGTCTAGATGGCAGTTGTAGGATCCATAAAGACTATGTGCCCCTGGGGGGACTCTCTCCAAAATGATGTACAGAGTTACACCATTGTTCTGATAGGAAAGGCAGCAAGTCGCCCGTTGAGCGCCCTCTATGGAAACCATACTATCGGTCGCTAAGTATTGGGGATTGGCGTTTCATTAGAAACCTTCTAACACTTTTGAAATTCAATGGCATGATACAATATTCTGAAGAGGTTTGTTAAAGGACGAGCTGGCATTGAGGAGCACTGTTTCAAGACCAGTGCTGGTATACCATCCGGCCCAGCAGAATTGTTGATGCTGAGATCTGCTAAAAACTTTTTAACCGCTCTTGGTTGAAAGAATATCTTCGGCATAGTAACACGTACTGTGTCGATCATGGTCGGTGGTTGAGTACTTTCCGGCAAATGGGAATTATTTGCAAATATACCAGGTTTATCAACCGGGTCATTGAATATCTGATCGTTCTTTAGAAGAGTCGGAATTGAAGAACTAGCATTATTCCTTACTCTTTTAACAAATGACTAAAAGTTCTTGCGGCCCCTAGGAGTAGCAATTCTATACTAATCAGTACATCGCGATTTAAAATTATTTGTAAATGTTAAAAAAAGAAAGAAATGAAATTATAAATGCAGTTTTTCGTATAATGTATATACATATATCCTTTAATTTTTTACTTTATCTTTTTTATTTCGGCTTAAAAGGCAACCAAAAACAAAGCGTGTATGGAACCAACTTCAATTTTTTTAATTTTTTTCCACCCTTCTTTTCATAGCAAGCATATTTGCACACAAAAATAAAAACCACATCCAAATTTTTAAGTTAGAAAGCCCATTAATAAGTTAATTATTTGTTATTGTAAAATAATATGGTAAACTACTGCGGCGTTAAAAAAATATTGTTCAATCTTTGCTGTTAACTATGTTCAAGTCAATCAGTTTTAATAACAATAACTTTTATAAAATTAAAGTGCTTGATAATTATCAATAACCATTTTGATGCATACAATTTAATAAAAGATATTTTATTTATATTTTGCTTTAAGATCATACTCGTACATAAACTGAATGAATGTGTTTCAAAGAAGATGTACATAGTTAACACATAATTACTTAAATAATTACTTCAAAAATAATTGTTTTTTAGGACAGCTCATTTCCACATTTGTCGAGGTTAATGGATATGATTATTAGGCATTTGAAGATTTAAAGCGAAAAATTAAAGAAGCGTCCATTAATATGCATCTAGTTGAAAGATACTTTGAAGATCTTAATTTGTTAGGTAAGGCGACTTATGCTCATAAATGTGGATTATTTGTTAGAAAATGAAAATATTTTCTAGAGGGTTTTCGGAAAGTTGTAGTTTACATTATTTTAAATATTATTCGAACTTGATTAGAATATCAATGGTATAATTCTTTTATTTATGCCTTAAGTAGGGCTACATAAATAATGTTTAAGATAAAAATATATGATTTTCAGTCATGATCCAATTTTTGTAAATAAAAGTAGCATATTTTAAACGAAAGATCTAGATGCCGCTGAATCCAGTCCAGATTCTTGACCTGAAAGAAATGTTTGCCGGAGAGCATTGCTTATATTTATTTTGGATATGAACTCGATTGTGGCCACAAGAAGGTACGTAATTAAAACTACGTAGAGAAAGATAAAGGAAGCGAATATTTTAATTTTGTAAATCCAATAATAAAAATAATTTAATTTTTTTTTTAAAGAGAAGTAGCACTTTAGGCAACAATGCCTATTTCGTCAAGTACCGTGCTACATTCTTTAGGAAAGGGATAGAGAATAGATGAAACAGGTGGTGAAAGTAGAAGGATAGTCGGAAATTACCTGCCCTATATAAGACAGCACAGCGACCAGTGATTATGCCTTCATCGCTGAGCAGCCCCACCTATAGTCAATTTTTTTTGTAGTGAAAAAAACCAAGGTCTTCGTTGGGAATTGTAAAATTGATAATTATAATTATAAAAAAATAAAATTATATTTATAAAAATTAAAAAATCATAATTATGGAAACTTGATATATTTTAAAAATGATATAAATAGTTAACTAACGTTCATGCTCAAGTGTATTGCATTGCAGTTTGAATGGTATTATCTTCATGGAAATTTTTGGGGATTATTTGACCAGCATGTCCGATTCGAGAAAGTCATTCGAAATTTCTCCTTGATATGATACATTATGGAAGATAGCAAAATAAATGGTAAAAATCTAACTTTTTATAGATACAGATTTTCTAAGTTATCTGACGGATTTGAACCTGGAGGGAAAATAAGCTTAAAAATGTTATTGTCAGAGCAAAGCTTTACAAACCATTAGTTATTAGTTTTTTTTTTTTTTTTGATTGGTTGAAAATAAAAAATGCAATTCAACTAGATAAACGATTTAATTGTTGTTGTCGAATTTTAAATATATATTTTTAAACATTCTTTGTTGGAATTGTATCAAATCCTATCTGAATGAATTAAGTTTGCGTTGACCTAAATTCGTTTTTATGTGTATTTAATCAATTTTGCTTTCTGAGACATATGCAATGACGTTAAAGTAAAACGTGTTAAAACTATTTGAGAAAGTAAAGGCATGAAATATTTTTGGAATTATCTGCGTTCAATTAACGAACTACTTGTAATGCAGGATTATAAATAAGAAATTTTGCTTTGGGTGGAGAAAAAAATTATAATAGGTACAACAGATTCAGGATATAAAATTATCTGTTAGCTCACTTATTGTTTAAACTCACCTATGTAATTGATTTTGATTAAAAATATTATTTATACTGTAAAGCAAAACTTTTGATTTTTTGGAAAAATTCTTTTATTAAAATATATTTTTTTTTTGCATAAATAGCCGCATCCTTTTTACAATGTTTACATATTTTAAAGTATGAAAAAAAGTTAAGATTACGCAATGCTGAAGTAACATTTCCCAGTAAAATATATGGAACACCTGAAAAACCCTTTACTTTAAAAAGTTTCGTTGTTCACACAATCATCACAATATTTACTGGCAAATTCATTTTGCTATGAAATAAAAGATCTAAACAAACAAGGCCTGAATTGAAAGAAAAATATAATTAGTACTGCAATTGATTAGTACTGCAATTACTATTTTCTAGAGATGTTTTAATTTTCCAACATCTCTAGAAAATATTAGAAATAATAATAATAATAATAAATGAACTCAGTATAGTTTAGTATTATGATATGGGGAAGTTAAGTCTACTGCAAAATTTATTTTGTTTTGCAATAATACAGGGTGCCCCTGTAGGTTAGTAGGTAGTATACTAGCTTACAAGACTGGGGGTTGTGGGTTCGATTCCCAACAAAGACCTTGGTTTTTTTCACTACAAATAAAAATTTACTGTCGGTGGGTTTGCTCAGCGATGAAGGCATGGTCACTGGTAACTGTGCTGTCTTATACGACAGTTAATTTCCGTAATTATCGTTCTACTTTCACCACCTGTCTCATCTCTTGTCTATCCCTTTCCTAAAAAATGTAGGACGGTTGTTGCCTGAAGTGCTACTTCTCTTAAAAAAAATCTGAGCGAACAAGACCAGAATTTAAAAAAAAAAATATAAGTTTGGATGAGGACTGCTCTCTAGATAATAATGAAGTTCTCGAGATACTTGAAAATAAATTCTGTAACTCAACTCCGTTATTAACAACATAAAGCATAAATATAGGGTGCAGAGTATACAGGGCTATTGGGCATATTAGACTCATAACTCAAAAATCGTATAATAATAATACGTCGTGTTATAGGTTGGCTTTCTAAACGTACACACGGTTACAAGTATTGAAAAAATTAAATATTTTTTCGAAAAATAAGCTTCACATACGTTATCTGCAACAAAATGGATATAATTTTAAACTTGCAACGTATTACACGGAAAATATGTGGCTATATGGAACAAGTCCATTGAATTATAAAATTATATTTCATTATAGTGTCGGTAAAACTGTGAGTTATGTTCCATATTGTGTCAATATGATAAGGACAATAAGGTGGGTTACTTTATTTTCAGCAATAAGTTTCTTCGCCACCTTTGTAGTTTTAAAATTGAAAATTTTAAGTTGACAAAACCAAAAATACTTTCTTTGTAACTAAAACTTCTCTAGATTCTCATGTCTTTTAGACCATTAAAGTCCTCAATTCTTACCTACATCAGCCATGATTATAGATAAAGTAGAATATTCGAGTTGTGAAAAACATAAGCATTATTATAATCATTAAACTCTGCATCGACATCGATTAAATGTGAAGAGAATAAAAAAGAATTTTGAAGGTTATACTTGTTGTCACCAAAAAAATGATTGTTTCAAAAAAAACTTTTCTGTATAGTTTAACTACTTACAATAAAAATGATTGAAAATTTAAAGAAAAGTTTTAATGTGAGATTATTTATGCTTACGGTAACACTTCTGGGTTGAAATTTTTCCATTTTAATATTTCTAAAACTACTTGAACAATAGGAACTAATACTTCTTTAGCCCCACGGTTGATTGGAGATTTAGATAGTTTTATTTAATTTGCGCTTTAAAAAACAGTCGCCTTGAAACCTAAAAGAATAAGAATCTTTGTTTTTTGCAAAGTGAAACACACAGGTAAGATTATACACATACGTATTCTTGTACCCACTGAACATTTTATTCTTTTAACACTACATATGTATATGGAAGCCATTGGTTAAGTTACCTTACGTTAGTTATATTTACAATAGAGGCAGAATCTGACTCACAACTTCTATAACTAAGTACTTAACTTATTAGTAACGAAAAAAAAGCCAACAAAAACTACATAAAAATTAATTTACGTTAACTTTTTTTTGTTAACAAACAAACAAATTGGTCTCAAAGGAAATTCTTTTTGTGAATTTTTGCTATTGCACCTTAACTATACGCACTGCCAAATATTCACAAAGCGGAATTTCCTTTGAGATCAATTAGTTCGGTTATTAATTCTCCATTTTATGAACTGTGTAAATTTATTGGAAATAAGTTAGAAAGTCCCACTGAGGTTTCCAAAGACAATATAAATGATACAATTGAATTTAATAGTAAAATTAATCCCGTGCAGGATCATGAAAAATTCCTTTTGATGCAGTATCATTATTTCGTAGTATCCTTGTTGATTTGGCAATTAAAACTATAGAAAAAAATGTTTTAGAAAATGGCTACTTTTATGTATTCTCAAGTTTTGTAGATAATAGATATTTTTAGGTTAATGCGAAGATATCTATTTAGCCAAAAAGACTTTTCCAGTTTCTTCACTTGCCGAAGATGTAGTTATGGGGAAAGTTTTAGATGATGGTATTGGGAAGTTAAATGTTAAACCAAATATAATAACAAAATATGTTAATAATTTGGTTTGTTTTATACCTGAATCTTTAATTAAGAAAATATTGGAAGCATTAATTGAATTTGATATTTCATCACATTTAAAGAGCTTTTCAACAAGAATTTTGTTTTCTAAAACAACATAAAAGAAAAGATTTAGATTAAGATAATTCAAATTTTTATTGTATTATGAAGTGAAAAGTTTGGCAGTTATGAGTGAAAAATGAAGTTTGGCAAATGTGCGTAGTGTACGTAGACCACGTTGACAGATGTCGATTTTATCATCATCGATTCGATTGGCTCTATATAGTTTCTGTCCTTAACATAGCTCCACATAAAATAATCCAGTGGCTGACCTTTTAACGGCGGATTGTTGTCAAGTTATGCAATCGGGAAATTTGGTTTGAAATAAATTGATCGTTTCATTGGCTATGTGACATGTGGCAACATATTGCTGACACCACATGTCAGTGATATCCACGTAGTTAATAAAAGGCTAAAACTGAGGGATAAGCATCTCGTGATAGCCACCCCCCCCCCCCGGGGGCACATTTATGGTCTTTATAGAACGCTTGATTATCTAGACCTGTGCACCTGGGGGAAAAAGGGAGTCCAGTCCCCTGAAGTCAGCAGGGGTACAACTGGAAACTCTACGTTATTTCCACGGGAATCAGTGAGCTCGCAGAGTTCCGCTATTTGTCTCTTTAGACATTTAGGTGTTCTCTGGCTGATTATTGAGGTTGGCCCCTATATGGGAGTATCGTTAAAAAATAAAAAAAAAACAGCCCAATCACGCCTCTAGACCACGTAGCGTACCATACAGGGAACGTTATGCATGCATGATTTTTTCAGTAAAATAAGCCGGGTTGTCCATAATAAATTGAGCGAATCTATGGTGATGTGAGTAGAAGATCGGCTTCACTTCTTGCACCAGTTAAACCTTGTTAGGTATCAAAGCCAAATCTTTACGCAAAATTTACCGTGTGGTGGTTTTACATAACCCCAATTGTTGAGAGTGTCGTGGAATTGAAAAATTTGGATCTGCTTTAACAATGGTACTGATGACTGCGATGTTTTCAGTTGAACGATCCGGTCGTACATGCATTGGTGTTCGTACATTTTGTATCGAGCCTGTTGACTCGAATTTAACGGCCAATTTCCTAATACCGCTCTCAGATGGACAATTATGTTGTAACAATTGCCAATCGATCTATCATGTTGTTGATGTTGCCCCAACAAAATTCTTGTGTAAAACCCCGATACAATTAAAAAAGAATACGATTAAAAACTTCCTTAGTTAAATACCTTAATAAAGAGATTGGTACCAAAAACTGGCTACTTTAGACAGAATTATTAATTATTATCAATAATAAGGCGAAAAGTGTTATAAGAAATGTGAAAGAAACAAAAATATATAAATCTGTATAATTGCTTTTTACCAAAAAATAATAAGAAAACAAAAATTTTTGATACTAATAAATACGAGATTCTTTAGTCAAACTAAAGGTAAAATCCAAAAATTGAATAAATCTTATATGTTGTATACAATACCTTGTACAGCTAAATAAAATAAAAAATAAACGAAAAACTAGAATAAAAGGACATGGGCCAGATCAAAAATACAGGCAGAACAATTGTTCACAAAACGAATTATATTGGCATTGTTCTAAAGTTAATTACTATCCCAACATTGAAAATGTTTCCAATATTAATTTTGAAAATACTTTTAAAGATTGGTATATATTAGTAATGCTACAAATAATTTAAGTAACATCAACAAAAAAAAAATAAAATTTAAAACAGACCAAAGATAACACTATAAAAATTTAGTGCATAAAACTATAAAGCAAAACTTTATATCTAATTAACATTTGTGTTTAATACTTTAACACAGGCTAAAGGGGAGCTTTGGGTATGCCCCAAAATGTGGGTATCTAGGGCATAACATTTTTTGGAAATATAAAAAGTTTATTTAATACTCATATGTTGAAATTGATTATACCCGGCGAATATGTACAAAAAATGTGCTTACGTATCTACATTACCTCCATTAGTTTGGGAGAAAATCGGGCTACAAAATTTTTTTTTAAGTTTTAACCGACCTTAACTTAGTACACTTACTTATTCATATTCGGTTTAATATTATAAAATATTAGCCGTATTTTTGATAAAATTTATAATAAAACGGTATTAAATTTCGTTTTTATATCAGGTTTCGTTAAAAAGTTACATCCCTTTGATTTGGGAAAATGTAAAATCAGTCCTTTTTTTAGGATTTTTCCCAAAAAGGAGGTATGGGTTTTTTGCAACTTACTTTGGTAAAAATGCACAATATTTTTTACCTATCCACCATAAAAAAATTCTTTTTTTGCACGTTTTACTTGTGCACCTTTGGTCCATTTAGGTGCTTGTAGGCAAAGGATAGGTAATCACTTTTAATTTGCGTATTAAACTATTAATAATGGACTAGTAATTGTGTTTTCTTATTTATTTCTTCACCACATGCCGTACACTCTGACATCAGTCAGTTTGAGTAGAAATATCATATAGCGATGTCAAACATAAGTAATTTCCACTGCCATATTTGCCTCATTTTCAAAGAAGAAACGTTAAAGAAAGATAACTTACGCGTATTTGAAGAACCTTTCTGGAATCATTTTGGCCATATTGTTTTAAAGTGTTATTAAATGCCCCTAATATATTGATATTTATTGAAGTATACATATTAAAATAAGTACATGAGTATAAAATTTAAACGAAAAGCATTCTGCAGTACATACTTTAATGAAAGAATTTAATAGAATTCATTAATTTTATGTTTTAAAGCTTTAAGGTGCATTCAACCATTTGCGCAAAAAGGTAACTAATTAAATAAATATTTTTTTTTTTGTAATATTAAATTAAGAAAGATACGATTCTATTTAATCGTATTTAAGACTCGAGTTTATTATATTAGAAAACATTACAAGACATGTGCGTTTAACGAATATAAGTCATTTGCAAATAAAATGCTATTTTTGTTCAGATATTTGACAAATGTGACTGTAAGGCTTTGTCCCTCATTGTGCTCATGAAGTAACAACAGTCTCGATGCCGCTAACAACTACTTACTGACTGAACCCGATTCGCTGCGTATGTGCTATCACAAACAACTACATATTAAATTACTCTTGGGGTTTTTCCACTGAATCTTTTGTTTTTGTGTTCGTTTTTTGTTGGACTTTTATACCGTTTACTAGAGGCATATATAAGTTTGTCATTCCGTTTGTAACTTCTCGCAATTGAAGATGAAATATGGTTGTGCTAACCCCAGGTAAATTAAAAAATTCTAAATAAATCAATTCCTTAGATATAATTTTGCAAATCTAATTGGTCCCCTAACGTCGAAGGATTGATCTATCTTTCTAAGTTTATCCCATGTTACTGTTTTTGTTATTATATTCTGTTGTAATGTTGTTTTATGCTTTGTCATATTGAACACCGAAATTAAGAAAGACTAAATAATTAACTTTTCACAAGTTAACTAAACAATCCAAAATTAACCAAAATATTTACTAGAAACACTTAGTTCTCCTTTCATTGTGCTAATAACAAAAAATTGTTTCGCAGGAAACGGAAAATTTCATTATAATTCATTATAAAAATCGATTATTGCTTCTTAATTTATATTACGATGCTGAGGTGGAGCTGAAAAGTAAAAGCAACAATTCACAGTTATACTGCTTTCTAAGTTTTTGCAATATCCGCATTTTTTGAAGCCCTAAAATATTTTTTCAAAAGTTTTACTACTGAAATCCAGCGAAAAAGCGGCGAAAGTACGGTTAATTTGCTTTCTTTCTATTTGATATGCAGAAACAAGTTGGGATAGATACCGATGACGACTAATAAACGATCCAAGTACCACAACATCACCAAAAGTGTTTATCTCTATATTAAAAATATATTTCGCAAAAATGCATATTGTGAACGGAATATTAAATTCGGATCCGCCTAACAAAGTACTCTTAGTTGTTTGTTCATGTTTTTGTTTATGTTAAAGTCACTTTTTGTTAAAACTGATCACTTTTTTGTAACCAACAAAAACGATAAAAAAATTATAAGATATATCTATATGTGTGTGTGCATAGATATGTTTTTTTAGTTTTTTCCTTGGCAACAAGCAACTATGGTTGTTGTTTCTCAATTTGTATTTTCTTGCATCATTTACTCTTCAAAATATTGTTTTTGTGATCATACTACACATCATTTATGTTTTTTGCTTAAATACATACGTACATACACACATACTTACATCGATACGTAAATACATAGATTAGTAGGCAAGAGAAACCTGAAACTGTGAATAAAATAAAATTAATTTGATTAATTTTTATTATATGAAAAAAGTCAGAGGTTAATTTTCGGTCAAAATGAAATTATTAAGTTACAATCAGAAATTACAAATAGAAGAAGAAACATTTTATGTTAAGTTATGGATTAAGCAAGCCAAAGATACGATTTTAAATAGCTACTCCAAAGTTCGGAATTTGATATCTAAATTCTGGTTTTTTGGTCTTTAAGAAAATTCGACGTTTTCAGATGTTTCATATCTGTGTTGCCATCATTATTTTAAATAATTCGAAATGATTCCAATGCTCAAGATGAAATATCAGCGATAACGAGATACGAATTATAAAATTCAATCAGGGATCACAAAATCAAAAACAGAGTAAGAACACAAAGAGTGTATTTAACAATTAATTATTTAATTTAATTTTATTTTATTATGTGTATTACTTATTTTTTTATAACTCTTGCATTGATATTAGCTATTTAAAAAACTAAAAAAAACATATAATAGTAAATTATACTAAGAAATATGAAACTACCATTTTTGTCTCAAGTTTAAAAAGCCCCAACTAAAAAAAATTACTTTAATTGTCTAACCAAAAAATACTTGCAAAATATTATTTATTTTTCGTCTAATAAAATAATAGGGACATATTTTTTAAGAAAACAAAAATAAAGAAATAGTTTTTGTATACAGTAATAAATATCAAAAAAGACTTACAAATTTATATTTAACAAAATCGATAACCATTAGGATCCCTTATTTGAAATAATTAAAAATTATTTATTGCTAATCAAATTCTTTGCACAATTTTATTATTGCTTAAACACGAGGTCCAAAGTGCCAGTTTTTAGGAAGAACCACATAAATAAAACGTTAAAAAGATAGTTGTTTTTACAGGATAAAAATCAACGTGTGTCTGACAGATTAATAAGAAAACAAATCAGAAAATAAGTTATAGTTTTGAGTTTTGCATCGCTTAATGCAACGATTTTTTATTATAACGAGTCAATTTTCTAATAAATTCACCGATCAAGAGTCCACACCATAGTCAACTTTTGCTGTACATATTTCGCAGGGAAAAATGAATTATGAATTGTCTTGGCTGCAACTTATCAAAATTCTCCTATAGTACTATTTATTTTTATGAAAATGTGTTTGCATAGCTGATGCTGGAAGCACAATAAAAGATTTTATATTTTGTGTCCAACGTGCAAACTTGCAATCAAGTATTTCGACGTGAGTCCACAGCACAATTTTAAACATCACAACTTAAAGTTTAAGCAAAATAGAAAAATATTTTGAATAAAATTTAATACGACGGTCCACCACTACCGCAAGATAGTGGTTAATAAAATTTGTTTTTAATGTGGGCTATTACTTTCAACAGAAAAGTTATAGCGTAAACTTTTTACAGATATGCTTCTCTAATAAACATTCTTTCAGAGAATCAACCTTTTTGTTTTCAGGCAACAATGCCTATTTAGTCACAACCGCGCTACATTTTTTAGGAAGGGGATAGAGAAGAGATAAGACAGGTGATGACAGTAGAAGGATAGCTACATAGCCTTCAAGTTCTTATTTTCGTAGTGACACCAACCACCCCTAGATTAGTATCCTAAGTACGCTACCTACTAGCCTACTGGGGCAGCTTTCATTTCTAGAAGGCCAATGTTATCGGAAATTAACTGTCGTATAAGGAGCACAGATACCAGTGACTATGCCTTCATCACTGAGCAGCCTCACCGGCAAGCAATTTCAATTTTTTTTTGTAGTGACAACAGCCAAGGTCGAACTCACAACCCACATACTGGTAAACTAGTACACTAACTACTAGCCTACAAGGTAAATGTTTACACAATGAAATAGAATTATTCTAAAAAATAAAGCAAATTTTTAAAAACCGCCTACAATGCACAAGGCAGTAAATTTTGTACATTGCATTAGAAAACCTACGAATTTTTTGGTTGGATTTTAATATATTTTGCAAGTATTTTATATCGACTTGTTCCCAAATGCTTTGTAAAAACCTTTATTTTCCTCTTAACTTTACTTATTTTTCTGTAAAATATAATTTTTTTATATATTCATAAAACGGTACAAAAAGCCCATTATATCTGTTTAGTTCTATATAAAATTTTAAATCTATTTAGCTGTATAGAAATAAAAAGTTATTCAAAAGAAAGGAAATATAAATAATAGCAGTAAATGATTACACGGTTTATAACGTGATCTTTACTTCAAGTAAACTAGTGAAGTGTATTCTTATATTTATTAGTTAGAAATAAGGTGAAGGCACAAAAAGCAGAGCAGTCTAGTTTAGGCAGCTTTACATCTGCATGAAGTCTGCTATAGAAACTATAGCGCAAGTTTTTAAAAGATTTAAAGAATTTTTTTATAGAGGTATATAATTCTGGACAGAAAAAAAATAAGGATGAATTTTTTAAATTCACATGTAATATGTTTAACTGGAAGGATAATTTTCTGGCATTATAATTTAATATGACTTCTGGTATATGACCACCATGGCTGGGTCGGATATAGTTTAAATTGGTGGTTCAATTTTCGATGAATTTCCCAACACATGGCTGCATATCGGCAATAATGTTGCGAATGTTGTCCCCAAAGTAGTCCATCTCTGGCTCATAGGCGTAGACTATCGAAATCAGATGTCCCCGCAGAAAATGGTGTAGCGGCGTTAAATCGCAATTGAAAGTATGCGGTTATACTATACGGTTCCAACAAAAATTCAAATGTGGCATAAGCTGTGTGTCATTTTACGCCATCTTGTTTAAAACCGCATCTCCTGTACACCATTGCTGTTTTATTTATAATGCAAAAAGGTTGTAATCAAAAGTCGTCATTAATTGTAATGTTCTGAACATCGGTGTCTCAACAAATACTTGAGAATTATTATCATTCATTATTATCATTATTATCGTATCCGTTTAATCAGAAAGGAGCTTTATCGCTAAGACATATTCACTTAGTGAAATCGGGATCACCGGCAATCTTGTTTGAGTCCAATTTGCACAATTAGGAAGCTAATAGTGGAAATGCCCAACCAAACTAATCATAAATCACTTGCCAGCTGAAAAAATGGCCGCCAGTTAAAAGGATCGTTTTGATTTTTAGATTAACAAAAACGTGTATAGATGTTTTTGTATAGATGTTTTTGTTAACAGTTACAAATTATCACAAAATTTAATATAATTAACTAAATACGGTAAAAGATAACAATGGAGCTGCGAATGTCAGATTGATATCCATCTAAAACATATTATAGATAATTAGATAAAAATTGTGTCAATCTATAGCAATAGATGCGGTCTCTTAGTTCCAAAGTCGCACATAGAAAGCCTAGTAGTTTAGACTAGAAAATTACAATTGCTTTTAAAGTTATTAAGATTTTTGTAAACCTGAACAATATTGTAGCAAAAAACATCATGACTGTTTACTCATTTCAACACTTATATAACCAATTAATTAAATGTGCATAAATATTGAAACATGTTAAAATTTCAAATGCACAGAAATAATGAAAATGTAGATAACAAATGTATTCCAGTTTGTTTTTATGTGAAAGATTACTTTATTGCATCTGTAAACATGTATTTCCACACAAAATTAAATATTTATAAAGAATATATAAATTTACAATCGAGACAACTAAACTCTAGGGAGTTCAGGCAAGAGTTGTAGATTACCATGAACATGACACATGAATTTAAATGCGTATAAACAATAGGGAGATAACTTTTGAAAAAATAAATTATTTATATAGAACTCTAAAGGCTTTGGCCATAATGATGCAACTGTTTCATGGGCATTAAGAATGTTCTTATCCTAATTAAGTTAAAGGTTTTGCATCTATGTTTTATACCATAAATAAGCAAATGTTAGTAAATGTTAATATTCACTTGCCATTTTTTACGTTGTCTTAAAACGTTCGCTTATAATGTAACACCTTAATAAAGAGTTTATTTTATTTCAAGCAATTAAATGCAGCTATTTCATTTTTTGTATAATTTTATATTATGTTTTTATTTATAGTTTTTGTATTAACAACTCGTATGTGTGTTGGATTCTTTTTTGTGTGTTTCAATCTTAATTGTTATAATAAATTGTCGTTGAATAAAAACAAGTTAGGCAACTTTATTAATTGCTGCTTAACTAATTTATTTATTTGCTACTCAGACTAAATACAGTTTTGTCAAAATATACTCACAGTTGGGACCAAGCATGTAATTTTCAGACTAGATGGACTATTCTGTGCGCTTTTTTCTTAGAACTATTATTTCTAATTAAGTATGGGGAATATAGTACCATAATTGCACATTGACCATTCTGAGAAGTCACTTTGTCTGCTGACTGCATTTATTAAGCTATTTGCCAATATGTCTAATTAAATCAATTAAATTTTTGAACATATGAATACCTTCTGCCATAATATGACTAAAGATTTCCTGATGAGTTGAGTTGAACAATCAGTGAAATAATTGTATGATCTGCTTTGGCTCTCATTGAATATAAAATTGAATTTAATTATAGGTTAAAGAGTTCGTTCTGTAATTAATTGCTATTGAGTGCAAAATTTTAATTTTTATATCATTTTAGTTCACCGCCATTTTTGGTCTTAAAGTTACATATTTAGAGAGAGTAACTACCCACAAATTTATAAACAAATAACACGTCAAATTAAACACTGTCTGTATCGCTAAACCCATAATAAATATATTTCGGATCTATCTATACATTTTGTTAGCATGCATATTTATACCAGGACACAGTTCTCTTAGAAATGTTATATTATCGAAAATACCCGACAATTGTTCCAAACGACTATTGTTTTCAACGAAAGCCATGGCAACAATATTTCATTTACTGACGAAATAAAATCCCATTATTCGAATGTCATTAATATTTTCTATTGTTTTTCAAAATTATTATTAATATTCTCATTATGTTCCTGGAAGTTTTCATGCCATCAAATAATTCTGGCTTTTGTAAATCTTTATCTTTTCATCAATGTAAACTAATTTTAGTTGTTTAACTATAACTTTATTTATGCCGAATTACTTTTTTCAACATTCTTAAAAAAATTACAAAAAAAATATAGAAAAGAAAAAATTGTTTTAAATGGAAAATAATTTACGTCAATATTTATTGAAATAGTTTGCAGAACTAATAAAGTATGTCGAAATATATGTATTTTCTTTCAAATGGATTTCATACTAAAAAACACGTTGGGGCATAGGTATGTTTTGATTAGTATTTCCGAACCAATTTGTATGGTAACAGTATCGTTATTTTTGTTAAGAGACAAGCAATAACTAAATATATTGACAAATGTTTTTTTATCTCAATACACTTTTACTCTTTGCAGGTGTGTTTTCTTTTCGATTTTATTTAGAACGTGATACCCATCCAATTATGGTTGAAATTTATATATATAAATACTCTAAAAAATTAAGAGTCTTTAAGTATAAATAGTCACTGCTTTTACGTTTTTATACTAATCTGATCGTATTTTGTCAGATAACATTTATAAGTTTCAGATAGCTAGAGAACTATTAAAATATAGTATTAAATTTTTGTTTCAGTAAATCCAATGTTGATCTGCGTAGTCAGAAAGACAATATGCTGAGTTGAAGTAGATTATTAAGTTTATATTAGTCACGGTAATAGTATGCGAACTGGGGGTAGTTTGGAAAAGCTTTGCCTTTTAAACTGGATATCTATCATTGTAAATCTAAAGAATTGTAATTCGTTTTTTTTTTTCGAAACTGTTATTAGTAATGTACGTTAACAAACCAAATCATTTATTAAAGCATATCTAAATGACTGCTGTTCTCATCACTTTTTATGTCAGCTGCTATTTTTGCGTTAATGAACAAGAGATGGAGCAGATTAGCGTTGTGACATAGAGTAAATATTTTATTTTATATTTTAATATAGCAAGGTTTAGCTTATCTAAAATCTAGTTATAGGTTCAATAATTAGTGGAGTTTACTACCAGTAGTTAAGTAGTACTATTTGGTTTTTATTAAATAAAATAATTATTAAATATTTCCATCTTTTGGAATCATTTCTAATTTAATCTACGCTAACTTGTACCAGATTTCTTCAAAAATAAACTTTTCTTAATTTCTCCTCTTAACGTCCTTCCCCGCTGTTTGTTTGTGAAAGGCGAGCGCTTTCGATGTGAATACATCATCATCAAGCGACGTACTACTATAATAATGTATTCACATCGAAAGCGCTCGCCTTTCACAAACAACCAGCCGGGAAGGACGTTAAGAGGAGAAATTAAAAACATTGCTTCATTCACCGGCGGAACAAACCCAAACAATTTATAACCATTAAAAATTAATTTGAAATGTATTACTGCGGGGAAAAGTATATCCATATGGTCACTTCACTACTGCTCATGTGGATTTTACCCCAAATATTGTATAGAAAGTTCAAGGCCCTTATATGTCAAGCTACATTGGTTAAATGAGAGTTGTCATTGAACAAACAGAGCAAAACGACAATAAAACTCAAAAACACTTCCATACAGCAAAGATTTCGTTAACAAAAACAGTTATTATTTTGAATTTTTCTACTTAAGAGTTTGGAGGTAAAGTCCACTGATAAGCTATATGAACAGTAGTGGAATGGATATGCTTTCTCCCGCTGTAATACATTTCAAATATATTTTTTGAATAATAAATATTTTATGATAATATCATAAAATGTTTATTTTTGAAGGAATCTGGCACACGTTACCGTAGATTAAAACAATTATTCTTAAAGAAGATACAAATTCCTAAATAAGAGCGTTGCATTTGAAAAATACTGTAAGGGTTCTTACTTTAAATTTTGTGATAAAATATTTATCGTAAAATAACAGCAGTTCTCAAATAAAAATTTATCAAATAATAGATGTTATGGGACAATGTGATAAGCTAAAATATTTATCACTGGTCTTAGTTACTGGACTCGAGAACAAGAAATGTTTTTGTTTCTTATATTTATTACCAATTTTTTTCGAAACAATATACATATTATTTTTTTAATTCCATAGTGTTTTAATGTATTTAGCAATATTTGTAATATGTACATGTATTCGTAAGTTCATTGCCAAGTGTAATTCAGTCTATTCTGCTTAATATTTATTTTATCGAATATGTATTGAATTCATTGTCAACTAGGCAATACAAATTGTCAATTAATTGCAAAATGGTTTCAGAAATAAACTTTATGTGGCAAACTTAAAATAAATGCCTCATTTATATATGTGAATGTGTTACTTATTCATTTGCACATTAAAAGCAAAAACATTTCAAACGTTAATGAACTTTAACAAGACCTTTATTTCATGTCAAATTTCGAAAATTAATAAAATATCAACAAAAAGTTAAGTTTAAATTACATAGTATTTCTCTGTTTTTGCAATCTTATCTCAGATTAATATAAAATTGATAATTCAATAATATTTATATTGCCATTGATGAAGACAGAGATAAAGCAACAAAAGCTCTTCTATTCTTCATAGAAGTGAAATGGTACTGACCGGATCAAACGATAAGTAACATTATTTCTTAAAAATTTTATAATTACTCCTTCCAAGTTATTAACAGTAATATCCTTCAAAGCAAATCACCTGCAGTTCAAGTTGTTGATAATATCTTATAGAACTGTTAATATCGTATAGATATGTTGTCTTGCATATGCATATATTAACTCTAAGATCAAACCAAATTACTTGATCAGTTTTTGCTGAATAAGTGTAATATAAAAAAGCAAAAGTAATTTATAATTTAATATTAATACAGCTTTGTACTAAAATAGATTTCAAATATATTATTATCACGTTTTGATTACTATATATTGAAATCGCTTCATCACTCAAACCACTTTAGGGTGGTCCTATAGAAGACATTATTTTTACCTATTGGTGTAGGTGATAAAAATATATAATATCAAATAAGGGAGAGCCCTTGCATACATTGTAGGGAATCTATCATTCTATTGTGCATTAGTTTAATTCACTGTAACTTCAATGTAAAAAACCTCTGAAAGTTTATTTTCTTACGTGTACATGTATCGGGGTTTTCAACAAGAAGTTTGTTTTTTATTTATGGCAACACCAACAACATAATCGTTTTGACATTTAGTTTTTTGACGTATTCGTAGTACATGCATTGCCAGTTGTTACAAGGAATTCAATTTCGCACGAAAATCGCATTAAAACAATTACAACGCACTATTTAAATGATGGTTCTTTTAAAGTTATTTTTCGTAAAATTCGTGATATTTTTGGACAACACAATCGTCCTTTTGAGAGCGCTATTAAGAATTTTATCGTTGAATTTGAGTCGCCAGGCTCGATACAAAATATGCGAACACCATGCGACTGGGTCGTGCAACTGAAAACACCCCAGCCGTGAGCCACAGTGTTGAAGTGAGGTAATCCAAAACCACCACAATGCGAATTTTGCGTAAGGATTTGACTTGGACTGGTGCAGGAATTAAGGTGACGGGCCGTTAACGTTGCCGTTAATTCGCTTAATTCATTCAGGCAACCGGCTGGTTTTTATTAAAAAATGATTTTTTTCAGACGAAGCCCTTTTTCACATGTCAGGGTATGTCAACCAGCAAAATTGTCGCATTTGGGCTTCTGAAAAAGCGATTATTCAGAAGCCTTTCCGTGCTAAACTTGTCACCGTATGGTCCGCTGTGTGGTTTGGAGGCGTGATTGCGTCGTTTTTTTTTTCGAAGATGAGAAAATGCGGTAACAGTCAACGGATCACGCTATTGCGAGATGCTAACAACTCAATTTTGGCCTATTATTGACGACGTGAATATCACTGACATATAGTTCCAACAAGACGGAGCCACATACCACACAACCAATGAAACGATCATTTTATTGCAAACCAAATTTCCCGATTGTACAATTTCACGACAATCAGCAGCTAAGTGGCCAACCAGATCGTGTAATTAAATAGCACTTGACAGAGTCTATACGAAATCAATCGAATGGATTTCACCCTTAAAACTCAAAATCCGTGATTTGATTAATGAAATAGAACCGCCATTTTTGCAAAAACTGATTACAAAGTTTGATGAAAGGATCGACATCTGTAAGCGTAGACGTGGTGGACATTTTTTATTCATAATTGCTGCGCTTCGCTCGACATCATCTTCATCTAATCTAAATGTGTTGTGTTATTTTGTTTTAGAAAACAAATTTCAAAATTACAAATTCATTAATTATTCGCTGCCCTTCTGTTATTTGACATTCTAATAAAAAAAAATATTTATAATCTTTATTTGCTAAATAATTACGATAATGAACTTCTGACTCATTAATTTACTTAGATTTCATAAATAACTAGCAGCCCCGGCGAACTTCGCCTCGCCCCAATTTTAGCCTTCAGACAAACTTTAGAGTACAATACAAATACATTAATTTTCAATGTGATTAATTTGAATGGAATCAGTAGAGCGCGATTTTAATAATTGCACACAAAATTTAATATAAAAAATCAATTTTCGATTTTTTCAATTTTCCGCATTTCGCATTTTCCGCAATTGTCCATGATTAACACTAAGAACTTTCTATTTTTTGGATTTGGAAAGCCATTAAAGAATAATTTCACACAAATTTTCATACAGAAATGCAATTTTCGATTTTTCCAACTTTTCCGAAGGGATTTTCCAAAATTTTACAGAAATCGGCCCAGCCGTTACCATTTTATGAATTACTATACATTTTTTACACCGTTCGTCTATATATAGATTTTGTAAAGGATCCACACAGTTGGAGTGACGTTGCATACTTGCAAAATAATATAGTCATTCAGTTTAAAAGTTGTGATAAAATACTACACTATATTTGTATTTTAGAGTGATGTATTTGTTACCAAAGACTATAACGCCCATGTTTTACGATGTTAACCGGCCGACTGTTTTGTTTTTATAGACAGAAAAAAGTTTCGAATGCGTTATCGCCATTAACGTTAATAGATATTGTTTAAAAGTATTTCGTTACTATGTATTTCTCTTTTTAAGCCGTTATTTAAAAGTATTTTTATTTTTTTTCTTTTTGTTTTGCTTTTTTACAAAATGAAGTTGAATAAAACAAGCGGTTACATTTAAGGAAAAGATTTTACAAAAATAAAACACTAATTATAAGAAATATATGAATAACTTTTGAAGATCTTTATACGACATATCTTTATACGAGGTTTAACTTTGACGAAAAATATTGAAGGGAAAGACTTTAGAGTTTCTTTCACCGTTCTCACGTAATTTTAAGAAATTTACTAAAAATTTTACACGGAAACTTGTACTTTATGGAATGTTCTTCAGATTGTAGCAGTCTCTAGCCCAGAGAAAAATTTTTTCGCCAAGATATCAAACATTCTTTATTTACTTACTTTAAGTCCTTGTTGATAATTCAGGAAAAATTTTATTAAGTGTTGTACTTTTCATTACTCCAAGCTTTCGTCGCGTAGAACCCTTGGAGCAGCAGAAAATATTTTTAGTTTAAAGGTTTTTCATAATTTGAGTGATATGAACTTAGACAAAAATCTAAGCTATTATAACAATACGCGATCTACATGAAAAACTCGATTTCGTGCTAAAGAAACACAAAACTTCATTCGTGGTTAGAATGTGAAATTTGCATCAGAGATCATAATAATCTCCGAACCGAAATTTACGTTTTAATGGACACGTCAACATTGGATTTGCTTATGTCCATAGAAAACATTCTTCGAATTTCTTGCAATAATAACAAAAGTACAGCAAAAATATAACTATGTACATGTGTTTCGATTTCCATACGACTGCTGAGGGATACAATATTTATGACACGACATGAAAATGTTGTCCACTGCCACGAAGCTATTACTAAACTATCCTGATATTCTTTCAATACATTATTATTTTCTACCCGCTCTGTAAGTAAATTCAATAAAATTGTATTATATCCATGAATTATAAGCCATGCTTGTTGGCAGATTGAGGCTACCCCATTTAAAGATGGGATACAAAATAGATTTATGAATATTAATGGGAATTATTTCATGTAAGAATATAAGCAATAACATGAAAAAACAAAAGGCACGTTCTCTAAGACGTAACTGCTAATACTTTTTAATCGGAAGTTTAAGTCTGTACAACGGTGTTTACTATTGGCAATTGGCCAATTAAAGCTTCAGAGAAACATATTAAATTTGAATTGCTAGTGTTTAGAAAAATTTCATCAAAATGATCAGAAAATTCCTTCACGCCTAATGTGTCTTTAACATTCTATTTACTCCATTAAAATTACAGCTACTCCTTTGCTACAGAGCCAGAGTATTTTATGATGTAAGAAACTTCTAACAGTTAAGGATATATCTAATCTACGATCCATCTTTTTAAGGCTTATAGACAACTATTCTCTATTAACTTTTAACTCTTTTCTATTTTTTTTTTGTAACAATAATATTACTTTTAATTTCTTTCGTGTTACTTTCTTGAATTGATTTTGACACAACACTAAAAATTGTTTTCCGAAAAGTATTATTCAGTTTTTTACCGTAGACTTGTCATAATTCAAGAAAATGAAAATAAATAAAAAATTATTTTAGAATTTAATTTCTTTACGTTGCATGCAGATTAAGAAAAATCTGTATTTTTGTGTGCAATTTCATGCATTTGAATAACCTTGGTTCACCTGTTATGATGAATAGTTTAATTAGGACCCCTTTCTTATTTTTTAAAATTTAATGAGGTGGTTGACCATGTAATAAAAAGTGCTTCATATCGACTCAGAATATTAACATCTTATGGGATATTTAACATGTGTACATTTATTATTAGTGTTAGAAAGGTAATACCAAACTTTCTTTGGCAATGACGGACTGTTACTAGAAAAATTATTTTTCATATATCATCATTACTTATTATTAATCAAACAAAAAAAAATTATTAAATAAATAAACAAAATTTGTTTATGTTACAGAAAGAACAGAAAAAAGAACACAAATCAAGAAAAACAAAACAAGTTAGAGCATTATACTTAGCTGTACCGAATCGTATATACCGCTAACGACTGTGCTGGTATATATTTCCTTACGTTTTCATGCATCAATTTAATTTCCACTCCAAAGGTTTTAAACTTTATTTGCATGTTTGTAATACAAAATGCGAAAAGTATATAAATTTTGTGATTTTTCTGTGTTAAACAAAAAAACTAAATATAAAATTGAAACACCTTAAAAGTTTGAAATCCATTTTACCATAGACAGGGATTGAACCCCAATTCCAAAAATCTATGGTTGGAGGAAGATGTTTTATTAATATTTAAAAAAACATGTATTTTCATCAAGTCTTTCCTTTGTAGTGCACTTTTAAAATTTGAAACTAAAATTTAAATTTTTTAGAAAAAATTTTACTTTTACTTTACTTTTTATGGCAAAAAGCAATTAGAAGAAGAGAATGCGAAGCAATAACATGGAAAAAATTAAAGACGATATAGCCACTCTCCCTTTTTCGAACATATCGACCACAACTATTAGTGGACTGATGTAACAAGTTTTCAGTAGCGAAATTCTTGAAATTATAGTTTAGAGAACGCTTTACTTAAAAACGACATTTCAATGCAACCTCTCAAAGACGATCAGACGGATTTCTCTAAATCGTCTTTGTTATTTATAAAGTTCAAGAGCAAAGATTTAATTTATGAAATCGGAAATGAGCAGTGTGGAAATTACAAACGGAATGACAGACAAACTTGTATATAGTTTTTCTACGTCTGGTGAAGGGTGTAAAAATGAATGAAAATTCTACGGAAATATACTGAAACACAAAATTTATCCACAAAGCAGAAAACCTTCAGAATGAAATATGAATCAAACATAAATAAAATGAATTGCAAATTTGTTTTGTTTTCTTTTCATTTTGATTTGGTTTTTAGAAATGATTATTTGGCACTAAAATTAAAAAGAGGGAAAAATAACAATAAATGTAAAGAAACATCAATTTCCATCAAATCAAAAGAAATGACGCTCTCATTCCACAGAATGATTGGGCATGAGTGAATTAAAATCGATTTGTTTATATTCAAGAAAAAATACTCTTAATTTAATTAATTATCTAATTTTTCATATGGATTTCCTTTTTATTTCTAAATACAAAATACTGGCTGGCGCCTAATACGCTTTATTTAAACTTGAATAATCAATTGTTTATCTTAATAAATCTTCTTTTATTCCACTTGATATGTGAAAAACAAATTGATGAAACTGTTGTATCTTTGGCTTTTCTTTCAACTATTGTGGCAATTTAATATTATTTTAATTCTTTTTGCTATTAAATAACAACGCCTTGTAAACAAATTACTAAAATAATCTTCATATATATCCACCTACAGAAATGTTAATAATAACACTGGCGTGAACAAATTGTATTTCACTTTAGTGTTATTTTCTTTGTAACAAATATAAAAACGCTATAATTAAAATCTAAGTACGATTAACTGCTGGCACTTAAAAATGTGAGATCAGAATAGGAACTTGAGGTCTTTACTGCTCCAATAAAGTCATTTCGTATAAAAACTGTCAAATATAAGAATAACTTAAAATCGCGCTTTAATATCCTAAATCCGAACGGTATTTGGTTCGTAATTTTAAGAAGCTTTGCCTGTAATAATTTTCTATGTGGCAGAACAAAACATCAACGTTCCACTGCTCCTTATTAATACACAAATAAAGATTAAGATTATTGTATTTTAAAATTTTAGTACATCTGATGTACATATGAATACGCATAAGTTAATGTTTAATTTTAGCTAAAAGCTTAGACTCAAGGCTGGCAGATATGTAAATAGAAGCAAATATTGCTGAATGACGAAAAAAAATTAATATAAAATTAACATTTTATAAATTTTTTGTTTTCAAGCGCACAGTCTTTATTTATAAATTTAATTTATTTATATTTTTATTTATTTTTATGTTTAATATTTGGCCATATCATTGGGAGGCATCTTCGGGAAAAGAGAAATATATAAAAAATTTAAGAAATCAATTAATAAATAAAAACAAAAGCAAAAAATTTAAAACATAAAAAACGTTTAAAAAAGAAATGAAGAAACCATTTCACATACATACATACAATTTTGTGATACTAAAAAATATATGTACGAAACAATATTATTTTACATAAAACGTAACAAAAAATTAAAGTTTAACGGCTGTATGCATAAAAAACGCTTACTTGAGCTTTAAAGTACACGTTAGTTAACAAACACTTTAAGGCTAACAGACGTTTGTTAAAAAATGTTATTCATAAACAGTACTTTAGCTAATGTATGCTTTAGTAAAATTAGTATTTTGATTCTGGCAATGTCACTATTTTTAGTTGTCACGTTGTAGTTAACGATGTGTAAAAATGAACATTATTTATCCGGGTATTTAGATCCATAAAAAATGTTTTTATTGTTTTCAGCAAAATCAACACATTTTTTTATATTTTTTATTAATCTTTTTAATAAAAAACAAAGCACCCAAAAAAGGTTAATTTGCAAGGAAGAACTTACAAAGAATTTGTTCATATTAAAAATATAATTATTCGGATAACGAGCTTTGTTTTGATTATCTGTACATCAATAAAACTTTTGTTTAAAATAATTAATTATAACTATATTTTTGTAAAATATAAAATAAAGATGTTAAGATGTTTTATATTGAATGGGATGTTATATTTTAGTTTTTATTATTATTTGTATACTACAATTTGTTTTAATAAACATATTTAAAAATTTTTGGAATAACAAACTATAATTGTCAATTGAGCCGTTTACATTGAAAGTGGCATAAGTCACAACTGAACAGTTTTTTTTTTCATTTTTAATAAATTTGATATTAATAAGTTAGGAAGTATTGAGATTTGTTTGAGAGAAATGTTGATAATTAACGGTGTAACAAAAATGCTTATTTTGCAAATGGCGTTAGTCGCTGTACTTAGGAAATTAATTACGGAGCTTAGTGTGAAAGAAATGGAAACATGTAATAAGTGTGTGTGAAGTATTGTTGTGATTATTGGACTTATTTTTATTAGTTCGAAAGAATAGTGCAGTTTACTGAACAATATTATAGTGATATCTAATATACTACACATAATTACCGTTATTTTATTTTTTTATTCTCAGGAGGTTGCTTCGTATTGTATAAAATATCTAAGAATGTCACAACTCAAAAGCATATTATTGCACATAATGACTTATGTAAAGGACAAAATAGTAATAGTAGTAATAGCCCCCTGTCTAAAAAATCCTTCACAGTGCACAACATGGAGAAAACAGATTTTATTTCAACATAATCATTAGAAAAATCCGTTTCAGAAAGAAAACTAAATACAGACTATTTGAAATGGCTAAAAATTAAAATGTTATATAAACTAATTTAAAATAAAAAAGCTGATAATAACAAAGTAACTTATGCCAGTTTTAAAATAAACGGCTCAATTTATTGTAAACACAATTTGTTTTGTTTTTGAACTTTTAATAATAAAATTGAACTGTTAATTTATTGTAGGTTTAACATAGGTTTTTACTACTTTAAAGTTAACAAAGGTATGTTAAGATAAAAAAGTTTTATGAATACAACTTTAGAAAATTGTGCTTAACAACAGCAGTTAAACCTACTTTAAGTTTTTATGCATACAGCCGTAATACTTTATATATATATATTATATATTTTTATTTATTTATTAATGTTCAAAGTGGAAACAGGAAACTGCTATTGACAAATTACGGAAAGACGGCCAATACATAGACTATACATATTCAGTCAATGTTAGCAATGAATTAATTATAAATACAACTATTTATAGTTTATTATTCAGAATAAAAATTAAATTAAAACTGTTTAAAACCTTTTGCATTGTTACACGGATATTAAGGAAGTTGTTGAATGAAACTCCATACAGCTTCGCCGAACATTGCAAAACATATCATATCTTCCCAATCCGTAATTATATCTAATGATGTTGTTGTATAAGATGTTTAGCTCTCTTTTGTTGGTAGAGTCGCATCCTGCATAAACTTACAACCGTAGAACTGGAACAAGAGAAGAATTTGCAAGAAGTTTGCTTGCAAAAACAAAATAAAACAAAAAATTTTGATTATGATGGAACAAATTTTTACTTATTTCCAAAAGAAAAGTTCGGCAAATACGAATGAAAACAGATATTTTTCAAATGTCTACCACTATCACGCTAACAGATGTCGATCCTTTCATCAAGGTTTTTGATCACTTTTTGGGAAAATGGTGGTCACATCACAGATTTTGAGTTTTAAGGCTAAAATCAATATGATGCGCTCTGTATAAACTCTGTCCTTAACATAGTCCCACAAAAAAAATCCAGTTGTGTTGAAGCACATGATTTAGCCACCTAACTGCTGATTGCCGTGAAATTGTGTAATCGAGAAATTTCACTTCTAATAAATTGGTCGTTTCATTGGCTATGTGACATGTAACACCGTTCACATATCAGTGATATCCCCGTCCTCAATTATAGGCCAAAATTGAGTTGTTACCAACTCGGGATAGCGTGATCCATTGACCATCTTCGAAAAAAAAAAAACGGCCAATCACGCCTCCAAACCACATAACGCACCATACAGTGATACGTTTAGCATGCAAAGGCTTCTTAGTAATCGTTGTAGGATCTACAGAAGCCTAAATAAGCTTTATTCGAAAAAATAATTTTTTCAAAAAACCAGCCGGTTGCTCCTGAATAAATTGAGAGAATCTACGGCGACCTGAATGGCCGATCGGCTGAATTCCTCAACCAGTCCAAGTCAAATCCTTACGCAACATGTGGCGGTTTTGGATAACCGCACTTTAACAAGGCTGAGATGTTTTCAGTTGAACGACCCAGTTGAACACTCGTTGGTATTGGCACATGTTGTATCGCGCCTGCCGACACAAATTAAACCACCAAATTCTTAATAGCGCTCTCATAAGGACGATTATATAGTCCGAATCACAAATTCGTGCGAAATTGAATTCATTGTAACAATTCCCAATGCATCTACTAGGAATACGTTAAAAAACTAAATGTCAAAACTATCATGTTGTTGGTATTGCCACAATCGAAAAATAAACCTCTTGTTGAAAAACCCGATATTAAAAGGTGATGTGGCACCTCAGCTTAGTGTAAAACCGACCCACAAGTGAGTTAACATGATTTGTCCAAGTAAGATCCTTATTAATTATTATTTCGACAGCATTTACAGTAGTTAGTTTTTTTGGAATTTATTAAAACATCACGATCGGTAACACTACACTTTTACTTATAATGGTTAGAACAAAATCCATTAGCAGTTTCCCAGCAATAAATTACCAACATACTTTGACATTATTTGTAGTTTAACATTTAGCATTTTTCCAGAACTTTTATCTAACAATTTCTCCGTAACTAAATCTTCCACAATTGGAAAAGCTGGAGAACATTTTGGATGTTCTTTTTTTCTCATTCAACTGAAAATATCCAGATCGTCTATACAAAACTTGAAAATATATAAAAATAGGAATTTTTCTAATCCTCTAAAATTTTCTGAAATATTAGATTTTGCTTCTATTGTATTAATCGCCAATTAAACAGGAATATTAAGAAGTAACGATACTGCATTTTTCACGACCTTGCGCATGAAGGTTACCAACTTTCCTTTAAAAATCAATTGAATTCGTAGTATTATATTTATAACTCTCACTGACCTTCCCTAATATATTTGTATCTTATTTGCATAGTTCATAAGCTTGATAATAAAAAAAACGAATAAATTGGTCTCAAAGAAAATTTCTCTTTGTGAATTTTTGGTAGTCCGTATAATCTTGATGCAACAGCAAATTTTCTTCATTTAAATATGTACATATTAGCAGGGTAAGATATTTCTCGATATTTTTAAATAATTTAAGTATCGATGATGTTTTAGCTGCACAGAGTTGAGAAAAAATCATATATTATTGTTTCTAAATAGCTTGACCCTGTCAATAATTAAAATGGCTTTCAGCCAGGTTTCAATATTGTAAGAATAGCATTATCCTATAAATTCTTATCATGTTAGAAATTTTTACTTTACTACATTCTAGTAAAAAAGAGCGAATAATAAGCCTATTTGTCTGGCAAAATAAATATTTTAGACATTGTATATTTTTCTATATTCTTTTGTTCTCATGAATGCATACAAATATCATTTGTACTTAAATGTTTGTTTCTATATTGACATATGTATCTTCTCATTATGTTATAAAATTGTATGAATTGGATGACAGCATAATGGTTTTTGCTTTTGTGCTGCCAATGGTTGTGAAATGCTTATGCAGCCATATAATTAATCATACCTTTGCACAATATCCCACAACATGCAATAATACTAAAGCTGAGTAATATTTTGCGAAAAGAAAAAAATCTAATATGAATTTCCTTGCAAATTCACTAATTTTGCAGTTTATTTTATTATTAAGTGTCTTGTATTGATTTTGTCATTTAGCTTTAAAAATTTACTAATTAGTCACTGGTGGCAAAACAAAGATTTGGAACAATTATGTCGCTTTTGTTTTTTAAGCGTTAATTATATGTTTTCTGTTTGTCTCTAATTACATGTAAAGTAAGTGTAGTTTATAATATTTTACAGTAGAAAAAATGCTGGCAGAAATATTTTTTAGTTGGAAAACAATTTGACAGAAATCTTGCACATAATTTTTTTGCATCCTTAGAAATTCGCAAGAAGTGCTACGCAGAATACCATGCTTCACAAATAAATGATTTTGGGTAAAAACAACCAACAAGGCAGTTTAAAAAACCATAACATTGAAAGACAGTCATTGTTTGGTAGACTTTATGGCCAGCGATTACTTTCACGTACTTATATGTCTTGCTTGTCAAAATTCATGTGATCTAAGATAAAGCTTTTGTGAGATTAGGTGAGTTGCTTGTCTACCCCACTGAGTTACATTGAACATTTGCAAAACAACACATGAAAAGTTATAAGCGAAATAAGATTGATATTGCTGCCAAAAATGTATAAAAATTTAAAGTCCTAATTGGCATATAGTAGAATTTATTTTTGATCATTTATGGCATGAATATATCTTGGCAATGAAGCCAGTATTTTAATTTTAATTTTACTAAATTTCAAAGTTATCTTTATAAGTTAATAAAAATTATGCTTTCACAAATTTGATGCACCAAAAGTTTTTTAATACATATTTTTGCCTTATTAGTGGCAATGAAAGGAAGCTATAAGTGAAAGTCACAAAATTATGATCAGAATTTGCATGTGCTCAAAAAGAGAATTTATAAAAATTCATATAGCTTTGCATATATTTATAACATAAACATATTATTAGTTCCTTGGTTACTTACCAATGTCGTATAAAAAATATTTAAAAAAACTAGCAAACTATTTCCTAGCCCCAGTGTGCAAGTGTTGTTAGTTGTTCGTGTTTATATATGCCTTCATTCTATAAAGAATTTTTAACGATAAACAAAATTTGAAAATCACTTGTTTGTTTCTTCATTTAATATTTTTCTGTTTTCTTATTCAAGAATTACATGCCGACGTTTAAAAGTGCAAAATACGAGCGCATCACATATTTATAATTTAATTGTGTAATACTTTCACTATTATATATTATGCATTTCTGTTTTTTTGTGCTTGTGAATGTGAAATAAATGACAACAGATTTCGACCTGGACTGAAAAGGCTGATAGCTTTAGACAAAATGGAAAAATATTTCGAGAGCGGAGACAGTTAAACTAAGACTAACTCCGGGTTATAGTTAAGTTTCTACAACAATTATGAAACTTTTTAAAATTCAAAATTTTTATTTTCTTTCTCTTTGCCTTCGTAAAAATAATATAAAATGCAAGCACAAGGGCATGGGGAATATGTTTTGTCAGCTTTATTTAACTACTCATAGAAGGTATTTTTAACGCATATAAATTGTTAAATTTTTCCGAAGTCAATATGTAGGATAGTTTAACATTTCATAAATCATATTTTTGGGAAGCATTCATCTTTTTTAACTTAATTGCGACTCAAAAGGTACATTAAATATATCCAGTTAATGAGTTTAATATTTATCTGTTGTTCCAATATTTATTCCAAATTTAATACGCACAATCTTCCATTCCGTTACCAGCAGTACGTTAATAAAATTAATAAACAGGATAAATATAGAATATTACCTTTTATATACAATTTGTGGAACCGTCGCTAGATTTTATAGTCTTCTGTACAAATAACCTTAAAAAAGAAAACCCCAAAAATATTACATTAAATCACTCTGCCTAAAGACGGCTGGTTTTTATTATGTTAAAAAAAAAAGTTATTTAAAAATATTTACTGTTAGAACTTATTGTAAAACTTCAGTTTTATATTTCAGAAAGGGTTTTTTGTTCTTAATTGGTTATTTATTTATGCTTTTAGGACCAGCGGTCGTAGCATTTGGTCCAACTTTACTAAATCACAAAACAAAAACATATGTTTTAATTAAAAAAAGCTTTTAAACTTTAAACTCTTTGTATTCTCCATAAAACTTAACCGAATATAATAAATTATGCACATCCAGGTCAAATTGGCAATTTAACACTAAGAGTTGCTCAGTATCTATTCATCCAGTAATGAAACTTGATTCTGTTGAATCTGATGATGACTTTTATTCAACGACATATTCTGATGAACAATATGATGAAACTTTTGTATTCCCCTTTCTTGAGTAATCAATTTTAGATATATCTATTGCACTTGTGGATGTAGTATCTGCATTTAATTATCTAACTAAACTGAAATTGTCATATAAATCCGGTCCTGATGATACCCCAAGCTCTCTTCTCATCAATTGTGCTGCTCTTATAACATACATGTTTAATATCAATTAAATATGGTTATTTTCTCACATTCTGAAAAAATTTGTTTATAATTCCATTATTCAAATCTGGCTGTAAAAGTAATATTGCAAATTATTACAAAGCCTAAACTTTTTGAAAAAATTATTACGCATCAAATTTATTATCAAGTGTCATCAGTTGTATCGCATGCTCAACATGGTTTTCGAAAAGGTTGCTCAACAATTACAAACTTCTTATATTTTACAATTGTTATTATTAGTGGATTTGTTAAAAAAAACAGACTGATGTTATATACACCGACTTCAGTAAAGCCTTGGACAAGGTCAATCATAAGCTTTTATTACACAAGCTTAATTGCATGGGATTCACACTTGACTCTTTATGATGGATTTTGTTTTATTTTCTGAACAGAATACAGAAAGAATACTTCAAGAATCTGACATCTAAGTCGATATATGTTAAGTCTGGTATAACACAAGATAGACAGCTCGGACCGTAATTTTTTTGCTTTCTTCGTCAATGATTTATCAATAGTAATAAAATTTTTAAATATCCTCGTAGAACAATGTTAAAGTTGAGTTTTGTCCTTAACCTTTTTATTATCCATAAAAGTGTACAGAGCTAACTATGCTAACTTGGATCCATTATTAAAGATTTTTTCTGAATTTAATAAATATTGTTACGGATGTGTTTTGCTTAAGTTCGAAAAGAAAATAATTAAGCAATAAAGTACACTACTGGGTATTTTGTTTACTAGTTGCGTGGCTTGCCAAGAAAACTTATGCACAATATAAAATTTCTAGTTACAAAATGTGTAGAAATTTTATACATGCAAAAAACAACAGTTTGATATGCTGTTTAATAACTGCCTGTTTTTCTGAAAAAAACTTATCTACACAAGACAACAACAAATAATTTAAAACAAATCCCAAGAAGAAACTTTATCAGCATAAAAACAAAAACAAAAATACACACAGATATACAGGCGACTATACATTGAACGGACAACATACAACAACAAAATGTGATGCAAGGGGAGTGGAAGATTCTTAATTTTTCTAGACTTCTAGTGGACAAATAGAAAAGGGCAGCGTCTAAGTGGACAGTGAGTTAGTGTAAAAATAAACTTTGCGAAGTAAAGACGTGCATCTTAAGTAAATTGTTCTGCAGTGTCAACTTTGTGTAGTTAAAGTAAATAAACTTGTAATTAATTTAAAAACTGGTGTTATTTATTTTGCAATAAAGAACTCACAATAAAACGTTTATAAAAGGTACATATAAACGTAACAATTTTATAGTGTTATTGATTATTATCAGAACATACATATAGTTAAGAGAAATATTGTTCTCTTTTTGAATAATTAATGTTGTAAAAATGTATTAATGATATTGAATAAATAAATAAATAAAATCTACTTAAAGAAATAATTAATAATTTATTAATAATTTATAACCTGAGCGTAAATGGCAGAAAAATAATCGTGTTACATATTAATTATATAGATTATCAGTTAAGTCCTTTTAAGCTATAAACTAAATGTAAGCAAAATGATTATTCAAATCACGGCTTACATAATATTCAATTGTTTATCTTTAGAACGATTTTGTAAAAGCTATAGCATTTTATATCTTAAATAAAACAATCTGTCTGCATTTCTAAATGTTTAATTACAAGATCGTAGTTGTAAAACCATGATAGAGTACACCTTTGCAAGAGGAGAGATAACAATTTTATAAAAATATAAATTTCAACATAATGGCGATTTTGTGTGCTTGGGTTTATATGCTTGCTCCGGGGTCTGTTTTCCGCGATTTGCCAGGTCCCCTCTAGGAAATTTTAAAGCGTCTAGCGATACTAGAAATTCACAAAGGTTCACTGACTACTTAAGAACTTTTTGACTGCTTACCAAGTTCAATAATCGATACGCACTGAGGTCCTTAGCCTTGTTTAATGGTCTTTTCAACGCAAATAACTCATGGCCTCTATTAAACAGCTTCAATCCATTAACAGGTGCCAATAACAATAACAATATTGGGTGCCCCTGTAGGCTAGTAGGTAGTGTACTAGCTTGTAAGTATGGGGGTTGTGGGTTCAATTCCCAACGAAGACCTTGGTTTTTTTCACTACAAAAATAGAAATTGACTGTCGGTGAGGCTGTTCAGCATGAAGGCATAGTCACTGGTTGCTGTGCTGTCTTTATACGGCAGTTAATTTCCGACTATCCTTCTACTTTCACCACCTGTTTCATCTCTTCTCTATCCCTGTCCTAAAGAATGTAGCACGGTACTTGACTAAATAGGCATTGTTGCCTAAAGTGCTACTTCTCTTAAAAAAAAAGGTAATCCTTTAATCATACATATTAAGGCAAAGGAAAATTCCGAATGAGCACTGGGTCCGGACGTCTTTTGACTTGCCTCTCCGGTTTGAATGACCTACTATACAAAACCAAAATAATAAAATATACGCCAGCTATTTAGACCAATCTAAAAACAACGGAAAACGACAACGTAATACTTTTAGGATTTTAATTCAATGCCTTCGTTTTTCATCACAAAACAGTTTAAATATAAAACAGTTTTATAAGAAATATATATATATATATATATAGATATATATACATATATATATATAAATTTTTAAATTCTATATAATAATTATAGTCATTTGACTTTTTTAATATTTTTAACGGTAACGATAAGGAGGATTATATTAAGGTTTATGTAGGCACAACAAAAAATAAATTGAAAACTAGAATCGCAGGACATAGGTCAGACCAAAAATACAGTAATAATATTAGTTTACAAAAAAACAGTTCTAAAGTTAATCACTATCCTAACTTTAAAAATGTTTTAATTTTAAATTTAGAAAATAATTATAAACGTCGTTATATGTTAGAATGTTAGAAATAATTAAAGTACCATTAACCAAAAAAATAAATTTTAAAGCAGATGCGGAGAATGTTGTACAAATTATAGACATTTGGTGCATAAAATTGTAAAACAAAACTCTCTTCCTGCATAATTAATATTTTACTTTTTTGTAATGTTTGGTCATTACATTTATGATTTTGAATATATGTGTAAAATAATATTGTTTTGTAAAATTGTTATTTTCAAAATTGTTTTTCATTTGAAAAAAATTTTTAATATTGAAAATTTGCTTGTATGTATGTAAGTTATGCGGATTAATACACGGCTTGATGTTTGGTTAATAACTCTGTTCTTTATTAATTTGTTCTTACTTTTATACAAACTTTTTGCTTATTCTACAAACATTATTTGGCTTAAATTAATAAATACAACGAATTTAGTATTGTGAAATCAATATTTTTATAAATTGCAATTCAGCTAGAAATGAAAAAGAACAATAATAGCATTTTTGTGAACTAATTTAAAATTAATAAAATTCAATTTAATAAAATTCAATTGTCTTTTTTTATATGTTGTTCCCATTGTGAAATAATTGGAATCAGCAAAAAAGATAGTCAGAGCTTTAAAAATGTTTAATGTTATTTTGTGCTGGTGTTATGGTTCTGTGTAGTGTGGTTAGGTATATTCCCTAGAATATGATAACTCCCCCCTTTTTAAGCATCAGCGTCCCGCTGATCCAGTGTTATGGGTAATTTATCTTGATTTCAGGGAAGTTTGTATGGGAAGGAAAACTTAACGTGTTTTGATGCTTTTTGCATCTAGAATACAACTGAAGCACTAATATTATTGAAAACCCTAGACAGAGCAATGCAAAGTTTGAACTGATGGAGACAATACCTTTGTATGAAAGATTATCTAAACGCTTAATGTTTTTTAAGTGAAGATGATGGAGGTATTGTAAATCTAATTTTACTTCCTTCTCGGTTAAGTTTCCTTGTAGTATGGGCGGAAGAATTTGAGTAGATGTTGTTTCCCAATTTGAGTATTTGGCATCATTGAGGGCTATTGTTTCGTTAAAGAAGTTTACAATAAAAGTGCCATTCAGACTTTGAGTAACATTACTGTATGTGATGTTTCCTATATAATTAGTTAAAAACAGTGTACTCTCCGATAAAACTTCAACTATAGGCCGGTTTTCTATTTGGTACTCGCAGGTTGCGTTTTCCCCGCTAAGCAGGTTAGCGATGCAGTTATCTAGTCCCAGACTTTCTACTTGGTTTAGCTTACAGACTGTTATGCCATCAATTGTTATGCATTTCTGCTTAATGCCATATTTGTTCGTGTGTGATACGAGTAAGTTAGTAAATTTGAGGTAAATTCTCTTATTATTACTGACTCTAGAACGAACAATTATATTATTATACACCGTATCGTCTGTTTGTGGTAACGATACAATGTAAAGGAGAAGGGAATCTTTTATTACCATTGAAGGTTCAGCAAATTGTAGCGCCTCCATTTCGTTTTTATATGGGAGAGTTTCCGTTTGAGAAAGAATATTTGAAATGTCACCTTTGTTCAGTATTTGAGAATGTACTATTCCGCTTTTTGCAAGCTGACTTGCCATTACAATTTGAGCTATTTCCTCCTTCACCAATCCCAGTCTATTAAAGAGTGTTTGCGCGTATTTGGTAGTGTCGTTGGTACTTACTTCGGCTATGATTTTATTGTAGTCATCAAAGAGGTTGTTCGTGGTTTTTATCAAATATTCGTTAATGCTGTATTGTCTATTGTTGTTATCTATGACATTATTTGTTCGGCTGAGGATGTTGTCCCAATCTGTAGCGTCAGGGTTACCGGCTATCCACTTCCAGGCAGACCCTATCCAATTTATAGACCTTTTGTGCTTCGTGGAGTTTTTGATGTGAAGTTGATTTAGAAGGTTTTCTATTCTAGTAATTTGATGTTCTATCTGCAAGCACAGTGTTTCTTCGATCTGTACCTGGTATCGGACTATGGCTTTTACATCTTCAAAAATTTTTTCGTACTCTTTAAGGTTGATCGTATGTATTACTCTAAAGTTTCCACTACTGATTTTTCCGATTCCCTGTTTCACTATCACCAAAGGGCTATTGTACTCGTACACGTCGACAGTTGCATTTGTGCCGTAAATTATTAGTCTGAAAAAGAAAGTGTTAATTTTTTAGATGAGACTTGTGAATCATTTTATTGTCGGTTGTAGTGATTGTAACATCACCATTTTTCCCGACTGTTTGTTTAGAATACAATGGTTTATTTTTCGATTTTATCTGCTTGTTCTTTTTAAAGACTACATCTCCCTGGTTGTATTTCTTTGGCTTTGCTTTCTTACGATTTTGCCTATAGAGTTGAATTTTTTGATTTCTTTCGATCTCATTTCTAAGATCGTTGTTTACTACTTCTTTAAAATTAGCTAAGTTTTGGTAATTTATTCTATTCGTCCTTCCAAAGAAAACGTCAGCTGGTTTTTTCTTTGTGACTGAGTGCACTGTGTTATTGTATCTATCCACTGTAATTGTTATTAATTCCTTTAAAGAGTAATCGGGGTACTCTTCGCGAAGACATCTTAACATTTCAATTATTGTGGAGTGAACTCTTTCGATGGTACCATTTACTTCACTTTTTTGTGGAGGTGCAAAGTAAGTTTCGATTCCGAGACCCTCTATATAGTTAAGTACTATAGGGCTAATGAAACTACCCTCATTATCCATTACAAGCATTCTTGGTGCGGAAAAGTAATGAAGTAATTTAATAATTTTGTCCCTAATATGTAAAACGGACTTATTTTTTATGTGAAAGAATTTTACGAATTTTGAGAATTTGTCTACACACGTAATAAATTTCTCGCGTTGAACCTCCATTATGTCAATGTGCAGTATTTCTGTGGGGTACGATGGGATTGGGGTCGGTTGAATTTCAGGATTTGGAGGGTGTCTATCGTACTTGTTTTTACTACAAACTTCGCACGACTTAACAAAAGATTTGATTAGTTTCCCCATTTTTGGGAAGTAATATTTTTCCAGTAATTGGTTTTTATTTTCTTCAGAATTTCTATGAGCCCTTTTGTGCTCATTTTGAATAATTATCAACTGCTGTTCTTCGTTTTGAATATCTTCCACAAGTCTTTGCGTAATTCTTATACGAAATTGAGATAAATTTTCCTGGTAGATTTCTTGCAACAATGCAAGAAATTTTTCAGGGATTTTGATCCCATTCAAAACTGCGGGGTTCAATTTTTCTTTTAGTATCTGGGTTAACTTTTTTTTATTGAGTCTTCCAGTTTTTATGTAATGTCTATGAAAATTCGAGTGAGGATTTTCGTAGTAATTCGAGCCTAATTTTTCGGAAAAAATAATTTGGTTTCTGAATACGTTTATTGGGGCTTCACAATGTGGTATCAAAAGTGTACCATCTTCTTCAGCGCTATGCTGGGAAATATCATCCGATGACAAACTATTTAATACAGGTGGCAACCTAGAAAGGGCATCGGCTACTACATTTGTTTTCCCGGGTTTATATATAAGCTTGTAGTTATACTCCTCTATTCTTGCTTTCCATCTTTTCAGCTTCGCATTATTGTTGCCGTTACTCAGAGCGAAGGTTAGCGGCTGATGATCCGTAAGAATCTTTATTTCCTTTGCTCCATAAAGATAGGACCGAAGCTTGTCAAACGACCAAATTATTGCTAGCATTTCTTTCTCTATAGTGGAGTAGTTTTCCTCTGTCTTATTCAAGGATCTTGATAAATAAATTATTGGTCGATCCTTGCCAATCTCCCCCTGAGATAAAACAGCTCCAATCGCGTAATTTGAGGCGTCTGTTGTGAGAAGAAATGGTTTCTGAAAATCGGGAAAGGTTAAAATTTCTGTTGACACAAGAAGTTCTTTTAAATCATTAAAAGATCTGAGTGCCTTACTATCCAATGTAATAGTAATTTTTTTCGATTGGTTGGCTTTAATTTGAGCATTTGCTCCTCTTGTTAGGTTTGTAAGAGGTTTTGCCACTTGTGCAAAGTCTTTTATAAACCTTCTATAGTAAGACGCCAGTCCGAGAAAACTTTTTAAATCTTTCAGGTTCTTTGGTGTTGGAATTTGTTGTATTGCCGCAATTTTGGCTGGATCCGGTCGTATTCCATCGTCGGATACAATGTGACCAAGAAATTCTACACTTCTCCTTAGAAATTTAGATTTTTCAAGATTTAACTTCAAATTAGATTTATCGAGCAAATGAAACACTTTTTCCAGGTTTTCGATATGTTCCTTTCTATTTTTTCCAAATACTATTATGTCGTCAATATAGACGCAGCAAGCTTTTCCCAATAATGTATGAAGGACATCATTCATCATTCGCTGAAATATCGCGGGTGCATTTTTTAGGCCAAAGGGAAGCCTTAAAAGTTCAAACTTTCCATTATTTGTAGAAAAAGCAGTTTTCTCTACATCCCTGTCGTTCATTTTGATCTGATGGAACCCAGATGTTAGGTCGAGGGTCGTAAAATACTTACTTTTGCCAAGATTAGAGAGCATGGTGTTAATATCGGGAATTGGATACGCATCCGGAATTGTTACCGCGTTAAGCCTTTTAAAATCTACAACCACTCTATATTGCTTGTCGCCATTAGGTTTAGGTTTTTTTTCTACGATCCAAAGTGGTGAGTTGTATGGACTCCTCGACGGTCTTATTATACCGTCTTTGATCATTTTGTCAATTTGTGCCTCCACCTCCGATCTTAGGTGACTCGGATACGGGTATGATTTGGTGTATATAGGTTCGTCTGTTGTCGTTCTTATTTCAGCACGGACATTAGTATCAATAGTCCCACAATCAGACACTGGTCCAAATAGCTTAGCGTTTTCGTTAATTATTTTTTCGATGTCCTTTTCTTCGTGCTGCAGAATTTTTATGTTATTAACCTGCTTTGATAATTTTGCCATGAGCTGGATTTTCACATCGTTAAGTAGGTGCAAAACGTTATTTTTTCTATCAATTATAGCTTCGAGGCTCCTAAGAGTGTCATCGCCTATAATACCGTCAAATGATTTGAGTCCAGGAAGGACAAAAAAGGTAATGTTTTTTCCTATCCCCAAGCTTTCAAAGAATTTCCCAGTTATCATTCTTGTGATTTTTATCTGACCGGCTGGTGAATGAATTTTAAATTGGGAGTTAACAGGTTTAGAGTTGAATGATAATTTTTCAGATACAAAGTTTTTGTTCGCGCCCGTGTCGATTAGGAATTTAAGGGGTTTTCTGTCTTTTACATACAATTCTATATAGGGTACGCTAGAGAGGCCTGCGTCATAAAATATATTTGATTTCCTTCGTAACTTTCCTCATCGTCCGGTATATCAGAATTTAGCTCGTCTTCAGTATTTGCTTCATAATCCTCGTCAACATGAGAATGTTGGTCATATGATTCCAGAACTTCTGTGTTAAATAGGCGTTGTTGTTTTCGTGGAATGTTGAACGAATTAGCTGAATCGGGTAAGGCTGATTTATCTGGTCTGTTCATGTAATTAATTTGACGTGTTCTTACGGAAGGATCTACTTCCATTGGTATTGGGGGTTTAGGTTGTATGGGTCTAGGTGGTGGAAAATTTGGCTTATATTGTTGTGCAGGAGCATTATATATTCGAAGTCTATCCGTGACATTGAGATTCCTAGGTGGAATATCTGGCTTGCTAAACTTACTTCTTTGATTAAGCGGTAATGTTATATTAGTTGAATAACGTGGATGTATTGAAAAGTTCCTAAAATTCAGGTTTTGAAATTCCAGGCACGAAGTGTATGCTTCGGGTAGAGTTCTCGGTTTTTGAACTGCAAGCATGCGTGAGACTTCCCCATTTATTCCTCTAATGAAGACATCCAGAGCTCTATTCCTATAGCTCGAAATTAGAGCCTCTACCGTTTCCTTCGAATAGTTGTCAGTTTTGATTTTGTTGATTATAAGTGATAGTTGGTGATTTATTTTTGCATAAAATTCGTCAACTGTGCTGTTCCTCTGCTGCATCACGCTTAATTCATACTCTAACGTTTGTACGTCTCTTTTATCAGCATAATGTAGCGATAAACAACTTTTGATTTTTTCCCAACTTTCGTCGAAAATATTGTAGGAGATTAGGGCCGTGTCAGCTGGACCTCTTACCTTTTGACGAATGTGTTGTAAAATCGCCCTGTATATTGGCTTATGTTTTACAACTTTATAATCTTCCAGAATGGATTCAACATTGTGAACCCATGAAATATAATGTATTGGGTTTCCTTCGAAAATTTGAAGATCCCTTACGGAGTCTGGAAGCTTTCTAATGTCCTGCAAGTCTGTTTCTGTCCGTGGTACTGGAAGCGCAGCTTCATCGGACTGAGGACGTTGAATTGTACTCTCTAGGTTACTTAACCTGTTGCTGAGAACCCTAACCTGTTCAATCTGGGCGTTAAGAGCACCAGTTAACTGTGTTATTGCTTCTTTTACTTGGTCCATGTTTTAATATAATAAAAAACACTAGAATACGCTTTTGATGTCTTTTTTTTTTGCGTAATTTGTTAAAAAAAAAAAAAAAATTATATGATAGGTTTTATAATTTGGGATTTCCTATTTTCTTCCCTGAGGCTCGATTATTATTTTGCTTTTTTACAAAATTCCAAAAATTTTACAATTGGTTACTAAATATGTGGAAATAATTCTTTATTAAATTTTTCAATAATTCTTTAATTAAATTACTATTTAGCCTAAAAAAATTTGAATATGAAAAAAAATTCTATAAAATTATTATATAAATTTATATAAAAAAAAATTTTTGATCGGAAAATATGTAAAAATGTTTCTTTATAAAATTTCTCAATAATTTTTGAAAATGAAAAAATAATGTAGATATGTTTCTTTTATAAAAAAAATTTAAAAAAAAAATAATCTTTTGAATATATAAAAACAATGTAGAAATGTTTCTTTTATATAAAAAATTTTCCAAAAGGAAAAAAAAAATTTTTTTTTTTTAATATGTGAAAACAATGTAGAAAACTTTCCAAAAGGATTCTTTTTTTTATTAAAAATAATTTTTTGAATATATAAAAACAATGTAGGAATGTTTCTGTTATATAAAAAAAATTTTGTTCAAAAGGTTTTGTTAAAAAAAAAGTTTTTTGATTATAATTTTTTCTTCTTTTTTAATATGGAAAAATACTCTTTTTGGCTTACATTAATGCGAAAAACAGCATTCTGGACGGGCCGCGGTCTCCTTTTTGGGGCTTCCTACTAAGGTACGGGTGTCGTCACAATTGAAAGTTACAGTTCAAACAGCTTGTCACGGGTTCTGATGTTTCCGCTTCTTTCTCACCGGTATTTTTATCCGCCAAAATTAAAAAAGGACTTCCTTCCTGGTTTAAATGACCTTTTTAAGTTGCACAAGGGATTAAACAAAGGATTTTAGTTTTCCTTTTCAGTTTAAATGTCCTTTTTAAGTTGCACAAGGGATTAAACAAAGGATTCTAGTTTTCCTTTTCAGTTTAAATGTCCTTTTTGTTTTTTTTTAAGGTTTAGATAAAGGATTATAATTTCCTCTTTTTCCAAAGTTTTCACTATAAAAATTTAAACAGAGGATTATAGGTTTTCCCTTTCAGTTTATATGTCCTTTTTATTATTTTTTATGTTTTACACAAAGGATTATAATTTCACTTTTTTCACAGTTTTTTTTGCTTAAATGTAATTTTTACTTTAAACACTTAAAGTCCCTGCTCGGGCGCCAGTTATGCGGATTAATACACGGCTTGATGTTTGGTTAATAACTCTGTTCTTTATTAATTTGTTCTTACTTTTATACAAACTTTTTGCTTATTCTACAAACATTATTTGGCTTAAATTAATAAATACAACGAATTTAGTATTGTGAAATCAATATTTTTATAAATTGCAATTCAGCTAGAAATGAAAAAGAACAATAATAGCATTTTTGTGAACTAATTTAAAATTAATAAAATTCAATTTAATAAAATTCAATTGTCTTTTTTTATATGTTGTTCCCATTGTGAAATAATTGGAATCAGCAAAAAAGATAGTCAGAGCTTTAAAAGTGTTTAATGTTATTTTGTGCTGGTGTTATGGTTCTGTGTAGTGTGGTTAGGTATATTCCCTAGAATATGATAACTTGTATAGTTATAAAAATTTTTTCAATTTGTAGTTTTTATTGTTTTTGTTTGTTTTGTTTTTTGAAAAAGTTTTTGTTTTTTTTTAATTTGATAATCAAAAATTTTTTTTTCAATTTTGATTAATTTTCTATATATTCTTCTTTTTGTTTATCCTGATGATGCCAACCAATGGTTTGGCGAAATGTTGAGAAAAATAACAAAAAAATAAAGTTTTTTAAATATTTTCTATTAAATAATGACCTAGTGTTCTATGAATTATTTTAAATTCTATGAATTTAAAAATTTATATTGATTTTTATATTTATATTAGATTTGATTTAGACCATTAACAGGAAAAATTTTAATTTCGTTAATCTTAACTTATTAGCTTTTACTAAACTCTGAAATTTATCACAATAAATAAAATATGTGCGTGTGTTAATCTGTTATAAAAATTCATGGTTAAACGGATTTACATATGCTGAAATAGTGTTATTTTCAGGGGGACTTTAACGGATTGAACAACTTTTTTTGGGTAATAAACAATTTTAATTTGACCATGCCACTTAAAAAAAAATCGAGTTTTTCCCTTTTTATATTACTACCCGCTTTTCTATCGTGCTCTGGATTTCCTTTTTGTTTTTAAAATATGCATTTGCTTAATTTACATTTGCAAAATCATCATACAAAGAATAGTGTTAGGCTTGTTTGCTTTGCAACCTCTAAACTCATTTTCTCTTTTTAGACTTATATTTTTATAAAACTTTAATAAACAAACACATACATATACATATATATGTTTATACATAGATATTTTTATATATGTAAATATACATACATACAAATATATAGAATATATGAATATGAACATGATATATTAGTGATAATTGTAGTTGTCGTTGCCGTTGTTGCTTTTGATGTGCGGTGCCAAGTTGTCTGCTTTAGCAAAATTTACACAGGCGGCTGCTGTTGGTGACCGGCAAGCTCACAAGTTTGTGGTACCACAATCGTTTAAAAACAAACAGTTGAGCAGGCATACCCTACGACAATAAGCGAACTAAATTGAATATATGATCCGTTTGCTACAACATCGTCGTAAACACATACATAAGTCATATTTTGTGATTAATTTTTATTAAGTACCAACAACAAAAAATGATTTTTTTCTCAAAAAGACTAGAATAACTTAATTAAATATTAAATAAGTCATGTATTTATTGTCAAAAGTTCCAGATTTTTATTTCTTTGAGATGAGTCTATCGGCACACAGGAAATAATGTAGAAGCTCGTGGCCTCACCATAATTATTCCGATGAAATTTGATTTGTGATACTTTTTTGGCGCAAGGGAAACTCTGTGGGGTAACCTAAGCTGAATCAGACTCAATGTTTTTGTTTTTAAATCCCTAAAAATTTATAAATTTCATAATTTTCTCAACTTAATATAACTTTGGTATTTACATGTGTTTGAAATTAAAGTGTTATCCAGAGTTATAAATTTTTTCTGATAAAATCTGTAACAAAATTTAGAGACAAAAGCAACCATTAAATTACATTAAAACTTTAGAGTTTTGATTTTATACTAGCAAATACCCGCTGAATTTTTTACTCTCTCGTTAAAATGTAATGCAGTATTTGCTTTTATTTTAACGTTGAAATATAAAATTTCTCCTACATATCCAAAAATCCAGTGAATAATTTTATCCCCAGCTGCACATTTATGGTTTAATCACTATCAATTGAGTTACTTTTATTGCAATAATTTTGTTATCATGCTCGTTATTCTTGTGCATTGTTTTATATTTAATAGACGCTGCAATCTGAAATTCTAAGAAGAGGACGCATATGATTTTATTAGGAACTAAGTAAAATAACGCCACTTCGTTACTAGTTAGTTGTTGGTAAGAACTGGACGTGGATGTAATTTAGTGGCTGTTTTGTAAATCCTCTTTATAATTAGTGTTAATGCAGAGCTTTTAAGACGTCATAGAAGCAGCTGTCAAATGAGTCACCTTTTGGTTTGCCATATTTTCTTTAAATATATTTATTAAAAAGTTACTGGAGTTTGTTTAAAAAAAACAATTGTTCTATATGTTAAGTTTTTCTATTCTATTTTTCTATGTTTTCTATTAATTTTCTATTCAATAAAGAATATTAATGCCTATTCCGAAATAAAAAATAGAAATCGAAATATTTCCGATATTGATATGATTTTCTCCTATATACCGGTGCATATTTTTTGGGATCGTGACTGAATCATTTTAAAAAACTGAAAAAGTTGTGTTCGCCTGATCATCATTAGCGTAGATATGGCTGCCTAAGTAGGACTCCACTGGTAAAAATTTTTTTTGTAATTTTTTCTACATGTCATAATTTTGTTAGTAATAGTTTTCTTGATCGACAAAATGTTGGAATTTAACACACGCATTCAAATGCAATCATTTTGAGCGACCTTTCAACAGATAAGATAAATACAATCATTTGATACGTATCATACTTGTAGAATCTATTGAACCCGATAAAAAGGGCCGACAGCATAGTTTATTCCTAAAATGTAAACAATTTGAACGGAATGATATCTCGTTTTAAACAGTGTGGAAGACTTAAAGCCAATTATACAATCAGTGAATAATGACAAAGTTATTAAAAAACAAAAGCACGAGAGCTTAGTGCCAAATAATTTAAGTATTCGTATTTGTCGCTATATGGCTTTGGGAGTTAGATATTACATAAAGCATTACAGTCCAAATTGTATCAACAAGCCATTGCAAACCCACTGTCACTACAATTTATGTTTCGAAAATGTATGCTGGTGATAAGCATAATGTTCAAAGAGGCATTGCATTTATAAAGAACTATAAAAGTACCGACCGATCAATCTGCATCCACCCAGTTGACGATAAGCGATAGTGTTTTAAGTGAATGCTTCAACAAAATTTATATGATGTCAATTCTTATTATACTCGTATATTGCGAAATAAATTTCAAAAAGAATGAAAAAATTTTTCCACTTTTAAAACATGTCTTGTTGTATGAAGGTGTGTCATACAGAAGAACAAAATAAAAATATATACCATTAAAATTGTATTTCTTTACATTGTGATTGTGATTGTGATTGAAACATACAGAGTATACAAACATTAATTTTGTATTCAATACAAATGATGAATTTTTAAATAAATGGGTAAGAATTAATGAATATTAAAAGGATTTTTTTAATCGTTTTATCGTTGTTCACGTAGCAAACCTTGATCATAGATTAGTTGTTTTTACCTTGTAACTTCTGTTATATTTTTATTAGCAATCTCTATCTATCAAATATGGGTTTTACAAAACAGCTTTAACTGCCACAAGCTCGCATGTTGTTACTTTCATTTTTTAAGACCACGACTTTTTAGTAGTATTTCCAAGCTAAAAACCGAAAATGTTTGCGTTGTATTAACAGCGAATACAACAAAGCAATGAGCGCCTTCATAAGCGTTGATTTCAAGTCACGCTGACTTTACTTTCACCTGAAGAAAAATCGACGAAATAGTATCGTCATAATATAAACTTAAGACGATTAGAAACCGCCCCTAGGTGGTATATATTTGTTTCCTACAATCATTTGAGGCTTTAGATGTTCTCACCAAAGAACTAAAAGTCTAGGCCATTCGCTACATAGAATCATATCTAAATATGTCCCGTCTTCCAGAGAAAAATATAAGTACCATTATTAGCAGTGCTGACATTAAGGCTATTAAGTTTATTTTAGTTAAAGATTGCAGATGGATTGCAAACATTAAAATTAGTAAACCTCAGCCAAGTCTTATATAACTTTCAGCCGTGTAGACTGAAATATAAAATGATTTTATTTAAGAGAATTAACGGCCACTTATAAACATTAATTAATTGTGTAATTTTATAATTGAGAACGTTTTTTAAGCTTTTCAAAATAAAGAACTAATACAGTTGTATAATTGTACAATTGATTATAATCCTGATAACGATATTTGGTGCTATAGCGAAATATTGGTAACATAGGTAAGTTATTAATTTTACAATAAAATTTTTTACCTGTCTATTATTTTAATATAGACAAATACATAGGCCCAACAAATTGTTTTATTTATTAATTTTTTAAAAAAGGAAATTATAGATAAAAGCAGACGAAAAGAAATATTAGGTAAAAAGCTTTATTAATTTACTTCAAATTGAAAGATGTTAGACTTTTAACTGTACTGTTTACAATATTTTTTTATGAAAATAGAAAAAAGATTTTATTTCAATGTTTAGTGAATCAACAATTACATATACGAGCTACTAGAATATACTTTTGTTGTAGTCTTTAAGCTATTTTAAACAAATCAGTATCTTTAGAACTTAAGTAATAAAGCACTCAGTATTTAATTATTTAATAATATGCATCGTGATACGAGAACACCTAAACAGAAAAATAAAACTAACAAAGTGAATGACTTAATCGAATATTAATATAATTAATGACGACAACTTAATCAAAACAAATGTTATACCAAGCCAAACAGCACAATCTTAATGGAAGTCAAAACATTATCAAACTAGCCAACCAAATGAAGATAATCCAGACAAGAAATGCACTGGCAGTCATAAATTGTATGTAAATACTACATAATGGAAAACCAGTTCGATTATATTAATGAGAAAACTCGTTATTATTGGCACTAATTGCTACTGCAACAAACGTAACCGAAATATAATATAAAACGTAAAACGTGGTTTTCACGTAATTTTGATACGCATTTTTTTTGTATACTAGATTAGATCATAGGCTTTCGTTTAAGGTATACAAATTTTAAATCGACCGGTTAGAAAAATAGTTGTGATAGTTTTAAAAATACATTATAAGTTTTAGCTGATTTTTGGTACGAAAGTAAAGTATTAAAGCTTGTTCAAAGACTTTGTTTTACATAATGTCTTATATTTTGAGTCACGTTTAGAACGTACACTTATTGAAAACTTAAACTTAGTCAGGAAGCGCCAAACTTTGGCCACCGTGAAATTTTTAGTACAAAGGCTAAAGGTTGGTTTTTTGAAACAATTTGAGTTAAAAATTAGCTGATTAAGTAGCAAAAACAAAAAATATATTCATTGGTTCAAATTTACTTTAGATAAGGAAGTATTTAAGTCCAAAATAAACATAAATACTACTCGTGTATGTAAACTTTTATTGTAAATTGATTAATACTTTATTAATGTACAAAAAATGTTAAAAGATTGAAATACATACAGATAACTCTTGTGTTTGGAAAAATTGCTATTAGTTAAACCATTTTAGTAAATATTTCTTCTAAAAAGCCTAAATTTTCATCTTTTAGAAGCAGTTTAGCTTCTAAGCCTACTTCAATAGAAGTAGTTTTCTGTGTTTGCCGGATACAATATCTAGAAATTTTTCTTGTGTTGTGCTCGCGAAAGAATCTATAGTATTTGTTTCGTTTTTTTTGTGACTCTTCAGATAGATCTCCCATTGGTAAAATATTGTGTTGAATTATTTGTTCCCCATGGTAAAAAATTTTGCGAACTGTGGATGGCATGTATCTCCAAGAATATTTTTCGTTGTTAAGTATAGCTGTTTTTTGGCGTAATCTCCAAATTTTTTTGCATTTATCTTTCTGCTGCATGCTAAAACTTGTAAAATAATACTGAATCTCCTTATTAGTTCCAAATCTACTCCTGTGATAGATGCTGCAGTTTCTGGATCTGAAAAAAATCTTCTTGCAGTGTTTTCATCATTGGTGTTCCTTTCCCCTTGCTTTGGCTGATCGATGATTAGGCCTTGAAATTGTTATTATTTGGTTTATTTTTTCTTCATTTTTCTTACTTTTTTCTCACTGTTTCGCCTAACGGACCAAAATCCAAATCATAACCCAATTTAAGAATATGCTCTATAAAACGCATTCTAGTATGAAGAGGGGCAATCCAAATTCGTATGTTGCCTTAAAAGTGTTATCTTCTAGAACAGGATGGCTTAATTGACTTGATGTCTTTTTGCATATAATGCTCATCAAGCTGCATTATATGCTTTTGTATCAGTAAAAGCTTGTGCAACTTTTGTGAGATACATTTTAAAATTTACTTCGATTGCCTGTTCACCAACAGTAAATATTACATGTTGATATTTTGTTGACGAGGGTATTTCATTTTTCCGGCTCTAACTCGGTATAACTTTTTATTAATCGCAATGGAACAAATGATATCATAAATAAATCAGCGTCTGAAGAATTTTTGATTGCCTCTGACCAGAGGATCCATCACATCCCCATTTAGAAATTAAAGTAATGCTGCTATTTCCAAGTTTTTTTAAGCGCTTAGAATCAAACCTATTTAACAACCGTTCGGCAGTGTATTCAGGAAGGTTTTGCAATTTTATTACTGCTGAAGTAGAAGTGACAGTTAAACCGGTTTGTGAAGGTAGGCATTCTTTTTTGACAGCGACTAAACCTCTATACTGTGGGAAAATCCAAGAACTCTTTTCATTTGTTCGCTTCAGCAATTCGTTGTACTGATTTTTAGTTAACTTTAAATCCAAAAATATTTTTGTGACCAACTGTGCATGACTTTGAAATTGGCTAAAAATTAGTTATATAAAAATTATCAAATGTTTTTACTAGTCTCAAGTAATTAAAATTTGTTATTAATTCTCTAACCACAGCTTTCCAAACAGATTAAACCTGAAGTTACTATATAGCTTCTTCTATAGTAAATAAAAAATTAAAAATCTTTTTTTAGAATTTTTTATAACTTTTCTTTGAGTTTTGGGACTTACACTGCTGCGCCCAGTATGAAGTTAGCAAACTACTATTCCCTATTTTTTTTAAATTTTTTATTTTTTTATACTTTTCGCGCTTTTTTTGGTTGATTTCTGACGAGCGACAATTAATTAAAGTATTTAATATTTTTACTTAATATTTTTGTATAAAAATAGCCTTTCAGCCGATGTAAACTTTCATTCTTTTGGTTATAGCTTTTCGCAAAACTAGAAAAGAATAACTTATAAACCATAAAAAATGCTATTTTTTAATTTATTTTCCAAGTTTGAAGTAGAAACGATTTTAAAATAATTTTCTCCTGCTTGCTAAGAAACTTGCTGTCAACCAAAAACTTTTTCGGCTCGACCAGAATAGGTCAACAAATAATATTTTAATTTTAGTTTTAAAAGATATTACTAATATTTGTGACATTTCCATTTATTTCGCCATAGGTCAAACCTTTTAAAAAGTGAGGCTATTCGAAAACACATGATATTTTCAATCATGATCTCCGAATGGGGTCTTGTTAACAGAGGGAAAGCCTATTACTCTGTTATCTTGTATACTTATACGCCTGAATGTGCGAAGCCTTCGTTGTTCATGACACGCAAAATGCATTGCAATGCTAGATGAAACAAGCATATTCTTGAGGTTATAAAAGAAATATTCAAGTACCTTGGCTTTCTGAAAAGTTCAAGAACTAATTTGCTCTATCTGCTCTTCTTACTATGAAACCAAAAACTCACAGCATGTACAGAAAAACGAAGTAAAAGTAAGGATAGGATACTCAGCTTCATTTGGGTACCGGAGCATTAGCAATGTGTAGTTTTTCGCTAGATTGCCATAACTAAATTTAATGTATTTTAAAAAAGTTGGGGAACTTGTTCCTGACAATGGTAATTTTGTGAGTGCAATATTTCCTTCCTCGTAGCGGATAAAGAGTGAACCTATGCATTGCAGACAAAATTCACTGTTAACCCAACAGGTCGTATAATAAATAAACTTCTTGTGGAGGTCTTTCCTGTCATTTTTAATAAGCTAAGATTCAAGTTGAATGTCGAATTTCATACTTTTGGTGCATGGCGTAATGTATTAATAAAAATAATTATAAATATGTATATGTTTAGCAATGAATGCTGCATTGAATAGCAAGAGCTATTGACAGAATTTAAAATTAAAAAATATGTAGAAAAATAGGCCGCTTTTAGTTTTAAACACACCCAAGGTATGCAATTGTTAAGTAACTTTTTAAAAACATGAAATAAAAAAATATTATTGTTGAAAACTGTTGAACCTATAATTTTAGCTACAAAAATATATACAAAAATATCCAATATCAGCTTTTACATTTGAGATCAGTTTTCCAGTTTCAATTGTATTTTTAGCAACACCAGTTTTTTATGTGGCTTTGAACTGGTGACTTGGTTGGCTACGTTGGCGGATGGCTGTGATTGCACTAAACGATACAAAAGAAATTAACTTCGTTCTATTGCATTCTAGTATTTCTAGTATTAATAACACGCATTAAAAAATTTGTACAAGAAAAAACATCAGGTATGTTTACACCTTAAAATCATCAGCGGGCATGGAGCTTAAAATTAGTTTGGCACTTTTTTGGAGACCGAAAGAAAACGTAATGAGTTATATAAATGGTTCAGCATGCCACTTATTGAAAATATTTACTACTGTGAGCTTGCTATTAGAAGAAAAAGAAGTAACAAAAACTATAAAATATCGACGAAGACGCAATAGGAAATGTAATCAAATGGAAATTTGATTATGATATTATGAAGCGAATGATAGTTACATTTAACTTAATGAAATCATATTTGACATCTTCGTTTACGAAGCAAAAATGTATTGATGCAATTAATAAAGTTTCCAATAAAAATAACACGGTAGGTATATTTCTGTACAGATATGTATGTAAGCTCAATTACCACAAAATGAAAACCCCTTTTCCCTGTATGCGACGTTATAATAAATGAGCGAAGGCTGAGTTCTATAAAATTATTCCGAGCAGTAATTACTATTATGTAAGAACCATCGAGGGTAAACGGTTGAAAATATTGACCGATATTTAGGAAAATTGGTGGAACATTTTTTAAAAGATTTAAGAAGATCTTTCGATTTAAAAATTAGATATTATAAAAAAGTAAAATAGATTTTATCCTTAAGTTTAGAAAGAAAGAAACAACATTTACAAATTTTTGTGCCAATTTTTAAATAAATTAAAAACGTAAGGGAATCACATTATATTAAGAAATATTCAAAAACTTTACTTATTTTAAAGCAAAACGATTTTTATTCTCAATCAGGAGTGTCGAAGTACAGATATTTTTTTACTAAATGTACCATTTATCCCCATCTCGATGGAATAATTATAGTTTCGAAAAAAAATAATATCAATTCATTATTAGGTAATTTGAAAATTTTAGTAAGTTATTGTTTTGAAGGCGACATTTTTCCTCAAAACTACCTACGTGAATAGTTAGAGTCTTCATCTGCGTCTCGTCCAACAGGTATTTTTCTGGTAGAAATAAGTTCTAGGAAGAGTAATCAAAAATCAGCTTACAATCTTATAAAAGCAAGTAATATTGTGACACTTTAACATTTTGATAATCCAAGGAAGCAAAGTGCTGTTCATTGACTTATCAGAAAAAGGGAACTGATGTATATAAAGTTCGACATAATGGATTTATTTCCGAAATGATAAATCTGACTTATAGATTCTATTAATTTATTATTTTGTATCAGCACATAAATTCTGTTTGTATCAGTTGCCGTGATCCTTTATTGACTGATTCTTCGCAAGTGTCACGGTTATCGTTATTTCAATCCGATTCCAAGGATTAACAACAGTATATTATCTTCAATTTAGAATGTAAACTGAGATAAATAATTAATTAATATCTCAATTAATAATAATTAATATGATGTTAATTACTACCATCCTTACCTAACCTTACTACACAAGTATTAAACGTTATCATTAACAACTGTTTAATTGTCTCACATATTATTAATTAAATTTTTTAGTAAAATTTAAATAAAATTTAATAATAAAAAATTAATGCTTTTACGTTTTTATTGCGGTTTTATTTATAGGTTTATTAGTGTGTTCATTTTTTCAGTTTTAATTTTTTAATTATTATTTCGTTGTATTGTTTCTCTTAAATTTATGACCACATGCATGCAATTTAAATTAAAAATAAAATGCAAATTTTTGTAAAGATTTTTTCAACCATTTTTTCTTTTAACCACAACGAATGCAATTAAATGCATTTAATTATAAAACGCAAAGTCATGTGTTTCATATTCGGTATTGTAAATATCAGTGAAGATAGGAGTATGCATCAGGAGCGTACATTTCGAATTATAAAAACCAGGAAAATTAAGAGAAGAAAGTTTTACGAATTTTTTATAAAAATATCAAGCTGAATGTTGTTATATTTTCTATATGTGCAGCTAAGTTTGTAGTGTCGAGTTCAATTTGTAAACTATTTGAAACTTTTCTAGTAGTTTATTGGTTTTTTTTTTTAAATTAACAAATGAAATTGTACTACGCCCAGTTAGCATAACGCCAATGATATGACAAAGTAAATTTTCATATAAAAATTATCTGTAGGTAAATTGAATATTTACACATATATACTACACGAATATACCTGTATGCCTTCGTTGACATTACAGGGTAAATATTAAAAAAATCAAGATATTTAATCACATAATGCAAATAAAGTTTTTTTTTTAATTACTGAAAATAATCCAGGATTTTTATTGAGTTTTGTATGCAGTCGATGAATTAATTAATATGCTACTTTAAATATAAATAAAAAAAAGTAATTCTGATGATTTGGTCGAATACTTTAGATTATAGGCAATTCAGTCAAGCATAATTTCACTGAATTTTTTTAATAAAACAAACTAAAAGTTGGAAATTGGGCGCAACCCAATTGCATTTGTAAACACAGTTACCTATATACATTTATGTACATTACTTTTGTAAAAATTTACTAAATCTTTTCGCCATCTACATGACAAAGTCAAATTAAATAGCCTCGCATTATTAAATGCGTTTAATATTCTTAAATTAAATCTGATATTCTTGAAAGGTCACAAAATTTTCCCCAAAAACGTCTTTAATAAAATTCTTTATTATTGTTGCACTTATGGTAAAACTGCAGAGTAGGAGTAGGAAAAGGGCTGGCTATGAATGAATTTGACTAATTTTATTTAAATACTCTTTTTTAACAGGAAGGAACCGATTTTCAGTGGAGTTGTGGAGAGACAATATCCTGTAAGATTTTTTATTAGCAAAAAAGTGAAGCGCTTAGTTTAGTTAATACGCATTGTAATAAAATAGTACTTTTCTTAGGTGCAACTATTTCTCCATATTCGATAATTATATCTGTATATATTGCCTTTAGATCGATATGTACCCAGCTGATACTAAAAGTTTAGCTAACGATAAAACTGAAGGATGGGCAAGATCGCCTAGGTTCATTACGGAAAATATTTGATACATTCGACAAATTTTGCATGCTCGGGAACTGGCCACTATATAGTCAAACTGCAAACAGCTTTTGGATGGAAATTATTTTTTCAACTTTTCTGTTATAAAAGAATCTGTAATATATAAATGCAATTCATACTAAAAAGTACCACGTAGCTTGGATGCTGTGATAATACATACTTTCATTTCAAAAAGGTTGTGTATTTTAGTTAGTATATATTTTTTAAATAAAACGATTAAATAAAATTAAAGAAAACTATTTGAGTGTAATTTGTTCGAAAATTTTCCAGTGTTGTTTAGTTAATACGCATTTTCATTAGAATATTTGTTTAATAAAATATCACAGTTACGAATGAATCGTTTTTGTATCGCAGTGAAACTGCGGTTATAAAACGTTTTATTCTAGAAATAATTCGGTGACTTAAGAACCGTAAAAAAATATCGTAATGAATGAAATTTCACACAGGCCAAGCAGAGGTATTTTGAGTAAAGCTTCTGATGATCAGCCGACCTAAGAAGGATTTCTGAGAACGATTCAAGTTGGGTACCTCGGTCATACAACTTTTTTGAAATGTAATAAAAGATTTATTTAGTACTTAAACGTTAAGCGTTTTTAAACTTTAGTAGACTTTGAAAATATCTACAAAGAGTATGCTTACACGTCTATTTGGAAGAAAATCTGGCTGACCTTAACTTAGATTTTTTTTCGTGGTGTACTTATTTATGATCCGATTATTAAACCAAAATATCGGCTGCATTTTTGATAAAATTTATCGGATTTTTTTTGTGAGTCGACTGCATTCTTGATAAAATTTTGAATAAAACAGTAGGAAGTTTAGTTCTGAAAGAGAGTTTCGTTAAAAATGTATAACAAGAATTTACCCAAAAGAAATCGGCACAGTTTTTTGTTTGCTTATAAAACCTAAACTTACTTCAGAAGCAGTAAATTGACTATTCTAAAGGTAATCTATAGCAAATGCGATAAAAAAAATTGGATCATATATATCAAAGTGGTTGGGGTAGTCCCAAAGTTAACAAAGTGGATGGGGTAGTCCCAAAGTTAACAAAGGCATTTATATATATATATATATACCCAGCTGGAAATGAAAAGAAGTACTCAGACAATAACCGCTGACGCACATATGACTTCGTAAGCGAAGCATCTAAGTACTTACTATGTAATGCAGCTGTAATCGAAGTTGTCATAGGCAACTACACAAATTGTAATGTAAGGGAAAAATCATTGACTGCTGTTGTTATTGTTATTTGCTACGAAAATGAAAAGTGCCGTTTTATTTGTTTCTGCATATGCGTTTTGTAGTAGTGTGGGTGGACCTTATTTGTAGATATATTTAAAATTGAATTTGAAAATATGTTGTTCAAAATGTAAAAAATATGTACACAAAAAATAATATTTCCTTTTCTTGGATGTTCGTGTAAAAGTTTGCGCTGCATTTCGGTTTGTTATGTGGGCAATTTTGTGGTAAGTATTATTGCACTTTAAGAAATGAAATAAACCCTAATGATAAAATGTATTAACAGTAAAATAAATAACAAATGTTATTACGTCACATAAATTTTATATTTATATATAGACTTCAAAGCGTACCATGTATTATCAGGCATGTTCTCACAAACGCAAGGTTTTCAAATCGCCAGGCGACCTAAAAACGCCAATTTCAATTTTAAATGTTCTGTAAATCGTACGTTTTGCTGGCGATTTGTTTTTCTTTTTCTTTTTGGTCTTTTGATCAGCGGTTTGTTCAAATCGCCATTTTAAAGTAAACAATTGACACAGGAACTTAACAAAAAAAGAGCAATTTTAAAATTGGTGTTTTTAATTTAAATAGTGTAAATTTTTGTTGAAATAAAAAGAAAACATATTAAAATTTAATTGCGAACCATTTTATTTTGTCTTCAGTAAATGCACTTCTGTAAATGCTTGCGAGTTGAAATCGCAACTATTAAGCGTTTTGCGTGTTTTAGAACATGCCCGTATTCTTTTAATTACAAAATCATTGCAATAGTGGCACCACACGTAACCCTACCTTACATGCGCAAGTAAATTTGTAAACAACGTTGTGTACTACTCCACTTACGATGTAAACTGAATTGTAGTGGCACTTGATGACGTCGTCGCTTACTTTGTAAGCGAGAGCGCACCGATTAAACAGCCTATGACACTTCTATGTTAAATGTAAGTGGCGAAATAAGCGAACGCATCACCACTGACTACCACTTAGTATAGCTTATGTAATCGCTTATGTAATGTGTACTTTTACAGCTTTTCTGTTAATGTAATTCTGTATTTTATATTTGAAATAACCATGTTAACGTGAAATTTATAGTTTTAAAGGTAAATGACCTATACAAATATCGACGAGAACAATTGTAATAAATTGTTAATAAATAAGTCATAAGCTTTCCTCTGTATACTTATCATTTACCCTAGAGGGTCAATCATAAGTAGCTTCACTCATAATCCCTCTTCTTGGCCTCTATGAAATTTTATTAGAATATTTTTAGCAGCAATGTTTTTTAATCAGTAAGATCAGTACGAAGTTCTTTAAACGGTGCGTTTATTCATTTAAAAAAATTTTATCATCAAATTTTATATTTTTGCCACGGGGTTTGGTAAAAGCCGCTACAGTGCGATGATTTTCAAGTTGCTGTGGAAACACTTAAATAATAATAAGTTTTTGTATAATTTGTTGCGATTTGAAAAAAAAATTAAAAAATACATGACATTATAACTAACGGTAATTTTAAAAACTATTAAACACTGTTAGCGTATTTATAATACGTTCTAGTTGGTATGAGGAGAATGAAAATTTTTTGCAGTGTTATCTGCAAACGTTGATGTGTGTTTTTGGCTATTTGTTGGCAAGTCTGCTGTATACATTAAATACAGGGTTGAGCCCAAAATACTACCTTGGGGTACGCTGGCTAAAATTGGTTGGGGCGATCTGTATAATCTCTACTATAAACTGGCGACCCATAACATATTTCTGCAGTGGACTGCGAATAATCATTAGCAAATTTTGTTTTAGATTAAGCAAAAGGCCTTACTGCAATACCTCGTCGAAGGCTTGTGATACGTGCCGAATAATATTTCATATCCTTAAGGGCCTTTCTTATGACTTGTACAAGTCTGTGAGTTTGTTCGATGGTACTATGTTGTCTCCTAAATCCGAATTGGTGGGAAAAATAGATATAAACTTCATCATAACTAATTTTTCGAACATTTTGGACAAAGTTTATAATAGACTTATGGGCTTATATGAATCCACCTTGGCAGGATATTTTCCTAGTTTAGGTATCATCTTTACCAGAGCAACTTTCTATACCGGAGGGAAATATTCAAGCCGTAAAACGGCATTTAATAGAGTTGCTAAACAACGAGAGGCATCTCGAAAAACATTTTGTTGCTTATTTTGTCAAAGACAGGAGCTTTCTTGGTTTTTAAATTTCCAATAGTCCCTAATAATTCAGAAAGTTGGAATCTTAATTTATCGGCTGGTCTAGTAAAAACTGGTGGAAGTTCAGTTATATCACCACATTTATTAGGAGTGAATACATTTCTTAAATAGCTTACGAAAAGCTTACCTCATTTATTACGCAACTACCACCTGGCTCGCGCAAAGGAGGTTTAGCGATTACAGGTCTTTTATTTTTTTCTTTTTGCTGGCACGCCAAAGGGAATAATTTGTCTGAGGAGTCGCATCCAAGCCCCCCAGATGTTCCTTAATTGAAACTGCTCTTTGTGACTCTAGCAATAACCTGTGCTGTTTTGCACATTCCATTAACTTTGTTTTAAGTTGTGGCGATCTGCATTCCTGCCATTCTCTTCGGACTCTTCTTTTTTCATCCAGCAGAAAAGACTCTGTTGTATTTTGTCTGGCGATATATCGAATAAGTTTGTTCAATGGCTTTTACGACCTTTCTTTGAAGATACTAATATAGGCGTATATATCTTCTGTATTTCTTAAAGGCAGATTTTACATGCAATGAGAGCTAATATATTTTTTGAGTTTCAACCAGTTAGTCCGTGAAGCTAAAAATTTTTCGCCGGTTGTAGTTTGTTGTGGGTTATAAATGGTAGTTAAAGTAGGAGTGTGATCTGAAAATAGCTCTAACGATGCTTCAACCTCAATTAGCTCGGGGCAAATGCCCTTAGCCACACCAAAATCAATAACGTCTGAAATTTTCTGGTGGTTAGTTGGTCAATAAGTTGCTTGACCAGTTGATATAGCATTTAGTCTCATGAATCTTGAACCACAAAATGTATGCTTTGCGTTATAAATCGGGGGCCAAGTGATTTAAAAAAAATATTATATTGACTATTTGTTATTGAACAAAGAGAACAATGCATTAAAGAAATCACGAGGTTATGACAAAAAAATTTCCACACAAACTGTAGCTGCTAGAAGATAACTTTCAGAAAGACCACACAATAAAATGTGTTTGATACTCGACTTTATCAATATTGCCAAACCGCCGCATTATCTATCTCTAGGATCGTTAATATTATAAAAAGTATATCCACTCATTCTTAAACTACTTCCTGACGGCATATGAGTCTCCGAAATCAACATTATATCTATTTTATGCTTAATAAGAAAAAAATCGAGTTCATTTTTATGTTGGCGTAAGCAGTTTGCGTTCCAAAAACAGATTCTTAGACTGTTCATGGTTTATTAAGAATGGCCTTTAATAACGTTGAGTGCATCTTCTGCATTTCCTGCATCATGCCAAACCTACTAATCATAAATTGGTTTACTCCTTGCACCATATTTCCAATTAGACTCTCGAGGTATATATAAGATATGAATTGGATTTTTACTCTTTGTATTTAAATCAAATTATTCAGGCTAAGATAAAGAAATTGGATAATGTTTGTCATGTTTAACGGGCAAAAAGCCACGAAATATTATATTACATACAAAAAGGCTATATGTTACATATTTAGAAAGGAAGCACATACTTTAAGAGACTCTTCAGAGCTAGAGAAAACTAAAGTCATACTTAATTGAATGGTAATTATTTGCGCTATAGGTTACACCATGGTCAAAATTCTTTCAAATTTATTTTTAAAAGTCTCTTTGCATATGTAGCTTATTTCTAGGGTTTCAATTTAACGAGTTATTTTTTCAATAAATACCTAACAAAAAATCATATAGCATTTATGCTCGACAACACCTGCAAACAGGTGAAAGAATAAGAAAAAATAAAGAAGTAAAGTGGTACCAAAAGTTTGTTGACATATAATAATTATATAATTGTTCTATGATTAATAATTAATAATTCTTCGAATTTCATTTCATTTAAAACTTCAATTAACAAAATAACCCGTGATTTTACCTTTCATATATTTGTATAATGAAGAAATATTAGGTTTATTAAAAGCAACTCTAGTTTATAAATATTTTATTTTAACTGTTAATAAATAAATGTTAAATTTCAGTGGAGTAATTTACAATGGCCTTGTAATTTTTAATGATTTACGAGTAATACTAAATTATTTAATGTTAAATGATAATCGCCGGTTTGTCTCAACAGATTAAACCTTTTCTTAGACACAACTAAAACAAATTGTATTTTCTCATAGTCTGGTAATAATTATTAACAAAATCTAACATGCAACTTATGTAATTTCTAATGAAATTATTTACAGAACATAAGCCTGCATTTGTCGGCATATTTGAAACGAAACACAAGTTGCGAAGAACAATTGATTGACGTATAATAATCTGTTAGATTTCTGATGAAACAGCACAACAAATTAGTAGAATTAAAACCGACAATTGCAAACGATTAGAGAATGATAATATCAAAAGCAATTTAATAGAATAATACAAAAGCATATTACGAGAGGGACAAGCAACTAGTTGGGTTAATGACTGTTGTCAAGCAGACACAAACTGTTATTAACTGCAATGAAAATAGCAGCAACAGCTTTTGTATAATATTTAACATGTTTTAAGAGTTTCAACCTCTAATTTGTATAATAGACAAAAACTTGTAAAGGCAGGAGATTAATTATTAATATTATTTTAAAAAAATGCAAAAAAAATTGTTACACTGCGGAAATTTAATTAAATATTCAGTATAATATTCTTTATTTAAATCACAGCAAAGTACGACAAATTAAACAGGAAATAACTCTCACAAACAAATATTTCAACACAAAGCGAAATTTTTGTTACTTGGCAAATCAAGCAAATTCTTGTTAGATTAATTAATTTTTCCGGAGGCAATTTACTGTCATAAAGATATATGGAAGATTCGAGGATTTTTAAACCCTGTTTGCTCGTGTACTGATCTGATATATTTTCGTAAATTTGTAAATGGTATTATAGAGATTATTCGATTCTATGTTTTGCTTTTGCGTTTAACTGAAAGCTTCTATTGCAACAATAGTGAGAACTTAATAATAATAGTTAATGAAGTCTAGGAGAGCAATAGCAAACAGTAAAATATTCAAGTACTGAACAGACAGCTTGTCGCCGTTGCACAACCATTGATTGGCATTAAGATTTAAATGAAAAGAGAAACAGGAATTAAAAATAAACAATAGTATAAAAACTATTTATTATAACTAACAAACTATTTACATTAATTTATTTCATTTATTAAAATAATGAGGAATGAAAAAAAAAATTTAACTGGTTATTTTAGTTTCTCAAGAATTTCGTTAAAAACTGCGATATTATTATATTTTTTTGTTATTGTTCTAGACATTTTAAACATATTTTGTTTTTATTCATTTTGCTTTTCTTATTAATCAAATTATAAGTAATTGTTGTTTTTTTGCATTTTAGTTTCTCTCCAATAACCATAAATAGCATTTATTTATACATTCTTATTTTATATTCATTTTAATAATTCTGCTTTCGGATGCGGGAAAGGCTTGTTTGATAAAAAACTGAGTTTCATACATACAATCTCTTCAGCACACAAAAGTTTGTTAAGCGAAACAGTACGAGTATTTTTCAGGTCATGCACACGCACTGCTGCAAATCATGACTTATTAGTATACAAAAAAATAAAACAAAAGCAATTAAATTAACAATAAAAATGATTTTATTTAATATTTTTCTTTTATATAATCCCACAACATTTTCCATAACAATGGAGAAACCTTTTTGCAGTTTCTAGTTCAAAATTATAATAAAATAAAAAATATGTTAAACACAGAGTTTCAGTTTGTAACTTTAGTGCTTAACTATAAATACCTTTGTTCAACTTAAAACTATTATATTATGCATATATGCGATTGTCACTGTTGTATTAAGCTTATAAATTGTCAAATTTTTAAAATTAGAACAATAAAGTTTAAATTTAAAAAATAGATCTAAAATTTTAGTAAATATTGTCAAAATATCTTTAGAGAAATTAACTTTCTTTGCCTAAATTTGCTAAATTTGGTACTGGGCGTCTTCAATCATACACTCGCTCATCGAATTATGAAAATCCAATCAATACATGCAGTAGCACAGATAAAGATTTACATAAACTGAACAAAATTCAGAAAATTTTGCACAGAAAATTTCAACACACAGTTCGCATTTCTTTCCTAAATTTTAAATACGGAAAACACAAATTGAAAAAATTAAAAAATTTTCTTGTCAAAATGAATTTAAAAATGAAGTTAAAAACAAAATTATGAAAAGTCTTGAAAATTTTGAAAATATTGATAATTGTGATAGTTTGAATTTTGATGAAAAAAAAAAAAAAAAAAAATGGTGATATTCTTGTTGATCTTGAAAGTTTTGAAAATCTTGATAATTTTGAAATCTTGAATTATTAAAATATAAAATAATTGATGAACCTTTAAGCTTGAAAAATTAGTTTTAAATATAAATATAAAAAAAGGTCAAAAAATAATATTAAGTGAATATCAAGAAGATGAGCTCAAGACTAAGTTTTACAAGAAAAAAGCAAATATTTCTTAATTTTCATCAAAATTCAAGATTTCAAAATTATCAAGATTTTCAAAACTTTCAAGATCAACAAGAATATCACCATTTTTTTTTTTTTCATCAAAATTCAAACTATCACAATTATCAATATTTTCAAAATTTTCAAGACTTTTCATAATTTTGTTTTTAACTTCATTTTTAAATTCATTTTGACAAGAAAATTTTTTAATTTTTTCAATTTGTGTTTTTTGTTATAAAAAAATTTATAAACATTTTTTCCTGAAGATGGTACACAGAGGCGTACCGAAAATTTGAATTATTAAAATATAAAATAATTGATGAACCTTTAAGCTTGAAAAATTAGTTTTAAATATAAATATAAAAAAAGGTCAAAAAATAATATTAAGTGAATATCAAGAAGATGAGCTCAAGACTAAGTTTTACAAGAAAAAAGCAAATATTTCTTAATTTTCATCAAAATTCAAGATTTCAAAATTATCAAGATTTTCAAAACTTTCAAGATCAACAAGAATATCACCATTTTTTTTTTTTTTTTTTTTTCATCAAAATTCAAACTATCACAATTATCAATATTTTCAAAATTTTCAAGACTTTTCATAATTTTGTTTTTAACTTCATTTTTAAATTCATTTTGACAAGAAAATTTTTTAATTTTTTCAATTTGTGTTTTTTGTTATAAAAAAATTTATAAACATTTTTTCCTGAAGATGGTACACAGAGGCGTACCGAAAATTTGAATTATTAAAATATAAAATAATTGATGAACCTTTAAGCTTGAAAAATTAGTTTTAAATATAAATATAAAAAAAGGTCAAAAAATAATATTAAGTGAATATCAAGAAGATGAGCTCAAGACTAAGTTTTACAAGAAAAAAGCAAATATTTCTTAATTTTCATCAAAATTCAAGATTTCAAAATTATCAAGATTTTCAAAACTTTCAAGATCAACAAGAATATCACCATTTTTTTTTTTTTTTTTTTTTTTTTTTTTTTTCATCAAAATTCAAACTATCACAATTATCAATATTTTCAAAATTTTCAAGACTTTTCATAATTTTGTTTTTAACTTCATTTTTAAATTCATTTTGACAAGAAAATTTTTTAATTTTTTCAATTTGTGTTTTTTGTTATAAAAAAATTTATAAACATTTTTTCCTGAAGATGGTACACAGAGGCGTACCGAAAATTTGAATTATTAAAATATAAAATAATTGATGAACCTTTAAGCTTGAAAAATTAGTTTTAAATATAAATATAAAAATTAACTCTGTTAATAAAATTAGTAAACGGAAAAGGTATGAGATTGAAGGGGTGAGCTTGATACTTCACATTTAAAGTCAATCAAAACATTTTATTTGGCCAAAAATTCCTTAAAAGTATATATAAAGAGTTTTACAACAAGAAGTTTGTTTTTTAAAACAAACTATTCAGGAAAATTTTTATTGTATTACGAAGACAAAAGGTCGGCAATTATGAATGAAAGATATTTTCTGGCAAATGTTCACCATATCACGCTGACAGATGTCGATTCTTTCAACAACGTTTTGAACCACTTTTTGTCAATGGGTCGTCCTATTTCGTTAATTACATCACCGATTTTGAGTTTTGATTCCGAAATCGATTCGATTGGCTCCGTATAGACTCTGTCCTTAACATATCACCACAAAAAATAATTCAGTGGTGTTAAATCACACGATACGGCTGGCCACTTAACTGCTGATTGTCGTCATTGGGACCGGCCTGTTGAAATCACATGCTAGTGCAAGTCACCAATAATACGCCAAAATTAAGTTGTTAGCATCTTGTGATTGAGACATATATTGACCGTTACCGCATTTCCAACCTCACCTTCAGAAAAAAACGGGCCAGTTATGCCTCCAGACCACATAGCGCACCATACAGTGACACGTTGAGCATGCGAGGGCTTCTGAATAATTGCTCTGGGATTTTCAGAAGTTCAAATGCGGTAATTTTTCTTGTTGACATACCCTGACAACTGAAAATGGGCTTTGTGTGAAAAAATTATTTTTTCAGAAAAACCAGCTGATTGTTCTTGAATGAATTGACCGAATCTCAGGCGATGTCAATGGTCGGTCGGCTTTAATTTTTGCACCCGTTGAACCTTGTAAGGTTTCAAAGTCAAATCCTTACGCAAAATTCGCCATGTGGTGATTTTGATAACACCAATTCTTGCGAACGTCGAGGAATTGGCAAAAATGGATTTATTTCAGCACTGAGGCTCACAAATTTAATGACCAAATGCTTAACCCTACGTCATGCACATGTATCTGCCCAGATATATTACGAATTTAACTAAGATTGAAATATATTTCTTATTTAGCTAAGGGTTTGAGTCTCCCGGTACCCTCTACAAATATTGTTGGGTACCGTTTTATTAAGAAACACATAAAAAAAAACAACAAAAAAAATTGATTTGGATTTTTTCATCTATACATCGTATAAGTAGCGCATGTATCTGGCCAGAAACACACACATTTTGTATGAAGATTACGGTACTTTTTTGGTATTTTTTATTTTTCTGTATTTGTTTACTCAAAACACTCTCACAGTAATGCGTAGTGAGCTTTGAAAGGTAGAGACAATAATTTGCGGAAGAATTGTTATTTATACGAAAAAAAAAAATGGGTGAAGAAGTACAGTTTGTTTACAACACGCGATATAGTAGTGGTAATGTGAATTTTCATACACGACTAGCAGAAGCTTTGGCCAATAAGTTAGAGCGTGAAAGAGCCGCTGAAGAAGTGGTTGCAAATAATGAGATTGATGACTTCCCAGGAGTTGACGACGATATGGATCTAAATTATATGCCAGACGATGGCGATGCCTCAGATATCGAAAATGATTGTGTTGTCGAAGCAGATGAAGTGACGACGATGAAGAAATTGGAGAACAGAATGCTACCGAGGAATCTTTTATTGGTAAGGACGGTACTATATTGGAGTTCGTTTACGTCAACACAATATCATGCGTTTTCGACCTGGTCCGAAGGAACAAAACAGTGTTCCTATTGAGGTGTTCCAAAAATTTTTTACACCAAATATAACATTCATTATCATTTCTGAAACGAATCGCCATGGAAAAGCTGTAGTCGAGAAGTGGAATGCAGCTAATGGCAGTAAAAAACAAAAAGTTTGGATAGATTTGACCGCAACTGAATTAGACGCATTCGTCGGAATTCTTTTGGCAGCTGGTTATTCCCACAATAATATGCAAACCGCAAAAGCTTTGTGGCAGTCAAATAATCTACCCATATTCAGAGCAGCCATGTCTTTTAATCGATTCTCTGCACTGGCACGATACATTCGTTTTGATGATGCTAGAACACGCGCTCAACGATTGCGCGATGACAAAGCTGCACCCATTCGTGACGTTTGGAATTTTTTAAATGAAAATCTTGCAAAAAACTATAGTCCGCATGGCAGCATAACAATTGATGAACAGCTGTTCCCATATCGTGGAAAAACCAAATTTACTCAGTACATATCATCAAAGCCAGCAAAATATGGCATCAAAATTTGGTGGGCTTGTGATGTCAAATCTAAATATCCACTGCAAGGAATGCTCTACACCGGTCGACCAGAAGGAGAAGAAAGGGAGGTGAATCAAGATAAAAATGTTTGATACAACTCGCAAAACCATACAGCAATACTGGCCGTACAATTGTAGCTGACAACTTGTTTTACTACTTTAGAAGGAGTGAAGCGTCTGGCCAGAATTGGTCTGGCATTTGTTGGTACCATTCGCTCCAATAAAAGATGTATTCCTAACGAAATGAGAAAGGATCGTTCTCGTCCTGTTTTGTCGTCGTTATTTGGATTCCACGAAAATTTGGTGTCAATTTGCGGCTACGTGCCAATAAAAAAAAAATGTGTTAACCTACTTTCGACTGTTCATTATACGAAACATTGTGAAGGGGAAGCAATGAAACCCGACGCAATTTTCTTTTACAATGAAAATAAAGCTGGCGTTGATTGTATGGACCAAATGGTTACACATTTTACTACAAAGCGGTCAACAAGACGATGGACTTTTGCGTTTTTCTGCAACATGTTAGACACGATGGGACTGGCTGCATTTTGTATTTGCAAAGAAGTTGATGGTCTCAACAAAAATAGTGCTACAAGAAATTTTCTCACTACGTTAGCTGAACGAAAAAAATAGAAAATATATATCTGCCTGGCATGATAAGAATATAACAATGTAATATTATCACTAAAATAGCACATTTTTTATATAAATGTGCTGAAATACATAGTATAATACATAATCCGGCCAGATACATGCGCTACGTACGTGACTATCGGAATATGTGCATGACGGAGGGTTAATAGCGATCTCAGAAAGACGTTTATGTTGTCTGAAAATATCACGAATTTTACGAAATGTAACTTTAACAGAACCGTCGGTTTCATAGTGGGTTTTAATTATTTTATTGCGATTTTGGTGCCAAAATGAATTCATTATAACAATTACCAAATATCAAATTAACATATTGTTGGTGTTGCCAGAATTGAAAAATAAATTTCCTGTTGAATAACTTGATATATGTTTAATTGCGGGGAGTAAAATTCTAGTAGAGTGTAATCTATTTAATATTTCGCCATTTTTTGGGGGCAATTTAAATATAAAAGATTGTTTAAAATGCCATATTTAAGATCTTTCTGCCTGATCAGGTGTGAAATTATAACTTTTTATTTCAAAATGGAATTTATTTTAATGTATGAATGGGGTTTTACTATCTCCATTTAAAAATTCGCATCAATAACTGCAAAATAAATAACGACAGCAAATATCTACAACTCTTTATGGTTAATAAACACATTCATTTTATCTGCATCTATAATTAAGTAGTAAAAAGCAACTGCCAAATGGGGGAAATACAACAAATAATGCATTTGCACATTTATTTAAGTTAAACAGGATAAACGTGCCACTGCGAGTGATGCATGCTTCAGCGCGGTCAATGGTGAACAAACAACGACAATATACTCAGACAAACATTTTTATTTAACATTTATTCACTTTTAAAATATTATTTTTTAAGAAAATCACTTAAATTGAGCTTCCACAAATCTAACCATGTGTATGAAGAATCTAAAATAAAGTTACTATTGATTAAGCTTTGATGCTTGTGCTTATTTGTTTTCTTCATACACTTCTCAGTTGGTCTATCTTATTTCTGAGAAGTTTAATTAAGTAATCAGCCAAATGGCTACAGGATGAAGTTTTATCACCAGTAGTCAACTTAAAAATAGTTTCTTGACACCCTTTTTATTAGTGATGATTAAATATTATTTTTATGGTAAGAAACATCAATTTCAGCAAGATATCAGTATATAGAACCCATTTTGATAGCTTTGGGGCGTAAACAAGGCGCATTCTCTGATGCTTTGGGCAAACCATTTGTCTAATATTGTTGTCCAGAGATTTCCAAAGTTCTAATGTAAAATTATGTCACCATCTTTTGTATCCCTTTCGACACTATTTTAATGCTGTTTTTAGCTTTTTTGAAAACTACTTCGCATTATTTTAATATATTATATCAATCAAACATTTAATCATCAGTTTTAATAGTCAATAAATGTTTTGAAGAACTTTTGTTATTTCTTATTATATTATTTTAGTTTTAAAATTAATAAATAAAAGATTCATATCAATGGTGAATTGATTAAGTACTCACTTTTTATTTGTTTGAAAAAAATAAACTTTGAAATTCAACTTAAGCAACACGTCTCTGCTAATAACTATTATAGTTAAATAATTATTATGATAGGGTGGCAACTGTAAAATTTGCTGTATGGGTGGAATAGACTAAAAGTCAGCTCATAACCGACTGAAGCATTATCGCATTTCTTAAAAAAAGCAATTAAATAAACAAATTCTTTGAAACACTATTGTGTTGCTTATATCGCACAAACATAAAAGTAAATATTTTTTTTTCAATTAATGAATTTATTACTCTTTTAATTAAGGCAAAAATATGGAATAATCATTATTGAGGATATTTGATACATAATATGCTGCATTTGTATTTCTGCCACTGTTCCATGAATAGCGAAGAAAACAAACATGATTTCAGCAGCATTGCAAACTCAATCGATAATACTACAGCACATCAAAGTAATCAGTCAGCGAGACAGTTTGCTATCTATGCTATTCATATATAAAACAGTTGATTTCATCGTTATCAACATTATTAGTGCTTAAATTTTATGTTTGAGTAAATGAATGTGAATATGAATGGTAGAATCGACATTACAGTTCTCAAAGGAGCTCAAGCATCATTATATTCTTATGATATGTTCGTAAGTAGATATTTATGAGGTAGCAAACATAAAACATAAGATAGTCGATAGAAAGCATAAAATCGATAAGGCCTATACTTAACAGGCCTTATAAGTCTTCGATCGACTTTTTCGTATTATATGCCTAGAATAACATGATTGCAATATTTAATAACATATTTCATTTATATTTGTTTCAATTTAATTTTAAAGCTTTCGTCGGACACAAATCAGACCAACGATGCATTGACTATAATAATGATTATGGCTCAAAACCAAATTTCTAGGAGAGTATAATGTTCGACATGTATTTGCATTAAAATACGGCATCGTGACCCAAAAAGCGGAAGACGTTTTAGGTAACGTTAATTTCCAACCACGAGGTATTTACATAGTTGAGGCTAAGGTTTGGTGGACGTATTATGACCATCATCTGTTAGGAGCAATGTGGAATTGAGCAGACAGACAAATAAACACATTTATCTTAAACCCATCTTTATGAACTGGCACAGATGAGATTCCAACAAAATCGTTGCAGTTTTGAATGTCCAGTAATATTCAACTTCCAATACTACCTGTTATTTTTTGGGTGATGACAGAATTTATCAGTCGTATTCGTTCGAAATAAACAAAATGGCTATGGCTATAGTAAAAATTGTTAAAATGCACAATGACTATTGCGCTTATGTTAGTGTTTTATGCTTTCAACACACAAAAATTCTGTTAGGTAATTAATAACGTCTTAATTTTGAACAAATATTGTTGTTGGATAAAAGATAAATGGCCCTGTTTAATGCTTTCGCGTGTCAAACTTTGCCCATGTACACAAATTTATTCAAAAACAATTAAGTTCATACATATTTAAAAAAATGTAAGTATGTATGTATGTAAATGGAATCATATTTGGAAAAAAACAAGGATGCTTTATTCGTTACAAACACAACATACTTTTATTGATTTGCGTTTATACATAAACGAGAAAAGTCTGAAAAATTTTATTTATTAATATTTAAGCAATGGGACATAAATGTTTAAATTACTCATAACATCAGAAATTAATTTGGATGAACTCCAATTTTTTTATAGTAAAAATAGTTCCCAAATATGTTAGAAATATATTTAATTATTTTCTTCTTAATCCGGATTTTTATTTCGAAAACGTTAAGTTACTCGATATATATGCAGAGTTGTTGGAAACCCGTGCAGTTTTCTTTCTTTTTACTTGATTAAAAACATGTAAAATAACAAATACTAACATACACTAATTTTATTTCATTACTTGTAAGAATTGTTACTGTTAAAATAAATCCTGTTCGTTTTTGCATAAACACACAAATTAAAAATTTTAAAACATATTTTAATATTTTACAGTTCCGCTTCATTTGACGAGGAACATAACTGTGCGTTTGGTACAAATTACTAGACATAACATAAGCAATGCAATAGTTTCGCGGCTATGAAAGATATCATTGGAGAATACAGTGAAGAGTTTTGCAAAACCTTGCACAATTAAATTAAAATTTAATTTATTAAATTAAGATGGAATTCACCACGTTTGAAGACCGACGGAAAAGCGAGGATGGAAATATTACGGTGTCGACCTGTTTCTCAACGATTAGAGGTGAACGCTTGGTTGAAACACTAAGGAAAGTGGATCGGTTTGAAATTTTACCGATTCATCTCCCTCAGTATGCTGGATAAGAAACGCTACTTCATTCTATTGATCAGCATGATAATGACCTCAAGTATTCCTCAGGGTTTTTCAAGAACTGGCTGTCTGCTAATGAGATGCATGTTTTGCATTAGCCAGTTCAATCTTCGGAGAATCTTTTCGCAATTTTAAAGCTCTGGATCGTAACTTATAAACTGCCAACCATTAGAGCGGAAGTTAATGCCAGCCACAGTTGTAAGGAATCTAAAAGAATTTTTGCCAAAACAAAGTGCGGAGATAATGAAAAATCAAGGTTGCTTGTATAATACGAAATTTTCTCTTATTTTTGTTTTCTTCATGACTTGCCCAGAATTAGAATGAGAATTTTGTTTTATTACAATATTAATAATAAATAATTGGGTTGTTTTACGCAGATCAATTTAAAAAAAATATATACAAGACTTATTTACACAAACGGACAATAGTCATCCTCACACATCTTTTTCGCACTATGTAGACCTGCCATGCCCACAAAAATACAACAACAAAAAATTAAAAAATTGTCACAGATATTGTAATGTATTTATTAGGTTTTAGTAAGTAATTGAAGTTATTTGGAATTATTTGCATATAATTAATTAATAATTAATTAAAAATAGAGACAGGTCAATAATTCATTTGGATAAAGGTGTTCGTCAGCACTGCTTTCGATTTAGTCTACTGCTTTAAAATTATCCATTTCTAGCATAGTTAATCGTTACATAACTTATTCGAATTGTCAGAATCGCCCTCGAAGTGGTTATCCTTCAGTGTTATCTGTATGGAAAAAACGCGAAATAGTTAAAATTATAAAAATAAAACCGAAAACTCCATCTACGGAAATTCGTGCAATACTGAAGGAGAGCTCTGGAATCACCGTTCATCCTCATACTATACGTAGAGTGCTAAATTCCGACGGTTATAACGCTCGAGTATGCAAAAAAGAACCATTGATAAGCAAGGCAAACCAGATGAAGCGGTTATCTTTTGCTAAAGAGTGTTTAAAGAGTTTTCGTAATATTCTCTAATGAGAGCAAATTTTGTGTTTACCACTCGGATGGGTGGTTTGGAGCTAAAAGCTGGACCGGATATAACAGAAAAATTGGTGCATTCAACAAAGAACCGTTTGCATGAAGTAATTAATTCAAAAGGAAAACAAAATAAATATTGGCAGTTATTGTTTCATAGTTTTCGTAATAGTTAACCAAAAATGACGACTTAGCATTTTTAACGTGGTTTACTGATTTATATTCGGATTATTTTTATAAGATATTACTAGCATTCTTGATCAAATTTATAATAAAATTTTTGTAGCAGGTTTCCTTAAAAGGTTATACCCTCTGAATTGGGAAAATTTAAGCAAAAGAAAAAAAAAGAAAAATTATAACGGTTCACCCTCCAAAATTTATGATTTACCCCAAAACTCCTCGGCGTGCAAAGCACCGACTGAAAAATGATAAACAGATTATTATTACTATGAGTTTGTGTAGAAGTGTTTCTGAGTTTTTTTTTGCTGCGCTTTTTAAATGAGAACTTTCATTTAATCAATTTGGTTTACAATATAAGACTCTTGAATTTTCTATAGAAAATTTTGGGTAAAATCCACTGATGATATATATGTGCAGTAGTGATATGGCCATATGGATATGCTTTCCCCCGTATATAAATGTATTTTTTAATAATAAATATTTTTTGAGAATACCATAAAATATTTAATAAAGGAATCAACCACAAATAAACGTGAAATAAAGTAGTTTTTTTATTTTATAATAGTAAAAATCATTTTTTTTCTTTTTATATTTCTTTTAAAAACACATCTGTAGTTTATAACTCCAGAACTTCTGTGAGTTCTTCTCTTTCATATGGAAGAAAACTATTATATCACTTTTTTCTATATAATAATAATGAAATGACGGGATCTGAAGATATTATAAGGTAATTCATAAGATCCTGGTTTTGAGCCATCCTCTTTTGTTAAATAGCTGAACGTGTCTAAAATCTGAATCTCTAGCTTCTACATCTTCTACATCATCTTTTCGATTTTTTTTTCCAACGCATAGTCTCGTAACTGCGACAGAATTTTCAAATGTCTGCCCTCTCAGCTTTTGATGACAGTATCTAGTACTATTATGATTGCTACGGCTAACGGAAAGTCAGGGCTCGATTCCGGAGAGGAAGCTTAACTAATGGCCACTAACCACTAATACGTAAATTAACCACCCCCAACCCAGAGACTTCCCTGACGAAAATTAACAATGAAGGACTCATATTAGAGGTCCTGTTATTTGAATGAGCACACTTTAATACTTTAATTCTTTTAACATGGACCTATTAAAGAGCAACTCTGGTGCCAGCAGCCGCGATAACTCCAGCTTTAATACCGTATATTAAAGGTGTTGCGGTTAAAACGTTCGTAGTTGAACTTGCGCTTCATACGGACAGTACAACTATAATTGTAGTTAGTACTGTATCTTGTCCTCCCCAGGGGAATGAAGTCTTGATGTATCTGTTTTCCATCTTACAAGGTGCTTCCGGGGGAAACGCGGCACCAGTAGCCTGGGCCCGAAACTGGAAGAGACATAGGAATCTCGAAAACCGACCAGTGTCTTGTAACACACACACGCCAGTTTCCCGCAGGACTACGGCCGCATTCTGGTAATTTATGAGACCGCTCGAGGACCAACATGGTGGGCTGTGAAGATAGTTCAGAAGATATGGAAGCAAAAAAAAAATATCCAATGTCCTAACAACAGGACTAGGGTTGGATGTCTCGAACTCTTCAGCAAGGAGTGGGGGCACGGTCTTGTTATCGCGTACTCGAAAATTGCGACTAAGGCATGTATCCGCCTTAGGACATGGTCTTAGGGCATGGGTGGACGCTGTTTCCTGTCATTGTGGGCCGGTTAAATTACTTTGAACAAATTAGAGTGTTTAAAGTAGGCTCCAAATGCCTGAATATTTTATGTATGAAGTAAAGAAATAATAATAAGTAAAAGAAATAAGTTTATATTGTTTTTTAACCGATCTTTTTTATTTATCTTTAATAAATATGTTTTTTCTTTTTTAAGATCTTTTTTTTATATATTTTTTTTTCTTCACGATATTTCGCTTTCCTTTGGAAAGCTTCTTCAGGAAAGAATTTTTATATTTTTGAAAACAAAAAAATTATTAACAAATTGAAAAAATGTTTCAAAATATTTGACAAAAACATATAAAATATTTTTTCATACATACACACAAAAATTTTAAATATTCAAACATACAAAAACAAGGAAACGGAAATAACAAATAAATAACAAATAACAAATTCTCTCTTATGAAATGATTATAACAAATTATGTGTCTTTTTAATTAAGTACCTATAATTCTGAGCTAAATTGGCATTAGGATCCGACTACTAAACTGCAAAAAACAAACAATTTTTTAGTTGATGAACTTTTTAAAAAAGAAATAATTTCAGTAATGGAGAGAAATAGACTTAAGACTAATGTATCAAATTCTCCAAAGCTGTATGGAGTACCTTAGATCCATAAACAGAATTTTCCTTTAAGGCCTTTTTGCTCTTGCATTAATTCCCCGGCCTATGGACTGTGCAAGTATATAACGAATATTCTTAAGGTGATAACAGTACAATCAGTATATAATATTAGAAATTCGTTGGAATTTAAGGATAAAACCAAGAGAATAAATATACAAGATAATAATAGATTGTTTTCGTTTGATGTAGTTTCACTTTTTTCAAGTATTCCTGTAGGTTTAGCTTTAAGTATTATAGAGGAAAAATGGCAGATAATAGAACAAAATACGAATATTGAGAAGGAATTATTTTTACGTATTCTTAAGTTTTGCATTGAAGACAATAGGTATTTTCAATTTGATAATATGATATATCAACAGAAGGAGGGCCTCCCTATGGGCTCTCCAGCATCTCCAATTATAGCTGATATTGCGATGGAGGAATTACTAAATTCATGTATTAGTAAAATGCATATTAAACCTAAGATAATCACAAAATATGTGGATAATTTATTTTGTATAAATTCAGAAGATGCACTGGATGATATTTTGTCAGAATTGCGTAGTTTCCATCCGGATATTAAATTTACGATTGAAAGAGAATTAGAATCTATACTTCCATATTTAGATATATTGATAATAAGGAAGAAAAATAAGTTAGTATTTGATTGGTATAAGAAACCAACATCTTCTGGAAGAATTATTAATTTTTATTCAAAACATCCAAGGAAAATGATAATAAACACAGCGAAAAATATGATAGACAGAATATTGACTATAAGTGATAGAGAATTTCATTTGAAGAATAGGGATACAATAAGAGATATACTTAATGACAATGATTTTCCAGTAGAATTAACTAACAGATTAATTAGACAATATGGTAGTTATAGGCATAGTTTAGAAAATTCTACGGCAGAGCCAAGAAATTATTAATCATTTACTTATGTTCCTGGAATATCAGAAAGATTAAGAAAGTGTAAAATATATGATACAGATAAATATATAATTGCACACAAAACACATAACACATAAAATAAATTATTTAGCAGTATGAAGGATAAAATAGGAAAAATGGAAATATCTGATGTAGTATACAGGATACCATGTGGAGGAAATGACCAGGTGAACTGTGACAAAGTTTATATTGGGACAACAAAAAATAAACTTAAAACGAGATTAGCTGGTCACAGGTGTGACCAAAAATATAGGAATATTTCAACACAGAAGACATCCTTATCTTCACATTGTAAGATATATAATCATTATCCAAAGTTTGATGAAACATCAGTATTAGATATAGAAAAAAACTACAAGAGACGTTATATGTTGGAAATTTTAGAAATTGTTAATGTACCAAATGTAAGGAGAATAAATTTCAAGACAGACACAGACAATTTAGCTCAGAATTATAGGTACTTAATTAAAAAGACACATAATTTGTTATAATCATTTCATAAGAGAGAATTTGTTATATGTTATATATTTGTAATTTCCGTTTCCTTGTTTTTGTATGTTTGAATATTTGAAAATTTAAAATTTTTGTGTGTGTGTATGAAAAAATATTTTATATGTTTTTGTCAAATGTTTTGAAACATTTTTTCAATTTGTTAATAATTTTTTTGTTTTCAAAAATATAAAAATTCTTTCCTGAAGAAGCTTTCCAAAGGCGAAATATCGTGAAGAAAAAAAAATATATAAAAAAAAGATCTTAAAAAAGAAAAAACATATTTATTAAAGATAAAAGAAATAAGTTTTTAGATCAACAGGGAAGCAGTTGGGGGGCATTATTATTATGACGCGAGAGGTGATATTCTTGGACCATCGTAAGACTAATTTAAGTGAAAGCTGTTTTCATCAATCAGAACGAAAGTTGAAAGTTCGAAGGCGATCAGACAACGCCATAGCTTAAAGAGGAATAGAACTTTGAAATTTAATAAAAGAACAATGAATTTTTAAATGGACATGAAACTTACTTTTTGGAAAATAATCTTCTGGCATTATAATATAAATAGAACTCATATTTATATATCTTGGATCTATTGCCTAGATTTTACCAGATTACTTTGCAGAAAAATTTACTAGTCGCTTTTAAATCTGTTTTCAATGAAAAAGTCTAAGCTCCAAATTAATAATTATAGCCCTTGATTTCGAAGGTTATCACTGCTACTAAATTAAAGGCCAGAAGTAAGAAAATTAAAATTAGTTAAATTTTTCGAAAGACCGATGACTAAGAAAGACGAAGTAAAATAAACAATAAGCAAAATTGGCCGGTAAAATGGATATTTGAAAATTAGAAGAGAAAATTTAAAATGAATTAAAAGATATGGACGATAAATATTTAAACAAATTAACTTAGTGCTTTGACCCATGATTAGAGCCACGAATGAAGGAGGTTATTGTAGAATATATAGGAGAGTAGAAAAATTGAGACATAACTTTTAGAGTTTTAATTAAATTACACGATTTATTACACGATTCTTCATGTTTATATCCAAAATGTACGATGATGCACGATGGCATCTCTACTACTTCAATGGATGATAGCTGTTTTTTCACAGTTGTAACTTTACTTGATCACATTCACAATTAGACTAGATTTTTGCACAACAGAGGAAGCCTTTATGTACCATTTTGAGCGGTTTTTTATTAGAAAAATTCATCGGATTTACTACAGATGACATAATTATCACTATTCAGCGTAGGTGTTTGTTTGGTTGTGTATTTTTCTGATTGGTAATTTTAGTTCATGGAATTTAAATTGTTGTGGTTTTGTGTTCAAAAGATTTCTTTGAAACTTCTTGATGTGTAAACAAATACAATAGGTCATTTCACTTTACATTTTTATGGAGAATTATCTTCTTATAACCAAACCAACCAAATACGTGAAATCATTTCCTAAATGTTTAAATCTCAAAACTAATATAAATGCTTTATAGTTTAATGTGTCTTACATAAAAACAGTCAAAGCAAGATTTTTGCAGATATAGTTGACACATTTTCAGAATCTAAACACAGAAAGGAATATGCAGTTACGTTATATAGCAAAATACTATACTATGACTTAAAACAAACGCGCTAAAGCAACATCTAAGGATATTTAAAAATCTTGTACTTATTTATAGTCCAATGAAAACATTCATCTCAGACATGGAAATAAAATACAATAATTCAATATTAACTGAAATTTGTAAACTTTTAAAAATTCGAAGATTAACTTCAGTATCGTATCATCAGCAAGCATTACACGCAATTAAAAGACGTTACAGAACTTTTAATGAACAAAACAGATTATGACAAAAGGTTAAAATATTCCACATTTTACTGTCCATATAAATTAAGTTTTGCCAAAATTTCAGAATTACTTCAACAATTTAAACAATTTATCCACTTTATAATAATATTGATGATTAGGTAAAGAAAACAAAGTCCGGGCTAGCACTAATATAAAGAGAGCTCAATTATTTCTAGATAAAAATAAATTGCAGCAAAAATTAATTTGTGATACAAATTGTAAGACTTTATTTTAAAAATAGATTTAGTTTAGACCGATGAAGGTCCTAAATTGTATTTTCTATATAATTAAGAAAATAGGTACTATGGGAAACAGTTTTACGTTAGCAAGAAAACAAGTAAAGAAAAGATCGTTACTTTGGCATACCATTTTTCTAGGAGGAGCCATTTGAAGGATATTGAAAGCCAAGCAACGTACATTATCTACTGTAGACATTTGAAAATTCTGTCGCTGTTACGAGATTATGTGTTGGAAAAAATCATCGAAAATTTGACGTCCAGATCTGTGCTAACCGTGGCTAGAAGTCATACTTAAATTATAATGAAAAAAAAATCATTTTTGTTTTATTCCATTTTAAAGTTCTAGACCTCTATAAAAATATCCTATAAATAAAATATTTTTACTTATTACTTTGATAAATCAGATTCGGCACCAGCTACTCTTTGAGCTAAAGTTATTAAAATTAAGCTTTAAGAGAAACAAGGGGTTAAAATACAAGTGCCAGGGAAATATGCGTTTAATAACCTTCTCATGGAATAGAAATTTGTAATCCAGAGCGTAGTTTTTCCATCGATGCAGTTCCAGTTTTTGTATTCCTTTCTGCTTCGTTTTTATTTAGCATTTCAAAGTCAAGCGCCTATCCAAATAAATACCCAATTATTATTCGCTTTATTATTCATATTTTATTTCTATATTTATAGTCATTTACCTTAATTCTTCATTTCTTAACCATTTTTCCTAAAGCATTATAAGATCATGCAATCATGTGGATGCTTTTATCTAGCTTTTAGCATTTACTTTTGATTACAGAAAATTTTACCCAAAAATTCTGTTCAAAGAAAAGCAAAAAGCGAACATATTGGAGACATACAGAGCGTCAATAAAATGACTGCGAGTAAAAACAAAATTGTAAATTTTCTAAAGTTTAAAGACATATTTCAAGCTCTAATAAGTTCATTCCAACAAATTCAAACGTTAAAAAAACTACCCCAGAAGCTTAAATAAACTCACTCATAGAGAGGCAACCAGAATTCAATATTTTTAAGACTGTGGACTTTCCGATTTTAAAGATTTCAGTATGCACATAACACACATAAATTGGTGTTTAGAAAACAAAGTTTAGAATGTTAGCGTATTCTTTTTCGTTATTAACATTAACCATGATGTAGCGGAGTTATTTAAGTTCAGAAGACTTTTTATTTAGAGACTCTTATGCACGCAAAGAATAAAACTTTTCATGTTCCAAAGCATAACGTTAAAGAACTAAAATTAAATTTAACATCAAAATTATTCAGGAGATGAAATAAATAAACACAAACGTATAAGACAAAAGTAAAACGCCCTCAAAAACAAAAATCACGTTTTACGAACGCAATTAATGTGCCCTATGGTTAAAATTAATACCACCAACCTGAGAAACAAAAACAATAAGATAAAAAATCTGCCACGGAAACTTCAGCTTGTACTGCTATATGGGTGTGAATGTTGTTGTTATCACGGGTAGAAGAAACAAACCTTAACAAAGACACATACTGCCAACAATGTTTTCAGCATTAACCATCATCAAAACTCGTTCTTCTATACAAACATCAGCGTATTCGCAAGGAAAAATAAAAAAATAATTTGTTTTTGTTGGTTTATAAGCTTTTTTTGCTTATATTTTTAACCATTTTCATGCACCATTTGCCTCTGTATTTGGATTTTTTAATAAAAAAAGTATGCGGAGTATTTTCATATTGTACATAAAATGGGTTCTCTTAAAATTTTGCTTCTTTACCCTAAGTTGAGATCAGAAAATTATTAATTTTACACAAGAACTTTACTACATATCGAATTATTTCAACTCTGCACACATTTTCCTTTATCTACGCAAAGTATTCATTATTTTTCACGAAAATGGACTTTTGTTAACACCCTCGCATAGTGAGGAAGTTACTTAAAAAACAGAAACAATAATGCAGTTTCTAACCGGCTCACAGCGGACCATTTTACAAGAAGGCGGCCAAAAGTCCTTTTTTTCATGGTCCCCAATTGTAAAATTTTAAATTTCTTTCAAAAGTAGATACTAGTTAAACTTTATTTTAACTATATTACACTAAATAGGGTGATTCATAATGAGCATTTTCAGTATTTTGCTAAAATGAGAAATTTCATAGTAAATTTTTGATTTTTAAACATCTATAACTTTTTTGTTATACAAGATTTTTAAACGAGACAAACTTTGTGTAATAGCATAATTCGTTAGCTATTATTAAATTGTTTTTGATTTTTAGAAATTATTTTTTTAGAGATCCGAATTTTTTCTAAATTCGCTTACTTAATAGAGCATAACTTTTAAAGTTCGTTAGGGAATGTAAAAACATTTGCACTGTGCCACAGCCCTAAATGCCCCTACACGTCTATACCCCATTGTATACCCGGCACGATCCGACCGTGAGCACCACAACAATTTTTTGCAAAATGGAATTTGAAAATGAAATTAAAAATTTTTTTCCTGTGATGCTATTTTGTAAGCATTTTATTTAGTTTTTAAATCGTCTTTACCAGAGACGTGGTTTAGATGAATATGAATATTTTTAGAAATAAAACAACAATTTTTAGTCAATTTCAAAGTCATGCACAGTTGGTCACAAAAATATTTTGCCTACTTAGAATAACGTAAATTGATATGATTTAGGTCACAAAAGTACTTTGCTTTTTAAATTGATTTGCACTGATTGTAAACTAGCTTTTTTTCAAATTGTTAAATTGCTTGGCTCATTTTCTAAAAGTGGGTTATGATTTGGATTTTGGTGCGTTTGGCGAAACAGTGAGAAAAAATAAGAAAAATGACGAAAAAAGAAACCTAAAAAAAAAAAGAAATTGAAGATAAATATTTAGAAAAAGGCCTAATTGTTGATCAGCCAAAGCAAGGAGAAGGGAACACAAATGATGGAAACACTGCAAGATGATCTCTTCAGATCCAGACACTGCAGCACAGGAGTAGATTTGGAACTAATAAGGAGATTCAGTATTATTTTATAAGTTCTAGCATGCAGCAGAAAGATAAATGCAAAAGTATTTGGAGAGTACGCCAAAAAAACAGCTATACTTTACAACAAAAAATATTTTTGAAGATATATGCCATCCACAGTTCATAAAATTTTGTACCATGGGAAACAAATAATTCAACACAATATGTTACCAATAGGACATCCATCTGAAGAAGCGCAAGAAAAACGAAAGAAAGACTGGAGATTCTTTCGCGAGCACAACACAAGAAAACTTTCTAGATATTGTACTAATGAAAACTGTATTATTATTTTATTATGCACATCAGATTCCTATGCCTCCAATATTCGGCAAAAATAGAAAACTACTTCTATTGAACGTAGAAGCTAAACTACTTCTAGAAGGTAAAAATCAACGTTATTTAGAAGAAATATTTACTAAAACTGTTTAATTAATAGTAATTTTTCCTAACACAAGAGTTATCTGTATGTATTTCATCCATTTAAAATTTTTTGTACATTAATAAAGTATCAATTTACAACAAAAGTTTAAATATACGAGTATTATTTATGTTTATTTTGGTTTTAAATACTTGAATATATAAATTTTAGGTTTTTGCTACTTAATGAGCTAATTTTAACTCAAACTGTTGCAAAATACCAACCTTTGGCCTACGTACTTAGAATTTCACGGTGGCCAAATCTTGGCCTTATCTGACTAAATTTAAGTTTTAAATAAGTATAAGTTCAAAATGTGATTCAAAATATAAGACTTTGTGTAAAATAAACTCTTTGAACAAGCTAAAAATCAGCTAAAATTTAGAATGCATTTTTAAACCTATCACAATTATTTTTCAAACCGGTCGATTTTAAATTTGTATACCTTAAACGAAAGCCTATGATCTCACCTAGTAGACAAAAATACGCGTATAAAAATTACAATCCGTTCAGAAGTTATATATTTTGACCGCCTTCTCGTAAAATGGTCCACTGTGCGGCTGGGCCTATAGTATTTAAACTATAGTTGAAGTGTAGTCCAGTTAAAGCTTAATATTTAAATTTATAACAAGTGAGGAGAGGGCGACATTTCATTTGTTAAAATAATGTGTTTTATAGAAATAATAAAAAATGTATGCGTTAAAATAAAAATAAATTTCTGAAAATGTTTTGTAAGGTTTCCATAAACGGTTTCTTTCACTTTAAGCCGGAAGGGATCTCAAAACTAGTTGAAATATTTTTTGTAGAGTATTCACTATTCGACGAAACTGTGCATCTAGTAGTCTAAGAGCTACAACACTTTAAATACAAAAAGTAAGCCGATATCTTAGCTACTAGTGCTATTGTTCTAAGATTTACTACGATTTTAATTATAATAGATAAAAAATAAAACATATATGTAAGAAATTACTGTTTCCATGTAGGTAATAAAGAAAATATAAATTCTCAATTATATTAAAAGAGGGGTATTGTTGCCACCCCGGAACTCCTAAGCAGGCGGTTTGAAAAAACACAGTAGTTGCTTTTTAATAACCGATATATAGTATAGGTTTCATGTTTTTCTTTCTTCTTCTCTCTCTAGCAAGCAATCATCGTTTACAGGAAGAACACTTGCAAAATATTAACTTAGTGATAACAGCAAAAATATTCATTTTGGATTATTTAAGTACTAAATTTTTCATCTTATTCTTTTGAAACTATTCTTTGTTTATCTACACATGGGTTTGAACCCATGTTAATAAAATGCGTCCATATTGGATTAATAATAAGTTCGAGCTATTCATGTCTTAGGTAACTTTTTTAGTTAATATATAGCCATAGGCGTTGCAATCCAATATGCGGTATCTAATTTTAAATGAACCCAATGTTCAATTCATCCATGAGTACAAAGACCTACAGAATACCGGTCTGTCATACAGTCAGCCGTTACAGTATGAAACTTACAGACTTTTAAAAAGAGTATTGTAGCGATCACTGTACAAATTCACTTTAACTTCATCTTTGAAGGAGTGCAAAAGTTTAATTATATATCTGATACAGTACACAATACAGCATACATTGCTACATTTTTAATTTTGAGGAAGTGCTTTAAAAATATACTTTTGTCATTGAAAATAGCACATAAACTAAAATATTATTTGAATTGCCCAAAAAGCCGAAATCCAAGAATTCGTGTAATAAAACGCTGCCAAAATGTATTTAAGGGAATTTTGATATGAGATTATGAATTCAAGACATTTGCTTGAAACATTGCTTCCAACAGCATGTATGTTTAGGGTTCCAACCCGATAGATAGTCCCTATTTAAAAAGGTTACTATTTAAACGTACTAATATCTTTAGAAAAGGAAAAAAAACATGTAAGTCTCACTGCAGCAAATAATAAAATTAAGTTAAAAATTAAAGTATGCACCTTTCGATATGACTTTCAAATAACCTTTTAATTTCCGCAGTACAGAAATTTATTTAATCGATTGCTTAACAGTGCTCGCAGCAAGTTCTTTCAATTAGGTATAGCAGTACTTAAATGTATGTTTAGAACTGAAAAAGAAGCAACAATATATTATTGCGATAAACAAGTTGTAGTTACTTTAGTTTCGATAAGCACGCTGTTGTAAACATTTTATCAAAAATTTATTATTACGAAGCATGAAACATGATTGGTTTGGGTAAATACATTTCTTTAATTCTAACCACAGCCAAATATTGATAACAATGTCAAAATACTATAACACTTATAGTCATAATTGAATTGTTAGAAAATACAATATGGTGCTTTTTCTAATGATATCCAAGTATGCCTAAAAATAAGCAGCTATAATGATGGATGTTATGGTTTTCCTCTTTGCGTAAATGTTTTTCTACAGATTTTTATAGAGAAACGCCATTCAATATTACGGTACCTTTCTAATAGGAATAACATTTAAAGAATATTGTTCGCCCAGAGCGGATTAAAATAAAACGTAAGGCAGATTTTATGAAAGCTTTGTTGTATTTCTTCTGTTAAAATTTTCATAACAAAATAGTATCCATACAATCTTAGTTGCACACTTTAGTGAACTCAACAGTTGATAGTACTCGTATTAAGCAAATTAGTATGCTTAAGTGGGTCAGAAGGAACTTAGTACTTTTATTTAATTAACTTAAAAAAGCGAATTTTGATATATTGAGTGCAACAAACGTCATTTTCAAATTACTAATAATTACCCCCCAGGAAGGTGACCACCGAAAAAAATTAACTACTTACTACTTAACTTCTTTTTAACATGTTCAAGACAGAAAATAACAAAAATAAAACAGCCAAATCGCATTTCGTACGGTGAGCAAAAGAAGCATGACTATAAAAAATATATCAAACTTGCTGCCCATGTGTTAAACAAGAAACTTTAACATTGTAATTATTATATTTTTGTTCAACAAAACTTCTTTGCAGCACAACATGCAAACTTATAAGAGAGTGCACAGTGGTAGCTGTGGTAGCTCATGAACCACTAAATATATTCCAATGAAATTCCATAGAGGCCAAGCAGAGGTATTTTAAAGTAAAATTTATTACCATTCACACCCTAAAGTGAAGGGGGGATTCTAGGTAATCTCCAAAATTTGGGTGCCTCGGGCATACAACTTTTTGGAAGTGTGACGAAAAGTTGATTTATTACTCAAATGTTAAGAGTTTTAAAATTAAGTAGACATTGAAAATATCTACAAAAAGTTCGGCTACTTATCTAGGTTCTTGTGTTAGTTTGGAAGAAAATCAGGCTGGAACATATTTTTTAATTTTTGGCCAACCTTAACTTTTGACGTAGTGTACTTATCAGATTATTATTCGAAGATATCGGCAAATAGACATGTAGACCCCCCAACCTTATCCCAACATAACCAATTTTTGGACAAAATTCATGAATAATATTAGCATTCCTTGGAATGCAAAGCAAAGATTGAAAAGTAAACAGACTATTAAAGATCCATCCCCTGGCTGCATACTCCACAAAGGATTTGACAGCCCCGCAGATAACAGCGGCAGGGAGGCCTTTCTAAATGTTTTTATAACAAATGCATGTTTCTTTATCACTTGCCAATATAATCAGTTTTTCCAACAGCTGCAGTTTTCATCAGTATATATATAATAAAGTATTGTAAGTCTAATAATTCTCAAAAAAGTTTTACAAAATTCCGAAAAGGGACTTTTTACCATAAAACGAGTAGCTGAAGTAATTCCCGTTGCAGGGTTAAATTTCTTAATTCCATTTTAACTATAAGGGAAAGACTAGCTTGAGGTAATTTTTTCAACAAAAACAGTTCTTTTTCCGAACGCTATGGATTTAGAGTACAAAAGTTTGTTGAATAATTCGTTGAATAACTTTGTTTTCTTTTTAATTTCAAGTAAATATTTTTTTTATTTATTTTTTACTTTATTTTTGTGTAATATTTAACTTATACTAACTTAGTTACACTTTTTAATAAGCATAAAACAAAACTTTTAAAAATTTTTAAATTTTATCCTTTTCCTCGAAACGGACGTATTTGAACAAATTATTTTAGAAAAATATTATTAAGACCCAAAATGTTTAAGTAAAAATTATTTTTTTTCCATTTGGTTGCAGATTATCTTATGTAGCATTACACTCTATTCAATTTTTAAAATTACCGTCTGATTTATAACTGAACCTATATTTTTGCACACGAACGAACTAATAATATTGTTTTAACCATACTGCTTTGTAAACGACTTCTTGGTTTTGTCATAACTGAAGACATTTCATTTAAACCTATTTCACCTTTGTGATGCTCATGCTCAATAAAATTATTTAATCGAAACTCGATACTTCATAGAACAACTTATTGCATTTTTGTATTCGGAAACATTTCGAAATTTATTAGAGCTAGATGGCAGAAAATATTACCAGATTGAGCTGGAAAATAGCTAAATTGAATATACTATTCCAGTATTATACTACCTGTTACGAAGTGAACAGGAGGGCCATGCTTTATTGTTTGATTTGGCTTAAGTTTAGTTTTGTTCTAATTTTTGGAATTTTTATTAAGAAAGATAAATTATTTACAATTTTTGACTTTTCTCGATCGCTTACTTCTCCTGTCTTGTTTGCCTTTACTTCCGTTGTCCACAAAAAATAATGAACTTAATAATAACTACATCGTCTTCGTCTTGTATATACATTTTTAAAAAATAAATATAGAGAAGTTTAACAAAATGTACATTTTGTCACCTTGCATTTACTTTGTCCTATTACAAAAATATAACCACTTGACAAAATTTTAATGAGGCTTCTTTTTTATTCGTTTTCGTTTTTATATTTTTTTTATTTCTAATTTTATTAAGTATGATATTTTATTTTTAAATCGTGTGCCATTTTTTTCAAAGAAAACAAGAAAAATTAGACACTGGCAGTTGAACGCATTTTCTGAATTGCAGCATTCTTAAAAATTGCCGCTGCCTAAAATTGTAATCTACAAACTTTATAGAACTACAGCTCTATAATAAAATACTAATTTTAGTGTTTTACAATAAAAAACAAATTTTATATTTTTCTTATTTAATATGGTATTTTTCCTATTAAATATAAATATAAAGCATCTAGCGTATGTATCTGGTATTTGTAGCTACACAAACACACCAGTATTTATATAAATTTATTCGATCCCTATCATATCGACTGAATTCTTGAAAACTTTTCAAATAAAAATTAATTTTTATTATAAATTTAATATGATTTTCTTTGTTTTCTAACTTCGACTTTGCTACTAACGCTGGCGTTAACTGAAATGCAAAAGCACTTTCAATAAACTATATATACAATATTTTCTCATGTCTTTTACCAGCAGAAGCCAAAGTATAAAAAATGCTTTTCATAAAAAATTTTGTTTCTCTTCTCAGTTTTAAAAAGAACAAAATAAAATATAATAAATGCCTCGTAAAATTTTATGAGTTCATTATTTTAAAAGAAAACGTTCAAAATAAGAAAAACAAGCCGTTACTTTATTTTGAACGAACAATATTATATTTCTACAGTTCTTATTTCTAAAAACTATAAATACATTTTGATTTTTATTTTTTAAAAAGATTTTTCTGTATAGATTCGACATCAGTTGCATTAGAATAAAATACAGTAGTTCATTGTAATTTTTTGTTTGTTAATATTGACATTTTCCTCCAAAATAAACTATTTTTAAAGAGCAATGGATCTTTAATAGTAACAGTAAAGATCTTTTATTAAATTTATTATTTTAAATTACCATCAAATACGCTTGCATTCGGGAAGGAGAAATAATTTTTTTACGTTAAAAGAATGTTAAAAAATAAATTACAAAAAACCTAAAATGGAAATTAAGTTTTTTATCCGGCTTTGTAATACATACGAGGGTTTACAGATTGAGCCAAATTTTCGTGCTTGTGAACTGATTGAAAACAATTTTATGTAACTTGAAAAGGTACAGCATTAGGAAGCCCCCATTTATAGAGCGGTGATCTGCCTTTTCCTATTACAGGATCAATAAAAAACAGAATAAGACACATTAAAGTTCTAAAAATCTCACCAATAGACTAAATATAAAATAAGACATTTAAGTTTGCATTTGCAGTACTTCAACCATACGACTTAAATCCTCCTCTCTGCAATAGGTTCATTGAAATTCTTGTAGATTCAAGCAGTAATTCAAAATTAATTAATTTTAGCTACGGCCAAATCACTAGACTAATTTTGAATCACTTTATGTTGCACCTGCCTGGCCTCTTAAGCCTAAATTGATATTCTTTACTTAACTAAAGCTTATTTGAATAAAGAGTGGAAACTTGAAAAATGTTTACTTACAATTTATTTCTTTTAAAATGCTTACCATTGCCATTGTTATACTGTAAATTCCTTAAGGTTTTGAAATTTTTGCTTTGGCAATCTTAGGAATAGAATATTTTGTTAATCACTTTACACATTCCTACTAGAGAATAATTTTAATCATAAACCTTTACTCACTCTAATATGTATATGAAAAAATGGAGACACTCCATTTAAGTCCCTTAAAATTTTTACGTACACACTGAGAGTTTGTAAACAAGATTTTGTTTAATAAATTTGATTCTGAAGTTCCAAATAGTCAATTTAATTTAGTAAATCATGATTTGTGATAGCCATTTCGCCACTAACAGACCAACCTAACCAACGGCGTAAAGCGTAAAGTTCTCTAGCGCGTAGCGTTAACACTTCAATGGCAAACCTAAATAAAAACGTCATGAACAGTAATGTAAACTTCTCAAGTTAATTAAAACTCGGTAAATAGAAATGAAAAAATAGATAAAATCGCTAGATATACCTAAAAATAACTAGAATGGTATTACTGTTTTAAAATGCCATTTTTAATTTTAAAGCAAACAAACAAAAGTGAAGTGAAAATAATATTAAAAATCAAAAGAAATGGAGTTTTTAGATGATTTGCAGAATTTATTGATATTAAGAATGATGCAATGTAGAAAAAAACCCGGATCTATTTGAAAAATGTACCAGCGTCAATCAAATTCAATTTAAAACATTCTTGAATCTACTTGAACCGTGGCTTAGAAAATGTTCCCACAGAAAGCCTATTGAGCCTGAACAGAGGCTATAGATAACCTTAAAGTTAGGAAGTAAATTTAGACGAATAATTGTATACTCATTTTTCTCTAATCCCTAGCTTCTTGGCTCATGGATGTTCTCTCCATGTAATATCAATGAAGTTTAGAGTAGGCCTGGAGACAGCCAGATGCATAATTTTGGAAACATGCGAAATATTGTGGCGTGTACTTGCAAACAATTATGTAAGCCTGCCTAATATCGAAGAGTGGAATACAGTTTCTGCAGACTTTTTAAACGCCACTGGATTACCAAATTGTTTAGGAGCAGTAGATGGCAAGCATGTAAGAGTATCTTGTCCGCCTAAATCTGGATCACAGTATTTTAGTTATAAAAAAGTTAATAGTAGTAAGTAAAGCAATATTTTTGGCATTACATAATTTGTCAGGTAAATTTATTACATATAAACTTTCATAGGTTTTACTAACAGCTTGTGATAGTAACTATAGATTTACATTAGTGGACGTTGGTGCATATGGCAGTCAAAGCGATGGCGGAATTTTTAGAAATTCTGAATTTGGAAAGAAGATTTTAAATAAAACTCCAAATGTACCTGTAGCAAAAAATTTGCCATTTCCACACTTCTTTGTCGCAGATGCACCATTTCCCTTAAGAGAGAATATAATGAAACCTTACTCTAAAATTTCTGACACCACAAAAGAGAGGTTTAATAAAAAAATAAGTTACGCTAGGATACGCATTGAAATTGCTTTTGGTAAAGAATTCATTTTTTTGATATATATATTACAAGTTTCTTAACTTCCCGTTGGAGATTTTTAAGATCATGCATATCCTTTATGCCGGAAAATGCTAAAAAAGTATTTATAAAAAGTTTTATTTCCTTCACAAGTTTATGTAAAATACTGAAAACCAAAATTTGTGAAGCGTGACAAGAACTGGTCTGTTTACAGCAAATACATCTTCGCAATCAGCTCTCTCTCTTAATATTTATTATTTCACCTGTGTAATATTTTTTTCTTTACGATCTGTGAATTACTTGCTTAGTCCTTAATTTTAAAAATTAACTGAAGTCACTGTTTTTAACCTACTTTTAGTTCTCAAAAACCAATTATAATATTAAGTTTAAGAAAAGAACTGTGATGTTTAATAAATGAACTATATATATTTAAATTCCGGTTCACAATAGCATCGTAACGACAACTAAAATTTAAACCAGTTGCATACTGCGAACACATCAAGCTACACAGCCCTTAATTTAAGGAACGAACTTTGCTTTATTTAAATTCTTTGTAAACAACAAATAAAATGTTATATGTGCTATATTCAAAAACGATTATTTAATTTAAGAAACATTTATTAAGTAAAAAATTCTTTTAAGGCACATTCAAAGGAATATTTTAAAATTATAATTTGCAAATCTACAAATTGATTGGCCTTGATTTAAAATTGAAAGCCAATCAGTTGGGACTGAAAAGTTAAAATCTTTACTTTTTATAGACGATTTTTTGATTAACTAGTTTTAAAATTTGCAGCTGAACGTTATCAGCTTCACATTCATCTAGTTTGTCCATTTTTTCTGCTAACAGTTCAAAAAAGTTTTTATACTTTTCTTTATTGGATAGTTTCGGTGGTTCCTCGTACTTTTTTTTCATGGCCATTAGTATCTCAGTGAAAAGATCATCCTTTTTTCTTTTACGGGTTGGTTGTGTATTTGAACCTGTTGTTGGGTTGCTGCTATCATCGGCAAGCCACTCTACACTTGTGTCGAATTCATCGCACATATTACCAACTGTACTGAAATTAACAAAAAAAGGTTCTTGACTATTTTCACTTTTTATAATGCTCTACCTTGCAGGCTCTACATAATCTTCCAAAAATCTTAGATCATCCATGTGCTTCCACAGGGTGCCGAGTTTTTGTGAAGAACCCAATGGAAGATCTTCGGCCATTTTTTGTTTTCGGTATCTATCTCGCAAGCTCTTCCATTTTACTTTACATTCCTTGACTAAATGAGTTTAAAATAAAACAGGTAAACTTTTTTGAAGATAACAAATTTTGACAAACCTGTCAAACTTGTCTGCTTTGCAAGATCCTCCCAAATCTTTTCTTTGTATTTAACATCCTTGTATTTGCCATCCCTTTTGTTGTATAAGCTAGGGTTCTCATGAACTAGCTCTATAATATATTCGTCTATATATTCTAAATTAACCATAAAAACTAAAACAAAAAATATATTATCTATATTTGATTGGAAATATTTACTTACCTCCATTCTCTAATTTCAACTATATTTTTTTTCTAGTTTGTTATTTACTTTTTTTTTGTATACAGCTGTTTTCTTCTGCAACTAACTTCATTAAAAAAACGCGCTGTCAAAATCGGATTTTCCAATTGCAAAGCGTTGCCGTCGCGTTGCCGCCGCGTTATTTCGGTATGTTCCATACAAAATGTATGGACATGAGAACTTTTGACAGCTAAAAAACGCTTTCCGCTTTTGTTTAGGGATGGCAGTAAGTTTATAATTATTCTATATATGACATGTTATATATTAAGCATCAGTTTGTACGGGAAGAAATTCCTGGAACGTGTAGTGGACCGTTATGGACCCTATAAACTATAAGAGGTAATTGAATTCATACGAGAGAGTTATTATTAGGTGTTTTAAAAAGTGCTTGAGATTATATTAAATATGCCGTTGTATCCTTTATAAAAGGTATAAGAAATCGGACGAATATACTTTCGTCATTAATTTCATCCATTAATGAAGATTGTTACAAGAAGCAAGAAATGTAAAACAAAAATTGTTTCCCTTTCTTGTTTCTATTATTTAATTTTATGATAAGAATCCATTTTATGCCACTTTTGTAAGAACGTAATGATAAATGTCTTACTGTGCTAAACCTTCACCTTTAACTATTAAATTGTATATAAAAGTTGTAAATTAGATCTTGCTTAAATTTTCATTTCGGTGAAAAGAAAGTAATGTCATTGCATCGATAGCGCTCGCCGATTGTGCCAAACAAGCAGCCAGTAACGACGGCTTTCACCGAAAGGAATGGCAACAGTATTTCTTTTACTGGCGAAACAAATGCAAACAGCTTTTACCTCTATCCTGATAACAATAAAAAAACACAAAAGGAAAAATTCTTTTAAAGGTTTAAAAACAAATGCAATTTAACATTTTCTTATTTTTAATTTCTAACGAAGCTAAAAGACAAAAGGCAAAAGAAGGCACCTATAATTGCATACAGTAGTATAATCACATTAGCATGTCTCTTTAATCAAAAAAGAAGGTATCAGAATTATTTTTTTAAATAAATGAAGGATAAAAATATAAGAATTTGTTTTAGTAACAGAATTTTAAATTGTGAATTCAACTTTATTTGCTGTATGTTTTCTGGAATTCCTCGAACAGAAATAATTTTTTATTTCATATAATTTGATTACCTAACAAATCATATGAATGTTCATGCGAAACTAATGTATCAGAGAGTAGACTTGTGCCAAACTGAAAAAATCATATAAATAAAATAAATTTAATCTATGTCAATTTGTAATAAATGTTTTAATAAATGTTTTATGATAATCTGATAAAGTATTTATTATTCAACAAAAATATATTTAAATTGCATTATTTCGGGAGAAAGCATATCCATATGGCCATTTTACTGCTGCTCAGATAGGTCATCAGTGGATTTTACTCCAAATTTTGTACAGAAAGAAATTCAACAGTCTTATATCATAAGAAAATATCATAAATTATTAAAGGAATCTAGCAAAAATTAACGTAGATTAAACTAAAAAACGATTCCAAAAAATAAGATTGTTAAAATAATTTTATATTGATTAATTAATTAGTTTATATGGATTAAATAAAATAATTTGCAACATTTTCACAAATGCAAAAATTCTCGTACAAAAAATGTGTAAAATAATTAAGTGATATACTACGTATTTTGTCTAGCTTTGTATAGTTAAATATTTATATTATAATTATTCAAATTCCATTTTAGAATTTGTATGTAAGCTTTTTCAGTCCCCTACAATTTTGCCCACTCCAATACAGGATGTCCGCCGGGAAGGTATACTATTTTTGTTTTGACACCATTTTTGATAGTTTATATTTGGCAGTCGTGAAAAATTTATTATGAAAAAATATTCAATAACGTGTTTTAATCGTTAAAAGATTTTATCAAATTCAATCATTGATTACTGTGACGATGAAAAAGTTACGTGAAATTTTTGGGAAACACCGTGAATAATTTCGAAGAAAGAGGGTCTGTAGGTGATAGGCCCATAAGACCATTTACACCACCGTACATATGCCAATAGGATGTTACAGCTCGCCCATGACAACCCTGATTTTAATGAAAAAATCATAATGTGTGATGAGGCACATTTTCGTTTGATTGGATACGTGAACAAATAGAACAGTCAGTTCTGGGGAATGGAATGGGAACCCTCAAATTATTCAATAGTCACCTTTGCATCCATTAAAAATGACTGTCTGATGTACAATTTGTTTAGGAGGAATTATTGCACCTTACTTTTTGATTAAAATGTGGCATCAATAAGACGGTGCTGCATACAACTAGGATCACAATGAAATTACTGCGAGACCTCTTTCCACAACAAGTTATTTCAAGAAATGGTGATGTTAATTGGCCTCCACGGTCGCTTAATTTGACTGCCCCGGACTAAGTTTGTGGAAAACAGACAAACCAGAAATGCTTAAACACCTCAAAGGAAATATTCTTGATGAAGTTAATGTAATACCATGTGAACTATGTTAGACTGTAATGAAAAATGAGGTTAACATAGGCGGGTATTTATCTGATATTGTGTTCCATACATAATTGCCGACATTAAATAAATCATTTATTAGTATAAGATCCATTCTATTCAATTTAATCAAAAATTATAAACAAAGTAGTATACCTTTCCGGCGGACATCCGGTGTTTCTGCAGATATCGAACGGACTTACCATGATGCGTATTCGTTTTAGCCACAGTAAGTAAGTGATATGAAAAACATGCATTTGACTGTTTCTATTTCAGTAGAGTCATCCCTGCCACTGAGACGAAAATGAAGAGGTTATTGATACTGAACGCCATCAGTGTATTTACACTACTCGTTACTGAATGTCATAAAAACGATTTAAATTTATTTAATAACGGCAAAATTTATCTTGTGTGTTAACGAAACTATACAACTACATAAAATGGTTCAGCCACTCGTTTTCGCTAAAACTCTTTTACTTACTCGAACTCCATCTTTCTTATTGCTGTTCCAAACATTCATTGGTCCCAACTTTTATTTATTATTATTTAAATTATAAATGTTTACATTTATCCTAAAAATGATCGCAAATTATATTTAACAAATTTGCACAGTTTAGCTCAGAGAGTTCTTTAGTTAAACAATAACAATTGTTAGCTTTTATTTGCTATAAAATTCTCAAGATAATAGCTAATTATTTTCGATGGTGCCTTGTCTACGTTCGAAATTCCTTCAGCTTAGTTTGCAAAAAAAATTGTTCTTTAAATAGTAAGTTTCTTATCCTCTTTTTCCCCACCTGCCAATCTTGAAGAATCCTAAGCGGCAAGTTTTGTTCACTAACATTAATGCTAACTGATGTGCTAAAGGATGTGCATAAATAGTATTTTCCTCACTTCAGTGCTTATTTTGGAATCGTTTGAAATGGAACGAAATTGATTGATAGTTTTCTCACTCATTAAACCAAAAATCGCAACTGTTTTTCTTATTCTTTTTTCCCAATTTTAAGTTCTTTAAAAGAGGCATTTTAAAACAACTCACATATCTTAAACATGCTTTTATATATAAAAGATGAATGGGAAGCATTACATAATTTGTTTTTATGAATCGTGTTGTTTGTTTTAGTAATAATTAGTTGTTATTGTTGATGGATGTTTAATTTCATTTAATTCCAAATGTGCGTGTGGCACGCTTTTCTTTGGCGTTTCTCTTCTTTGGTTTTTATATTATGATTTTGTTGTGTCTTTTATAAAAAACCTGCCTTTAATTTCGGCCATCCTTTTGATCACAAATAGGGATCTTCCGTTTTTAATTGATAACTAATACTTATTTCGCAAAAGTTTAAAAAATTCTTAATCCGTTTCACTTGACATAAACTTATACATTAGATAAAGTTAAATTAATAACAAGTTATACAGAATATTATAATGCTGTATTTAATTTAAATTTCTTAAATGTCTAGTCCTGTAAAAAGTTATGTTAAGGACAAATATTTAGTTACTTAAGTGAACTTAAGATAAGGACAGTTAGTTTAAGTTCATTTACTTTTATTTGCTATGTTTAGTACTTGTCTATTCTTGTTTCAATCTAACTTATTGGAGGTTATTTCGCAGTTTAATTTATTACTAAAAATTAAAATAATAAATTTTTTCTATTCGAAAAAAAAGAGAAAAAGTTGGTTTTCTGAGGCAAAATAAAAACTCAATGAATAGTTTAAATCACATGTCATTAAATATAATTGTAATAATTTATTTTCAGTTTTAGTAGATGCATTTTTTTTAATAAATTGAAGCTCGTAACCCGTTTCTTATACAATATTGTCCGTTTGAATTTTGTATTTATTTATAACTTTTTCGCACAAAGTTTATTGAACTTATTTAGTTTGCAATCCAAAAAATGAGAAAAACATAAATTAAAATAAAAAATTATACATTTTCACATGTTTACTGTTCAGATCACGCACTTTCTTGTTTGCAATTTGAAGTGCCCTATATTCTGGAGCTCTTATTATTGTCAAGAGTGTGCAAAAAATTAAACGAAATATTAAAAATATTAAACAAAAATAAAAATATAGAATATTTAAGCCAAATTTGCCTTTAAAAAAACTGTTGGCCATGAATGGAGCTGATTGTTTTCTTTTGTGGCTTTAAGAACATGATTCAGATATGAACCCAAAAAGGTTTTTAACACATTTAATTTTGATGTACCACATCAAAAAGTCATTGTAGATGCATTTTAACCATTTTTGTTTTAATGGTTTTTTACGTTGTATTTATAGAGGCACACTGACAAACAATTTGCACTTAGTTTTGTGCGTTTATTTCGTTACGCACTCAATAGAGTTCACTGACTTGGTACTTGGTTATTACATTAAATGTTTATAATTTTCTTTATTGTGTTTAATATTTTTAAAACGCATTGCACAGTGATTTTTGTCAAACAAACTGCAAACTATTGCAAACAACTTCTAATCCAATTTTAAAAAAAAATGCTATAAATAAAGCAGAAAGTTATCTGTACTGCAAAGTAAATATCTTTTATTATTATTAAACAGAAGTTTTGTACACTCTTGCTTTTTGTGCTTTTTTTTCCATTTATAAGCGAATTAAATAGGGTGTTCAACTAGAAGTTGGTTTTCTAAAGCAAAATAAAACAAAAAATATAGATTAAGATGATTCAAATTCTTATTGTATTACGAAGGGAAAAGTTCGGCAATTGTATAAAAAATGATGTCTGGCATATGTCCACCACGGCCACGCTGACAGATGTCGATTGTTTCAGTAAGTTTTTAACCACTTTTTGTCAAAGTGCCGGTCCTATTTCGTTAATCAAACCACGGATATTGAGCTTTAAGGCTATGGATCCGTATAGACTCTGTCTTTAGTGTAGCCCCGCAAAAAATAATTCATTAGTGTTAAATCACACGATCTAGCTAGCCACTTAACTGCTAATTGTCGTGAAATTATGCAATCAAGAAATTTGGTTTGCAATAAGTTTATTGTTTCACTGGCTATGTGACATGTGCCATCGTCCTGTTAAAACCACATGGCGGTGATATCTACATACAAATGCGGCAATTTTGTTTGTCGATATGCCCTACCAAATAAAAATGGGTTTCGTCTGAAAAAATGATTTTTTCAGAAAAACCAGCCAGTTGTTCCTGAATGAATTGAGCGAATCTACGGCGATGTGAATAGTTGGTCGACTTCAATTCCTAAACTAGTTGAACCTTATAAGGCTTCAAAGTCAAATCCTTACGCAAAATTCGTCATGTGCTGGTTTTGTATAACCCCAATTGTTGACAACGTCAAGATATTGGAAAATTTAGAACTGCTTCAATACTGTGGCTTAAGGCTGCGATGTTTCCAGTTGAACGACATGGTCGAACACACGTTAATGTTCCCAAATTTTTTATCAAACCTGTCGAATATATTGTTACGTTTTTTCCTTTACTAAACGTTTTGTTGTGTTGAGTTCTTTTATTACAAAACTATAGAATGGTACCTTTACTACTTTAACGCGTAGAAGCTGCTTTGCTATCGATGTTGTCACTTCAACTAAGTTTATTGACCAACAGTTGGTGCGTATTTATTTTGTTTCGGGCGGTTCTTGCATATACAAGGCGCCTGTTCGGCTGTGCATTTTTTTGTTTTGTGGTAGTTGTTTTTGTTTTCTGTTTGTTTATTTTATTTCATTTCGTGGAATAAAGACACAATAGGTCGTTTCATTTACTTATTAGTAATAATTGTTTATTTTAAACTTCACTAATTATCTTCGTAATAATATTTTATTTTTTCCGCAAATCAATTACGAAGTTTTATTTTTTACCCTCTTACCGAATTAATGAGTTGGACAATGAAACATTTGTCGTCTTAAATTTGTTCTACTGTATCATTGTTTTTCCATATACAATTAAAAACCCTGAGTCTTGTTCTGAAATGGGCTATACGTTTTCTTCTATCAGCAATTTTTATAGTTCATGCCACTGTGCGGTTGCAGATGTTTGCAAAAGCATTGATTTGGAAGTGGATAGATACATAAATATGTTTAGTTGTTTCTTTATTGTTCAGTTTCAATTTTTATAATTATTATTACTTTCAATTCATACACAATAAATAGAAAATATATTTGTAAGTCTTATTTATTTCATCTGCGTGTAATTGCGAAAATGAATAAATGCAACTTTAATAAGGCATTAGAGTAAATTAATTTGCATATTTTATGGAATATTTTTGTTTGGAAATTTTATAATCCTGACCTAGATTCAACTCAATATATATTTAATAAAAGCTTGGCAAATTAGCTAAAACACTTATTATGCCAATATAATTTTTGAGAATTTTAACATTAAACTTAGCACATTTCCAATACAAAGGCACTTCTCCATAGATTACGAGTTTGTAAGTAGTTAAGGAACTGGTTTTCGATAAAATCATACAATAAAATTTAATTACTAAGTATTGATCTCATATTTTATTTATTTTATATTCGCCTACTTTTTTTGTAAAAAAAATGTGTTCGGGTGTTATTTCTTTGAAAAACTGAAATAACCTCAGAATTTCATGTGCTATTTACCAAAACAAAATGGCAAGTTAAAACCGTCAGAAACTTAGCTTTCGCTATTAATATTATTGTAGATACTGTTGTACATTTTCTGGTGAACTGTTTTACAATTTCTTTCGATTATCTCAAGTTTCAGATTTCGGATAGATGGTATTGTGATACCCACAGCAAAAGATGAAATACACGTAGATTATATTTCACTAATATTGTTCTAAATAAACCGCAATCAAGAAATATAAAAGATGGAAGCAATTTTAGCTTAGCTAATAGTGTTTGTTTAATTGGAAAATATCCTGTTCATCTAAGAAATTCTTGGCAGTTTTTGAAATTTACACTAAATTTAACTGTAACTTCTTTCTTCGAGAGAAATGTTGTGTATGTGTGTGGGCTAAATTTCAAATTACGGCGGAAAAATAATGACAAAAACACCAGGGTCTTGAGAAATTCTTCTAAATACAATCTAGCTCCTTAAGTGCAGAGGATACTGTTCACACTTTCAGACTTCTAAAATACTTTTTATAGACTTGAAAAGTGGGGTCTCTCTAAATATTTATCTTCGAGGTGCAGTTATCTGGATGTAAATGATTTCAATGTATTTGGAATTGCTGATTTTTTAGTAAAATATCTCGTTTCTATTCACACATAAAAACCATTCCTGCCTTTTTAGGGTTTTAAAAATCGTAATTATTTTGGAAAATAATAGTGCCGATTTGCGAAACTTTTCTACAGTGAGCATTTGAAATGATGGTATGTTTTTAGGATTATTTGCTATTTTTTGGCAATGCATTGTACCAGAACTAGGAAATTACTTATGGAAAGAAGGGAAGAGAGAGCAGTGTTTGCGGAAACTCGGTTTGAATTTTGTTACATTGAAAAAGGCAGAAAAGATCTCTCGAAGGAACCGTACTGATAGAAAACAGATTTTCCTTGTAATGCGTAGTGCGATTCACTGGCCAATCAAGCGCAAAACACGGAAACAAGTTCCCTAATTTCTCTAGAGCATTTACAATTGCAGCTACGATAAAACATTGTAGCTACGATACAATAGGTGAATATAGATGGTATAAATAGTACGAAGATCGGATGGAGTGAAGTATCTCTTACACCGTTTCAGAAAACCAAGGCACTTGAAACCTTCTTTAGAAACCTGAAAAATGTGCTTAGTACATCAGACATGACACTGAATTTTCAAGCCAAGAACCTCAAGAGCTTCCAATTCTTTAACATTCATATCACCCATAATTAAAGATGCGACTTCATTTCCAAACACACATCTACGCATAAGCATGCAGCATTAAGTCTTATGGGCATTAAAATCGACTATATTCGGTGATTGTTGCGAGATCGTGACTGAAAGTATCATTCATATTCTACCTTTTGGAACCTACCTCCAACTGGTTCGGTCTATTACTGAATGACAAATGCTGCTGTCATCTGCGAAAGAGTATATAGATTTGAAAGAGTATGAAGATTTGATTTAGAAAAATAGGATATAGGGTAGGAGAAAGAACGGGGTCGTATGATGAAATCCCATTTATAACAACTCGTCGCGCAAGTCCTGAGAAGACTTGAAATAAATCTCTCCCCGAAATGCGTGATAAATTTACATCTGTATCTAGCTGTGTAAGCCCTAAACAGACGGTGGATCATACCACTGTGGATGAAATGTAGCATCATCCTCGCCTTAGAAGGCCTTCAGATAGGTATATCCTCGTCACTCTTAGTTGCAACTTCAAAAACGGGCAGCAGGCCGCAGCCTTCACTCCAGAATGCATGACCAATCATGCTCACTGGACCTGGACCATTCACTGTGTTCATTGTAAATGATCCGACCCACACAACTCAAACGAGGGCCTCGAAACCATAACCACCACGATACTCCCGAAGGGCCAATCTCAACAAGAGAGAAAATTATTTGCAAATATACCAGCCAAGAGTTTAGCTTTATCAACCGGTTCAGTGAATATTTGGTCAATCTTTAAAAGAGTCCAAATTGAGGAATTAGAATTATTCCTTACCCTTTTAACAAATGAGTGAACGCTTTTGCTACCCTGAGGAGTAGCAAGAACTTTGGCACGAAGGCGCTCGTCGTAGAAATTCAGTATCTGCGTTTTTGTTTCTGCGCCATATACTTTATGCCTCCTCTCTTGATCTGGCTGCATTTTTGCACGTCTGATTAAACCAAGACTTTGATCTGGCTTTAAGCGAAATTTATTTGGACAGAATTAAAGTTCTCATTCCAAAAAAAAATGATGTTTGCAATCATTTCTGGCATGGCATTATTGTCCAAAAAACATCTTGTTCTTATCGGGGCATTAGCCTCTTACCGGTGCTTGGTAAAGTGCTGGAGAGGATGATGGTGTCGGGACTGATGGAGGCCTACGGAGCGGGTTTCTCTGGGCACCAGTTTGGTTTTGGGGAAGAACGGTCGGTGGGGGGTGCCTGGGGGCAGGTTGGGGGTCGTGTGGGTGCTTCAGGGGGATATGTCCTTGGGATTTTTGTCGATTTTAAGGGCGCCTTTGACTATTTGTTGTGGGATGGGATCTTTGGGGGATTGGGGGGTATGGGGTGTAGGGGACTTCCTTTGTGGAGGAGTTACTTCCAGCATCGTAGGGCTTGTTTGGTAGGAGCTAGTGGTGAGGTGTGGAGGAGTGTTTCCCGTGGCTGTCCTCAGGGTTCTATCTGTGGTCCATATTTGTGGAATCTCATGATGGATCCTCTACTGGGGCGGCTCAGCGCCTCTTTTGGTGTATGTGCATATGCTGATGACCTGCTTGTTATGGTTGAGGCGCGATCTCTCGCCTTGCTTGAAGCAGGGGCTGGGGAGGCTATGCGCATTGTTAATGCATGGGGCGATAGTGTAGGTGTGCAGGTCTCACTGCACAAAACTGCGATGATGTTGCTTAAGGGCTATTTGTCGCAGAGTCGTCACCCCAGTGTTCGGGCTGGTGGCTCATATTTGAGGTACGTGACCCAGGTTAGGTATCTTGGTATAGTGGTAGGTGAGAGGATGCGATTTAGGGCACATTTGACGTATGTGAGGAATAGGCTTGCTTCTGTTGTTGGTCAGGTTAGGCGCATTTTGAGGAATGATTGGGGTCTGAGTAGGCGGGCAGTTCGTACCATATATGACGGCCTATTTGTCGCATGTGCGGCCTTTGGTTCGTCGGTGTGGTATGAATATGCTATGAGGGGTGGTAGGGCTGAGGTGCTGTCTTGTCAGAGGACCATGATGCTGGCTTGTATGCCAGTTTGTCGAACGGTCTCTACAGACGCTCTTCAGGTGTTATTGGGCGCCCCACCGCTTGATCTTGAGGTGATACGGCGTGGTATCGCCTTTAGGATCAAGAGGGGGCTGCCACTTGGCGGCATGGATTGGGTCACCAGTGCCGAGGTTTATGGTCTTTGTTCTCTGCAGGTGAAAAGGTTGTTGTTTGATCGACTTATTGATAGGTGGAGGGCAAGATGGGCTGAGTCGGATAATGGTAGGGTTACTTATCAATTTATTCGTAGGGCCGATTTTGTGCGCGAGCGTCCTGGTTTTGGTTTTGGCCTCTGTTTGGGCTATCTACTAACGGGGCATGGTTCCCTCAACGCATTTTTGCATTCGAGGCGCTTGGCTAGCGCCCCGCAGTGTAGTTGTGGTGGGGGAGTTGAGGATTGGAAGCACGTTCTCACTGAATGTGTCTTCTATGCTGGTTTTAGGGATTTGGAAAGCATGGGTATCTTCCGTTCCGGGGATACTTATGATTTCAGTAGGGCTTTGGAGTGTTCTGGGACGATTGGTAGATTAGAGGAATTCGCTAGGGAGGTTTTCAGGAGGAGACGTGCTAGGGGTGGTGGCTGATTTGTGTGTTGTTTTGCCGGTTGTTGGGTGGCTAGTCCCGAACCATTTGGGGTTCAACTAGAAGTGGTCTTTTGTGACTGCGAAGTCCGACCGGAGACTATAATCTGGTACCACGGGTGTCAGGTGCCCCTGGAACTTCGGTTCCAGCCTGGCAGTTGGTTGCGGCCCTTCGGGAGCCTCGTGGTGGGTGTGGTTTAGACCCAAATGCGGGGAGAGCTCAGGCTCGGTGCGGAGTTGCATTGCAACCGGGTGCCGTGACCCATAGATCGGAAGGAATTTTAGAAAGGCTCCGCTCCTCACCAAGGGGAAAATTATGTCCAAATGCATAATTTTGAATTGGTTCCCATGTGTATGCATGGAGCGTTGGTGGACGCGTGTATTCACCCGGTGTTTAGAGCACTGTGGGGTAAGGCCTTCGGGCAGGTACCCACATTAATCTGATTCACATTCTGTCCAAAAAACATAGTTTCCAATTAATTTGCCTAAATTTGTTGAGTTCATCCCAATTCTCATAAATATATTTTAAACGTTTAGTACCTAATTTCGAAACGTCGTGAAGTGCTGAATATGAAAAGAGGCGGAAATGGTGAAGTGATCGAAATTACCGAGAGGCGCACAAACCCTAATTTTATACTTTTGTGGGTGTGAAGTTAGAAAAAGGTCGAACGTATTACTGTGGTAGCCTTCAACACAAGGAATGTGTGTTGGTTCATTCACTAATTCTCTAATTTCACTGTTCGGATAACTTTCGAGAATCTTCGATATGGGTTTGGAAAGAGAATCGAATCCAGCTAACGTTTTATCCCTTTCCGCGTTTGGATTTCTGTATAGAAACCTGAAATGCAAAAGATGTGAACTGATCCTGAATTTAACCCAGAGGGAGCTAAATTCAGGGTCATATGTATCTAATGGTTGCTGGCACTGGTACACAATATTTACAATGCAAGGCCCCGATGGAAAATAAAAAGCGACAGTAGGATCATTATTTTCAGACACCTGAGTATTACATAAGACTAAAATATTAGGTAGATGGAGAGAAATGTTAACATATACAGAGAAAAAATTCGGCCTTAACCCGCGTATATATCAATTTTGAACCGCTCTGTCATAACAACAAATAAAAATTCAAATCAGACCGTCTATTTGCTATATTGCGACCAGTGCAATAACCTTAACTTTTTGAACTACTTAGTGACTTTAGCAAAATTTAAATTTCAACAGAAAGGGAAACAAGTACAAATTACACCTAAAAGGGTCATAAACGCCCCGATCTGGTGCCCTTTTCTGTTGAAGCGGCCCGTTGTGCCATCACTCTTCTCTTCTTCTCTGTTTTTTCTCTGGCTTGATCTTCGTCCGACAAGAGGTGCCCCTTTCTTTTTTCTTGCGTTTTCTTTTATTTTCACACAAAGCGGTTAATTATATTATAATGTATGTTATATTCATATTATTTTTATTATATTATACACAATGATTCTTTTATTGATTTGGTTCAAAAAACACATTTAGTCAATCACAAGAAAAAATGAAATACAGCAAAGCAATAATAACGACAAGCATTTTATTAATAATGTATTCAAGAGATAAATAACTCATTCAATTCTGGATGGCTATTTAGTGAAATATTTACTTCGACAACACAGCTGTTATGCATATTGAGAAAAAAATTCGGTACTTTACGTTGGTCATACGTAGAGACTGTGAACAGTATAGATGCGCTGTTTAAAGGCACAGTATGCTAAAAAACATTAAGTCTAGCAAAAGGAACTGAATGCTGTAGGCTGCGTAAGTTGGTTAAATTTAGTCTAAAAGTTCTTTTATTTGGGTACGGTTTTCCGTCGACCCTCGTCAAATTTGGTTTGTGAACAAACCGGTTTCGGCTGTTTGCCATCTTCAGTGTTCTTTTCGTACTAGTTCCATTCAATTGACAGCTGTGTTTATATAGTTCGTCTTGTTCGTGTTTCCCTTCGTGTTATTGCGTTCGTCACTTTCTCTCTTTTTTGCCTGTATCTCTCTCTCCTTTTTCGTTTGTCTCGTCTTACCTAATTTGTCGCTCCCTTTTTCATTCGTCTTTCTTCCTAACTAAATCCTTTGACGATCATACTTGTTGTCCGTTTGTGTTTATGTTCGAACCTATTGCGTTTTTTTTTTTATGTGAAATAATAATCTGTAATTGCACGTTTATGATGTTCCTTATTGCTTTGGTCTTGTGCACCTGCGTAACGTGTTTGTAATGTTTGTTTTCTTGTAAAAATGTTTTAATGGTTCAAATATTGTGTCCGAAGCAGTGTTTATTTCTTCATTTATTATTCCTCCGTCAAATGTTTTCTGTTTGTAAATTTCCATGTTTTCTAATACATTAAGTCTCCTTCCTTTGTGCTGTGTATGAAGCAGTTTAACCGTTGTTTTCATATGTCCTGGTGTTCATTTGTTGTTGAATAAATGGTTCGCAAAATTTGATTCCGGAGTTGATTTTGTTTCCCGTTATAGTCTCTAATGTGTTCCCTAAATCTGGTCTTAATTTTTCGTCCTGTTTGTCCCATATAGCTATAATGGCATGTACAAGTTAATTTGTACGCTTCTTGTTTATCCAGTGTATTCGCGCCGGTTGTCACATCTTGTAGTATCCTGCCTAGGTTGTTTCCTGTTCTGAATGCGGTATTGATGTTGTGTCTCCTAAAGAATTCTGCCAGTTTGTATGCTGATCTTCCCATATATGTTAATGTAGCCCATTTTTTTCTCTCATTCTCCTGTTCTTTGTTCGTTCTAATTTGTTTCTTGATGTTATCTACGAGGCGCTTTTTGTATCCGTTGTTTTCCGCTATGGTGTATATTGTTTCTATTTCCCTCATATACATTTTCCGTGTTAGTGGCGTTCTCTCGAGTCTTGTTATTAACTGCCTGATTGCTGCGTTTTTGTGTTGCTGGGGATGATTTGATGAGTTGTGTATTATTGTGTCATTGATGTTGGTTTCCTGTATATTTCATATTCGATTCTGTTCGAGATTATGTTCCTCTTGATCCAGATAATTAATTCTCCCCTCCTCTTCTTTTTCCATTGTAAATTTCATGTTCTTGTGCCCTCCATTCACGAAATCCAGAATTTGCCCATCGTCATTTCCTTATAGTATACATATGATGTCGTCGACATATCCTGCATAGAATATTACTCCGAAATTGATTTCTAACTCCTTTACGTATTCTTCTCCTAAGTTCTGCATAAATACTTCCATGAGGGTGGCAGATGTTGGATTTCCCATCCCTAGTCTTATTGTTTGTCTATATATATTATTGTTAAATTTAAAGTAATTCTGTTCTAGTGTCGCTTTCAGTGTGCCTGTAAGTTGTATTGCCAGTTCCTTGTTCTCCGTTTTGTTTTCTACTGTCTTATGAACAATATTTAATGTATCCATTACCGGAATTGATGGATACAAGTCCTTTACGTCAAAAGAGACCAGTTTTGTGTTCTCCTTTATTTTTACATTCTCCAGTTTATCAATCAGTTCTGTAGTGTTGGCTATTGTATGCCTATATTCCAGGTCTAAGGTGTCTTTGAGTATTGTTTTTAAATATTTTGAAAGTTTGTAGCCTAGTGCAGATTTGTAATTAATTATGGGTCTCGTCGTTGTGTTTGGTTTGTGTATTTTTGGTAGTGCTATCATAAATGGTGCGGATGGATTCATCATTGTTAATGTGTGCGATATGTCTGGTTTTATTATCCTTGTTACCTCCTTAATTTTCGTTTGGTATTCTTCCGTAGGATCTTTACCACTTCTCTTGCACTTAGAGTCTTGCGTTTCCCTTGTCTGCTTTTGTGACTAAGATGTTGTTCGCTTCCAGTTTACGTATTAGTTTCCTAATTGTACTGTGCTCACCGTTTAAGTGTTGTAGACTTGGCCTCCTTATCTGTTATTTGTTTGCAGATTTGCCTGGCTTGCTCCTGTTCTTCGTTTGGGATCATCACTATTGCTACTTCTGTGTCCACAATGGTTTGTTCTATTTCCTTTTTCTTATTGTTTTCTGTTATGTTGTGTTTTAATCCCTTTTCCAATAATTGAGCTTCTTGCCTGCTGATGGTGACCTCTGTTAGATTCAAAAATCTAGGGTGGAAATTGTTGTCTTCGCGCGTTTTGTTGTTTGTTGAATGTGATAGTGTCTCGAGTTTCCTGTTTAAAGTTGCGTATTTTTGTTTTATTGTTTTCGCGTTTTCTGTTCGTATTTGGTCTACTGTGTTCATGAGTACGTCGGTTGGGAATTGTTCTGCTAGTTTAAGATGAATGTCTAGTATCTCCGAGTTCGTAATTTCCGTTTTGGCATAAAGGTTTCTGATTTCGAATTTCACAAAGTCCCTTTGTGGTCTTTCTATTGTCTTCCTGCTCGCTGTGGTGTTGCTTCTAATCTGTATTTTGGCATATTTTGGTGTAACATTCGATACGAGGCATTGTTTGTTGAACCAAATATTTGCCTTTGTTGTCATAACTTTTAATTGCGTCGTTTGTAAATTGTTATCATTCCAATTGTGTCTAAATTGTAGGCCTGACAGGCATTTTCCGATATGTGCTTAGATTTTATGACGGGGCTAAAACTACTTTTATTTGGGTACGGTTTTCCGTCGACCCTCGTCAAATTTGGTTTGTGAACAAAAGTATTATGAGTACAAATTTACCCAGTGCCACTATAAGAATCGCAAGACAAAAGAGACGAAGATAATATAATTTTGACGTGCTTTACTTTTCATTGAAAATAACCGCTGTTAATAAAATTGAAAACGTAATTAAAATAAAAGGGAACAAAATATACAAGAGCTAGAGAGCTTGGGCTGTATACGCGTAATTTATAAGTCTTCAAATAGCACTACCTATAAAGAAAATTCGCAAGTTCAACGCCGTTGAACAAATAACATTCCAAAACCTTATTAACTTAATATTTATAGCGATCATGGGCACACAATTTAATCCAATTCAACTACATTTTCAGATATGCTGATACCGCATGTATACATGCGTGTACATATATATATAAATATTTATAGGAATATGTATCAATATTTCTCATTCTTCTAACAAGTCGGAATGTCAATAATGAGCCTGAGGCATGGGTATGTTAGTTTTTTCTAATTAATTCTTCAAAAATAAAACGTTATATTTTGAACAATTATAGTTAGTAATAAACAGCCGTATTTTGTGGTAAGCTTCATCCATACTTACGGTTCAACCAGTTTGTTTAAATATTTCGATATTTTCTTTTCCTGCGCCAAATGATAAAATAAAAAATACAGTCATGTGAACTTCTTTGTCTTTTTACTGAATTTCTAAACTTAGCAACAAACATGATTTAATACCATAATTTTTCAGCAATAAAAATTAAAGAAAAATTGTTGAATAATGTATGCACAAAGACAGCTTAGAGTGCACCAGTATACCATTTCGGTTTCAGATGTCACCTGCGGCATGGTGCCATCTACAATAGTCTTTATTATATCTCAAAGCAGAAAAAGTATATCAAAAATAGATCAACAGTCAAAACCAAAAAAACAACTTACTCCACAAAAATACAACAAAGTACTTGACACAATTTACACTATAGCTCAAAATAACTGCTACAAACCCACTACTATCAGAAAATTTCTTAGACAATATAACACTAAGAATGGGAATAAAAAAGACAAAGAGACAGCCGATGCAACATGACGGCATACTTTTTTACAGAGAAGGTTTACACATGACATTAAAAACCAGCAAAATTCTGAGACATATTCTGAGGACATCTGCAGAAACAACTGACAAATTAAGTTCCAGCGGAGTATACAGACTAACTTGTACCTGCAAACATACTTATATAGGACAAACTGAATGAACACTAAAAACAAGATTTACAGAACACATACGCTCATACAAACGAACAAGAGAAGACTCCAACTTTGCATTAAAACTTGACACTCCGGACACAAACCAAGGGAAATAGATGAATGTATGATATTACTACATCCTAGGAAAAAAAGGACGAAGATTAGACATTTTTGAAAATATGGAAATCTACAAAACAACAATTTTTAACATTATAAACGGGCCGGTAAACACCTGCTCAGACATAATTTTTACACCACTAAAACTACTCATACTCTCGAGCAAACGGACGGACACACACGCCTGGATAATAATAAAAGACGGAAATATTAAAATATTAGCCACCCATAAAGTGCATTCTACTTATATGACTAGGTACGACCTTAGTGAAAGATCTACACTAAACACTAACTCACCAGTACAGTTTAGAACACGGCTTGAGAATGATCTCGTCGAAAGCACTCGCCGTTCATACCGAACAAACAGCCAGCAAAGACGGAAAGAAATCAGAACAGTATTCAAAACCAATTTTGTCTAAGATTTTATATTCATTAGCTTTTCACCAACAATTCATTAAGTAAATTGTACCGGTTTATCATTTTTCGTTTCAGCAAATCATTGCTTAAATCGAATAATGAACTTGTAAAGGAAAGACAGATTTTAATCCCTTCTGTTTAAATTTAAAAATATTAAAGATAAGAAAAAATAATTATCAATAATTTCTTATTTTATTTAAAAGTAATATACATGTTATAGATGAAGAGAAAGTAGACAAAAACTACGCAAACGATAAGGATAAGGAATATTAAAAAAATAAATATGAAAAATGTTGATTTTGTTTTCAGAAAAACAACAACAGTAATCAAAAGGAAACAAATAAGAGAAAATATTTTAGTACCTATTTTTTTTTCTTGGCGAGATATGATTTAAAAACTTAAACAGAACAGAAATTTAAAAAAAATAATTTCTTAAGAGTGTTGTCACACACACACAATACTGTTAGCTCTGCCAGAAAAACAAAAGGTATTTTAAATGCCTTTGAACTGCGTTGTCTTTTGGTTTATTGTTTCTTTTAAAAAGGTATTAAATAGCAGCAAGGGTGATGTCAATGTGACTCTTAAATTCTTTAAAGACAAATATCTTCCACTTTTAAGTATTTCTAAATATTCTGGTGTTTTTTATAGAGGTAGAAGAGTTTAAATTCCCCTCACTTTTTAACTGGCAGCCATTTATTTAGCTTTTAAGTGATGTAGGTTTAGTTTGTTTTTCAACATGAATAGACTGCCGCCTGAACAATAAAAAATTTTTGTAAATGAATTACGTTTGCTGAAAAGCTCACTTGTCAATGAACACGTCAATAAAAAAAAAACTGCCCTGTTTGTGATGATAATAGTCAAGTACATGTGGAGACATCGATACATCCAGAAAAACTGACTTCGATAACCGCATAATTCCACATTTCGGACCCGCGTATTAGGGTTTAAAACCGTATGATTTAACAAAGCTAGACTATATATTCTGTGGAGATATGTGAAGTTGCTAGTTTAAGTCAACGTTTGTTGCGTTATTGCCGATTTACGACACACAAATGTTAGAAAAAGTTATCGAAAATAGCACTTTCAGAATACACTACGTCCAAACTAGCCATGGCGGTCATAGACCGAAGTCATATTAAAATTATAATGGCAGAAAACTATCTTCCGAATAAAGTAAAATCCATGTCAATTTAAAAATTTATCGCTGTTTTATTGAATTTTCAAAGCACCGTACATATTTAATAAATTTAGCTGTATTTTCTATCTTGCTGTAAAATAAGTAACATGTATAACATCGTTAATTAATTTCTACGTATAAAACAAACAAAACGATTACTGTTATATACATAAATTAAATTTTCTCTCGTCCAATTAAAATAGAAATCAAGCAGGGTCTGTAAGATCAACTTAAATATATAAATTTTATGCTTATGAAAAAAGAATCCGAGCGTATTGTAATCATCATTTTCAGTCAACTTCTGTTCAGAGCTTTTTGATATACATACAGCAAAAATTGGCCCGAGAGGCTTTCTTGATCATTTTAGGTAAGTAATAAATTAAACATCATTTGTATCAGGTTTTATGTTACTTAATTCTACAAGCAGATTTGTAAACAGCTTACAGGATTTAATTTAAGATCAAAATGGGCGAAGAACAAATAAGGATGATTTTAGTGGTTAATGAACTGATTTCAGACTACGGCGATTTCAGAATGTGATTATTCGGTTGAAGTACAATTACACAGAGCAAGAAAACGATTTGAGTTATAAATCGGAAATTTTTATAACCTCTAGTAACTTTGATCGATAAGCTGGAACGAGAATTCAAATTGATAGTCATCGGAAAGAACTCCTCAATTAATGAATAAATGAAGAAGAAACATCCAAACTAAAATGAACTCTAGTCCTACTAACGAAAGCATTGATATCATAGATAAAATGTGAGTGCTGCAAGGGAACAAACAAATGTTTAGTGGTGAAATTTTACGTATTTTATTCTAATGGATGTATCTGAAATGAATTCCTATAGTATATATATTTAAAATAAATTGTCCCCAAAATTAAGCAGGGAAAAATTTTTTGAAGCTTTGTCACAAGACGAGCAATATTAAAGAATTTACCAATACTAATGAGACAAATACATTCAGAAATAATAAAATTGGATAACTCTAGATGTGTAACAACAATTTTAGGTTCCTGCTTGTATTTTTTCTTCAAGAAAAATCCCAAAACTTGATAAAAGTGCCCTAATACTGCAATTTTTACTAAACTTAAATTACATTCTTTATACCTTGTATAGCTGGGAGTAAGTATACATGTTTCGTATTTTGACTTAAATATACGAAAGCATTTTACTCTGAAAATAAGAAATTCACTAAGCTTAAAAAAACAAAAACACTGCAACAACAAATCCCCAAAATATTTAACCGTAGAAACAGATTTTCTTGAAACTTTTACAAAAGATTGAAATGTGGAAATTTTCTATGCCTCTTTAAAATTTTCAATATACAATATCTTTATAAGTAAATATGTATATAGCAAAGTCTGTGGTTAAAATAGGGTCTCTCAACGATGGACTAGAGCAGTGATGGCTCGCGAGAGGTTTCAATCCGGCCCGCCGAGCGTTTTTCAAAAAAAAAAAAAAATTAATCACCCATTAAAAAATTATTCCCAAAAAATAAATTTTCATTATGTTTTAAAAAAGATATAAATTGACAATTTTAGCAAAAAATGCGATGTTTTCATATTATATTGTGTACAAACTGCGTAGTTTTCTGGGAAATATTGTACACGCAAGACAACAACAACTTTCTTATACAATATTCCAAGAAGAAACTTAAAAAGCATGAAACAAAAACAACTAATATAGACCTATTGTTTTGTGTCCAAACTGCGTAGTTTTCTAGGAAATATTGTACACACAAGAGAACAACGACTTTCTGATGCAATATTCCAAGAAGATACATAAACATCATGAAACACTAACAACTAATATAGAAAACTGAACGTATAACATAACAACAACTATTATATGTGAGATCTAGAAGATTCTTGAATATTCGAGACAATATGCGCAACAAATATAAAAGGGCCAGCGGTGGATTAATCAGCAATCAGTAAAAGTGTAAATCTCGTGACGTAAAGAATAAATTGTGAAGTAAAATTATAAAGTTGCCAACGTACAGTTTTATTTGTGTAATTAAAATAATAAAGTGTATTATAAATACCCCCATACATGTCAATCGAAAATAGAAAGAGAAAAATTGATTCGGAATATCGAGTATTTCAACAAGAGTGGACATACTATTTGTCTTATCTGCCAAGAACCGGTAGCTGTACTAAAAGATTATAATCTCGCTAGGCACTTTAATTCAAAACATCTTGGGTCGAAGTACTATAAAATGACAGATGAAGACAAGAAAGTTCATTCAGAGGAATTGAAAAGATAAATATCTAGTCAGCAAATGTTTTTTAAAAATCAACGAAGTGTCCAGCGATCCTCTACGTTAGCTGGTCACATTGTTGCCTATAAAATAGCAAAAAGTAACAAACCTTTTTCTGAAGGAGAATTTATTAAGGATGTGTTAATTAGCATTGGAAAAGTATTATTCCCAGAAAAGGTAAAAGATTTCGAATCTATAGGGCTGTCACGTAGAACGGTCACAAAAAGAATTGAAGCGATTTCTTCTAATTTAACCAATCAACTCGATGGACGTTGTAAAAAGTTTAAGTATTTTTCAGTCACTATGAACGAGAGTGTTGACAGGAGTGATAAAGCCCAACTTCTAATTTTTATCAGAGGAGTCGATCAAAACTTTGTAATAACCGAAGAACTTGCTTGTTTGAGATCTTTGAAAGGAAAGACGACAGGAAGAATAATTTATGATGAATTTAGAGAGGGGATGAAATCTCTTAATTAATTTCCAAATTAATTAATTTAACAACTGATGGAGCACCTAACATGGTGGGAAAAAATACGGACTTTGCAGGAGTTTATAAAAGTTAGAATCCTGAAAGCGAAACAATTTTTTACAATGTATAATCCACCAAGATGTTCTTTGCAAGGCTGCCTTAAATATTAACCATGTACTTAATATTATTTTAGAATTAATTAATACCATTCGAGCTCGAGGTTTATTACATCGACAATTTCAAGAGTTTTTATCGGAAGTTGATGTACTTTATTACACCTGGGCTGAGTTGTGGGCATGCCTTCTCGAGAGTTTGGAGTCTTCTCGAAGAAATTAAAGTTTTTCTAAAAACCAAAACTGAAATTTGGGATGAGTGGGAAATATTGTAGAATAAGAATTTGTGCATCGAGTTTGCTTTTTTCACGGATTTACTCGAGCACTATAATAAACTGAAGAAGAAGTTACAGGGAAGAAATCAATTTATAGATGAAACTTGGGGCAGTTTGAGGTCGTTTAAAACTCAATTGTTTATATTTTCTAAATGTTTGGGAAAAAATGATTTGACTCATTTTCCAAGACTTAATTCTTTGAGGCCTGTGAGTGAAGAGAAGTTAAAAGTCTTTTCACAATCTTTATTAAAACTGCACTCAGAATTTGAGGCCAGATTTGCTGACTTTAAAAAAATCCAACCATGTTTAGATATTTTTTCAATGCCTTTTAAGGTTAATCCTAAGAATGTTCCATCTGATCTAGAATTGGAAATTATAGAATTGCAATGTAATAATAATTTAAAACAGCTATTTTTAAATACCGATAAGCTTAACTTCTATAAATCCTTACCAAAAGATGAATTTCCAAAGCTAATTAATCAATGTGTGCTTCCTCATATTTATGTGAACAGGCCTTTTCAGTAATGAAATGCAGAAAAAATTCAATAAGAAACCGATTGTCAGGCGAGAGTCTATTTAATTTTGAGGAAATTAAGTCAAGTCAGAAACAGATCCATGCTTCCCATACATCTGGAAAATCTTAAAATCATAATAAACCGTATCTTATAAAATTTTTATGTTGTTTTAAAATATTAAATAATAAATATATAGCTTAAACCAAACTTTTAATTGAACAGCAAACCCATAGTTTTTTAATGAATGACCCTTTATGTTTTTTTTTTAATTTAATGGCCCGCCGCAAGATTTTTTTTAGTTTATTGGCCCGCCACCCAAAAAGTTCGCCCTTCGCTGGACTAGAGCTAAGCTAGTTATTGATTTTTTTAAATAATTGCGGCCTTTGCCGTACTGCAAAAATATTTCCAATTCCAACTGGGACTATGGGTTGCCTCTGACCGCTTCTAAAATGTATTGATTACTTTCATTTCTCATCAACCCATATAAGTAAGAGACGTCGTAAGACGCCATCAATCTCTAACCCCTATTTGTGTCGTTATTTTCAATTTAATTTGCTTAAATTGATATTGGTGTCATCTGTCCATATAAGCCACAAAACAAAAATAAACCATTTTGGTAAGACTTTTTTTTTAATATATACTCTTCATTCAAAAAATGTCACTAGTCAGCAGTTCCCCATGGTTCCAAGATTGCTTGAATATCAAGTCCTAGTGAATCCTTTTTTAAATTATATTTTTTTTCATGAAATTTCTTTGGTAAGTAGTTAATACACGCCCCGTACACTACTCGATAGTACAGATATGAAGCAGGTTGTATAGAAATAGAGATAAATAGAAAAAACAATATTATAAATAAGAGTCAGAACATGGCCATATTTCAATACTCAAAAATTAATTTGAAATATTTCAAATGTTTAAAAATAACTGTTTTATTAAATTTAGTTATTTTATAGTCTGTCTTCTGATCTACCTACAAGATATTTATCGATTGTATTATTGTTTCTAATTGCACAATTTTAATATTTTTTTTTTTTTAGTTTTTATATCTACTCATTTCCTGGAAAATTATCATCATAAAATATTTTATATATTTTAATTTTATGTGCACTATTCGTACCTATTTCATTCTAGCTATTGTTAATACTGCTAAAACTTTTTATCCATGTTTATGGATCACTTAATTTTTATGCCTTCAAAATACATTATCATAAATATTATTATGTTAACGTTTCATAAAAACTGCAAAAGTCTAGCAGTAAACACAAAACGACAAGAAAAGAAGACGGAAATTGTCTGCAGCAACATTATACGTTACTTAACACATCACGCATCCTGCTGTGAATAGCTGTTTTGTACACTTTTTATTTCAAATCATATTTACTGGCAAAAATTCCCGAACTGATTAAGGAGCAAAAATTATATTTTAAATTCTCTTTAAAGCTTCTTTAGATGAGAATAAAAAACTTGTAAATACATTTTGTAGAAATTTTTTTATGGTTCCAAGCATAAAATCGATGTTGGCACAATTTTTGCACTCATCGTATGAAAATAATTATTGTAAAAGTCATATTTAAAAGGTTTATAGTTAAAACTCCAATAATCATTAAAAGATATCTGTTAAAAAACAGCAGTTAATGTATTTAGAAAATATAAAAATTAGACTAACCCGTGCCTATTAAAAATTATGTGGCTAAATAAAGCGTAAATTTTAAAGATTTTCATGAGCACACCCCAGCTATCAAATTTACCGGTTTACTTTTTCTAATATATGGAGTGCACTGCGCGTTTACTGAAGTTACGAAATTTTAATTTAATTTGTATTTTTTAGTCTCAAAGTTGGTTTTGTGGGGGCTGAAAGTAAACGTTACTTACGGATTTAAAAAGCTGCAATTGCTTTTGTTGTTTTCATTCGTCGTCTAAATGCAGGCCATCAAGACCTCTACAGTCAATAAAGAATATTTAAAAATGGGAGCAGCAACAAAAATCAAATGCTTCCAATTTTATCCTATTATAATTTTAGAAATTGAAAAGATTGTAATTTTAAGATCTTTGTTGTTTTAAATGGTCAAAGATAGATTGCAAATAATGCAAATAAATCTCTGTGCTCACTAATATATATGTTTAAAATCTTTGTACATTTAAAATTTTGAATGTTCTTCTATTTCGAGTTTTATCTATCCGTGGTTGGTGCTTTCCAATTTATTAAGGGAACTTCAAAATTTTGGCAGCCGTTCACTACGCTAAATTTATGTTTGTTTCATCAGCTATTGATTATGGCGCCATTGACTTCATGGTAGGGTGAGGGTGAAGGTAAAGCTAACAACCCTGAAAATGACCGCCCAAATGCAGTTTGTTCTGCACTTTCAAAAGTGATGACCTGCAGTCCAACAGATTGCTTAACGACCGACAGTATGGTTTTCGTAGGGGGCGCTTTGCGGGTGACTTTCTGGCTTTCCTGTCGGAACAATAATGCAACTCCATACATCATTTCGGAGATATTTCCAAAGCGTTTGATAGAGTGCGCTCTGATTCACTTCTGTCAAAACTTGTTCCTCCTAGTGTCGGAGATAATTTCTCCCGATCTATAAAGGGTTTTCTCAGAAATCGCACTGTACGAGTTGCTATAGATGAGATTTCATCAGATGAAGTCAACATTACTTCAGGGGTTCCGCAAGGGTCCGTTCTTTCTCCGACCCTATTTTTTCTTTTTCTAAGTTACCTTCTTTGTCAAACTTTTAACCCCATATACTCTTTCGCAGATGACAGCGAATAGATCGAACCTATTTTAGGTGAAGGAACGTGAATAATCCACTCAACCATAATCTTGCAACAATCTCAGAATGGGATCGTGTTAATAGAGTCGATTTTAATGCTTTTAAGGCGCAATTGTTGCATGTTTACGCATAGATCTGTGTTCGGAAAAGGTGCTGTTACTATAGGTGATATAAGAATTTTGGAATCGCAAGATCTTGATGTCCTTGGCATGAAAATTTAGTGTGATGGTCAATGGGCTAAGCACATTTTTCAGGTTTCTAAAGAAGCTTTCAATTACCTCGGTTTTCTTTCCGATCTTCGTAATATTTATACCACTTATACTGTCCAGAAATGCAATACTACTTTCATTTATGGGGCGGCGCACACTGGGGATTTTTGTATGGAGGTGAGGAAAAAAATATATTTGTCAAAAAATGTAGTGCTTTCATCACAAATTTAGTTTTATTTATATAAAAATACACAAAAGTAATCAAAATAAAGAAAGTTAGAGAAATGTCGATCGTTATGTTAAAAGACATAACTAACAAAAAAAATTTAAATGATTTTTTTAATTTTGAATTTATTTATTTTAAATCTATTTTTAATTTATTATTCTAAAAGAGCCTTAACTTCGTCGCTTATAACACAATGCTTTTCCGGCTAAAAGATGGTGTCAAATGTGAAATCATGCGATCTGATGTTACCATCATTCGGTGCATAATATCTTCGTTCATGGCAAATCGACTGCATTTTCTGCAGTGTCTAAGGCGATATTTTGTATAGTTTTTGTTACGACTTTCCTGAGCCTCTTTGGATAGTAGGCCCACAGGAAAAATACACTTTTCAATTATATCTTTTCCATGAATCAAAATTTTGTGAAGTGTAGGTGGCATATTGTACCACTCGTACAGTGCAATAAACTCTTTTGCCGTCTCCAAACAAAAATCACCAAATTTTTTTTTGGATCTACTACCTCGGTGATTGTTATAGCTTCGAGAATTATTGAAAACCTCTTTATTATGTTTTCATCTAGACCTAGTATCAATGTGTATTCCAATTTTCTCTTTAAGTTCACGCTTTATCAAACATTTTCGGGCTTCCTTTATCGGACGAGTCGACTCTCCCACGTTTAAATTCAATATTATAAGCTACATGCAAAAGAAACTCCATCCGCATAATACGCACATGAAGTAGTGACATACCAAATTGCAGTGCTTGTTCATAGAGCTTGAACTTCTTCGAATTTATTCATCTTGAATGTTGTGGCTCCACAAATAAAACAAGAAGATGCTGCTGGAGTTTATATTACTGATTGTGCTGTCTTTCCTTCAATCATTGTAAAATATAACTCATGTTTTACTTTAAAGTTACGATTATTTACTGTTAACTCAAATTCTTTTCGTTGAGATATCTCCTCATCAACTCCTCTTTTCTTCTCGTATAACTTGAGGTGTCTCTTTAACGTATGCAAAAACTGTAGTGTTCTACAATACTGTGTGGAAGAAGGTTTATTATTGTTATTTATGTCATTACTTAATGATAATTTAACTGGTACAACTGATGTCATATATAAATGAGAGTCAGAAATTTGTGCATATCTCGAGCAAATTTTTTAAATTCATACCTTTACTTAATTGTGCATAAAAGCGAAACGCGTTAATCGATTTTCATGAGTTTGGTCTCATTTTGTTCATAGGTTATACGACTTTACGTGAAAGTAAAAGGACTTGACACTTTTTTTACCGTTTTGGATTTTTTATGCAAAAAATATTTTTTTTTCTTCATACATTTATTTCTAACTTCGAAACTGTTGCTTATGTAACCGAACTTTATATAAGCAATTGAAAGTACTTTTAATTCTTGATTTTTCTAAATTTGCTTAAGTAAAATCCGAGTAGTGGTTCTTGAGTTATGTTAAACAAAAGATCATATTAGAATGGAGTCGCGAAGCAATCAGCTGTATTAGTAGTAATTTGCAACTGTGGGAAAGTATAGCTAAAATTGCAGGTCCAAATGTTTGGTGAAAACAGGGATTTTGTTTACCTGTTCATAAAAATAAACAAACAAAAAAAAGCTTAAGTCCCTGAGGAGTTTATTTTTTTCAATGTTAGTATACTGAAATATCCTACATTAAACAAAAAATAAAAAGAAAAAACGTAAGCTCATATATTAGGATAATATTCGTTTTGAAATTCTTAGGTTTAAATTAAGTTGGTTCAGTAAAACATACAAGTACTGAGCTTGAGACGGCTATAAAAAAAAATAGCAGTCAGATCGGAGTAATTCTTTTTGAGTTGATTGTACAATTTAGTCTAAAATTTCAAAATATCATTGCATATTGCATGAAGAGTATGTTGACAATTTGACATTTTTCCGCGAAATCCCTAGTGCGCGGCAGCTCGAAGTCTAATTTGGAATTGCGTACAAGAGAGGGCGAAGAGGTTCATTGCGGACAGTAAGGTATTCATCTATACTGGTTATCTAGAGCATCGACGCAATGTGGATTGTATATCACTGTTTTATCGTTACTAAAATGATAAGTGCTATAATGAAATTAGGAAACTTGTTCCCGTTACTCGCACGTTTATGCGTTTAGATCGATTGTCATTGGGAGCGCCAACTCCCTGGTGCGACACCTAAAACTATGCGGTTATATAACGTTTCCTTCTATAAATCATCTCCGGCAGTAGCTTTGTGCTATGTTGCATCGTCTTATTTAAACAACAGACACTGCACATCGTGGTCACCATACAGTTAATTTTTCTGGATATAACGATGTCTTCATAAACTTATGAGAATTATCATTAGTCTAAATACGGCAGGTTTGTTTATTGACGTATCCATTTGAAGAATTCATTCGCTTATGAAAGTCGGGATCAACATCAATCTTGTTGAAATGTCAATCCACACTAAACATAAATCAGTTGACAGCTAATAAAATGACTGTCAGTTAGAAAAGCGTTCTCATCTTCTACACCTCTATAAAAATACTTGAGACTAATACAAAAAAATATGTACTTGAAATTAGACTTGACTAACTTGTTTTATATCTTTTATCTTTCAGTATATTTCTGTTATTATCCACTTTACTTTTTACCTCAAATATTTGTACTTTTTCTTTTTTTAAACTGAGTTGACTAAAATAAGTCCTTCAATAAGAATGCAAAACTCGACATTTCTTCTGTTACCATTTTTAAAAATCATCTTGATATTAATATAAAAAAATGGGGTAATTTTTGATTAAATGCTTTTCATATTTTTTTTGTTGTTGAAGTTTAATTTAGAATCAACGCATTTAAACATTATTCAGCATTAAAGAATGATTTTGTAAAAATATTTTATTTGGTTTTAAATTTATCTATTGTTTTTTATAAAGCCTAGTAAGCTCGAGCTCCCTACATTAAACATTTTTAAAACTTAGTATAAATAAATAATTACAACCTCACGACTGCGACAATAAAATACACTTCAGCGAGTAAGCAGAAGATAGATAAAGTGCTTGGCAGATGTGAATTGTGGTTTTAATTTTCTGTTATGTCCATCTAAATTTTTTGGATAGAAAATAAATAAAAAAAATGTATTCATTTCAATAACATTATAAATTTCCTTTTTTCTAGAACATTTTTTATTTAAAATTTTCAATAACGTTGAAAATTGCAAAAGAAAGTAAAACGGTTGAAAAATAAGAGCTTGAAAGAAAATGTGCAGGTTCTTTGCTTTTATTTAAAAAGATCCAAATAAATTAAAACTTCTTTCGCAAGCATGAGACTCTCGTGTCAATTTCAAAGTGGTTCAGTATTTCCACTTTTACAAAAATTTTATTGAAAATTATTTTCTTTTTAGTAATTAATTTTAAGCAGTAGGTCTTATTTAATAAAAATTTTTAAAAAATTTTATTTTTTAAAAATTTTTATTTTTCGATATTTCGCCACACCGTTGGTTGGCATCATCAGGAAAAACAAAAATAATGAACAAACAAATTGAAAAAATTTTTTGATTAACAAATTCAAAATAATCAAAATATCAAAAAAATTTTCAAAAAACAAAACAAACAAAAACAATAAAAAACTACAAATTGAAAAAAAAAATTTTTTTTTGTTTTACATAGATACAAACAAATTTTCAACATTAAAAAAATTTTTTAAATGAAAAACAATTTTTAAAAATACATAACAAATTTACAAAACAATAGTATCTTACACATATATTCTAAAAACATAAATTTAATGACCAAACGTTACAAAAAATTAAAGTATTAATTATTAATATTATGCAGATACAGAGTTTTGTTTTATAATTTTATGCACTAAATGTCTATAATTTTGAGCAACTTTCTCCGTATCTGCTTTAAAATTTATTCTTTTGGTTAATGGTACTTTAATTATTTGTAACATTTCCAACATATAACGACGTTTATAATTATTTTCTAAATATATAATTGAAACATTTTCAAAATTAATTGTTATAATTTTTGTTTTTGAAAATATAAAAAATAATTTCCTAAAGAAGCTTTCCAAAGGAAAGCGAAATATTGAAAGAAAAAGAGAAAAAGAAATCGTTATAATTTAAAGGACCGAGTAAAAAGATTAAAATTTAATAGAAATTATAAAAAAAAGGTCGAATAAAACTGAAAATAATATCAAATATGATTGTGATTAACTTTAGAGCAATGCGAAGATAATGCTGTTTTTTGTAAACTAATATTATTCCTGTATTTCTGGTCTGACCTTTGTCCTGCGATTCTAGTTTTCAATTTATTTGTTGTTGTGCCTACATAAACCTTATTACAATCCTCCTTATCATTACAGTTACAAGGAATTTTGTACACTACATTGGACATATTTATTTTTTGAATTTTATCCTTAGTTTTACTAAACAACCTATTTAATGTATTTGTATTCTTATATGCCATTTTGTATTTATTTGTATCATAAATTTTTGAATTCTCTATTCTTTCAGACAAGATTTATATATTTTCGGTTCCGTTCCACTACTTATAACTCTTTTCCTCCTATTATTAAATTGATTAATTAACCTATTAGTTAATCGTATTGGAAAATTGTTCTCAGTTAAAATATTTCTAATCTTTTCTTTGTTCTTTCTATGGAATTCTTTGTCACTAATTGTTAAAATTCTCTTTATTAAATTATTGGCCGTGTTAATAATAATTCTTTTATTTTGTTTAGAATAATAATTAATAATTCTACCTGAAGCAGTTGGTTTTTGGTACCAATCTATAACTAATTCTTTATTTCTTCTTATTACTAAAGTGTCTAAATATGGAAGTTTAGCATCACATTCCCTTTCAGTTGTAAATTTTATTGAAGGGTCAAATTCATTTAATGTTTCTAACATTTCGTTAATGGCAGATTCAGATATAATACAAAACAAATCATTTACATATTTTGTCATAATTTTTGGTTTAACATTTACTTTTTCAATAACATTATCTAACAATTTTTCCATAACAATATCTGCCACAATTGGAGAAGCTGGAGAGCCCATCGGAAGTCCTTTTTGTTGGATATATATCTTTTCATTATACTGAAAATATCTATTATTATTTTCCCTAAGAAAATTCTGGTACGCAGTTACACACTTTCTTCTGCAACAAGGGGTCTACAATTCGTTATCTTAAGTAATTTTTGATTAATTGTTTTTTATATTTTTTTGTTGAAGTTTGATTTAGAATCATGGAATTTAAAAATCATTAAAAATTAAAAAAATCTATAAAAATGTTTTATTTGTTTGAAAATATATCTAGTGTTTTTTTTTTTTTGTAAAGCATTACTATGCTCTAGTTCCCCTACATTAAACATTTTTCAAACTTAGTAAAATATTTAGGCCTTTCGCAGATATCACAAATAGATTAAATAGCTGAGCGAAATTAGTTTCTATAGGGCGGTTCTTTTAATTACTAAACTGCCACCCAAAACCCATTCAGTAAATTTACCCGCCCAATATAAAACATTTAGGTTTTTGATGCATCATATTTTGTAATACAGCCAACCATCAAAATTTGGTTAAGAAAGTATCAAATAACAATGCCTCTTGCGGCTTCTTTCATGTTCATTCTGTGTGAGTTGTTTTGGGGTTTCCAAACAAGAAGTTTTTGCTTTTACTTCATTTGGCTTTTACTGTGACATTTTCATGTAAAACAAATTTTTTTATGAATCTGACGAAAAGAAAAACAATATCATTCTATTTGCATGAGTGCCAAGAATATAAGGATAAAGCGAAACTAAGTTAAGAAACAATTCTAAATGTGTTAAAGGTCTCGTTTTGGTGGTTTTAATGGCTTGAAATTTTGGAAAATTTATGAATGTGTCATTTGTAATGCCCTAATGCATGTTACTTGACAGAATTACTTTTATTTAGTTGTTCTTTTTTCATTTTTCTCTTTTTATATAACTTGGCAGCTTGTTTTCGAAGTGTCAGCTTTTTACAAAAAAAACTTTTGACAGCTTTAAAATATTATTTGTATTAATTTTTGAATGCATATTTTTTAACCGTTTTGTCTATCATTGGTGTACAGAAACTGATGGTACAGAAACTTAGATTTTTGAAAGTTTTGGCAGTAAATGACAAATTTATTAAAAATATCTGCTGAAGTATTTGAAAACTTTTACCGGCTTTTTTAATTGTTTATGAGCATGGATATAAAGAAACTTTTATACTTACTTACATATATACATACATAGGTATTTATTTTATATACATAGGTATATATAAATATTAGTATGATATTAAAGAAAGATAAGCTAAAGTCTAGTTTAGGAAGCAAGAATTTGTCATTGCGCGCATAAGTTAACAACTTATGACGGCGCACAGTGGGGCCCTTTGATTTTTTCCTTACGAAAATCATGTTTTAAAGTTAAAAAGATATTTAAAAAAGGATTTGAAAGAAGACTCCTCAAGCTTCAATATACATGGTTTGCATGGTCGTATATTAGCTTCGGCACTGTGCACAGTATCGGCTTTTGACTGTTTTCGTTACAAACATCATAACTTTTAAAGAAATAAAGATGTTTTAAAAATGCTTTCTAGATAACGCCTTCCGCTTATAAATAAGTAACCTGCATGGCCACAACCCCTCCGAACCATTGTTTTTTTGTTGAAAAATTCATAATTTTTGAAGTTATGAGGATATTTCTAATGGTTAAAATTCCTTTAGTTTTGAAATAATTGTTCCCTCATTTTGATAGACACTGCGAACGGTGGCACCTTTTGAATTTTTGGCACAAAATTCATATCTTTTGAATTAATGATATTTTTAAATTTTTTTTATTTGGGTACGGTTCCCCGTCGACCCTCGTCAAATTTGGTTTGTGAACAAACCGGTTTCGGCTGTTTGCCATCTTCAGTGTTCTTTTCGTACTAGTTGCGTTCTATTGTCAGTTGTGTTTATATAGTTCGTGTCTCCCTTCGTGTTATTGCGTTCGTCACTTTCTGTCTTGTTTGCCTGCATCTCTCCCTCCTTTTTTGTTTGTCTCTTTTTACCTAATTTGTCGCTCCCTTTTTTATTCGTCTTTTTTCTAAATAAATCCTTTTACGATCATGCTTGTTGTCCGTTTTTGTTTATGTGTGAACCCGTTGGGTTTTTTCCTTATGTGACATAATAGTCTGTAATTGTACGTTTATGATGTTCTTTATTGCCTTCGTCCTGTGCACCTGAGTAACGTTTTTGTGCTGGTGTAGTGTTTGTTTTCCTGTAAAAATGTTCCAACGGTTCAAATATTGTGTCCGAAGCAGTGTTTATTTGTTCATTTATTATTCGTTCGTCAAATGTTTTTTGTTTGTATATTTCCATGTTTTCTAATACATTTAGTCTCCTTCCTTTGTGCCGTGTATGAAGCAGTTTAACCGTTGTCTTTATATGTCCTGGTGTACATTTGTTGTTAAATATATGGTTCGCAAAGTTTGATCCTGGAGTTGATTCTGGTTCTCGTAGTTTTCTGTTATAGTCTCTAATGTGTTCCCTAAATCTGGTCTTAATTTTTCGTCCTGTTTGCCCGATGTAGCTATAATGGCATGTACAAGTTAATTTGTACACTTCTTGTCTGTCCAGTATATTTGCCTCGGTTGTTTTATTCCGTAGTATTCTGCCTAGGTTGTTTCCTGTTCTGAATGTGGTATTGATGTTGTGCCCTCCAAAGAATTTCGCCAGTTCGTACGCTGATCCTCCCACATATGCCAATGTAGCCCAAAGTAATTTTAACCCCTTCGGAAAATCCAAGCACATATCGATATTTTTAAACTTTAAAAGGGCTTTTAAACGCAACTTCTTGTCCTACGAATTATATTCTCATAACGAAGTCCAGAAAAAATCACTCTCATATAACATATTAAACTAATATATTTTACCAAATTAATATTATATTTAAGGCCCGGTTAGCCGAACGTTTGTACGTGAAAAACGTCCCATACTGTAACGTACGGACGTTAGTGTAGTTATAGAAACGTTAAAAACGTGTCAAACGGCAATAAAAAAAATATAAATAGAATATTGTACAACGATATTGTGATTCGCGTTTCAGCTGATATTTGCTGCCACACACTTTTCTTTTTCTGGGCCACCTTGTACCCAACGCAGTACTTGTAGTACAGGCATTCATTCGCATGCACCAGCAAAATCACTTTTTCGTCATCCATTTCCCAAAAAAGTTTTTCCAATCCAAAACACAACACTTCACTTGTAATAATTTTTTAATTTTGTAAACACAACCCAATCACCTGTTCATAAAAGAGATGGTATTTACAAATTTTCGCGTAATTTATGCTTATACACAAAACGTACCAAACTCATACTAAGTACTTTTTGTAACAAAAAATTTTATATTTTCAAAAATTTGTGTAAAAATTGAAGTTTGAAATAAACATACGTACGTATGTCCATATATATATTATGCGAATATAAATTTGTACGTATTTCGCAATGTATACGTAACAAAGCTTTTGACGTGCAAATATGCAATATTTTTAAAAATATGTACTATGTTAGTGCCAAAATAACAAATTTGTTACAAGCTAAATTTTTTATTCAAAATAATTAACTGTTACATCTAATTGGATATATAATTCAATTTTAGATTTTACTTACATTCAATGGTATATGATTGTTTTTTAAAAAGTCATTACTATCAAAATATTACGTTTTTAGACTTTGAAAATTCTTTAATAATATACATTATCAATAAAAGTACCTGAAAGAGAATTTCGGACAGAATACAACTTAACAAAATAGTAGTCCCATCACTGCTATACAAATGTCACGTAAAAACGTTAGCAAATTATATTTTATACAGGTTCAGCCGTTCCGTCAACGTGACATTTCATTTGCATAAGCATTTGCATTGTTTTCATATGCTGTAAACAAACGTTTCTTACATTACATTACATTAGGTAACGTGAACGTTCGGCTAACCGGGCCTTTAGAGATCACAATTTCGAAACCTTTATAATATTAATGCTATATAATATATAATGATAGTTCTTTAAAAAATAGTCATTAATATTGGGAGCAACAGCTAATAAAGTTAAAATATCGGAGCTATAATTATGTTCTTCCAAATTCTTTCGAAAGATGTCTTCACGATGAAATTAGGGGATCATCTTAAGATGACGCCAATATATTGAAAAGGGTCTCATTCTGTCTAATTCGAGAAATCTTGCGAGTAAAGTGTTTGTAGTCGTTGTTTTTCGATAACTTTCCAACTGGAAAGCGTTGATATTCAATTAAATTTGAATCAATAGCCAAAATCTTATGTACCGTAAGAGTAATATGATTACCAACCCGAGTAATTCATCATTTTCAAAGTTAGTATTTACTTAGTTTGTTCCATACCCTTGCTTTGGGCAGTCTACTTTCAGTCCAAGCTTCTTAAGAAATTAATTTTGTATAATTTTTTTGACCAGATAGTTTTTCTTTGGTATTGCATCGATACATTCATTTCCGCTTTAGTTTTTTTAAATATTGTGCTAAAAATGATTTATTGCATATTCAAAATAATTAAGATGAATAAAACTTAAAAAGATCTGAGAATAGAAAAGTAACTGCTGGTTGGTACATATTTAATCTGTCTGCGGTATGCGACTATATATTTCAAAAGCAAATGAAAGATGATGGGAAAGACTAATTCATCTGTAAAGGGACTCAAATTGATTTTAAAAATCTTTATGCCACAGATTAAAGAAATGGATAAAAAACACCTGCATCTAGGTACACTCTTACTGTTCAATTTAATTAAATTCAATATAGAAAATCGCCCACGCAGAAAATTAATTGCGCCTGATAGAAGATAAAACCAAAGAAAAAAGAATTTGATTTCAAAACACATAAACGTATTGATTTTCATTTAAATTTTATAAAATGTCATTTAAAAAACAATAACACACCAACAAACAAACTCCAAAAATATAATTCAATATAATGCGTTAAAAAAAGTTTCTCGTTATAATGCCAAAATTTATAAATTATATAAGCAATTAAGTTTTCGAAAGAACTAAGGAGTTTAAACAGTTGAAAATAATTTATTAATAGGTCAAAGTAGGACTCAGAAGCCAAAGGTTCTTTACTGTGTATGTATGTTGTAGTTTCTATCCTTGAGTTTTATGTATTTGTTATATGAGAAGCAAATTATATTAGTAAAATTACCCGGGATTGCCACTTATTAGTAAAATTAATCAAAAAAATTTAAATAAGAATATTTTTCAAATAACACAGAAAATTAGGGATTGTTCAACAAGAAATTTGTTTTCTAAAACAAAATCAAACAAAAATAATAAGATGAATTAAATTTTTATTGTATCAAAAAGAAAAAAGTTGGCCACAATTGAATGAAAAATGATATCTGGCAAATGTTCACCACGATCTTGCTGAAAGATGTCGACTTGTCTTTAATGTCCTATTTCGTTAATCACATCACGGATTTTGAGTTTTAAGGCTTATCTCGATTCAACTGGCCCCGTATAGACCGTGTCCTTAACATAGCCTCACAAAAATAATCCAGTGGTGTTAAATCACACGATCTGGAGGGAGTCTTAAATATTGGACGTCGTGAAATTTGGTTTGCAATGAATGGATCGTTCCATTGGCTATGTGATATCTACCACCATCCTGTTGACACCAAAGTCAGTGATATATACATGTCGTCAACAATAGCCCAAAATTGAGTCGTTAGAATCTTGCGATAGTGCGATCCATTGACCGTTACCAAATTTGCAGCCTCATCTTGGAAAAAAAAACGTACCAATCACGCTACCAGGCCACCACATAGCGTACCATGCAGTAACACGTTGAGTATACCGGATAAATACGCGCTGGTGTTCGCACATTTTGTTTCGAGCCTGTCGACTCAAATTTAATGGCCAAATTCTTAATAGCGGTCTCATAAGGACGTTTATGTTGTCCGAAAATATCACGAAGTGTAACTTCAGCAGAACCACCATTTTAATTGTGGGTTTTATTTATTTTAATGCGATTTTCATGCGAAATTGAAATTTTTGTAACAACGGCCAATGCATCTACTACAAACACTTAAAAAAATTAAATGTCAAAACTATCATGTTGATGTTGCCGCAATTGAAAAGCAAACTTTTTGTTGAAAAGCCAGTTATAAAATTCGTTCAGTAATTTCTTAGTTCCCAAAAAGAAATAGAAACTTATCATAAATAACGTATTAATATCTTTTTATAAGAAGCCTCAATTCGTTACAAGCTTATTAAACGCTTTGTTTTCAAATGCACTCAACAATCTTTAAAATATGGCTGAAGATTTATAAAAATTCTTTTTATTCCCTACTCCTATTGTTACCTGCAGTTGGAATATCATTCACATATTTTGAGTAAAAGCATTTTAAATCTTAATTCTGATATTCTAAATTATTTTTCGAATATTATTGAAATGCTTCTTAAATGTTTTTAAATAGTAAAAATATTAAAAGCTTAGAACTAAAATAGCACAAGTAAAAGTGCTCAAATTTGGATATACTGAAACTTATATACACTTCACCAAAGGCACTATAGTGAAATATTTTTTTAAATCTTTTTATACGTTATCTTCGATGAATGACGATATTTTTCGATGTAATATACAACCTTTTATTTCTGGTAGTAGATTTATTTTGTTTTTATGAGAAACTAGAAAAGTTTAGAAAATTTGGTTTTTAAATTTTTAGTTGCAAGTGCATTTTTTAAAACCATAACGTTTTTGTAAAATATTGGTGAAAACAAATATCCCCTTTAGCTCTGAAATGAGAGCTATAGACTTGCAGCTCCCATTCTTACGAACACAAAAATTTTTATACTTTACACTTAAACAACTTTTTCTTCATTCAGAAGTAAAAAGTAAAAGATAGCTATTTGCAATCTTCAGTGTTCTCTTTATACTCCGTATACTCACTATCAGCCATGTATACTGAGTATACGGACTATAAAGAGAACACTGAAGATGGCAAATAGCTGAAACCGGTTTGTTCGCAAACCAAATTTGACGAGGGTCGACGTAAAACCGTACCCAAATAAAAATAAATTTAACCCCGTCGGAAAATATATGCACATATCAAAATAATTGGTTTTCAGAACAGCATACAGTATTTTTACAAATATGCTATAGAAGCACTACACCAAATTTCAAAATCATGTGAAATATGGACTGCTTTCAAAATCAAGCGGAAGACAAAACGAATCATGAATTCTTCTTGTACCTGAATGAAATTTAAAAGAAAAAAAACTATTTTTTGTTTCTTTTTATAAACTAAATTGAATATTTTCTAATGCACATTTAAAAATGGTGCCTTTTGTTAATGCTGCATTAAAACGATAGTTACAACCAGTTTTTCTATGAAAATACTCTGTTTTGAGTTATTTTTGATTTTCTTTTGTAAATCATGCACACCTTTTGTAAATTACAAGTTTTTCCCTATAACACTTCAACAGAAAAGGTTAAACTTTGATGCAAAATATTAAGATCTCTGGTTATATTGGTTTAAAAGAAAAAGGCCATGTTTATTGAAATTACGTCACTATGGAGCATTCCTTAATGTGCCTTAATTTTATACTTTTTGTTTTGTAACCGCCGCAGTTGTTAAACTTCCGTGAATTTAGGCGTTTAGGTTTTACGGGTCCAAAGATGGATGCCTCTGACAGATGTACATGCATTGTGGTAGTAAGAATAGAGTAACATTTTTCTCCTATGGTTTTATCATAGTATAAATGTGCGAGTATAAGAATTATCTAAATTGCAAAGGACTATTTTTATTCACCGTTCTTCATTTTTAAATTAAAAACGCAGTTACACAAAAAATATAAAGTACAACTAGAAATACTCTACACAATTATCTCTTTCTTTTTTATGCATTTTATACAAAATACGACATTCATGCTTGTTTTTAAATCAACACTTTTGCTTGAAACTTCACAATAATTTCGAGGGTGAGTAACTAAACAAAGAAGGATAAAAATAATAGAAATAATAGAAATATAAAAAAGGAAAATATGATAACAAAAAATGGAAACGCAATAATTTTCAAATAAGGTTTCACTTTCATAATTTCTATTTTGTTATTTTTTAAAGAAGGAAGAAGACAGTTTCAAGTATAAAATGGAGTTGCTTCCATCACATACAAATGCATATTAGATTATTATTATTCAACCTATACGCACTCTATAAAATACTGACGTAATCATTTAAAAAAAGGGTTTAATCCTTAAAAAATACAATGTAAAAATACAATAAAAACCAAAGGCAAAAAACATTATCTAACGGTGATGATAATGCCAACCCATGCTGAAAAAGAAGTAAATCTAAACAAAAGCCGAAAACACCGCAGGAGATTTTTCTGGATAGACCTTTATTTGATTAAATTACACACAGTCATCTTCTGATAGGTACGCCAGAATATCCTCTATAACTTTATTCTGCACGTATTAAATTTTTTAAAAAACATTTTCTGTAAAACATAAAATTGCAAAGTACAAGGAGTGGCCTCAAAATGCAGCGTAAATAGTTAAAATTAACTATCGATGACTTCTTTGTATTTACCTATTTTAATTATTTTATGCTACTTTGTGACTTATTCTCAGATTCTCAAATAATAACGACAAATTGAATTGTTTTTCTCTGCCCAAAAAGAGAGTTGTTTATATTTTCTTTGTTTTTACTAAAAAATATTTTATGTGTCGAAAATTACTAAAATTTTTTTTAAACTGCTTAGAATTAAATTGGTTTAGAATTTCTATATTTCACGTAAATACAGGCTTTATTGGAAGTTTTAATAAAATTCAGTATTTAAAATTGCTTATTGGTGGTTTTTAAGTATAATTTTTAACTTTTTACAAAGTTTATTTCCTAAAATTATACACTTAATAATGCTCACGGCTTTTTTAATATAAGACGTTCTGACTGCATCAACATTTTATGTAGCAGGAAAAGATTCTGAAAAAAAAAGAAATATTCCTTCATCTTTCTTATTATGTCAATTTTTTACACTCTTTCTTTTTCTGATGTTCACAACATTATTGTAAACAAAAAACATGTGATTTTGGTGGTCATAAATTTTTGTCATAAAAACGAAGCTTAAAAAATATATCAAAAGAAGAAAAACAATAACGAAAGAATCATCGAAGAAGTAAGGAAGTATTAGTGTCTCTATAATTTGCAGTCGGGAAGTTACAGAAACTTCCAGCGTAAAGAAACTTTGTGGTGCAAAAGTGGCAAAGATGTTAGCGTACCAGGCAAGTGAATTTCTTTTAGTTATCTTCGGTTTTTGTCATTTTGTAATTTTAGCTGAGGAAGCCAAAAAGAAATTTCGTAATATACGGCTTACGTATAGAAAGTGGAAGCAAAAGGACAATTTGCCATCGGGAAGTGCAGCTTTATTACGAAAACCATATAGGTATGCGGAAAGCTCAAAGTTTTTAGACGAAGTTTCATCGGCACGCAAGTAAGTTGAAGCACATTTATTTTTTATTAAATTCTAATATATATTAAAAAACATTCATGGTTTACTCCTTACATGCTGATGCCTGGAAAAACTTCGAAAGGTTTTGAGATAGATGTATAAAAATTATATAGTTAGAAATTTCTAAAGTTAAAATATTTCTATGTGTTTTTCAGAACTATATCTAATGTTTCATTAGACACAACAATAGACATATCAAATGTTTCTGACACAAAATCTCCGCCAACATTAAAAAAGAAAAAAGAAAAACGTGGAGCAGATGCAAGAAAAGATGCGAGACTTCTTAGATGCAGCATCTAAATGGAAGTTTAGCAACTTCAATAACACAAATAACGTGTGATTAGATTTACATCCGCGCCTGGCCATGAAACCTTAATCAGATGGTGGACCACTGCATAATTTGGAACGTCATGCTCAACCTAGGAAGCCGAAGCTATAATTCTATGCAACAGAACTTTCTAGTTGCAACTTCGATGATTCCAGAGCAGGGCTGTAAGTTGAAGAGTTGCTGAAGAGTTGGAGACTTTCCAACTCCTGTCCAGAACACATGTCTTGCATGCTCACTGGACTAGATCATTCACCTAGCGTGTCATTAACGGCGAAATGATCCTGCGCCACCATAGATCCATAGACTGATATGGGGCCGCGAAACCACAACCACAAACAGTATATTTTTTTAGAAAATTTTACAAAAATTTAGGCACAAATAAATTAATAAAAATGTAAACAAACAATGACAAGTATTGCCGTGTATTTTTCTTTCCCGTAAAGAGAAATCGTACCGCACCGCAATCATTGTGATCAGACTCTTAACGTGTATTTTAGGACTTCAGTTTTGACTTAAAGCATATTATTATTTGTAAAACTTTTGATTTGCCCTTTTGAATTTTCCTTATGTTTGATGCCAAATTATTGTCCAAAACTGAATACCACAACTTCATGTTATTTCTAATAGCGAGTTGTACAATTTTACAATCCAAGCTTAGAGCAGTATTTTTATCAATTATAGAAAGTAAGCGGTATAGAAACGCTTCCTAAAGGGAACTTTCAGGTGTCGATCAAGATAAAGTCTGAGGTATTTGGTATGCGAGTGCTCAGGTTGTACTTGGTAGTTGATACGTACAAGATGACAAGTTTCCCTGCGCAAGGTGAGTGTTATAGTAGTATGTCTTTGTTTGTTATATTTTATTTGTAATATATACTTAACTAATTCTCTTTTAAATACTAGGCCCTTAAGGCTTTCTTTTCTACGTTGACACTTTTTATGACTTGTACCGGCTTCATTTATAGTTCATCTACGATCTTTCGAAGAGTGTCTATATAACTAGTAGGAGGCTAAATTGATTTAACTTTACTTTGGTCTTTTCCTTCGGTATTACAACAATTAACTAAAGAAATGAGAAAGGGATGTTTATATAACCACATTGCGGCTGATATTACGTCAATGTCCAAAGCCTTTTTAGGGCTCTGCATTAAACTGCCTTTCACAACCACAAGTTAGTTGCTAGTTAATAGGATAGCTTCGGAGAAAATATAACTTTAAATTAGAAAACAAAGAGCTTAACTATATTCATGATCACTTCTTGACTAGCAACTTATCGACAGTCGCAAGAATGAGTTAGACACTATAGGTCATTTAAGATTTTTAACTACCCTGAGTAATGTGGCGCCAAGCTCCTTCCATCCTCTAATAGTTATTACCATTTTTGATTCCAATTAGTCTTTAAGGTATTTTTTACAATCTTTGTACAATGCTTTATTGAATATCGGCAATTACGTATGGAATACAATATTAGATATATATCCGCCTGTGTTAGCCTCACAAATGCGAGCCTTTTTGAGCACATTTTTCATTATATTCATACAAGTTTACGCGATATTTCATTAATTTCATCACAAATATTTTTTTTGAGAGTGTTTCTGGTTTATTTGCATAAACCTTTCTTTTCAGATATCCCCACAAAAAGAAGTCGGAAACAATCAAATCAGGCGACCGTGGAGGACAATTAACATCACCATGTAGGATAAAGGTGTGTTTCTGTGTATGCTCCCAAAGTTGGGTAGCTCGGGCATAAAATTTTTTGAAAATGTCATAAAAAATCTATTTATTACTCATATGTTACGATTAGACCTTGCTCGAAATTTACATTTACGTAATAACCACAGATTTAATGCATACTGGATTTACATTTTCGGTAGATTCTTGAATCGTCTTAACGCATTGTTTTGTAGAAGCTAGAAATTCAGATTTTAGATACGTTCAGCTATTTAACACAAGAAAATGGTCGAGGATGGCTCCAAACCTGGATTTTATGAATTACTTTATACTATCTTCTGATCCCTTCATTTCATTATTATTAGAAAAAATTTGAAAAACTAACATAAGTTCTGGTGTTATTAACTACAGATGTACTTTTTAAAGAAATAAAAACACACAAAATATGGTAAAAATGATATTTTAGTATTATTAAATTACTACTCTTTAAATTATGGAAAAATAGATATATCAAATTAAAATAATTTTACTTATCTATCCCTTGCCTACAAACAGCTAAATGAACCAAAAATGCAGAGGTAAAAAGTGCAAAAAAATAATTAATTTAGGGTGCATGCATAAAAATACAATTTTCATTTTTTCATTTTTACATATAAAAAGAGAAAAACTTGATTAGAAGACGAGGTTTGTCAGGCTTCTACAACGTAAGTATATACAAGTGATTGGTAGCAAAGGAAAGCTTATGACTTCTAGATTAACAATTTTTTACCATTTTTTTCGCATGTTATTTTTTCCATGTAATTTCTCTTTAAAACTATTAATTTTACCTTAAAGTGATTGTCTGAAAAATATAATGCAAAACTTGAATTATTATAAAATGTAAACAGATCAAGATATTCTTACAAATTTTGAAGTTTTATATACAATAGAGTAATTTTAATACATACATTCCTTAAACGGGGAAAAATGTTCCAAAAAATTGTTTTATTTTATAAAACTGGTTACTCTGAAATTTTCACTGCGGGCTGTTAAATCCGTTTTGGAATATGTAGCCAAGAGATGAAGCTTTAATAATTTATTTATAATTTCGCACTCCGAGGAATTTTTTGGGTAAATCATAATTTTTGTTTCAAAATTGACTATGTTTAAATATGCCTGGAGGGTGAATGGTCAAAAAAGCGTATCTCTTTAGGGAAAAACATAAAAAAACTGCTGCATTGACATTTCCCCAAATCAGAGCGTTGTAGTTTTTTTATGAAACCTGCTATCAAAGCGAAACACACTACTGTTTTGTTATAAATTTTATTTTAGAATGAAGCCAATATTTAATAATAATAATCCGAATATAAATAAGTAAACCCCATCTAAAATGCTAAGTTAAGGTCGGCAAAAACTAAAAAAAAAATTTCTCAAGGTCTGCTTAAGTTCAAAAAACTCGTAACATGTGAGTAATATTTAAACTTTTTATGACATTTCCAAAAAAATTTATGCCCGAGACATCTGTAAATTGACTTAAATATACCTATGCTTAGCTATTGTGAAATTTCATTAAAATAGCTTATCTGGTTCTTGAGCTACTGAATTATTTAAAAAAAATTTTTCACTGTGCATCATTACAAAATAAACGATATTAATGCGTGGCGATTGTACATCTATAGGATAGAAGGTAAGTGATAAGAAGATAAAATTAGCAAGGCTTAAAGTTGAAACAAGCCACCAGATATATTCTAGTTACTTTTATCGACATTGTAAGAAGATTGCTCCTAGAAAGTTATCAAGAGAGTGCCAGATGGGCTCTTCTCTTTTACGAAACGTTAAAATTAAAAAATTACCTTGTAAATTTTATTTTCAATGTGAAAAAAGAAAATACAGAACAAAACATTACAACAAAGACTGTTTCTCTTGCGATTTCAAGCAACCGAAAGACTAAAATTTTATTAATTTAATTTAATGTAAATAAATTTCATTACATCTATTTTTGGTATTCAGGTTTTAATTTTTTTAGTCTCTCTAAAACTCATAAACTTTTAAAAAAAAATTGTGAATTAAATTGCAAATGTCACTTTTAAGAAACAAGTAACGTGTAAACAAGACTGCAGTTGCGAGTTATTTGTTATATAAAAAGAGTGTACCAAAATTTCTGAAAAATTTAATTAAAAAGCCTAGCAACCTGGACAAAATCGAACCTGCAGTTAAAACCGCACTTTTTACAGTTCACTGAAATGCTAAATAAATGTTGAAGGATAAATTGAAAAAATTTAAAATTTATTCATCACACCAATTGTCTTAAACATTGCAGCTATCATTTAGTTTGAACATGGTGCATTTATCCAAAGGGTAAACATTAAAGAAGATTTTTTTAAATTTCGAGTTTTTGTCAACATCGTGAAATTAATATTTCAATTTTTTTTTCAACACTTTAGAAACTGCAGAACAAATTACAATTGGGCGGTGATTTTCAGGGTTGTTAGTCTCACCCTTTTTGTGGATTGGCGTTACATTTTGGAATTTCACCGGTATGATACAACTTACTGAAAAGGGTTGCTAAAGGACGCGCTAGCGTCGAAGAGCACTGCTTCAAGCCCAATGCTGTTGTACCATCCGGCCCAGCAGACTTGTTGACGTTGAGATCTGCTAAAACCTTTTTAACATCTCGAGCTCGAAGCAATATCTTCGGCATAGCAACGAGTACTCAGTCGAGTTCAGGCGGTGCTTGACTACTTTCCGGCAAATAAGAATTATTTGCAAATTTACCAGCCAAAAGTTTAGCCTTATCAACCGAGTGAGTATTTGATCATTTTTTAAAAGTGTCGGAATAGAAGAACTAGTTCTTGCTACCCCTAGCAGTAGCAAGAACCTCAGCACACAGGCGCTCCAGATACTGAATGCCTGCCTGCCTCTTGATCTGAAATAATTTTTACACGTCTGATTAAAGCAAGATTTCGATCTGGTTTTAATCTAAATTTTTTTTAATGGAATAAAAGTTTTCATTCCAAACAAATGATGTTTACAACCAAAACCAAAAAAATGTTTTTGCAACCATATCCGCCATGGCATCGACATTATTGTCCAAGAAACATAGTTTCCAATTTTCCTAAAAAACTCATTAAGCTCAGCCCAACGGCCCTTCCATAAATATATTTTAACGAATATGAAAAGCAGATGGAGGTGGTACCATGATCGGAGTTGCCGAGAGATTCACTTCATACTTTTGGGGATATGAAGTTAGAAAAAGGTCAAGTATCCTTCAACACAACGAATATGCGTTGGTTTATTCACTAATTGCGCAGGGTGATTGTGCGCGGCAAATAACTCAACAAACTGCCTGTCTGCAGTTATATGGCCCGAATGGCGAAGCAAAGAACAGTTGTGAATATTGAAATCACCGGAAACAACAATTCCACTGTTTGGGCAACTGTTGAAAATCTTCGTTATGGAGTCGGAAAGAAAATCGAAGCTAGCTAAGGTTTTATCCCTTCCCGCCTTGGGACTTCTGTAGAGAAACCCGAAATGCAAGAAATGTGACCTGATTCTGAATTTAACACAGATACTGCTAAATTCAGGATCAAATGTGTCAGTGATTGTTGGCACTGGTACACAACTGGATTGCGTACATTTAGTGCAAGGCCCCGATGGAAATTAAAAAGCGATAGTATGTGATATCCATGTAAGTAAAAACGCTGTGGAGCAGCATTTTCAGACTCCTGACTCACATAAGACTAAAATATCCGGCCGATGGAGACAAATGTGGCATGAACAGAGAAAAAATTCGTCAATTCTGAATCGCCCTGTCATAACAACAAGCCAAATTAAAATTCGAATATTCGTTCTATTATACTGCGACCAATGCAACAACTTCCGTTTGGGCTGCTCCGTGACTAGTGCCAAGTCTTCATCACAGATAGTAAAACAAGAGTTAAATAGTGGCCTGTTGCCCTAATATTGGAAGTTGGATGATATTGAACAGTTGATACAGCCATTCATATCTTCACAGTGGACGATTTAAATATAGTGGACTGGATAACACTAACTATATTCGTGCTTTGCATTTCATTGATTAAATGGTTGTTGAATGAAGAAGCACATAACATTCTTTAAGAATAAAACTTTCGCAAAAGTCAGTTTTAATGTCAGATATCCCTGTATAGCAAACGTTCTGAATTTGAAGTTTAAACAGGAATACAATTCCGTTAGTGTCGGATACGTTCGGTAAGATGGCTCGCCTAGATTTCATGTTGATACTCTAAATTGGTACTCTCAGTTGATAAAATTTTGTTTTAAGCGTTGACAACATTTTATACCGCAAATACCGGTGAGTTAGACACACTCTTTTTATACAATTTTCATAATTGCTCAAGTTTATTTTTGTCACTTCCATATTTTCATTAATTTAAATATGAGAGCACATTGAAAAATATTTTTGGATGAAGTATCTTTCAAATCGACTTTAATATTTATGTGGAAATTGTGACAAAAACTCTTTGACTTTTGTCAAGGGAGTAGAGGTTTAACATGACATTTTTTGCTACAACATTCTTCCAAAACTGTGTTCGTAAAATTCATTTATACGCCTTTTTGTTGAAAATAACGTGCTTTAACACAATGCTACAGTAGGAAAACATGGAAGTGATACCAGAGGGAGTAGGAGCTGTGAGCAAATTTGAGGTGCGGATGTATGTATATCTGTACATGTACAACTGTACATCAAAAGTATACATGATTTAAGCCGTGCCATGTGGCAGAGTTAACAAAATTCATTTGCATTTAAATTAATTTTGTATTATCCTCTTTTTACTTCAATATGTGTTGTTTTTATGAATTTGTGCAGTATTTAATTTTTATTTTTTATTTATTTATTTATGTTTTTTATTTGGTATTTTTATGGCAATTGCTTTACAGTTTTTGGTGCAATATATTTAATTTCCTTCTTTATTTGAAAAAAAAGTCTTTTTTATACAATTCATATATGTTTGTAATTTTTATTATGGTTTTTCGTTTATATAAGTATAACACAGGTAAATATTAAATTAATCTTTATTATATAAATATTTTAAAATTATATTACACGAAAAGGTTTACTTACTGATAATGGGGAAGAAAGAATGCTAAAGTTTAAATTCATTAAACAGCAAATTCAGAATATTGTTACGCAAGTGGTTACCTGTTGGACTGAAAGCCATTTGCTAACGAACCGCTGCAATCTCGGAATTAATCTTCTAATGTGAGCCAATGACCTTTTTCCGCATTAACTTCAACTTAAAAATGTTTGGAAATATATTATTTTTATCACACTTGCGATTGTAATATCAAACTCAACTCTCTGTTATTTACAAAAAAAAACATTAATTATAGTCATATTTCACGTAAACTTCGTGAATATGATTAAATAAATTTTTTGAAAAAACAATTCACGTGTATATCAATTAATTAAAATAAATTTAATTGCGATCGTGTAGATTGTAATTACTTTAATTGCAAACAAAGTTAAACCAGAATCAGAATCTTCATTCTCTCCAAATGAAACACCTTCTTCTGACAAACCTAATGACATACATATTATATATGTATATTCATTTGATTTGCTTGACAGATTATAATTGGCTAATACAACTTTCTTTAAGCTGAAAAATACTTGTTTTTGCTTTTGGTAACTTAAATTCTGCGGTTATATATACCCGCGTTAATCAGATCAGTAACGATTTTGTCTCATGTTGTTAAGTGGCATATCGCTGTCCATTAAAACGAGAACCTGTCAACTTTTGTGAACCTTGGTCACAGGCCAGCTACTGGTGCTACTTACTCGATCTTAAAATGTTATGGTACACTTTTGAATTTATTTTTTTACGTTAGGGTAAGACTTTGAAGCTGCTATCTTGTAGTAGAGTGTGAAACTATCTCCTACAGTGTACAAGCATTATCCATTGGCGCTACAAATATTATTTAAGTGAAGGAATAGGTTAACTAATGACTTCTCATAGCAGTTCTTGCATATTACAGACTTTAAGAAACGAAGTTATTTTCGGTTACATACCGCCATTAAGCAAATAGTTATTATGAAAATAAGATTGAATCGTTAGATAACTATTGCAGTGGTTATACTTGTAACCTAAACCGAATGGCGAATTTTGTTTATTTCATGTGTGCGATAAGCACACTTGATATCAATCTAAAGATAAGACGAAAGAAAAGTTAGCTAGCCATGTTGTTTGTTAATAAGAAGTAATTAGAAAATACTTGTAAATATAGAAAAATACTTGTTGTCAAGTGTATGCATTAACTAATTGTTAAATGGATTAGTTGTTGTATAGCCACAGTTGTAGAGTAGTATTTAGTAGTTAGGACTTGGTTGGTTAAGAAGAGTTTAATGGTACATTAAATGGTTGTATATCGCTTTGTAAATTTGTTTTTTTTTTTAATTTCGGACCAGCAAGCAGGGGATGACCCTACACATGCGATACATTGTGCCAGAACCAGAAATTATGGTTATATTTGTGGACATTCAATTTAAGCTTTCCTACATTGAAAGTGATAGGAGGGAGTTTATTCCACATACGAACTGTTCTGCTAAAAAACCAATTTTACCTGTAATGCGTAGTGGCTAATTAATCGGGTTAAACGCAAATACAAGCAAGTAACGGGAACAAGTTTCCTAATTTTGTTAGAACACTTAGCATTGTAGAAACACTAAAACAGTGAAATAAAAATCACATTCCGTCGATGCTCTAGATAATCAATAGATTTGTTTATCCTACTATCACAAATTAGCCTCTTGGCCCTCTCCTATACGCGGTCGAGCAACCTAAAAATAAACTTTGAAGCATCGGCCATCGGGAGTGCGGAGATCAGATGGAGTGAAGTATCTTTTACACGGTCTTAGAAAACCGAGGCACTTGAAAGGTTTTTTAGAAACCTGACAAATGTTTTTATTTAAAGAATATCACACTGAATTTTCCAAGAACATCAAGCGCTTCTAACAGATGCAACACCATTTCCGATCACAGATCTATGCGTAAGCATACAACATTTTGTCTTACGGGCATTAAAATCCACATTATTCACACTATCCCCTTTCTGAGATTGTTGCAAAATCCTGATTGAGCGTATATATACGAATGACAAATGGTACTGTCATTTGGAGAAATTATCAGCGAGACCAAATGCAACATCTTTTGACAGAAGTGCGTCATATCACACTCTATCCATCGCCTTGGAAATATCTAAAGCCACCACATAAGTCTTTCCGAAATAATGTATGGAGTTGTACAATTTTTCCGATAGGAAAGCCAGCAAGTCATCCATAAAGCACCTCCTACAGAAACCATACTGTCGGTAAGCTGTTGGACTCAAAGTACCTTACAAGATGAAAATTAATAATACTTTCCATTACTTTAGAAAGTGCAGAACAAATTGCATGTGAGCGGTAAATTTTAGGGTTTTTAGCCTCGCCCTTTTTGGATGAAGAGGGCTGCTAACGGACGCGCTTGCGTAGTAGAGCACTACTACAAGACCAGTGCTAGAATACTATCCGGCCCAGGAGACTTGTTGATGTTGAGATCCGTTAAAACCTTTTTAACCGCTTGAGCTCGAAAAAATATCTTCGGTATAGTAACGGATACCCTGTCAAGCTCGCGTAGTGGTTGATTAATCTCCTTCAAATGAGAACTTTTGCAAGCATACCAGCCAAAAGGTTAGCTTTATCCACTGGATCAATTAATATTTGGTCATATTTTATGAGCCGGAATTGAAAAACTAAATTTATCCCTCACTCTTTCAACAAATGGAGTAGCAAGAACTTTAGCACGAAGGCGCTCATCGTATAGATTTTTCTCTCGCCTTAGTACATTGGCACACGAAGATCTTGCGCTTTTGCGTAGCGAATCAGTATCTGTGTTTTTCTTTTATTTTGGTACGGTTTTCCGTCGACCCTCGTCAAATTTGGTTTGTGAACAAACCGGTTTCGGCTGTTTGCCATCTTCAGTGTTCTTTTCGTACTAGTTGCGTTCTATTGTCAGTTGTGTTTATATAGTTCGTGTCTCCCTTCGTGTTATTGCGTTCGTCACTTTCTGTCTTTTTTGCCTGCATCTCTCTCTCCTTTTTCATTTGTCTCTTTTTACCTAATTTGTCGTCCCTTTTTCATTCGTCTTCTTTCCTAACTAAATCCTTTTACGATCATGCTTGTTGTCCGTTTTTGTTTATGTGTGAACCTATTGGGTTTTTTCTTTTTTCCTCTTTTATGTGACATAATAATCTGTAATTGTACGTTTATGATGTTCTTTATTGCCTCGGTCTTGCGCACCTGCGTAACGTTTTTGTGCTGGTGTAGTGTTTGTTTTCCTGTAAAAATGTTTCAACGGTTCAAATATTGTGTCCGAAGCAGTGTTTATTTGTTCATTTATTATTCGTCCGTCAAATGTTTTTTGTTTGTATATTTCCATGTTTTCCAATACATTTAGTCTCCTTCCTTTGTGCTGTGTATGAAGCAGTTTAACCGTTGTCTTAATATGTCCTGGTGTACATTTGTTGTTAAATATATGCTTCGCGAAGTTTGATTCTGGAGTCGATTTTGGTTCTCGTAGTTTTTTGTTATAGTCTCTAATGTGTTCCCTAAATCTGGTCTTAATTTTTCGTCTTGTTTGCCCGATGTAGCTATAATGGCATGTACAAGTTAATTTGTACACTCCTTGTTTGTCTAGTATATTTGCCTCGGCTGTTTTATTCCGTAGTATTCTGCCTAGGTTGTTTCTTGTTCTGAATGCGGTATTGATGTTGTGTTCTCCAAAGAATTTCGCCAGTTTGTACGTTGATGTTCCCATATATGTTAATGTAGCCCATTTTTTCCTTCCTTCTCATGTTCTTTGTTCGTTCCAATTTGTTTCTTGATGTTATCTACGAGGCGCTTTTTGTATCCGTTGTTTTCCGCTATGGTGTATATTGTATCCATTTCCTTCATATACATTTGCCGTGTTAGTGGTGTTCTCTCGAGTCTTGTTATTAACTGTTATTATCTGTGTTTTTGTTTCCATGCCAGATCCTGTCCTGGTTTAACCAGACGTGCAAAAATGCAGCCAGATCAAGACAGGAAGCATTCAGTACCTGGCGTAGAAACAAAAACGCTAAAACCGATTCGCTAATAATATTTAAGAGCATCCGATGGCGGTACCAAATGTGTATAATTAAAATTCTTAGTTCACTGGTATTAGGTATAAAAATAAAAAGTAGGATAGTCAATGGCTCCACAATGTTACTATTAGTTATTCATTTCACTACAATGTAACATTTTTTACAAAAACAGCTCGACTAAATAACACTGTCATATTAAAACTATAGCATGCATATTAAATAAAACTTTGCAAATTTACATTTCATTGTAGAGATTTAAGTATTTTATGTAGTAATAGTTATGTTAGTAATTTTAGGTGGAAGTTATTTAATTATTTAATAACAAACTTTTAAACCAAATGTTGTTTCAACTATTGTATTCAAAAGTTGTCTTTAAGTGTGTCACTATTATTTTCAATTTCTGTTATTACTATGACTGTTTCCCTGTCAGTAACTTTACATCTCTAATTAAATAAAAAAAATTTTTGAGGGTTTGTACAATAGTTATAAACACGTCGTTTCTTGTGACAAAAAATTTTTCTCGACACGCTTTATCTCCAAACTATAATCTTTTTCAATCTTTTTTTCAAGAACATGGCGAAGCACTATTAAAGTTTCTTTAAACATCGCAGACATTTTTCCGCATGAAATAATATTCGAAAATTATGTAGCAAGTAAAGTTTCCAACACTTTCCTACCCCTGTTTATCCTCTAATCTCTTTCATTTTTTCCTGCAGTAGAATGTCTTTTTGAACAGTTAAAGCGTTGAGTTCTAGTAACTCATCAAAAGTGGAAGGTGGGGAAAAACGTGGCCGACAATGAAAAAATTATAACCAACAGAGACTACAGTTCAAGAATAATAGCATAAATTAGAAATTAATAGCAATCTTTGGTAGAAAAAGTACAAACGTGTAAGTATAGAAATAAGCAGAATAAGAAAAAAAAAACTGTTTATAAACGAGTTGAAATTATAAAATATTTTTTAACTTTTTGATGAAGGTTTTAATACAAAATTGTGAATATAATCAAAGGCAGCAATAAATAAAAGCTTAATTTTTCCTTAAGACGATTTCAAAAAATATTTATACCTGATTTTTAAAATAGTAAATGTTGCAAAATTTTTAAACAAAGAGTTGCGTGGCAAACTTTGATTCATAATGTACACTTAGCCCCAGCCTTCCACAAACTACAGTCAAATTGTTTGCGCTGCAGAATGATTAAATAAAAGTAAAGCAAGAAGTAAAACATGAACAAAAGGAAAAACCAGCTGACTTGGCTTAATGTCAGGTTCCTTTTTTATCTTATTCTTCTGAATGTCTTATGCATACATTTATTTAATCTTATAAAGGAAAACGCTGAGTCCAGTAAACCAAAAAATTGTAACCATTTATCATGATTCATATGAATTATTGTCCACCACAACAGGCTTCAGCATGCAACAATGGTACGGAATCCGTATACGGATACATTGCACCATCATCCCTTTCTCACTTTTCGTGCAAGCATTTATTTGCAACATATACATACATTGATTTTCTTATAGTACCATGAAAACATTGGCAATATTTTGACCAGCATCCCTTCAAAGTTACTAATATTTAATACTCCACAAAATTCGTTTAAGGTTTACAACAATATTTTAAATTTGTATGTTAATTTATACTGAATGTTTTTATTTTGTTTGATTTTAGTTTTTGTGCCTATTCTTCAGAAGTCGTCGTTCAAAAGGGACAAAAAGAATGCACGAAATAGTTGAAAAAAATGGCTTACGAGCAGATATTTTAAGGACTCGTGTTATGAAACAGTCGTGTAAAGGTTAGGCGAGACGTGATTCTGATCATTTAAAAACGGCTGTCACCCAAAATAAAATGGCTGTTAAACTTAAGTCAGTGTTTGTCAATTTAGAAGCAAAGCTCCTCTTAGATAACATCTAACTGAAACTCTAAGATGCCGCCTACTTCCAAAAAAATAAAATTAAAAGGATGCTCCTAATGCTTCTGTCAAAAAGCTTAGATTACCTTATAGTGCACACTTGCATTAAACAATCCTAAAGCTATGGGTTATATGGAATTTAATCAAGGCTGTAACACCTTGAGAAATAATTTAAAGCGGTAATATAAAATTTTACAAGTGCTTAGCCCTTTAGTATATTAAATATCTTACCCCCTTATAGATGTGAAATTTAATTAACTTAGTCAAAAAATGCGAAACGAAGCTAGAAACAGAAGGAGAGAGAGAGAGAGAAAGAGAACTATGCAACAGCAAATTAAACGAGCAAACTTTTAACTAATAGAAGTCGAGCTCACTTAATCCAATAAATAAATCCGAGCACTTCATTAAATATTAATAATTAGTAGATATTATATTTGAAAACTTGTATAATTAGTTTAAGATAGAAAGTAAGTTATATTAATGTCTTTATATTTGACCAAATCATTTAACCTATTTCCCTTGATGTGTGTCCGCGTGTTTCAGCGTGTAATACAAAGTTAGAATCGTCTCCTTTTCGTTTGCATTAGCGCATGCGTTCTGTAAATCTTGTTTTTAGTGTTCGTCCGGTTTTGTCCTATATAAGCATGTTTGCAGATACAAATAATTCTGTGTACTCCACTGGAACTAAATTTGTCAGTTGCTTCTGTCGATGTCCTGAGATCATGTTTCAGAGTGTTGCTGGTTTTTACTGCTGCGAGTAAGCCTTTTTGGTGAAAAAAGATAGTTAATTCTGTTTAAGCAAAAGTGTGCCATCGTGTTGCATCGGTTGTCTCTTTGTCTTCTTTAATCCTGTTGTTAGTGTTGCATTGTCTAAGAAGTTTGTCGATGGTCGTGGGTTTTTATCTATGGTGTTAGTGAAATGAAATTAACTTATCAAAATAATTTGTTTTTTGGATGTAGACATTTTTTCAATAATAAAAGCACATTTCTAAAGGCATAGTTTAAAAATAAATGTATTAGTTAGAGTTAAAAACTATTAGCAATCAAATTTTTAAAGCAGTTTTTATAAATACAAAAAGTACATCTAATCAAGCAATTTTATGCGATTAGATTAGTTATCCTTTCAATAGCTTTATGCAATAGCAACTTTAAAACAATTGTCTTAACACAAAGCAAAAATTATAAATGTAAAAATTACACTTTCAAAATTATTCCCATAAACTAATTGTGTGTTCTATAAAATTGAAGTGACAATTTGTGGGAGTGGGGGTGTGTGATCAAAAATAATTTCCAAAAACAAATAAAACACTGGGCAATAAATGCGTGATGAAAAAAAAATGACCGTCAAAAATAGAATAACAGCAACAATCTATATAACAACAAACAATATAAAAAAACTTTTAAATTAATGTATTATTGGTTCGATAATTTATTATCAGGTCAATATCCGGTTCATTTGTTCATACTGATGTATTAAAAAAAAAACAAACATTTACACACAAAAAAAACATCAACAAAAACATGAACACTTTCATTAAAATCCCATGCAATAAATTCACAGAAACTTGCTCTTTGTCAAAAAGAAAAACAAATCCAACCAACGCTTCAGGAAACCGTAGAAAATTCTAGAAAAAAAAAGAGGGGCAAACCGCAAAGTAAATAGTTATTGATGTGAAACTTCTTTAATAATGTCCAAATATGCTTCAAACTGTAAACAACAGTAAAAAATATTTTTCGTATACATAGATATTCCAATCGCTATAACGTCTAACCAGACCATGTGAAAAGTTCAAAAGCTGGTCTAAACCTAAATGATGGAAATCCTAACAGCAATGGCTTGTAGAGTTCTGCAGCCTTTTTGATCATACAATATGGTTCTTAAGCGTAGGCGATATAACAGTGGTATTAGGCGATTTCAAATGCGACTTCTTAATGGTAGCAAACTATTAAATGCTTCTTGTCTATCGATACGAAGACAAATTAGACAACAAACAAACAAACAATTGCTACAAATGATCATTTATTACAAAGAAAAAGCCTAAAAACTGTCAAATTGGGTACTCCTGTAGGCTAGTAGGTAGTGTACGAGCTTATAAAACTGGGAGTTGTGGCTTCGAATCCCAACAAAGACCTTGGTTTTTTTCACTACAAAAAAAAAAATTACAGTCGGTGGGACTGCTCAATGATGAAGGCATGGTCACTGGTCACGGTGCTGTCCGTAACTATCCTTCTACTTTCACCACCTGTCTCATCTCTGCTCTTTCCCTTTCCTAAACAATGTAGGACTGTACTTGACTAAACAGGCATTGTTGCCTGAAGTGCAACAATCTCTTTAAAAAAACGCAAAACTCGGAATCAAATTGCTTTAGATGTACTGAACGCTACGTACGTAATAGAAAACTAGGATAAATAGATCACAGAGTTCGGGATTAATCCAAACTGCAGTGGAGATATAATACTCTAGATTAATAAATTGCAAGATACCCAGCCAAAAATAACGATTGAGTACTTAAATCATTTATAGGTGGAAAAAAATTTAGGTGATCAGAAATCAAGTCTCTTTTCACAATACACAATGGCAGATGGGCAAACAAAAACCGTTCTATCACCATAGTTCTATTAAATACATTATTTGCCAAGGCCATAATGTTGCAACATTGAAATTGTTATAGTATGAGTGATGCAAACCTGACACTTTGAATTTGCAAAAAGTTAATTCATATATTACAATTCGAATAAGAATTGCTCCACAAGCTCATAAGCTCTTCACCTTCCTATCACTTTAATTATCTCTAATGTTCGATCCACATGTCGTGCGTTTTCTAAAGAATTTTCAGCTTAAAAAATCTTAATTTTAGCTGCCACATTTTCACTGAAATACAAAGGCAAAAATGGAGAAGGGAGGATTACACTATGTGATAAGAAAACAAAGAGAAAAAATACGTGCATAAACTGGAAGAAGATCATAAACATCGCGATGAAAAGATCAAAGTATAAAGATTTTCCAAGGCAATATATTCATTGCTAGATTAAGTACTGCCCTGACGGCGATACGATTTAGATCACAAAACTCTGTGGCGTGGCAGGACTTTTTTAACGCTTTATTTTAAGGTACCGGACAGCTTTAAAATTCACGGCCTTCTACACCTTACGTAACTCCACATTGCTTACACAAAATTTTTGTTTTTTTTTTTCTTTGTGCTTTTCCAGCAAAAAATTAAACTCAAGATTTACTATTTAACCAAATTTACCACCTGAGCTATGCAGCAAATGATTATTCAAAAATTGCAATGAAATTTAATTTCGCGCTATGCCATTTCACAATACGGCTTTCTTAATCATCTCAGCTTCCGCTAAGATGTGTAAAGTTTAAAATGCTGTTTGCATAGCTTTTATATTTCTATTTTTCTATCCAAGAAAACACTTGCATCGACGCAGCCCCTGCAACTGCTGCACTTTTATAGCAAACACGCTTTTAATGCTCATTACCAAGGAATTAGTCCCATAGCACGATACTGATCATGTATTTCAAACAGATCATATTGCCTTCGGAAACAAAACAACTATTTAGGGTTGTTGTAGAATCCAAATCAGAATTGTAATTTATCAGAATTGAAAATCAATTCTGATATTATTTGGTGTCATGAATGAGACTTGGTTTTGCATTAATTCGATATTAAACAAAACCCATATTCGAAACAGCTGTTTTGTTTTATTTACATTTTAACAATTTTTGGAATTGATAAATTATCTTTCTATATAAATTAAAATGGTTGAAGCGATAGTTTCATTTTTCTTAATGAAGGAAAAAAATTGTAAAAAAGTGAAAAGAAGAATATTGAATATATTGTCGTCATTTACAGGAAGCTCTGAATCACTTATTTTACCCAGTTCTACTCCAGGCACACCAACAACACTCATTTTAATCCCGCATAATCGCACAACAGCTTCTTCTGTTGGTGTCAGTTGGAATTTGTTAAGTGATCCTCCTCCAGTTGCACGAGATTCGGATTTGTTATGGGCTAGTTTTTTTTTATTTCACTCTACTATTTTGTCCATATCTATGTATCCAGTACATAAAAATAAAAGCGTAAGGTTTTAAAGTGTATTTAAGAAATTTAAGCAGTACCTTTTTCCATCCATTTTTATTCTTAGTGAGTGGTCTAGCACTGTTTAGAGTTTGAGCCAACTCTTGCCAAAGTGACTCAACTGCCACCTTATCGCGTTTAGTATAACCGCACGCCAAGTCCTTATTATTTTCCATAAATTTTAGAATTATTCCGTTTTGTGTATTATTTCTATGTTTTCCCCTATTTGTGTATTAAAAAAATAAGTAAAAGTTTTTTCATATTTCAATTTTTATTTAATAAATTCTTTTTTACTTACATTGTACAGCCAATCGCTTAAAATATATAAAACCGTATGAAAATCTGTCACATGGTAGTTTATCAGATTGATTCTGACAAAAAAAAAAAAAACGATAAAAACAGATTCTGCGACACCAAATTCTGACAACGATTCGGATTCGAACATAAAACCAATAACATCTGTTTCAATGACACCTAATTCAACTTTTTGTCGATTTCAATTCTGATCCTGACAACAATCAGATTCTACAATAACCCTGATTATTACTATTATTGTCCCATAGGACACCAACAGAATTGAAAAGAACCCTTTCTGTTTCTACAACTTTATTTCAAACAACTTCCTAGCGACTTTTTCTTGCCGATGTAAACATATTGCTGACGTTTCAATTTTATATTAAATAAGAGGCAAAATTTTAAATTTACTTAGGGTCGCCTTGATGTACTACAATAAGATACAATAAGTAAAAAGGAATACTTGACACAGTATGAAGACTCCTATAGATGTTTTATTTATCATTTATTACTATATTGTAAAGTTTTTCCTTTTTGTATACATCTAAGTAAGTGACATACATAACATACCGTAAATAAAGGTGTAGCGCGTTCATTTGCTGCTGAGGTAAGCGTCTGCAAATGCACGCGCAACCACTTTTGTTGGAGTTGTTACGTGACACTCTTCCTTTATATTTTTTCTCTTAAAATGCAAACATTGCATTATTATACATAATTAATGGTTATAAGCAAAATATATTTTTGGACTAAAATAAAATTCATTATCATTTTGACAAAGCTCAAGCAAAGATTCGGTTCTAACGAATCTGCATTAGTGATAAGAAATTTAATATTAAGAATAAATAAAATGTTTTTTTTAACCACAAGTGAAGTGATGCAGAAATAATGATGTCGACGGAAAACCGTACCCAAATAAAAGAAATAAAAAATTTGTTAATAAAAACTGAAATAAATGCCAGAAATGCCATGGACGAAATCAACAATCTTTTAAATAAATTCACAACCACCAATATTCCAGACGACAAAGAAAAACGAGAGTTTGCTCTACAAAATCTCAACTTTATCGAGCCGTTTGATAGAGATGTCAACATGCTTGCGATATTTATCGGACATATAGACTCCATTGTCTTAACTATAAGTGGCCTAGAAATCGAGGTTAAGCAACTGTTTTTTAATGCAATCCAGAGAAAGCTAATAGGAGCTGCAGCAGATCTCCTCAGAAGAGAAAACCTCAGTGATTGGAGAACCTTGAGGTCGGAGCTGATTGAAGAATTTGGCGAGAAGAAGGACAATTCAACGCTCAATATGGAATTGGGTAATGTTAAATTTATTAATAGTGTGAAGTTATTTTGTGATGAATTGAACAATAATATTTGTAAAATAAGAGATTCTACAAAATTAAGCGAAGAAACTGAAACTAGGAAGAACATACATAAATTAGAAGTAAACAGATTTAGTTTAGAAATTTTAAGAAAAAAATTACCTTACCACATAGCCGCCATACTTAATGCAAATCCCATATCCGATTTTAAATCAGCGCTTAAAATTTTGAGGGAGAGCGGTTTGTACTTATTCGAATTTAAAGAAAGAAAATTTCAAAAAAATAGAGGCATTAAATCTAGTAATTATTTACAGAGCAAAAATTTGCAGCCTGTTTCCCATGTTTCGAAAATGCCCTATTATTCTAACCCATCTCAATATCGAGCAGATGCCCCACAATTTTTTAATTTTGGACAGCAACATCCAAATTCCAGAATGGATAATTTTAACCAAACTAATGGCAGCAATTTTTCACAACAACCTCATTTTAATACAAGAAAACAGGTAACTGGAATCCCCAAATGGAATAATTCAAACCAGTCCAGAATGAGGCGATATGGTGCGCCTGTTCCAATGGAGCAGGATGAATCAAATTTTCATTTAAAAGCCATTTTAAGAGAAATAGAATAACAAATATTAATGATTGCAGGAATCAGGTTGGGACGGCAGCTTCGGAAGAGAATCCCGGAACGTCTCAGTCAGATTAGAAACTTCGGAATGTTTGTCACCACCATGATCGTATTTTGCCTGATGCCAGAACTGGCTGCTCAGACTATTAAAGTTGATAAAATTAGGGATAATTTTGGTTATATTGTTGTCGATCAGGGAGAGGTCTCGATCGCTACTGAATATAGTAATCAGGTCGTTGAGATTAATACAGCCGAACTGGAGAAATTCTACACTGAATTGTGGAATGACTACGATAACCATAAATATTTACAGTCTGCCATCATAACCAAATATCTTCATTAAGATTCATAAACGAGGGCTTTTTAATGCATTGTGTAGTGGTCTGAAATTTCTTTTTGGAACCCTTGATAGTGAAGATAGGGACACAATAGAAAAATCTATAAATGGTATAAAAAGCAGGATTGAAAATGGTGACATGAATACAAATACTATTATTGAACACGTGAACGCTGGAAATGCACTATTGAATGAACTAAGAAATTCAACAAACGCCCTTCAAAATACATTTGTTACTAAAGCTATTGCTGACACCTTCCTTGATAACGTTAAAACCTACTTAGAGCATATTAAGGATAATCAGATGGGGATACAATTGGCCAAGTTGTATATTATTAATCTGAAACTCGTTGATATTGAAACTATATTACACTTGAGTGCAGAACAATTTGATCTTATTAAAACCTCTGTTTGGATTAAAGAAAATTTGGTATATTTTGTGTTAACTATCCCTCAAATTTTAAGAGCGTACCCTAGATTTAAGATATTACCAATCTCTGATAATGATAATCAAGAGCTAGTCTTAAGTTTAAATGTAGATCTTGTAAAGAAAGATGGAAAATTGTTTGAGCTGAAAACCCAGAAAATTAAACCTTTATATGATTCATGTTTGGAGAATTTATTGAATAACCAATTATCCAATTGTACTTTTAAAACAAATGAAGAAACAAGTATATCTTTTATACCACCCAATATGGTGTTAACCAAAAACTTGCAAAAAACAACTATAAACCAGAATTGCAACGATTTAAATCTAATTATTGGAAACGAAATAAATCTAATTATTGGAAATAATTTATTAACTTTTAGTAACTGTAAACTTAAAATTGGATCTTTTGAATCCGAGAGTAGAATGTCAAATCCACAAACAAACATTATCCCATTTGTAAAAACACCTGAAAATTTAATTAAAAATAATAATGATTATAAAACTAAAATTGAGTTAAGAAACAATTATCATAAAAATTATGCAGTAAAGGAAACGAACTATTATCTTTGCTATTATTGTAATAATCTTAGTAATAATGATACTACAAAAAACAAAGCTCCTCAGTGTTATTAAAAATAAATATACGAAAAAGATCAATTAGGACATTGAAATTTCTGATCAAGGGAGGAGTGACATACACAACATACCGTAAATATATGTATAGCAGGTTTATTTGCTGCTGACGTAAGCGTCTGTTTTGTTGGAGTTGTTATGTGACACTCTTCCTTTATATTTTTTCTCTTATTTTTAATAAAATGCAAACATTGCACTATTATAATTAATAGTTTTAAACAAAATATATTTTTTGACTAAAATAAAATTCATTATCATTTTGACAAAGCTCAACCAAAGAGCACATATGTTATTAGAAACAAAGTATCTAAAAAATTTCGAAAGCAATTTCTCATTTATATGATATTTATAAATTTATTATTACTTTGAAAACTAGGATACAGTAGATAATTTCTCCATCCCAATAGATGTGATGATAATTTTGAAATATTAAGTACGTCGGCTTCTGTAGCCACTTTCAACTTACAAACAAAAACAAGCTTTATTTTGTAAACATGGATAATCCTGATTTGGTGATGGGTCTGACTGTGTAGTAACTCGAAGTACTTTAAAAAAACAAATAAAAGCAAAATTTAAAACAAACGAATTTAATATCTGTACGACCAAGCGTTTGGATGATTGGTCGTCATATGCCCGTTTTATAAAATACTCCGTTTTTTTGTTGTTTTTGCTTTTGATGAAGTGTGTATACTTTAAATTTTCCATCTTAAGATTTATCTACACATATTCGTTTTCATTTGACACACATACACACACATACATATTTAGTTGTTAATATTTATTTACCATACACTCATGTATAGTTTTCCCTTTTTAATAAATCCTTTAAGCCGCAGCATATGTGTGCTTAAAAAAACTTGCCTTTTTAATAGAAATGCGACTCCATCAGAAATGTTTAAAGATTTATTCTTTTAACATAGTGTGGAATAATAAACCTATTGGGTTTATTATTTCCCTTTGTTGTTGTAATTGTTACTAGGATTAAGTGTTAATAGCCAAGTTGAAAAGGGTTCAAAGTGATTGAAGAAAAGGTAAATTACAACCTTAAATATAGATTTTCTTACAAAGTTTATTAAGGGAAATAAATGTCAACGAGGCAGTACCCTATTTATACACATTTAGTCTCACGTATCTATAATCCTTGTGCTCACATACAAGAGTGCTTATATATATAAATATATATATATTTAATTTTAGAAGCAAATTTGAAAGGTAAATCTATCTTAATAGTTGTAATTCTAGCATAACTTTAATGTTGAGTAATTAATTTCAATTAACATTAAAAGGAAAGAGGCTTAATGAAAAACAAAATTGTTTTATGTTTTTGAAGTAACTTAATTGATCAAATATTCTTATTTGAGGACAATAAAATACAAACATATTTTATGTGCAAGAAAAGTAACAAATGGGTGTGTAAAACATCCTTTGAATTTCTATATTGGAATTTCGGAAAAAGCAACAAAATAGTAACTAACATCTTGGCAATAGTAATAAACGAAATGAAAATTTTTATTGCAAACAAATATACTTTTACGAAATGAGATTACGAGCTTATGAAGGCGCCTTCATATAAAAATGTGTGTACATATAAGATAGATATACAGAGCCTTATTAGAGCAGAAGCAAGTAACAACATAACAGATGTGGTAGTCATGGAGGAGCTTTAAAGGAATACAGATTTTATGGCTCTTACTGGACCTATAATTTTTTATAATTAAATCATTGCTATTTTATTTCTAAAAACCTATTCATTATATAAATTTCCTTCCCCGAGAATTGATAAATAATATTGGCATAGTTTATGCCATGTGCATGACATCTTAACAATAAATGTATAGATCACGTATAATTGCACATTTGTCAGAAATTTGTATTCTTGCAAAATGTAGCCTGTACCTAGAACGGTCTGAAAAGTGTATGGAGGGCCATGATTCCAAATCTTAACGACACATATGAACGTTCAAATCGAGAGCAAGATATCTAAAAATAAAATTTCTCAGGGTTACAAAGTAAGTTCGTAAACAGAGTATGTTTGGTAAATAAATGAACAGAAATAATTTAGAATAAAAAATAACTCCTACGAATGCGAAATAAAAAAATCTTACAATATGTTTTATCTAAAAAATACTGGCATCTTAAATCTTAAATTTAGTATTTATTTAATACAAAAAAAACTGTATTATAAGTGTCAAATGTTTCTACTCCCCTCTGTTTGGAACTTTGGATATCTTCAACTTAAAATTATTATATATTTTGGATTTATTTAGATCTTAAACTTTAACAATCGATTTATAACACAAGCATGTTTTAATTAATAATTGTAAAATTTAATAATAAAATACGAACTTTTATGACAGCATCCGTAACAAACAAATCAGCAACACTCGAAATAAATTTTTATTAATTAGTTCATTTATTATTTATAAATTTTGTTTTCTAAAATATTCTTCTGTGCATTTTTATTTATCCTTATTGTTTACTACTTTGTTCCAGTAACAAGAACTAACAAATAAATAAATATCTTACATAATCTTGAACCCCTCCACGCAATTAAACCTTGCAGAGAGAGGATGTGAAAAATCGATTACTTATTTAATAGTATTTTAATTTATTCTACTGCAATTTAACCATCATTAATGAACATTTTGGCTAAAATAATATTGTAGATTAAAAAGATAAAAATAAGAAAACGAATGAAAATCACGTAGAATGATATTTTCATTTAGTTGTGTTTTGGTCGTTTTATTTTCATTCCATCGCATTCAGGATTTAATTTTACTCTAATGTTTTGCTAATGTTTACTTGTCTTTTTCTTTTTTTTCATGCAGCTTTTCAAAACAATTTTCCTATTTCTCTTGCTTTTCTGTTTTATGTCGTATTTTGAATGATCTTTTTTCAGTTAAATGAACTCATTAATATTCAATCTGACCATGATTGCAGAGACGCCCTTTATGCTGTATCCGTGGAGACGTCAAAAAATAAATACAAATGAGACTTTATCTATGCGGCAGGAAGAAGATTTGTAGAAAAATATAAAGGAAAAAAATATATAATTAAAATAAGTTTTCGTTAGTGTAGATTCAGTGTGACCAGATCTAGAGAAAATGCAAAAAATAAATAGTACTAAACACAAAACATTCTTTCATTTGTTTTAATAATTATTTCTAATTCATCATCTATGATATGCTGATATTAAGAGAACCAAACATGATGTACCTTTGGAATTATAGTAACAATTGCCTTTTTGTTCAACAGTTTAAGGGCTGTCCCTTAATAAAATTTTGAAAATGATTTTGTGAAGGCAAAGTTTAATATTCGATTTCTTTCGTAATCACAAATATTTCCAAAAAAAAACCCATGTGCGGTAATAATTACCTTTGTAATTTGTTTTAAAGCAGTTAAATCCAATTTTTGTCAAGTAAATTATCAACAATTATAATTTTGGAAGAATAGAATAAATATTTAAAAATTATCTTTGAATCATTTACTTTTCTCGATGTCTGAACAATGCTTAAATAAGTTTCAAATAACTTTAGATTTATAAGAGACAGTCTTCGGCACATATTAGTAGTATCAAGATCAGTATAAAATAATTTTTAGGATACAATTTCTAATAAAGGATCGGAAATTGTAATGTCCATATTTGAGAAATACATATTAATTGGGGAGTGCCTTAAAATATAAAAAGGAAATAAACTTAATACCTATTGTACTGTGTCTCTTGAACATTTTTTAAAATGCTGCACAATTCATGAATTTCAGGTTAGCACAAGCTTTTTATTATTTAAATAAACAATACAAATAAAGCACTTGGTTTTGTTTAGATCTATATCATTCTATATTCTATGATTTATATCGCAAAGCAGATCTGTAGTTATTCTTTAATCAGGCTTTTTTCTGTAAAGTTTCTTTAAATATTTCATATGTTTCGCCATTGTAAATAAATACTCAATGAATGGAGGAACACCACAGAATACATACTTCGCATTCATTGCTTCATCATATCCTGTATGATGAAGCATACTCTAAAAATTTCAGTATTGTAGTTTAAAGATAGTTCCGGATCCTCTTAAATTAAAATTCTAAATTCATATTTTTCGAATTTGTTGCTAAAGCAGTCTTTCGGTCAAATACAATATTTAAATTTCATTGTTATCTTTTATAGTTTAAAAGATATGTACAAATTACTTCTTTTACAGCCGATTTCAAATCATGTGCTTAATAATAAAAGAAACAATTTAAAATAATTTCGAAAGTACCGCAGTTGCGGAATATATGCCAAGATTGATAATTATTTATTAATTTGGAGACCTGAAGAGGATCAAATATAAACAAGTAGAAGTGCAGTTCGTAGCTTACGTAGCTGGCGCTGTGAATAACTGCAACTGATTAAAGACGATATCGAAGAAGGATATCATTATTTAGTTTTTAAGTATGTGTTACGAAGTTTTTAAATAAAAACAAATTTTCTCATAATGTCCCGAAATACAAATTCACAAATAGTTAGCAATGAAAAACCACATAATATTGATTTAATGTGTGATAATGTCACACCTATATGATATACCCAGCCACAAAGGCCAAGGTCTACTGCTTGACAACATTACAAAAGCTCATAGAAATGAATATTTAAAATAATGAGCGATCTTATTTATTTTTTAAAAACAGTTAAGGTTTAATTGAAAATCAAACAAACATATAACAAAAGTTGTTTTGAAGGATATTAAAGTGAATGGCAAAAGCAAAATTTATTTTTAAAAATAATAAAGTGGTCACATTGGACACAATTGTGTCCACGTCGAAGAGTAACTGTAAGGTGCAAATCTAAATAAAACAAGCATTTTAGATTAACCATTTTAGAAGATGATAAATTACTTCCATACTTCCATGCTCATGGTTGTTGTGAATTATGTATATTGTTGAGTAGATATGAAGTAAATGTTTCTTAACGAAGGAATGCTTGTAAAAATTTATTCTTAGTGGTGATGTGTGTGTGTATATATTTGTTGATGTATTTACAATTCCTCTTTATATATGCCACTGTTATCAGGTATATTTTCCTAAATATTTCCTACAAAAGCTTTAGAAAGTTCACGTTCGAAAGTGCTAAACAATTCAACGACACAATAAATTTATTTCTATGCAAGAACGATATTTAGTAACAAGTGCCCTTAGTTTAGGGGCAAATATATATTTGCTTCTTTTGTGAAAATAGTAAATCAATATGCCAGTGAATTCATACATCGGTAAGAAATTTGCTTCGACAAGTCTTAACCATATATTTAACTGCTGCGGTTAATGTATGTATGTCCAATTTTTCTCATTAGCCTTTATTCTCTAGTTCTTCAATTAACTTTTGAAATCATGTATATGGTACTGTAAATAAAAGAATGTTATTTGGGGGATTTAATAATAGGGTGGAAGGATGAAAGGATGACACATCCTCCAGCAAATCTCTATCTGTGTTAAAAATTTACCAAAATACATCCTTGGGCACATTGGCATGTGGCAAAATTATAAAGTCTCCTTCTTTAAGTATAAAGTTATGATCAGATAAATAACTTTCTAGCGGCTTATAAAAGTTCTTCGAAAATCTTACTTAAATTTAAATAAGAAGTCCTAACTGCATAATCTAAAACGCTTGTGAAAAATCGATAATTCTCTGTAAGTCGATTAATGAAACACCAGCCACAATTGCCATTACAAAAATGAAAACTACCACCGGGTCAAAATCGAAGACATATGGCGTTGTATTTATGTGAAAGACATTGTTGTTATGTTGTAACGACACGATCTCGCGTTATGCTGGGGTAGAGCTCGCGGCGACCAGGGTTCGTTACAAAAAAAAAATTGGTGACACTATTAACACAAGTGACCCTTTTTTTATTAATAATTTTTTTTATAATTCATTCTTAAATTAAGTTAAAATTATACTGCTGCACTACTGAGCACGCCAACGACGATCAACCGCTTCGTGGCCCTCAAGAGTTCTCTCCGCCGGCTAGCCTACTACTTCTCACACTGGAGCGAATAAGATTCTGGTCCAGTCTGAGCAGAACAGTTTAGCTGTCCACCAATTTTTGACTTGTTGTGGTTGTCGTGAATAAGATTCTGAGACAACCCTTCCACGTCGAAATTGTGTTAGACTTTCGACGATCTTGTTCAGCCAGGGCGAATAAAATTCTGGCCAGGTGAAGCAGCGACAGAACTTGCTTGGCCGTAAACCTTAGCGGTCCTCAATTAATTCAAAGTCGAATAAAATTCTGGCTTTGATTAAGTGAGCTGAACCTATTCACAAGACTATTTTAATTATGTTGAATAAAATTCTAACTCAATTAAAAGAAGTCTTGCTCGGTTGCTTGCCCGTGGCTAACTCACCTTAAAAACTAAATTATATTGCTTTTATATGGCTCTGCCAGGCACACATACACACCCACACCACTAAACAACAGCTGCTTGCGACTGTTTAGGGTTGCGTTTAATAATATGTTTTTCCAACGGATGTATCGTCATGTTAATAGGTGGCGCTTCTTAACGGCTATTATAATTTCAAGTATTTTATTCATTAATAACATTAAACAAAATGAACAATAAATGCAATTATAAAATATGACAATTATGTAATAGAATTCATTTAATAAAAAAATAATAAAATGTGAAAAATATATAGTAGTTCAATTGCTTGTGATTTAATTGCTATGTGATCCAAAAACAAGCCTGCCGAATTTTGGCCGTCACAATGTGAAAGATGTTATTTGCCCTATTTTCAGTTCCTATAAGATCTGCTACAACTCTGCTACCTCTGCTTACCGGTTCGATGTTTTTACAAACTGAAATATTTCCTATCCTATATCGCACGAGTAGTGTCACGAAATCGTTTAAGCTGAGAAAAATTACACGAACAATAAAGCAAAGAGCGAAATGGAACGAAAAGTTTTATCACGGGTTGAGTTTATTCATAAGTATTAAGCACGATTACTCATCTGATCGGATGGATCGAGAAGGAGACTGATTCAGTGCAAATATGTCTAAAATGGTGGTAGGCAAAAGCTTTAATGATTATTAAGGAATAATTACGGGCTGATGCGATAACTAGTTCTGTAGATAAGACACGACGTTTTGAGAACTACCGGCAAGTCCTAACTGTCAGTGTCGAACGAATAATAGGATAGTGTGTTGTGTTGTAAACTTAAAGTTTATCTTCTTATTCAACAGAATTGTTTTAGATATTCTACAAAGCAGAACAAAACATTATTTTAAAGTCAAACGCATGTGATATTTCGGTGCTCTTTCTTGGGCGAAACAAACTAAACAATGTTTAAATAAAAAAAAGTTGTCATAGAAATCTTTCCTGAACAGTTTCATTTGTGCTTTTCAAAAGAGCATCATTCAAAAACAGCTTGCACTAATGGTGTGTGTAATTTCAATATTACTTGAAGCGATTTAATAAATTGGCTTTTATAGGGTTTTTACTATTTCAACTGGTACCTTATCATTTTTGTCATCGGATTTAGATGTCTTTGATTAAAATGTTGCACAATCTTCTTAATTCCTTTAAGTATTAAAAATTTTATTTATTTAAAAAAAGAATTTCTCCTTTCGACACAGTAACAGCACTTGCGAATACATTGACTTTCGGCAACAAATTCAAATTACAAATTCAGAGTACAAAAGAATTTTCAATACAAAACATGAGGAGGGGTACCATCTATTAGGCCTTAATACAAAACGTAAATTTTCTTCTTCTTTTCCTTATACAGCTCTAAATTGAGTTCATCATAAGTTGTGCTTTTGTTTTCCTTATTTTTAATTTATAATAAAAAAATTAGTAGCACAAGTGGATTTTATTTGATATTATTATTTATTTTTTCCTTCTAATTTGTTTTTACGGTTGAAAATCTTAAAATTACAAAATTTTGATTTGACGTTAGCTTAAGTCAATGTTGAACAGTTGTTGTGCTAAGGATTCTTTTTGAATAATGATGTTGAGCCAAAATATTGGAGTGAGGCTTTTAATTTAGAATGTTCATAAGATTTTTTTTTTTGTGTTGTTTATGAATTTTACGATGGTCCACAATGTTTCATGTTGCTCGCATATAACTACGATGATGGCTATAATTTAAGCATGATTGGTACAAGGGAGAGGATTTTTTTTTTATTTTTTTGTTCTTACGTATAGAAAGCAACAAATAACAAAAATTAAATTCATAAATTTGAAATCGCTTTAGGGAATAAATTTAAGAAGAACCAAAAAAAAAAAGTTTTGATAACATCATTTAACATTCACAAAATTCATCATCCAGTGAGCGGAAGAAGAACAATCTCGAATAAGATACTGACAAATTAGTAACTTTTTGAAAAGACATTTAAATTTGTTAAATTTAATGGAATATTTTCATTAACGAAATCACTCAGTTGGTTCTTTCATTCATTTATTTATTTCTTATGCATCACAAGAGCCCCTAAACAAAAGTAACAAAAGTTTCTATGTATTTTTAATTTGTGACACAAATACTTTGTGCACAACTTTTCTTTTTGCCTTCTTCGTATCATTTGTGCATTTCGCGATAATTATTTCGTTTTTCTTCAAGATTTGTCGCTGGTTTTATTGCTAACCTCTAATGACTGCTACATGAATTTCTTTTATCCCAGAATTTTAATTTTATACACTTTTCCTTTATCATTTTTTGCTACATTAAAATGAATGTTCATTTACCTGTAAAACGTGTTTATTGATTTTTTACTTCGAAATTTATTTCAATCATCGTCATTATGTGTACAATTAAGTGTTATTATTTAATGTACCTTTTTTTCAATGTAATTATCAAATTTGTCATTATTATTGGTTTTTTTTTTCTATGTACTTTACCGTGAAAGGTTTTATAATTTACTGAAAGTTTAACCCATGAAAGTTTGGGCAATTAATTTTAGAGGTAAGCAGTCTTAAATAAATACTTTGTTGAACATATTTATTCTTTTCATCTCACTGTAATGTAAGCACTTAATTATTTTTCAGGAGTAGAGTATGAATTGAAGAAATGTGGACGTAAACATTTTGTGCAAAACCAACTTCAATGATATTTGTAATTGATTTTATTAAATTGAACATTTTCAATAAAATTATCAAGCTTTTATTTAGTCGTTCTGAAAAAGGGGCTTGAAGTGTTATCCTGCAGTGCTTAATGATAACTTGCAGAGAAGTTGATTCGCAATAACTGCAGCAAACGCAACTTCTGGCCGTTGAACCTCATAATTCTATCCTAAAATCTGAGGCTTGAAATAGAGATAAGGACTGCCATCAGGTTCGAATTAAATGGCGTTCAGCATTTTGGGGTAAGTTAGGTTCTAAGGTCAGATCTAACTTATTGTAAGGAGTTCAACCGTGTTATCCAGTATACGTAACGGTTCAATTCATTGTTAAATTCGCCGTAGTGTACATATCATCATATCCGATCAACGCATGACTGAAATCGTCACGCTAATAACTTTTCACTTGTGTAATGCTTAAGATAAATTATTTTTATACCTTGCTTTGCTTTACTGTGCCTTGGCTTTGGCTAACTCCTGTGCACGTTTAGAGGAAGAAAATCCATGCATTTAAAGAGTTCACTATAGGTATACGTGCTTTCGTTCGCTGTTTAAAACAATTCATGAAACTATATCACAATTTTATTTAATTTCTTTAAACTAATAACGAATCAATTAACTGAATATATTCTATAGTGTTTTTTACAATCATATTTGCAATTACATAGAAAATACAACGTTAATGTAATGATACAGTAGAACTATTCAGAACTATCATTATGTAGGCAGAAAGAAATTTCTAAAAATAGGACTATTTAGTTTTTTTGCGCTATTGAGCATAATAAGACCCTAGCAAAATCTTTACTTTCGTGACAAGCAGACCCATGCCTTCAACTTTGTTATTCTTAAGCTGAAAGTCCATACCACGCGTTCTACGCGCACACGCTCTGTATGCGTTTGATACTTTTTACGCGTTCTACGCTTTTCAAACTTCAAGTTACATGAAACGCTTTTTATGCGCCAAGTTTTTTTGTTATGATCGGCTGTGGTGTAAAAAATTTTATCTAAAAAAAAAAATTTTGCAAAAGTGAAAACGAAATTGAAATTTTTCAAGAATTTAAAGAATTTATTGAATTTATGCATATGATGTTTTATGTAATGAGGACCTATGGAAAACTTCAAGAGAAAAGAAGACGCTTTTGGGTGCGTCCCTTGTTTTTGGAAAGGGAAGTGAGTGTTTTTTTTTTTTGCAGCAACGTTTGAAAAATCAAAATAACAGAAATGATACAACGTCAAAAACAGCCGACATTTTTTCATGGCGCTTGCGACGCTTAGAAAAGTAGAAAGTAAGCCTACTTCATGCGTTCTATGCGTCATAAGCATTCTATGCGATGTGCTGTGTAACTTGCCACATACAATTACACCGATTCTACTTTTTGACAGATGCGTACAAAGCGTATACGCGTAGAACGCGTGGTATGGACTTTCAGCTTTAATATGCTCTGACTCAATCAGAAACTATAGATTAAATTAATTTAAAATTATTTTAAATATACATACCGCTTTTGCATCAGAAAGCTTATATATGAAACTTATTTTTTGTTTTGTTTTTCATTAAAAATTAATGAAAGAAGGTGAAAAATAAAAATTAAAATTTTGAAAGTTACAGTCTTTGGAACCGGGGAGATAAACAATTTTTTTATTAAATTAAATCGAAAATAAGAAATTTCTATCTTATAAAATTGTTTGCTGTACCTGCAGTGACTTGTTTGAGATAATTTTGCATCTAATCACTAAGACCTTTAAGATTCAAGCTCAAAAAGTAGGCCTGACTGCAGCTTACACTACTCGCATAGAAGCCCCCACATATGCGCTGCTTAAGTATTTTTAAAACACTGAAGAGTCTGCCGTGCCCCAATTTGCATTTTTTTCACTGACAATTTATGAAATTCTAGATACAAAAATGTCATTTAAAGCAAAATCAGGAATCTCATTTTAGTATTTATGAATAATTACATAATTAATTATATTTAATATATTTAAAGAAAGAGGAAACTAACTAACTATCCGGGCTATTGCTGACAGTTGTATTTAGTAATTGATCAACAAAAGTGGCGATAAAAAATCTAGAAAATTTAGAATTGCGATTAGCGAGATACTTTAACTTAACTTATAAATGTTACAAAAACCCCAGCAGCTTTATTTAATACTTTTAAAATTGACTAAAAATATGTGTACGTCGTCTAAAAACACAAAAGTCGCCCTGACCCTCTTGGTATATATGGTGTTTATAAAACACAGTGGGGAAAAGCTTCCTTTACTAAATTTTATTCAGCATATTAATAACAAAGTGCTAGAAGCCCTGTATATTCTTTGGCCTTAAATTTCTTCTAATTGTTTTATTGTGCGCTTCTAGACCTTCTTTGGTCTAGAAATAGGGGTTTTTCTTCACTTCCATTAAACCATGCTCTGTTTAAACGAAAGCTTCTTTGGCCGGGCTTCAAGTTCTTTATTATGTAATTAACAATTTTCTTTATATCTAACGATAATATCATGCACTTCTGTTTTTTTTTTTTTGTTCCAATTTCTTCGTTTCTCGTACAGATTTTCCTTCTAAATGTGGTTAAATTACACACACTTCACTGATGGCAATAAAGTAAAATAATTTAATTTTTAATTTTTAAGCAAATAAAAATTAAAATAATTAAATGCAAACTTTTTCATTGTACAAAACATTAGTTGCCCGTCTATCAATGTGACTAAGAAAAGTGACTTTGTGTCAGTATTTTTTCATATCATTTTATAAATTTTTTGTTGCTTTGTAATAAATGACATTAAAACTTTAAATTACTCGAAGTATAATAATTTAACAATAACTTTTTAAGCTTAATTATTCTTTTATGCTTATTTAATTTTTATGTTATTTTAAATGTTTTATAAAATCTATGAATATATTGTTGATCTCATGTAGTAGAAAGGTCTAACGATATTGTATATATCAAAAGGTACTATTATAATACAAATATAAATGCTTGTTAAACTGTTTGTGTTGATACCATGGCATTGTATATTTGTGGCGAATTCGAGTTAAGGCCTTTCTACGCGAGAGTATTGTTATCCTCTACAAATTTAATGCATTATGATAAAAGTCAATGTCGATTTACTGAACTTATAATTTTACAATATTTCCAGTGATGAAATAAATATAATTTTGTGACTTATGCAACATACTTTTGTTATTATATATTTGCGACAACCCAAATTATTTTGGCGATGTTTGATAAGCTATTTGACGAGAAAGCTAAAAAATGTGGCAAGAGTGATCCGGGCTTGGTAATCAACAGGTCATACAACTGCTTAAGCTTTATAAACTTTTTGACTACATCAAATGCATTCCGGTTAAAATGTGTTATTGCTTTTAATTAACATCATAAAAGGTAGCTGCGAAAGGCAGGAAAATCGGTCTTTAAGGGGTTAAAATTTTGCTTCATAGTACTTAACATAGAAAAACACTAGTAACTGAAGTAGGTTTTATATCTACATATATGATATATGTATATCATATATATATCATATATATCATATATATATATCATATATATATCATGATATATGTATATCATCATTGTAAATACATATGAACCATTACGAAACATGTAAGTAAATAAAATCCTTAAAACATTGTCACTCAAATGAAACACAATTCGACCTAAATGTTCTAAAAGCATGCAATAACAATATAAATTCTGAAAAAAGCACGAAAAAGGAAAAATAATAGAATATATTATATTTATGATTATAAGCATTTTTTAGACTTTCTGTTTGCCACCGAAGTTAAAAGGATTAAAATTTTCCATTATCTATTAAAGAAAGGAAATCGGTGTAAGAGGATGAGGGTTTATTAGTGTATATGACTTAAGGCAAGTGTGATTTTCCTTTGATTGTCATAAGGTTTTTGATTTTAGCACAGCAAAAGCAATTAACGTACGTGTACATAGGTTCATTTCTTTAATTGATTTGTTCATAATGTGCATGTCAAATGTAATCGCTATTAAATTTAATATAATAAAAGTAACTATATATTATTTTGTATTGGAATCACAATTTTCAATCGATATTTCATTTCTAGGTAGATTAGGTCTTGGAATGAATTTTCTTAAAAGATCCATTCTTAAAAGTGTCTACGTACAAAAGAGTAATTATTAAAAAAAACTAGTGAATAAAGAGTTTTATTTTGCGTTCTGCCTCCATTACTGTAAAAAGTGGTATATTTTTTTGCATTGTGCTTCTTTAGTAGGCAAAGGTGAGTTCAATTAACAGTATTATTTATTTATGTGCCTTTTTTGATTAAATAATCGTGATCGTCGTAGGTTTTATAATTTTTTTTTTTATTTTAAATTAGAAAAAAAAAAATTAAATGTTAATTACATTGGTATTAGTCATTTGTTTCTTTACTTATTGTGCATGCCTCTTGTAAAATCTTAAATTATTTGCAATACAAAATTTAATTTTTAGCTGCGACCTTTTCGATGAAAATGTCCTGCCTAAACCTTGAACATTACTAAACTACAATGGAAAGTGATTGTAACATGTCTGTCATAGGGATGATAGTAGCACAAATGCATTTAATGACTATGGGAGTGAATTTTGTGTGTCCGGAATAACTAAAAGCAGCACCTCGGAAGAATACTCAGAAGAAGAAGAAGAAGATATAAAAAGGTTAAATAGGAAGATAAAACGTTCTTGATATACATTTCAAAACAAGAAATAACAGAAAAGAAGTAAATACCAGGTGTATACGGGCACCCTGCGAAGCAATGCACTAATTTCCGAATCGACGCGCCTTGATATAATTCAAAATTATTGGAGGTGCAGTGATTGCAAAGACAGAGAGAATTTAAAAGAAATTAAATCTAAATACAGATATATCTGCACACATGGGCTTCACAAACTTAATAATGCTTTTTTCTTTGAGCTCAATTCAAAGCCTATAAGAGTGTGTAAGATTTATTTTAAAGCAACCCTCGATATAAATGACAAAGTTATACGAACATTTATAAAAAAGCATGTGAAAAGCATGTGAAAAGCATGTTAATCATACTACAGTAACAGTATGAGAGAATGTATCAAAAAAATTCCAAGAATCGATCTGATTACTTATGTGCTAAAACTTCTCGGAAATTCATTGAAAGCAGTAAAACTATAGCAGATCTATACCAAGATTATAAAGAACCTCGTGAAGCTGAAAATTTAGAGTTTGGGATTATGTTTTACAAAATATTTAACATAGAATTCAACATTGCTTTTTTCAAACCAAAAAAAGATTAATGCGATCTCTGCGAGTCCTTCCTATATGCTGATGAAAATGAAAAGAGAGATTTGGTGCAAGATTATAACACACATCTCGAAGAAAAGGAACTATGCAGAACCGAAAATGATGTTGATAAGAAAAAAATTAATGTAGCTGTCTATGACTTATAGGCTGTTTAACCATTGCCAAAAGGCTTTACCTCTTGTTTTTACTACAAAAGTAAAAATAACTGTTACAACTTTACTACTAGTGACCTCAACGCCAAATATGTAGATTTTTTTTTTTTTTTTAGACTGAAATACAAGGAAACGTGGGAGTAATGGGATAGGAACGTGGGTACTTTTATATATTCTAAATCTGGAACAAAGGGCAAAAATGGTAAAGATTTCGATCTAATATTTTATTCTGATAACTGCTGCGGACAACAAAAAAATAAGTACATTCTTTCAATGTAAGCATATGCTGTACATAAGTGTAATCTGAAAAGTATTACGCATAAATATCTTGTTAAAGGTCACGCTCAATACGAAGGAGGCAATGTGCGTTATTGAGGAGCAAGTAAAAAGGTATTTAAGTAGTAATCCCATTTATACCCCAAACCAATATACAAGTCTCATAGCAATTGCAAAAAAGACTGGCCCCCCATATAAAGTTCGGGAATTATCACATGAAGCGTTTTATGAGTTAAAGTCTCTTCAAAAAGTTATAAGTCAATTAAGAAAACTATAATTCATTTTTTTATAAAATATCTTATAAAGAAATCAACTTTCAGGAAGTATGTGTAAGGAACAACTTAAAGCCTTTCAAGCTTTGGAGTTGCATCAAGTAAGAATTGAGAAGCGTTTTGTATTTTCTTTATTTTGCTGTTATGAAAAACATTAAAAATTTGTTCCCAATAATAATTTTAGCTTATGCACAATTTAATTGGAAAGGCTATCACTTCCACAAATAAAGCAAACCACCATACAAGAACTGGTGAATAAAAATTATATTCCAAAAATCTTTTATGTCATATTACAAATATTTATTTATTGCATATTTTCAATAACATTTAAAAACGCAAACTTTTGAAGAGTATTTTTTTTAATATAATGAGATATTTTGATTCGTACTTTGGCTACTATGATTTGTGCTAATGAAGTGAATAAAGCTTTATTTTAAAATAGAAGGATTTGAATAAAAACATATATTTCATCACTCCTGTGGATTTTCTTATTATGCTGCTTGCTATCCAGTCGGCGGTTAGGAAACTTACAAAATTAAAACACTTTATCAGTTGAAAAGGCACAGCTTGAGTTAATATCACTAGTTAATAGAAAAAATTAAAGTTAAAGAGTCATAAATCAAAATTTTATTTTAAATTCGCAAACATAATATAAAATTGAAAAAAGCATAGCCAAACCTTCTTCAATATTGAATTTTTTCATAATGGAACAATATTACAATATTATAACAATAACAAATATTACAATCATTTTTACATGAACAGCTTTTTGTCTCTCCTAAATATCTTAATATATTGAGTTGTGACCCTTTTGCATTTAGGGTGCGATATAATATATCGTAATTTTTTTTATAGTTGTAAATTGAAATAATTAAGAGATTTTCAAGCAAAGAATACTATTAATTTACATAAGCAGAAAAAATGAAAGATCTCGCTAGAAAACTACGAAGACTAAAAATAACATCGTTCCTAAACTTGTTAGATTTTAAAGTTTGGAGTATCCTACGCTTAAAAAATAATTTGCTATTTAGCCTGAAGATCTAATTGTTTTCTATTTTCTGAACTTTTCAGATATATTACCAACATCAAACATAAATTTTGAATTGAACATCTAAAATATAGCACAGCAAGATAACAAAGATAATCCGTGATATTTTATCACTCCTGGTTTCAGGAGTACACAGATTTAAAAAGTAAAGACTATACAAAAACGAAAAAGTTGGTGGCGATTCTTGATATTTTCAATATTATTAAGAAAAAACCCAACCTATTGTGAATACAAAATATTTTGTATCATTTAAATTGCTGTTTACACAAAAATTGCACAGGCTTTTAGTGGCACCCGATGGCAAAAGTATAATCAGCTTTTAACACTGCCTGTTGCTATAGGAAACATGTCCAAATATTAGAAAGTCTGATTGTCTAGGAAGGTGACAACGTTACACTTTTATTTGCAAATAGATTTAGTTTCATGAGTTAGTAAGGCAAGATTCTCCATTTGAGTTATTTTTCATACCAGAAGAGAAATTGCATCATATGGTAATTTAGATTACTGAATTCTCCAGAACATTTAACAGCTGCGAAATACTGAGAAATATGGATATTTGAAAAGAATATAGACAAAACAAATGCGAAGATATAAGTAGAAATAAAACTCTGGATGAACAATGTACACACAATAGTGTAAATTTATTGCACAATTATACAATTTTATTTTATATGGTTTTACTGAAACCATACCTGGGACTAACATTTCTTGATTTAGCTTAAAATCATACAGATTTACTCTTAATAGGTACATCTTTTTCATAAGAAAGCGGTATTATTTTAGAATAACTCCACCACAGCCAAGTATAATATCGATCGATACTTCCCTTTATTTTTGCAATTATTTTCGATTTCATACTTATGTGTTACCATAATAATGTACAGAAAAGAAACGTGTATATAGATGTAAAAAATCCAAAAAATATACAACAATAAAAAACATCTAGTAAATAATTGTTATTGTGCATTAGCAGATGTTGAACATTTATTTTTCCTTATTTACTTTTGTTAATGTTCCATTTTCGTTAATGGCATTTTATTTTTAGATGTTTGAATTAAACTTTTTATTTTAAAATTTGCAAAATTTTAAGAATTTAAAGATGTTTGTTAGCATTTACTTAACTGTACCATGAGCTTAGGGAAAACAAAACGAATTACAGCTACCAAATCATAAACTAAACAAAAAGTAATAAGACTTCAAAAAGTTTTTTTTTTGGTTCTTTTCATTCAAACAAACTTCAACATTTCATAAACTAGCAAACAGCACACTTGCACACACGCACACGTCTAAACTAGATATTGAGTTTCCTTTATAAATGGAAATAAATTTAAGTTACCGGGAGGAAAAGGAAAATATTTGTTAATAAACAAAACCATATTCAAAGGAAAAACTTTTTCAAATACCCTGCCATCAAACTGACAGTCGTTGTCAGCCAACCCAGCGCACACAAAATAAAACTACAAAAATGAACAAAAATTATCTAAAATATTTGACATGACAGAAAAAACTAAGGGCAACAAATTCAATTAAACTTTTGCTATAAAGCACAAATAAATGCTTTTGTTGTGTGTATCAAATTAATTTGGTGGAGGGTGTGAATCAACATTAGACTCAAAGCAAAATTAAATAATAGTTTTATTTATTTATTTTTTCTGTGTTTGGTTGCAAACTACTTGAATGTTAGAAAATGTTAATGACCCACACAAAACTTCACTAATTTGTTCTTTAGAAAATATAATTTTAATTCTGACGAAATTAGACTAAAGCGGTAGTGTTTATCATAATGTTGCAAATAAAACATCTAGCAATTGAGCCAAATTGAGGCAAAGAACCGCTCATCTGCATGAAAGAAGAAGGAGGTATAATGTTACTTTTTAAATTTGTGAATTCGTAAGAAATCCCTCCGATATGATAACTACTAAGTAACAGAAAGTGTCTGTATATAAAATTTTAAAGACGATAAAGACCACTATAAAACGGCATTTTATAAAATATACTAACTTTCACAGAATAGACAGTCAATTAATGAAGTTTCAAATGTTAAGTTTTACTGAACAACTATAATAAACCATTGAAAATAATCCCATTAGCAACAATATAGAAATGGCAGAAACAAATAGATTAGCAAGTACTGACATCATCAATTTATGTTGTTTTGGGCAGCAACTAGTCATTCAAGTTCCAAGCTCAAATTTAGACAAATAATATACACAAATCATTATTATTATTATTTTTCTCACATCCTAATTAGTGAGAACTTATATACGATAAGACGTACAAACTTTTTTGATAGCATAATTAACTATTGAATAGGAGTAAAAAGATTTTTTTTTTAATTCAATAAGAAAGTTACCACCAGCTTTCTATTTCTTTCAATGCGAATTTGTTATATATGGAGAGCCACATATAGATAATGATAACGCTAATTATTTTTCATATAAGTATATAATTTTTGGTCAAAAACCAATTAAATGCATTTAAGAATTCAGATTTGCATGTGTAACACAGCTAGTGAAAGTGCATAAAATTACGCGCAATAGGTTTTTCAAAAACATGAACTGCTTTATTTTTGTTTATTGTTATTTATTTTAATCTATGTTCATTCGTGCTAGATTCCTTAAACAACAAATTTTGTATGTTATACTCATCAAATTGTTTTTATTTAAAAATTTGTTAAATGTATTGCAGTGTGGCAAAGCGTATTCATATGGTCATTTCACAACTGATTATGCAGCTCATCAGTGGATTTTAACCCAAATTTGGTATAGAGAACTCCAGCGTTTTATAAATCAAGCCAAATTGATTAAAAAGGAATTTTATTTAACCAATACAACAAGACAAAAAGATAAAACTCAAAAATTTAATGAAATCTAGCACAAATTAACGTAGGTTAACTTAAAAATCATAAAATTTGTATTATTACTTATTTTTATTTATAAGTAAAGCCTCATATATAGATTAAAATCTCTTTGCAAAATAAATTTACAAGGTTATCTTAGAAGAACATGAAATTCCCAAGGTGAGAATAGATAAAACTTCTTGCCTTTACTACTGAAAAAGTGGTAATATATGATATGTTCTCCCCAGCGATTATTGCAAAGCATAATCACAAAGAAAGATAGTGTGTTATTATGGTGGTTAATATACTAAAAAGGATTATATCTACAGTTTTGCGAAACTTTGTCATAAATAAGAGGTTGAAGGAAATTACTACAAATAAGGATTCTTACTCTTAAGTAGCTTTTAAGTTATATAAATGAGAGAATACTTTTTTTCAAGCTCGAGTGCTTTCATCACTATCACTAAATATAATACAGCCATATATAAAAGAGAATAAATGAAAACACCCTCAGATTGTGGGTTGGTTTTATTGGGGTTTTCTTTTTTTGTTTCAATATTCAAGTAAATATTTGTAAATCTCAAAAAAATTAATAATAAAAATTTTTTATCTCCTTATATTATCACTACGCAACAAGAAAAATGTATCCGAATATTTTGTTGTTTGTTTTAAGAATTCTTAATAAAAGAATGTGAATTTAGAAGCACATCACATTTTTAGCATTACTGTTATTAGTTTTTATTTAATACAATAATTTTCCAAATCACGCTATAATTTATGTGAGTTGGAATTTCAACGTTTGGGATTAAACAAACTGTGAACGTTTGGAAAAGTATACCTTTTAGCTCTTGGCCACCAATTGGGAAAACAAAAAGTGACCAATTGGAGAAAATTAAAATTGCTTGAGCTTAAGAATTTTGCAGGAAAATAAGCCACTACAACTTTTGAAGACGAAGTGCCTCATCACACTAACACAAAGACTCTTGAACGTTGCCTCCAACATTGTTTTGTAACGTTTCACATTTTTCTGTTAACATTTTTGTATATTTTTTTATTTTCTTATTATGTTATGTTATTTATTCTACAAATTAAAAACACTCAAGTTTAAAATAGATTGATTTTTAAAAGTAATATATCTAGCTACTGGTATTCTGTATATCGTTTAAAAGTGTAAATGTTGAAAATTTTTAAAAAAGCATAAAATGAAAATTGATTAATGCTTAAAAAATTAATAAAATTGCCCAATTTATTGCACACTGTACGTATCTATATATGTAGATATATATAATCAAACTGGCAAGTTCCTTTAAAGTCCCTTTTTAAACTAATCAGTGTAATATATTTTAGACTTTCTTAATCTTTCTGATAGATATAAAATTGCACACAAAACAAATAACACATTAAATAAATTATTTAGCAATATGAAGGATAAAATAGGAAAAATGGAAATATCTGATGTAGTTTACAGGATTCCATGTGGAGGAAATGACCAGGTTTATATTGGGACAACAAAGAATAAACTTAAAACAAGATTAGCTGGTTAAATATTTGAAATTTTAATTTTTGTATGTTTGTATGTATGAAGAAAATTATTTTGAATGTTTTATCAAATGTTTTCAAAAAATTTTTCAAATTGTTATAATTTTTTGTTTTTGTAAAATATAAAAAATATTTTCCTGAAAAAGCATTCCACAGGAAATCGAAATATCGAAAAAAATATATACATATTGTTAAATTAATTAAAAAAGACGTTGAAAAGAATAACATATATTTATTTAAAATATAAAAAGGTCGCTTAAAAAAAATAAAAAAAGAGCAAATAATTTTAATATAAAAAACACCAAATTTATGTTCCAAAACCAAAACTGGTATCATCTTAAGTATTATGGCCTTAGTTTTTATATTATATATATTGTTTAATGTGTAATGCAGTTAAAATAAAAATCAAGTGAAAAATATTTTTTCGTCATCTGCAGGCAGCACAATGCAGCCTTTATCTAATTACTTTTTAAAAATTTTAAATATTATTATTTATAATCAATAAATCAACAATATCTAATTCAGTTTGTGACCAAGTCAAGATTTATACCATGCCACATATTCTCTTTTAAAGTTGTAGTTGAAGGAGGGAAAAAACCCCTGTTTTAACAAAAGTATTTGAGATATAAGATAAATCTTGATCTGCAAGTACCAATAAAAAGAAAAAAATATTTTAACATGTGAAAAAGGCTATGTTCTTGTCCGACATATGCGAAATACTTGTATTTAATAAATTGCGAAAAGTACAGTTTTCTGTCAAAAGGTACAGAAACATAAAAAAATGACCACAGCTGAAAACATTTTGGTATTTTAAATTGTAAAATAACTCACTGAAAACAATAATTTGAAAGGTTTTAAAAAATTAGCGGCATTCAGCTTAATGTATAACATTATATATACACAAGGATTCCAAGATTTAGCTGGTGAAAGACGAACGACAAATTGGTTATTAAAAAAGTAGATTAATTTTCTACGAAATTTTAATTTGTTTATATTATTAAAAAAAAACTGTTAAAGTAAAATGATTAAAGTTTAATTTTGTTTGGTAAAAAACTAACGCTTTCACAGAAAAAAACGGTAGTTGGTTATCAAAATAAGACCTATGTACTTAATAAAATTTCGGAGCATATATGGAAAATTTTGTTTTCTATTTTTATTACACGATATTTCTTTGATTTAATTAAAAGTAATTTATTTTACAATCTGCTTCTTCCATTAAGTAAAATTAACTGTAATTAAAAAAAAGGAAAAAGTCGCACATTCATGTTATAAAACTTGCGAGTTATATACATTAACATTATTGTTGTACGTCATAAAACAGGCAAAGAGTCATCTCTGTAACCAACGAGCACAAAATATAACTTGTGACCAATAAATACAATTGACAAAAAACTAAAAACATAATAAAGCAGCCCAGTAAATCAAATGTCAAAGTAAAAAACTAATTTTGAAGAAACTAAAACAAGAACTTTTATAAATTTCCCACTTAGAAAAAAATCCTGAAAATATTTTTAACATGTTATTGGCAGCAAATTAAAATCTATCTATATAAAAATATAAATTTGTGTATCTTTACCTACAGACTAGATAAAGTGGACCTTATAATTGACACATCTTTAAACGTTTTTATATGTTATCTGCAAAATAACTTCGATACTTCGATTACAAAATTTTGGTTCTAATGTGCTTGTAGGGAAGCGGATAGGTTTTCCAGCAACTTTGGATATAAGAAGCTAGTTTCAAATAAAAGATAAATAAAATGTGTACAACGAACAACAATTTCATGCAACTAGTTTTATCAAAGTTGTCGTGATGTGCCAGTTGGCTTTAATTTTTTTATAGAATTTACTCGCATTACTGTAAAGCAAACAAATTGATAATTGAAGCGAACACTCATTTTTTGTTCATAAGTTTATAAGGTTAAACATTTTATTGTTTGCTTGCCCTTGTGTTTGATTTGATTCATATTATGAATTAAGATGATGTGCTAGCATTTATTTGATTTGCTTAATTCAGTTGATGCGTAAAGCATTATGAAAATAATAATAATAATAATAGAAAAGAACCCACACATAGAAAACCTGTCAGTTACTATAAGATACCGATGTCAGCTGTCATATATGGGCAATGATCCATGTTATCCAAAGTGTTATACTTAATACAGCTGTCAGCATGGATAAGTATAATTCAATCTGAATCTGGCCAGGTAAATTCAATTAACCATTGGTATCGATATTTTCGCATTCACTTGCTCTTACATTTTTATTTCATATCGTTCTGCTTTTAAAATTAAGGATATATGCTTAAAAGGTTCATAATATTAAATATAGTAAGGCACAGATAAAATTCTTTAAAATTTTGGCTATATTACCCTAAGTATATTGTTCCAAGTATTCAATTGACGGTACTTCATCGGACCAAGCAAGACGATTAAAAACCAATTTAATACGATACGGTTATGCAATTAGTACGAAATTGGTTGCTTATATACACATATTTATATAAATATGTGAATATAAGCAAAGAAAGTTGCATGAAATTTTTGTTTGGTCGGCTTTGTACGTTCGTTGTACATATTTTGTTGTTTATCTTGTTATATATCTTATATATATGTGTATTTAATACCAATATATATACATGTATATGTATAAATGTATATATATTTATAAATATGTAAAAATGTATATATATATATATATATATATATATATATATATATATATATATATATATATATATATATATATATATATTAATATATGTACATGGGACGATTACGCTCATATAATAGTTCATCAAATCTTTCTTCTTTCAATTTTATGTTCCGCGTGCTGCGTGGCACGTGACTAGTTCCTATTAGTAGAACAGCATCTAAGTAAGATTAACTCATTAACATTCCGCCCAACATATTTTAAGTGTCTTAACCTGGACCAGTAACTTTTTTTCATCCTTGTTAACATATTCATTTAAGTAAAAGTCATTGCTAAACTCAATTGTATATGTATGGGAAATCAATATCAACGGCAAGTGTAGTTTTGCCATGAGTCTATTTATTTTAAAAAAGCAAACCAAATTAAAAGCAAATCGGCTATCAGCTGTTAACTCCGTTGTGTGTTACTGGCACGAAATTGTGAAGACCAAAGCAAAAAAAACGCGTTTATATTCCATTAGCAAATTTAAATTGTTCCCTGATTACAAAAAGGATGTTAAATTAAGTTAAGGAACGGTTTACAAATAAAGCCTCCAACATATTTTTTGCAATTCATTTATATATATAGACAGTATGTAATTTTATGATGAGGGCAAACATTATACTGCCAGTGGAAAGAGGAATTTTCACTGCGCTAAAAGAAAACGTGTATATATGTGTACACTTTTGTGATGGTGAGTGTTGTTCCTATAGTTTAAATTTAAATTTTTCTTTGATGTTTTCACTGTTAAAAATTTATATTTGTTACTTGATTTCTGTGAAATGTCAATTTGTTCTGCAAGATTTAATTTTTAACACAAAGAAATAATCATATGTATAATATTGTATTGTATAATAGGGCACCCGCCCTATAAATTTTGTAATAAGATTTAGAAAATTTTTAGTTTTAAGTATATCAAAAGGATTCGAAATCTATAGAAACTATAGTAACAATTAAAGATATTTCTAATAGTGAATTCATCACTGTTATTGCACAAATACTGATCACTACTGTTAATGTGTTTGGTAAACAACATGTATTTAATACTCGTACCAATATTTAATATCATCATTTTATATTTTCATATAATTATTAAAGCTATTGTCATTTACAAACTTTACTTAAAATCCCGTTTTGTTTTATAAGTAGCCAGGAATAAACTAATAAATATTATAATGTGGTTATACATTGTACATTATGTACAGAAAAGCTTAACTTTCATACGTTTTCAACTGTGTCATACGAGAACAGTAAGTAATTATCTACTCTGACGATAAATTGCCATTAGGGCACTAAGTTCATATGAATTTAGCCCTTAGTTGAGCTGGGGATACCGTGCTTAACTGATTCAATAGAGCAATTGGGTAAACTTTTATTGGGTTCTTGGCTACATTGGCTTGAAAATACCAAAAAGGTCCACTGGTCAGAAGGATAGTATAATATCGGTTGTTGGATCTGAATCGAAAAGAACCTGATAAGAAATTCGGAAGGCGATCAAGAACTCTAGGGAATACCATAGGTAAGCTTAATCTAAAATAGAAACAGACTTAACTGACAATTGATACACATGATCTAAATAGTTTATAGCGCTTTCATCTCTAATGTAAATAAATTAAAAGTGCTGACAAAAACTACGATACTTGGTGTTATATTCCTTAATTAAACCAGTTACCCATGTCATGAAGCAAGAGAAACAAAAAAATGCATACGCATTTCAGTTAAGTGGTGTTTCATAATTTAAATCATATTTTAGTTTTTTTTTTTTGTTATTTATCTAACACTTTAACAAATGTTTCTCGAAAACTTTTTTGTTGTGAAAACATCGCTTCATTGTTATCCCTATAACAAAAGTTGATCTCGGGAACTATTTAAAAAAATCGTAGATTTAAAACGTAATGAAGCTCTTCAAAAATCATGGCATCGCTTTTCTCTAATGCGCACAGTCGAGTTAGGACAAAGTTGAGTTATCGCTATTATTAAATTTCTAATAGGCGAATATATAGTGAAATCAAACTTCTATTGTTGTAAAATAAGAAATTTACAGCTCTAAATCTAAATAGCTTAACTTGATATTCGCCAATTTCACGCAACTACAATAAATTGAAAAATGTTGTTGAACTTTTGCCTAATAACCGATTTCAGCTGTATTGGTTGTAGGTACAGATAGATAATTTGTTTACCTTTATTAATTGTTAAATAATTTATGCTTAAGCCTTAAAACTTTAACACAATATAAGTCATACTCAATATGCATCTTTATTTCGCACGTCATTTATTTGAGCTCGAGAGTGGAGTTTTTACATGTAAATATCATAAGATTTATTTAATACTTGCTAGTTTAATGATTTATTATTTTTTTTATTTTTAACCACAAATGTGAGTGTAAAATGTTGAAACGAAACTCTGCCAAAGCTGAAAATAATGCGTAATTACAATCGCACCTGTGCAAGTTTTTATTACAATGTTAAACTTCAATTACCCAGCAAGCATTAAACATTTTTTAAAGTCATTTATTATAGTCATTTATCTATCAACCCTTCGCGCTGTCAGTTGACAAAAGGGATTTAAAATAAAATGAAAAAATAAATAGCAAAAACAAATACATGTACATATGTATATACATATATAAAAAAGCAGATAAACTAAATTTTGTAAGACAAATTAAACGAATGTATGTGTCTACAAAAAAATAAACAAGAAACACAAACAAGGTTGACACATATGCTAGCCTTTGTCAGATGTCAGTTTGTGACATTAATCAATTATTTATGGCAGCAGTTTTTATGGTTTTTGAATTTAACAGATTTTACTTCAACAAAACAATGTCATTAAATGAACCTACTTTAGTTTTACATTTTATTGAAAAGATAACACAACTCAACGACAAATTAGAATTGTTTAAAAACTTCGTTTCATACCGCTACCAAACTAGGCTCGTAAAAACATGCTCTTTTTACGGCTTATTGTTTACGTTTTATGATCGCCTTGGAACATAAAGTTGTAGCAAAAGCTATAAAAACTAGTAAGCGATTTGAAAGTCTATAAATATAAAAGTTTAACAATAAATCAGTTAAATTTAAGTTTTAACAACTCACTCAACTCTTGCGGAAAGAATAATTTCAATAGTTTACTAATTTACAACAAAATGAAATTACTGTTATATTTTACGATAATGAAAAAAGAAAAAGATAATAAAAATATCAAACTTACATCTGGATAGAATCGTAAAAAACCCGAAACTTAAAATTGTCCTATAAAAGCAGATAACTTACATAATAGAGGTTGCATAAGAGACTAACAAGGGAACTATTTTTTTTTTATTAGTATAGACCCAGGAGCAGCTGCTTTATTTCAAAGAAGAAAATAAAAATTTTCACAATTGTATTGTTTCCCATCCATTTAATTTAATCGATATTAACGTATAAAGTTAAAATTATTATTAAAACAATTTACGCATTTATTACCTTAGAAATTAAAAGTCAGACGATGCAATTAATGTGAGGTGTGGCCCTAATCCTACTGCGTTGTAATGATTTTAATTATTTATTTTTAGGCTTTCTTCCAAACTTAAATCTCACGTTAAAAGTTATCAAGAAAGAAAATCTGTGCATGGTTTTTGTAATATAATTGTGCTATTTTGTACATGAAGAGATTTATAATTAAATCTGGAGTTTTTAAGCGATTAAGATGCTTAAATTAAATATTACATAACAGAATGCATTTGCAAAAAAAATATTTTAACTTCTTTGAACATCTTAGGTGCTGTTTGGAGTGGATTTACAATTAACTGACAGCTGCTAGCAATAGAAGGTTCACGCTTTTATAAATTTATAATAATAATAATAATAATAATAATAATAATAATATTAATTTGAGTATGATTTTACGTCAATCCCCGTAAAATATGGTTTGTGAACAAACCGGTTTCGGCCATTTGGCATCTTCAGTGTTCTCTCTATACTCATCTACACTAAATCATACCCACATATCAATAATATTAATAATAATAACTCTTAAACTCATTAACTTACACAACAGGAGCTTTATGGTAAACTACAAACAAAACTAATTTGAAATCTAAGAAGGATACTAGTGTTCGTTGAAGGAAAAGTTTAAGCATTCCCCAAAGCACGCACCATCCCGTCGTTTCGTGCAAGATCAATTTTAGAATATGGAACCGATAAGTCATTTGTTCATAGGAAAAAAATCAATTTCTTCTTTTTACGTTTTACTCCTACGTTATAATCCCCTAATAGCGGTTACAGGTAGATTTATATACCATGGTATCAATAACACGGATGTAAGTACCCCTAATGGCGGTTACAGGTAAATTTATATACCATGGTATCAATAACACGGATGTAGGTACTATTTTGGTGGTGCGCATAGTATGCTTTCGTTGAAAATTTCGTTGGAAAAAATTAATAATGAAAATAAGTTAGCTCTTTAAAATTTGGAGCCTTTACGTTTTATTTAAGCCCGATAAAACTTACGAAACTATTACATAAATTAAATTGCAGCTTGGACAACGCCATTAAGATATATAATACGTATGGAAAAAACATCATTTCGTACGTTGTTAATACGGGTGACATCACTAGAGACCATATTTTCAAATATGAAATCGCAGTCAACAGTTGCTATATAATGCTTCACCTTCTTTCAGACAGAAAATTGTTAACATTATCAAGTGATTTAGTTATTAGTGAGAAATGGTTAAGCAAAACACTTAGATATGAAATTTCTTTGTGGTAAGCTTACCAAAATATTTGGATAGCGATATTTTATTAGGGCATAAATCAAAAAATTTAAAAAAAATATATATTTCACCTACGGCTGTTTCCGAATAGACTCACTTATTTTTGTATACATCGTATAGTTTTTAGGCTTAACTTCGGGCCTTCTAGGTGAATTTTGTGATGATAGCAATGGTGAGGACAATGTCGGTGATGAAGAGAACTTTTAAATAGGAAATTATTTTTATATATGGCTAACATCATTTCAAATTAATTTAAATTTATTCAAGGCCACAAACATAACAGAAAAGATAGTGGGGTGCCTATTCAATCGTAATATTTTCTGCAGCAAATTATAAACACCGAACTCTGATGTTTGATGGTCCATATTGACAGTATGCAGCAAATGGTTACAGGTTTCTCAGCGAAAAATAAAGTTTTGCTCTACGGTACCATATATTAACGGCCTAATGTTACCTACCCTGAGGCCGTTAGTTAACTAATTAATGCTCACCATCAGCACCATATTGTGTGTTATTTCAGTTTTGTCTTTGATATCTTCGCATTGTTTCTTTTTTTATAAAATTTCATTTATTATTATATCGTATCTAACATCATATCATATCTTAGATCTGGGAGAACTTACGTGTAGGAAACGGAAACAGATCATCTATATTCTAGTTATCTCATATCACTGTCACTAGCTAATTTATAAACAAAAGTTAAGGTAGATGTTAGTACCACTTTTTGGCTCCTATATTTATTTCGTATTTACATACGGCAACTTGTCATCACAATTATATCAGTATCCGGTAACGCCACAAAGAGCCCGACATTTATAGCCAAATCGTGTAGGCTTTCGCGGATAAAATGACCGCGAAAGCCTACAAATACTTAATACTTAGCAATATATATTATTTCTAAATATTTATATCTAGACAAACTTGTCAGGTGGTTTACAATATATACGCCAAAACTAACTTATTTAACTTGGCTATCTAAACAATTTCCACATAAGACTTTTAGTTATAATAATTTTTAGTATTTTTAATTTTTAAATTTGTAAAGTCACAGGCAATTTATCCTGTTTCTGTAAAATATTTGTAGGGGAAAGGCAGCGTCTTTTCTTACGACATTTTGAGCTCATTTAAGTATTTGCTGCAGATGTCCAAGTAGGTAAATTTTTTTCTTTTGTTCCCATCTTGGTAGTGATACATCACTTTCTCTTTGGTTAAAAATAAGCTATTGCTGAAAATAATTTGGATTCTGGTGTCTATAGTCGTTTGGGCTTTCATTGTCGTTTGGAATGTTTGTCACAAAAATTATGAAGCCGAAAAAAAATACAATCTAATTTTTCTAAACGTTTTGTTTATACTCTTGACATATGATAGGACTTTTTTAAAAAATTTAATAATAGTTGTAACTGCAATCAGTAGATAATCCATACATCCTATCCTAACTGGATAAATTATAACTGCACCTTGCTACAACAAAAATAAATATTATTAAAAACTATTAAATTTTTTTTTATCGCACCAATTTCGTTTTTTGAAAGTCGTGTAAGGCAAACCCTGTTACAAGGCGCGATCATAATTTACTAAAGTACTTATTTATTAGATTTGACTGACAGGGATAAGCAGTGAATGAATAAACGCCTGCATGCCAAAAACATTAATGGGACTATACTTAAAGCACTTTTAAAGCCTTTAAAAAAAGGACCTTAACCATTTTGTTTACTCATTTTTGTTTTTTTTTTAAACGTTTTATTTATTTATGAGAATTTTTTTATATACTTCCCCTGTAAAGTTTTGTACTACTTGAAGTGGTAATAGCAAAAGGTTTTTTGTTGGTAATGCGCATTTAAAAAAAAGTTGTAAAAATCAAGATCGTAAAAATTATAGCCTAAATTCATCATAAAAAATAAACCCCTGACAGACAATTAAATACTCGTCCAGTAACCCATAAAATCATAACAAACGAGGGATATTTGAAAAGTCGATGCACTTAGAACTGTTATCCATGTATTACTAAATTAAAATTTAAGATAGAACAACAAAACTTTTTTTGGTCACCTGGAGAGTTGTGTGGTAAATTCGAAGATAGATATAATGAGAAGTTCAGCCATGGACAATACAAATTTATATATTTTGATGGCGAAATAGAGGCTTCATGAAAACATGGGACACAAGGAATATAAACGAGTTTTTGCAGATTCAACCGAATATCTCTAGATAAAAGAACAGCATTGATTGCATTGTTACCTAAGGTTGACACAAATAATGTTTAACATAGTGCAATATCCCTGAGTTTAATTACACCGAACTGTAAAAAACAGGAAGTCGACAAGAATCACTAGCTAAGATGGAAATTAAAAGTCTAGCGTAAAAGTCGTTTTAGCGCCGTGAGACTTAAGAAACCTAAGGACTTTGGAAACGGACCCATGGATCGTAAAACCAATATCGTTACACCGCTCTTAATAATATGAAAGTATTTTGTCAGAGATTGATTGTGGTAGTAAGAAATTTTTGTAGAATGACGTATTGGTGATGATAAATATGTATATTTAAGTTATGAGAGCCAACGTTGACTCATACTAATACTTTGTCATTCAGTCTACTAATTAAATGTTGTACTTTTTCCGTTTACGGTGCTTTTAAATTTTTATTTAAACAATCATGCATTATTTTACGTAATAATAAAATACAGAAAAGCTGCTTAACAAATTATTTGTGTTAATTTAGACAGAAAAACTATGAAGTAAATGCGTTCGTTTTGTCTGTTAATTGCAATACTTTTTAAGCGTTCATTTTTTATTTTCCTTTTTCTTTAAAATTAATTTTAAATAGTGTCTTGATTGCTATATAGTTTTCTGGTTCGTATCATTAATTTGATTTATTAGGATGATCACGAAACTCTTACGTGTTACGTACAAGACTATAATATAAAAGCTATGTTAATAAATACGACAGGCATCACTAACGAATCAAAAATGTTATGTTCTTTAGCCATTTGACAATATGACAGCAATGTTATGAAGCAGATGTGATGGAATCTTTTTAACAAACAACGGATATAAGAATATTTTTATATCACGTTATAAGTATTTTATGCGATGTAGCAACACTTTTTAGTTGGCAATAAAAGAAGTGAAGCGTTAAATGTTTTTTTTATTATAAAGAAATAAGTATTGTTGTGTTGTTGTAAACGAAATGGTTTAAAAAGATACGGCATTTCCTATGTGCATTGAAGATAAGTTTTTATTTTTTAATGTCTTTCACTTGAAATGATTGTATAAGATATTTGTTAATTCAGCTAAAAAAATACTTTAGTACCAATAGGCTCTAGCGAATATTATTGTCTTTATTTACGCCTAAAGCCTTATACATAAATGCACATTTTGCACAAGTTGACTCAATGACACATAGCTGCTTTGTCGTCCGCAAGCTAAATATGAAAAACCAAATATTGCTGAGTGCTACTGCCTTTTAATTCCAACTTTACGCTAAATCGTTATCTATTACGCCATCACATCCGCTAACTAAGTGAACCGGTAAGTATTAAACAGAAATAAACTCTTGTAAATCAGCTTTGGGGCATATAAAGAACTGTTGTAATATATGATGCATTTGTGAGTATGAAGAGCTGGAGACTTGCTTCGGACTTCAAACTCCTATTTAATTACATTTTAACCTTTCCTCAAACTGTCATGTGCGTGACCAGCTATCGAGTCAGTTTGGTTGAAAAAAGCTCTACCCAGACGAACCCTACTAAGGGCATCCACCAGTATGCCAGTACCGTTAGCAATCTAAACACCTATAAAATCCATCTCCGACCTTTAGAAATCTTACATGGTAGGAAACTTAAGACTGTCAGAAATTTCATTAAATTATTAATTAAGCTGGAAAAATTTTAAAAATTATCGACAAACTGCATAGACAGTAAAACACTAAAAATAAGAATAAAGATGACAAAGAGGCAATTGATACAACACGACGACACACGTTTACTTACACAGTCCCAGAAATATATAGATTAACTAACATTTTTCACAAAGAAAGCATTAAAAACCAACAACACTCTGAGACATGACCTCAGGAGATAGACAGAATAAACTGCCAAATTTAATTCCAGTGGAGTACACAGAATAATTTTATTTGGGTACGGTTTTCCGTCGACCCTCGTCAAATTTGGTTTGTGAACAAACCGGTTTCGGCTGTTTGCCATCTTCAGTGTTCTTTTCGTACGACCAAATTTGACGAGGGTCGACGGAAAACCGTACCCAAATAAAATTGAAATTAACCCCGTCGGAAAAGCCAAGCACATACACAGAATAACTTGAACCTTCAAATAGGACAAACTGGACGAACACTAAAATCAAGATTTTTTTTTAATAAAGAAAAGTAGCACTTCAGGCAACAATGCTTATTTAGTCAAGTACCGTGCTACATTCTTTAGGAAAGGGATAGAGAAGAGATGAAACAGGTGATAAAAGTAGAAGGATAGTCGGAAATTAACTGCCGTATTAGACTCCACATGACCAGTGACTATGCCTTAATCGCTGAGCAGCCTCACCGATAGTTAATTTTTAATTTTGTGGAGAAAAAAACAGCCAAGGTATTTGTTGGTAATCGAACCCGCAACCTCAAGACTGATAAGCTAGTACACTGCCTATTATCCTACAGGAGCACCTAAAGATTCACAGAACACGAACGCTAATACAAACGAAAAAGAGAAGACTTCAAACTTGTATTAAACGTTGATACTGAAGGGCACACACCAAGGGAAATAAATGAATGTATGACATTACAACATTCTAGCAAAAAACAAAAAAAAACGAAGACTGGAAATTCATGAAAACATGGAAATCGAGCAGGTAAACATGAACTTAGACAGAATTTTCACACCACTGATACTACTCACATACTGTAAAAACCAAAACAAAAACGCTCAGACGGACATTCTTATCGAGTAAATAATGAAAAACGAAAACATAAATTTGCTCCCCATAAAATCTCAGGTGGCGAGACAATCTACCTGAATGAATAGGTTCGACCTAAGAAAAAACGACATAACCCAACACTATTTATACTAACAGAGATAGTATTATCTCTCCAATACTATCCAGAAACGCGACTGAAAATGATGTTTTCGCATCGTAAGCACTAGCCGATTATACCGTACAAACAGCCAGCAATAACGGCTTTCGCCAAGGGAAATGACCCGGTAGTCTAGTAGGTAGTGTACTAGATTGTCAGTATGGGGGTTGTGGGTTCGATTCCCAACGAAGACCTTGGTTTTTTTTAGTAGAAAAATAAAAATTGACTGTCGGTGGGGCTGCTCAGCGATGAAGGCATAGTCACTGGTCGCTGTGCTGTCTTTATACGGCAGTTAATTTCCGACCATCTTTCTACTTTCACCACCTGTTGCATCTCTTCTCTATCCCTTTCCTAAAGAATGTAGCACGGAACTTGACTAAATAGGCATTGTTGCCTGAAGTGCTACTTCTCTTAAAAACAAAAAAAAAAAACAAGTTAATAGTTGTTTAAATCGTATGGCCCACAAAAATGCTTAAGACTAATCCAACTTTATACTCTTACCAGATTATAAAACCAGATATACAATTTTATACATTAACAAACAAATACTTAAATATCGGTTTTTATTTAAACAAAAGTTGTTAGCAATGCTGTTAAGATCTGTTAACTTTATACGAGGTAATATATTTGTTCATAGAGTTCTCCTCAATTTTAGGAAAGAATTATTGTGTTGTTAAACAAAAAAATCTTGTGTTTACGACGTTTGATAATAAACGTTAAAAGTTGTTCGCTTAAAACAAGTTATTTTAGAATTATCTTTTATTCATGCCACTTTAGCTAAAAATAACGAAAACACACACAAGATTTATGTTTGTTTTTGCAACATTCGAAAGTACAGCCACCAATATGCATGTTCAATTTATAGAACGTATCAGAAGAAACCTTTGTGCCGATAGTGTGGTGTGCCGTAGATAAAATTATACGGAACTTGCTTTAAAATATTCCTCAAGGACTCAAGAAATTATGTTATGCCATTTTCGACTTGTTAACTCAGTTGCGGGTCGGACTTACACAAAACTGAGGTGTCTTTGGTCCTCACGTCAATATAATATAAGGTGACTTCTTGCTAAATCTTATCTTGTTCCTGGCTTAAGTTTCCGTTAGCCATAATTTTAGAAAACTTTAAGTGACAAATTCGATTAGCATTAAGATTTTAACAACTAATTATTTTAAGTAGAAAATTATTTATAATTTACGTAATAAAAATTATTAGTGGCAAATTGTAGTTTATATCTTAGACTTGTTATGCAATACATTCACTTTTGGTTAAATTCAAATACAAAAAAGTTGCAGAGATAAATTACAAAAATCATTTGTTTTTATATGAACTGGCTAAAAGGCACAGTATTTTAGGTTTTTCATTTTTGATGTGTACGCAAAGCTTGTACCAAATAATTTATGGCTTATGACTGACTGATTGTATGGAATCGGTGCCGTTAACCTTACATGAAGATGTTGTATGGTGATGACTGTTATATGTTGAGTCGACGTCCGTTTTTGTCAAATCCGCTAAAAATTTGTTTTATTATTTTTTTTAATTCATATCTAATAAGCGTCTTCAAATCGCATTTTTCTCAAATAAGAGAAGAACTTTTGGAGCTGTAAGTAAATACAATAAGTTGAATAAAATACGGAAAGAAAATATTCGAATTTTTGAATAAGTTAAATTACTTGACATAAAATCACGAAGTTAATTTAACTTAATATTCAAAAAGAATATCTTATATGTGCCTTCTTTTTATTCATCTTTCCTAATGACTGCCATCTAATAGCATTATGGTAAGAATATTTTAACGATCTCCAAGTTTTTTGGCATAATTTTTGGTATATTTTTTAATTTAATTTCTTATATTTGGGATATTAGATCATTGTGAATTAAAGTGTTTCTTATATAACAATTAAATAAAACACAGATGAATTGTTTAGTGTAATCTGTTCGATGAATTTTTTCATTTGTTGCAATAACGCAGCGAATGTTATCCCCTAAGTGGTCAATCGTTTCAGGTTTGTCGGCTAACATTAGCGACTTTATATATCCCCACAGTCTTGAAGGCGAATACATCGGTTCGAAACGTGAAACCATGCAGTTATCAGACGTTTCCTTCCATAAATAAATTGTGGTAAGATCTGTGTAACATGTTGCGCCGTCTTGTTGAATCTAAGCTCCTGCACATCATGGTTGTTCAATTGCTAAAAGAAATAGTCATTAATCACGGCGCTTTAACGTCACTATTGACTGTTATGTTGCGACCAGTTCGTTTTTAAGGAAGTATGGACCAATGATACCACCATCCTCTTAAGCACACCAAACAGTCAGTGTTTCTGGATTTTATAATGTCTTAACATACACTTGAGGATTGACATCAGTTCAAATATTACAGTGTTATTTATTGACGTATCCCTTCATTTTAACTAACTACGCAAATTAGACTTAACGGCAATCTTATTTTGAACCCATTCACCAACTTTACGCCTTGCTAAGTGATCGTGTGGCTTCAATTTTAGTACGAGATGACACGATGGAAGATGCAATCAAAGCATTGTTTACGCGTTGCGTCTTTCAACACTTACATAGGCAAGGGATCAATTTTAACTAGAACGAAAAAGGAAAGTGAAATTAACAAAAAATAAATAAATAGGAAAGAATACACGTTACATAAATTGATTTCTTTTATGTCTACGAAAAAGAAACTTTCGTTACTGAAAAGCTTTAAATTCCATTCAAATAAGTAAATTGGAAATTTTTATAAAAACTAAGCGATCTGTCCAATTTAATAGCACGTACTTATCGGAACTCAATTGTTAGCAGTTAAAAGCTTAGTTATAGTTATTCAGTTTAATTGTTGTGTTCCGTTTTGAGCGAGCTTAGTTTCATTTCATTTTCAGGAAACTCCTTTTGAATTTATAGGGATAATTTTGAAAGTTGTTATATTCTGTGGAATTAGGAAATTCTCATTATATTTAAACTTATTAAATTTTTAAAGATTTCCTTTATTGTAATTATGTGATTTCGTATTAAGTTTGTGACCTTTTCACAAAAGAATTTTGTTTCGCAGCAACACCCTTCACTCACGCACATCAATATGGTATATAAAAGAGCCTTGTGAAGGAAGTTTGACCTTTTAAAATGAATAAAAACCTTGCGGCAACAACAATGAGAAGAAAAAATAAGACAAAATAATATAATACTCCTACAAGCATGTTATATTTAAGTTTAACATCACGAGTGGTAGGCAGGTTTAATATAATAATACGGCAAGAAAAAGAAAAGAATAAAGTAAAATAAAGGTTTTCCACAGGAGACCGCTTGATGTTCAAATTGCTAAACCAACGCTGGCTTCTATTGAGAACTCGTCACATTTACACTGTCAATTTCTACGTTTTTTTTGTATTCGATACTACCTATCAACATACATGTTAGCAACAAAATGAAAGCTAATTTTTAATATCTTTCTTTGCCTGGTACGATGCTGTAACCTGCCATAATAATTCGTCTCTGCTGTTTGAAATACAAAAATAAAAATAACAGAAAACTTACTAGAAGGTAAAACTACTTAATCACCATTAAATGTAGGAATCTACACTTCCCTATATGCGAACGATGTACATAATTTTATTAAACTCAATCCTGTTTATTCGCTTTTCTTATTTTGGCCTTTTTATTTATTTCTTTTTTTTTTGTTTTTGTTTTTTGGTATTATTGTCTTTTGTTTTTTAAGACAATAAAACTTTCATTTCCTAATAAATATGTGTAAATTTCCTTAGATCTTTGGTTGTTTGTTTGAAGAGCTATGCATCCATGAAAGCCATACACACAGGCACACAGGCACACAGCCATATATAAAAGTATATTAACCGAAATAAAACATAAACAAGAAAACTACATGTAAAAACCTACATAAGCAACCTGAAACCCGTGCGCATTACTTATTACCATATACGGAAGGCAAAAGATCTTAAATAAACTAATTTATCTTAAATTTCTCTGGAGACAGACAGACAAATTACCCTTCAGGGAAGAAAAAACATGTTTGTTTAATAAAGATTAAACGATAAAAACCACAATGCAGGATCTCTAAAAAGCTTAGAAAGCTCAAATAAACATGTAGGCGGGCCAAAAAGCTTAATGACACACAACATATCAGTCAATCCTATGAAATGTTTTAACACACATTTTCACGATGTCAAAAGTTGAAAACGATGGAATACTAGTGCTATTATAAGGCAAAAGAAAAACGAGCACAGCTTAACATTTCTATTGTGAATACGATTTATTTATACTAACAAGGACATAAACAATGTGTGGGAGATTGTTAATGTTACAAATATTATTTCTTAAATGTAAACATTTTTTAAAATATGCTTAACCCTTAACTACCCAAAAGTGTCTTGCGGACACAGTTTTGAATTATTTTGCTCATAAAAGTTAAGTTACTTATTTCAGGGAAAAGTCGTTTTATCTAATTTGCCATAAAAGTCTTGTGAATGTTTTCAAATAATATAAGTATTTCAAAATTTAATATTTTATTAATTAATATTTGATTATTATTTTTATTCGACCTATTTTTTTAAATAAATTATTATTAGTCTTAGTAGCGGTCTTTTTTAAATAAATTTAACACTATATTCTTTCAATATCTCGCTTTCCTGTGGAAAGCTTCGTCAGGAAACTATTTTTTATGAAAACAAAAATTATAACAAAATTATAACAGCTTTCCACAGGAAAGCGAGATATTGAAAGAATATAGTGTTAAATTTATTTAAAAAAGACCGCTACTAAAATTAATAATTATTTATTAATTAATATTGAAACATAAAAACACTAGCAAAGATTATAGATTTATAAAGATGTTGCACTGTAAACATTTTACATAAACAGAACTTTTAAGCGTCTATGGAGGAGGGGGGAAAGTGTAAAGGGTAAACAGAGAATACTGTCCTTGCGTTGAGCAAAACCAATAACAGAAAAGAGAGTAGTATTTTTTATGCACAGAAACACACATTTATTCATGTATGTTAACATATGTTTTCCATGAATACTTGTGTTTGGGTGTGCGTGTATTGTTTTTGGTATTTTTTGTATTTTACACCATTTTAATTCAGTTTTAAAATTAAAAATGAATTTAGCTATACAAGCAACTTTATTAATATACGCAGCATACAGCTTGTGTGTTGATGTTCAACATAAATAAGAAACGAAAATGATTGTTTTCGTTAATGTAGGGCAAATATACTTACTTTATTGTTGTATGAATGAAAGTATTTACGTTCACACCGAAGTCATGATGCTATTATTTATTAATTTTTTAAAGTTAATTCAACCGCGCACAACTTTCGGTACGAGATCCAATAAGAGGGAGATAAAATAAAACACCTGTAAACATAGTAAATATTTTGTATGATGTTTAATTTTTATTCAAATTAGTGTTTTAACATTTTTACTTTTTCAATATGTGCTGGTTTATACCAGTAAGTTTCCCAGGCAGATTGCTTCCTTAGTAATATTAATATAAGCAAATTTAAAATTTCCAGCCTATGATAGTAACAGGCACTCTTCTCGTCAAACCAAAAGGAATAAATTCTACTATTAGTACATTCTATGCATTGCTGAATCATGACTTTTTTAATATTTTTCATTGCTTTATTGGTAGAAAAAAGCTTTTCAAAAACTTTTATGTGAATCTTACAAACTTCGAAAAACTGGTCGGAGGTTGCACATTTACTTCCAAAATCTGAGACACTTTGATAGTTTTTTGTGTGGATATACATTTCCGATGAATATGTTAGAATTTGTGAAGGTTTTATTCAGCATACAACTGCTGAATCACTTGAACTGATTGAAAAGAAAAAGAAGCGCTATCACATTTGTCCCTTAAAAATATTTCGGACTACTAAGCAATTCTGTGAGATATATAAATGTCACGTATTCACAATATTTGCCATTGCCTTAAATTTACTAAAAATGTCTTTAATAAGTCCATTGGATACTATTGGTCAGTTGATTTACAATATTATACTGGGTATTTAAGGGTTAAAGAAGTTGTATTCATTTTCTGTTTCAGAACCTCGTGATACCCAATATACTTCCTAGTAATTGATATTTTGAATTTTATTTTAGCCAAAAGTAGAGAGGAGGAAATAATAAAAAAATACACATACCGGAAAATTTTAATTTCTAAGGCAGATATCTGAAATCTATTCAGGCTGAGATAACCATCTACTACTAATGGGTATATTATTTGAAAATGGTTGGCTTCTAAAGTAAGACATTTATTAGAGTAGATTTGAATATTTAGCTAATGATTTTTTCGATCCTCACTTGCATATAGCATCTTTTATGCCTTGAAATGTGTCTTATAAGAAATTCAGTGTTCTGGATAAAATACTTGATTTTATTTTGAGGAAAACCAAACTGATAAATGGGATTATTTGTTATTTTTATTTAATCACTCTTTTAAATTCGAATATTTTCAAGTGAAGTGGAAGGAGACACTTGTTATTTCCATCCAAAAACCTCGATCGGATTCAAATGCATTGCATTTCTATCAAAGAAAGAGCGAGCTCCTGTATCTCAACCCATTAGCTTAAATTCATAGGTTACAGGAAGTAAGGAAACTCAAAAAAGCTATGGTGGAATATGTATATACTTACGAAAATTTTAAATTTTATGAGCATATGCAATGTATATAAAATGAGAATCATTATTTTTATTGCAAACATTTCTATATGCATTTTGAATAAATTCTAAATGTCTGCTTACTGTGTTTAAACTACAACAGCCATAATGGCAACATCCTTTATTCTGCAGTTCTATTTCATCTTTTATGCCTGTTCTTATATCGTACATAAATATTGTCACTTTTATTCCTTTTAATAAACGTATGGTTATGTTAAGCTCTTTTATGCAAAATAATAACACAACACTTTACAGTATTAAATTTTGTTAAACTATTTATATACTTTTAATACACAAAATAAGCACGATGGCAACTTTGTTGCCTTTACTAACTGATAACTCAAGTTAAACTCTTTCATCTGTCCAGCAAGTGGTTCTTATATATCTGTTTCAAGCGATTCGCTTATATACAAGAATTTTCTATTTTAACATTAACATTCAGTGTAGGCGTCTGCCTGGCTGTGTGTTTTGTTTTTGTTCTGTGTTAGTTGTTTTTGTTTTCAGACGCTTATCCTGTTTGATAGAATTTATTATAAGTATGTTGTTAATGTCTGGATATCTTAGAAAACTAGGTAGTTTATAAAATGCACAGTGGTAAGTTTCAACATTTTATCTTCGTGACAATTTATTTGAAATTAAAGTGTATATCTAGCTTTATAGTTTAATATTACAATAAAAATGGTTCATTAAAGATTTTATCAGAAATTTTTTAACGTGAAGAGTGCTTATATGACGACGAAAAGTAATTAATATAGAAAACTAATTGCGAGGGATACTTAGCAATTTTTCATTACCACCTCATTTCCTTGGTTAGCATTATTTTAAAAAATTATGAACAAATTTACTACAACTTACTGCTACTGTTTGTGTTTCCATTCAGATTGTGTATTAATAATAGGAATGAAATTGTAATGAAATCATTATTAAATTATTAATTAGAATTTGAAAAAATGATTATTTTTATCAAAAGTATACATATTATCATAGTAGTATAAAACAATCTATAAAATAATCTAATCACAGCTTTTTCATCGATAAATTGCTTCATTAACTGGTATGACTTTCTTAGTTTCTTTCCACATTCAGATTAACTTAGTTACTCCTACTAAAAAGACAAACAATAAAATAAAGTTTTAGTCGTGCAAAAAAATATACTGTAATTTTATTTTATTCTGGACAGAAACGTAAAAACATAAACATAGCATGATTGTGGAAATTTTTCGGCTGAATGAAAAAGTGGGATATATGTATATTCTAGTAGATGTTTTTACTATTAGAGTGAGGAATATTCTTACACAAGTAAATTCTCAGGTATGTTAGATTTTGTTTTATATAAATCATGATTATGATTATTTTATATCTATTGAAGAGATAATTCTTAAAAATATGCCCACGATTAACATAGTTAAGTAGAACTATATTATGCGCCAAATATGAGTTTTGAGACTCGGAAATCCAAGCAATTCTTACCCTTCTGTACTCCTCGAATCAACCTAAACAAATTTTGATTTTCGGACGCAAAAATTTTTTATTAATAAGATACGAACGTTAAACTAGAATTTATCTAAATAATAAAATTTAGTTTTTTCTACCTCCACATTTCAAATCACCGTTTAGAAACATTTAATATCCCTTAGTTCGATATAACCCCGCTTGCAATTTTAATTGCTCTGTACCATTTTTTTCTATTGAAAATAATTAAACTGATTTCATTGTAGAGATAGTTCAAGAGAGTTCATTCAAATTTCAATTCGGTGACTCCTCATATGATGATGCTAGAGCTTGTATCCCATTAGGGCATTTTCTTTAATGAGTTCTAAATAATTTTTTGTGATCAGTGTGCAAACATATTTTCTTTTTTTTGTAATTCATCATTATTAAGTACCTTTACATAAAGGAAAGAGGGAGTAGAGCTTGTGGAAAGTCAATTTAAACTTTCTACTAAATGGAAGTCACGCAACGAAAATCGAATTAAACGCAAAAAACGTTCAAGTTACGGGAACAAGTTCCTTAATTTCGTTAGACCATTTACCATTGTAGTAACGATAAAACAGTAAAATGCAACTCACATTTCATCGATGCTCCAAAAAATCAATAGACTTGGACAACCTAATGTCCCCTGTCCCCAATAAGCCTCCTGGCCTTCTCCTGTATCCGGTAGAGCAACTCCAAAATAGACTTTGGATCGTCGGCCCGTACATGAGAGTTGCATTCAATCTTTGAACGGATAAAGGCGGTATGTGCATTAAAATCTATTCCATTCACACAAACCCATTCCGAGATTTTTGTTAGATCGTAATTGAGCGTATCATTCATGTTTTGTCTTTTGAAATCAACCTCCAATTCCTCTGGTCTATTACTAAATGAATACGAATGACAAATAGTGCTGTTATCTGCGAAAGAGTGTATGGGCCTGAAAGTCTGACAAAAAACGGACATTTAGAAAATTAAGAAATAGGGTGGGAGAAACAACGGAGCCTTGCAGTACCCTTGAATTAATCTTGACTTCGTCAGATGATATCCTATCTATAACACTCGTATAGTGCGATTCCTGATTCCGATATTAGTCTGGAGAAATCACCGACACCAAATGCAACCAGTTTTGACAGAAGTGCATCATGCCATAACCTTAATCTGTCCGATTAATGTTGCACCATTGTTCCGATAGGAAAGCCGTAGAGCGCACCCTACAGAACCATACTGTCTGTAGCTAAGTAAGCGGTTGTACCCCAGGTACCTCGAAGAAAATTAATTATATTTTTCATTGCTTTAGAAAATGCAGAGTAAATTGCAGTTGGGCGGTAATTTTCAGTTCTTCTAGCCTCACCTTTTTTGGGGACCGATGTTACATTAGCAACCTTCCAACATTGTGGAAATTCGCCGACATGATATAACATGCTAAAGAGCACTGCTAACGGACGCGCTAACGTCGAAGAGCACTGTTTCAAGACTAGTGCTAGAATCCCATCCGGGCCAGGAGGCTTGTTGGTGTTGAGATCTGCTAAAACAAGCCTTCTCATAAATATATTTTAAACGTTTAGTAGCTGATGATGAAATTGATAAAAACTAAATTTTTTCACACTACAGCGATGCAGGAGTCGAACCATGTTCATAATCAAATAATGGCAAATAATGGTTTAGGAACAGCAGTCACCACTTTCAACAGGTAGGTTACCAAAAAATCAAATCAATTGAGTACGCCAGGACCTAACAAAAAACAACATCTATAGTTATAAATAAAGTCTTTGTCGGATTTGGTTTTATCACCAAATATAAAAATATTGTTGTTCAAATAACAAATCAAAAAGATGTCGAATTATATGAAAATGATTGGCAAAATATTAATATTATAGAGCTTGATGCATACCTTTGATTACAAATAATTTCAGGAGTCAGAGCAAGATATGCACAGTTTGAAAATAATCAAGGTGAGACATTTGTACTTTGTGTTACATTTGCTATATTTCCATACATTCAATTTAGGTCAGAGATTGGTGCTAACATTATCAGACTCTCTGATCATTTTTTACTAATACTATCTCGCCATTCAATTACTTTGTCGGAATATTACGTTAGTTGGCACGGTCCGCAAAAATAAAACTTTTTTGCCATCAAAAGTTCTAGATATGAAAAAAGGAGGTATTGCAGACTAATTTTTGTCCAATGATAAAACAATAGTATCATATGTTCCAAAAAAAAAATAAATAAATAGGTTCTGTTCTTAAATTCTCTACATCATTCAGCCGACGTGAGATAATGACAAAAACAGCCAAGCGAAAGCAGGAGTTGATGCGTATGACCAACTAGTTGCTAATTATACATGTAAGCGCATGAATAAGCGATAGCCTGTTGTCTCATTTTCAAATATGATAGATGTAAGACCATATAACTCCTACGTCATAAGGGCTAATATAAATCCTGCCTGAAATTTCAATAAAACTTTTAGACGCAGGCTTTATCTGGTAGATTTGGCAGATCAGCTAATAAAAGAGAAATCTTGTTGACAATATTCTAGAACAATATTTTCGCAGGTGCATAGCAATGTTCTAAACAAGATAGTACAAATTCACCATTGCCCAGTAATTTACCGAATAAAGGACAGCACTCTTTATTTTGTAAATATGGAATTAATTTAAATAAATATTCCACTAAATATGATATCTACAAAAAATTTATTTGCAACGAGCATATGGTTCAATTGTCTATTAATTGTCACACAAATTCAAAACTACGGAATAATAACCTACTAATTACAAAAGCGGCCAAAGGAAACCCGGCTGTAGTAATATATAAAAAAGATTAGATCAACAAAACACAACAATTTATGCAGCAGACCAACTGCACTAAATTTAAAAAAGTGACCCAACTGAATCCTGCACTGAGTGAAAAGTATGCAAATACACGAACATAGACCCAGGATCGCCAACCCTGAAAGTACAGCCGAAATACACAATGAGAACATAGTAAACTGCAGAACCGCACCAGCATATCACCTAGCTAAATACTTAACCACCCTATTAAAAGAAAAAATAAATTTACAAACTACATATACGGTACGGAATACACAGGACCTTATCGAAAAACTTAAAGACATTAAGATAACCGAAAACACACGACATGTTTCCTTTGACATCAAGGATCTATATATCTCACTACCAATACAAGAAACCTCAGTTATCCTATGCAACAAACTAGACAATTTACACGACAACCAATACGTTATCGAAATTATACATTTTGCAAAGACGATAATAAATCAAAATTATTTTAGGTTTAATAGCCACTTCTACAAATTACCTGACGGACTCGGCATGGGAAATCCAAATTTGTCAATCTTCATGGAAATTTTTATGCAACATCTCGAATTACTACACATAAAAACTCTAATAGAAAAACCCACAATAACCCATTACTATGGATACGTGGATGACATCATATACATCCTCGAACAAGACAAGGTTGAACAAATTCTAACAGACATAATAACATTATCTTGACATCACAATAACAGAAGGAACTGAATATCTAACATTTGACATCTATAGAAGACCAACTATGACGAACATAACCATCCACATCACTTTGAATGACCGTATCTAACATAAAATAGCAGCATTTAGACATATGATTCACTTATTCCTGATAAATACAACAGTGAACCCGACAAAATTTACATTATAGCTAAAAGCAACGGCTACAAAACGACTGCTATACTACACTAAAAACAGGAATAAAGAAGACAAAGAATCAACCGATACAACACGACGGCACACTTTTACCTAAACAGGACTAGAAATGTATAGATTAAATAACTTTTTCACAAAGAAGGTTTACTAACGGCACTAAAAACTAGCAGCGCTCTAAAACACAATATCAGGACATCGAGAGAAACAACTGACAAATTTAATTCCAGCGGAGTATACCTGTAAACATACGTATATAGGATAAACGGGACGCACACTAAAAACAAGATTACATACAAAAGAAGAAGAGAAAACTCCAACTTTCCGTTACACATGGTGAATCACGGGCACTTACTAAGGGAAATAGTTGAGTGTATGACTTTACTGCATCCTGGCAAAAGAGGACGAAGACTACACATATCTAAAATCTACAAAATAAAAACTTTCGACAACTGCAGATGCAATTTTCAAACTACTTAAATTAATCATTAACTCAAACAAACGAAAAACATCTTAAGACGGACACACGTACCTGGACAATAATAAAAGACGAAAATATTAAGATTAATCACCACATAAAATGTCAGGTGGCTCACATTCTAACTATTTAGGAATATACGACGATAATGGGATAAATTCTCAACGGGAAATACTGACTTCCAGTACGGGATAGAACGTGGCTTGGAAATCATGTATTCACATCGAAAGCAATTTAGTATTTTAAATCATTGTTCAGAATGGGCTTATTTATTTTAGTTTTAATTTTTTATTATACTAAATAAAAACACTACAAAACAGATAAATATCCTATTATTAAACACGAAGTGTTGTTTACATTTTATTGATGGGTCATATTGACCCAAATTATCATAGGAAGGGCACATATCCAAAGTATACAGAAGGGTTAAAATGTTTTCATCTCTCACATGAACTTACAAAACCCCTGCTTTTTGATATACTCCGTGTGGTAGTTGTACATATATAGATACTAGCTACGTTTGCCACCAGATGGCTTCATTTTTGTAACATTTCGTTTTGGAGATTAAAAGATAAAGAAAAATTATTTTCTTTGTTTTATATTTGAAAAGGAAAAATTTTACTTCATTGCACAATAGTAATGAATTCATTTCGATTACAAAAATGAAGTGGAATTTAGTTGAACTTCTCCAAGTAAAAAATGAAAGTGAATCCAGAGTAAATACTGAATCGAAGCATTATACGTGTCTGCAAGTTAACCGTTTCATTGAAATGGTCTGACGTTAACACAAAAAAAGCGGATGGTTTTCCAACTCGTGAACACGCAACGTATAGCTGCTCATACGAAAAACAATGGCCTTGCGACTTGTTAATTGTCATTGCGAACGCAGGGCGAACCGGAAATTGCAATCGTTCACCTGTGTACTTTCTATTATTGCCTCCATGGGTGCCTCAATCAAATTCGGCTTAAGTCTTTTCACCGCAAGTCGCGGTGGATTCAAATTACGCATTATCATAATAAGTGAACCAACTTCGAGTTGCAAGTTTGTGGTGGAATTCCTGGTAACTCCAAAGAGTTCAAAAACTCCGTTGGATAATTTACTGCATCATCGGGATTTGTTATGGAATCAACTGATTTGTATGTCACCAAATCGCCATCGATTTTTGATTGAATGGTGAAATTCAGTGCATGTACAATATCATTATTCTTTGCGGTGAGAATTGCTCGTTTACTTAACCAAGCATAATTCCGATAATTCTCACTTATGTTTGGGAAAACATTTTCAATAAGAGCTAATTCAGAGTCAACAAATCGGCAAAAGTCGTTGGTAGGAGTAATAAATCCAGCTGTCGCATCAACTGGGAATTTTCCATTTCCAATAGCTAACAATTATTTCGAAAATTTCGCAGAATGTGCAGTACGACCGCCATCTAGAAGAGTCGCCGCAATTCCAGATGATGCTAACGCCAAAGCTATGTCACATCTTGATCGAATAGTGGCCAAAATCAATAAAATGATAAATGTTTTCCCTGTTCCTCCAGGTGCGTGCAGGAAGAATAGACCACCAGTATTATTGTCCACCGCTTGCATAAATGTTTCGTATACTTGTTTTTGCTGTTCATTCAGCAACGGCACATTATTTCGAACGAATTCCTGCAATGTATCAACATTGTATTGCAGCTCTCGATTTAATTCTTGGTTAAAGGCATCGTGCATCGATCGATTTAGCGCAATCATTCCTACTTCATTCAGTAGCTTGTTTGCAATAGTGAAGCATTGATCCTCAATCAGAATCAATCCTTCATGGTTTATTTCATCGGTTATTTGCATGTCGGGATTATTCGTTCGAATGCTCAAGTGATGCAATATATCTTCACATATGTCGTCTTTGCATTTGTTCCATAACTGAATTGGTTGTGAAGGGAAACATGTGGTGATGATAATAGTGAACAGCGTTCGTATTTGGTACACATTTGATGAAACAAATGAACTCGCAAGTGTTAAATCCCAATGAGAATCGTTTTCCAGCAAACCCAATACTTGACATGCTTCTCGATATGTTTGGCATTGGTGGCCATTCACAGTTTTCAAATGCGCAAATGATTTTGGTTCACTTACATTTACCAACAGAAACGCAAATAAATACATTTATCATTTCTAGGATGAACAGTATACATGCGACCTAGCGCACGGCGTCATCTACATAAAATGAAACATACTTATTTTCGTGAGGAATATTCACACACCACGTACTGGTGCCGTTGTAGTACAGTATCAGAGATGGCGCTGTATGTGAAAAATGATTTCCCTGTTTTCCTGCTTTTCTCTTGAATTTTCTTTGCTATAAACCTCACGGAGCCCGAGACCTTTCCAACGAATGCAAAACTATGGAAATCGGTTCGTGCGTTCTGAAGCTATAGCGTCAGGAAGGAAAACCCGACTTATTTTTATATTATGGATAACCGTTTATTTAATTTAAATCAATAACAAAGCAAAATTTATTTGAACCATTACAAAAATCATATTATATAGAGAGAAAATCATTTTATTTTTTATATATAGTAAAACATTTTAATTGTCGCAGCTAGTGTAACCTGTTTAAGTTATGTTTGAGCTATAATAGTGTTACGTTTATTCCTTTGATGAACATTTACTTAAGTGAGCTCTTTTAATAGTTACAAAAAACTTCATGAGTTTTAAATTAAATGACACGATTTATTAAGACGAGGTATTTGTGTTTTATACATACAAAAATACGCAACGGGAGCTTTACCACTTTAACGCTTAAAAACTACTGCATCAACTTTTGAATCGTCACTCGATTATGTTCACAATGAAACTGACCCTATTGCTCAAGAAAGGGAACCTTTAAATTCTGCTTTGAGCGGTTCTAACATTTAATTTATCCCATTAAATATAAAGACATTGTTATCATTATTCGGGGTAGATGTTTGTTTGATTGTGTGTATATTTGTTCCGAGTTGGTTGTTTTTATTTTATGATTTATGTTTTTGTTGTTTTGAGTTCAGAAGTTTCTTTTAGAAAGTTGCTGATAAGTAAATAGACGCAATAGGTTATTTCAATTTACTTTTTTAGTGATAATTAACTTTTCGTATTTTAAAATAAATATCTTGTGACCCTGCCGTCCATCTCAGTCATATTTGGCCAGCTGTTCAAGGTGAATCACTTTTATTTTGGACCTTGGCCTTTAATACCTCTGTATCCTATAAACCACATCATTCAATTTCTTGATGTGACTCTATTAGCAAAAGAAGATTAACGTCATATATAATATAATAAAATATGTATCATAAGATATGTATACAGATTGGAAAGATTATATCTTGCTTCCCAATTTTCCAAGAAACAATATAGAGTTTTATTCAACAACCCTTTTTAATATCCATATGCTGTTTCTGCAGAAGCTCTTTTTTTAAGAAATGCACAATTTCGTATTGACAGAATCAAGTTTGCCACATCAGTTAGATAGAAAGAGAGAGGAAGAGTTTTTAAATTGTTAACTTATCGATAATACCCGAAATATATATTATTTTTTATAGTACAGGAGATCAACATAAATAAATGAAAAGGTAAAAAAAATTTACCTGAAACTAACATAGAAAAAGAATAATTTGTTGAAAAACCTAAAACAAAGTTTGGAAATAAAGGTTTTATGTTGTTAATTTCATAAACTTTACCTAGTCAGGCCTAACATATTCCGTGTCATTAGAAACTTCTCATTACACTTTTACCCAACGTCAATTTCTGGTTGACTTTCTCAAGGGTTTCGTCTATTTAAAAATTAAAATAAAGGTTTTATTTTAATTTCTATTAAATTTTTTTTTTTTTTTTATTTTAAGCTAAATAAAAAAAAACTAAAGTTAAAATTAGCTGGAAGAAGCTAATATGGTCACAATGGCAGCATCATCAATAAATGAGAGATAATTAACAGCTACTTGCAACCACACAGAAACAAGAAAGCAACAGCATTAAACAAATGAGACATTATTAACACAAATCCATCAAAGAATGTAGCTTTGTTGTATAATGCTTTAACTACATTCATTCCCCACAGCAGACTACCGACTGCAATTTATCAAAAATAAAGTACACGTGTGCGTATATGAGAATAATTAATTTAGCGACAGCAAGATAGCAAGGTGACAAGCTGTTATCGGTACTAATTTTGCCATTGCAGTTCAATTAAACAAAATTTCAATTTTTGTTGGCGACAATAAACAGTTAAATGATTTTAATAGAATATGACAGTGTTAAATAAATGACTGCATAGAAATCTTTAATTAAGGAGAAAGAAAAGAACAACACACATTTAAAATAATATTGCGTTATTTATTAAAGGATGTGTGTATTAAATATAATTGATTTGTTTAATGAAGTATTGTTTAGTTTAGGTTTTGCATATGCACTTTCAATTATTTTTGGAACAAAAAATATTTTAGCAAAAACATAAAAAAACTGCGAATATATCGAAAAAATGTACACGTATTAGTATAAAACTACAATTCCTTCTTATGTAGACACTAATTAGTTTACTAATTATAATAGTAATTGTAATAGTTAATATTAAAATGCATAAAAAGCGCCAAAGCCAATGATAACTTCAATTGTCTTTGCTTAGTAAAAGGTTACTTGTTTAAGATACTCGTTAATTTTCAACACTATTATGCCTAAAGAACTAAAGCTTTCAACATTTTGTTGTCATAAATATTTGCAGTTATAGTGGCCAAGCAACTGCATTTCATTTGGTTAATCCCATATTATTGCACCGTTTTTGAGATATGTATATTGGAATATATTCCCTGAAATTTCACTGAAATACAACAAGCATTATTTTAGTATCACAGGCAATTTCAATGTAGATTGTCGAAATATCAAAATAACAGTTCATCTGTTTATAAATCGCCGCCGCCATCAAAATAATTACCCATTTGACTGCAAGACGGCAAATGAAGCCAGCGACATTTGACGTCGAGTGTGTGTGTGTGTAGCCTGTTACTGGCTAATGTGTTTTTGAAAATTATTGTACTTTAAGAAAGTGTAGAAAATGGGGCTATAACGAATCAAGATGTTTTTAAACAAACTGCTGCTACAAACTGCATCCAGAATTATGATAGATTTGTTGCTTCAGGGCATTCCTATGACCATATTTTAAATAAACGCTGAAAATCCTTTGACCTTCTAAACCTTTTATAGTTTTTCTAGAGTCACGAAACACAGGATAATTTCCTTCAAATATAAAAACAAGGGAATAAAAGTTTTTTATACTCCTTTTACCTCTTTCTGCCTATTCAACCTTTGGAACCACTTCGGCATATAATTGGTAATGGAAGTTTCATATTAAAATCCATATGTTCCGTAAATATTAAAGCACTAAAATAAGTATAACGGTATTTCTCGGCCAAAATATATCAGGTTAAACATTTGTAATATTGTTAACTTTCGGTAAAGAACGCAGAATGAGATCTTGCAACTAATTAAAATTTAAATTTTGTAACTTACACAAAGATACTTTAAAATTAGTCGTGTTGTTGAAATTGCTACTTACCTTAACTTAACTGTTAACTGGTGTTGCTTTGAGAAACATTTTCAATTTGTATATATTTAAAAAATCATCTCGGGATTAATTTATAAATAAATTCCTTGAAATTTATTTTTTTTTGATACTTGCAGCACTTAATGCTCCACGTGCCTTAATGCTGTGGCCCTTCGTTTTCTCTTCTTTATTCAAATTGCCCTGTTGAATTTAATTTTTTTGTTAAGGTAACTAGAAGCTTGTGTACGAAAGAATTTTAATTTTGAATGACGTCTCAAATGGACAACGATAGTTTTTTACTGCTTCCAACAGCAACAGCAACACAATCACACATCCGAGGATAAAGCAGAAATAAAGTCAAACAAAATAACAAAACTCGTTCAAAGTTTTTGTTGTCGTTTCCTTATTTTTCATTCGAGTATTTAAAACTGTTTTCAAATCAAAACGTCATTGTTTTGCTTTTCTTCCTTCTCAAATTTTTTTTGTACATAAAATTATTCAATTGTCTTTTGAATTGCGATAAAAAACATTTATTTAGTGCAATAATCATAAAATACGATATTTTATGAAGAGCGAAAAACAATAGAATTATTTTTTTTATCATTCAAATTTTTATTGTTTGGCCACTACATTTCGTCGTCAAAGTTTTGCTCCCTCCTTTTTTTAGGAAAAACTTTAGTTTTGAGGACAAAAAATTGTTTTTCAATTTTTCATTAAGCATATGTTCCGCATACAAGCACAATATATATATATATATACGTGGTAATTGAAGCGAATATACTGCACTCAAAAAGTGCCTGCAAAGAAGTTGGTTAGAAAATTATTTAACTGTCAACTGGGAAAGCTAGCTGTTCCAACTATATCCATTTATATGAAGGAGAATTTTCCTAAATACCAATAATAACAATAATGCTGTTTAACATGGAATAAAATTTCCCGGGGACGTTGTTAAGGATCCCATTCTCGCTATCTTTTCTATTAAAATGGCAGTTTTCATTGTATTACAACTTATATATATAACTTATATATATATATATATATATATATATATATATATAAACGCATTACTCTTATAGATTTTCTTACTTAGGAGTTACAGTAATCGTTTGTGAGATTTTATTTTATTGAATATTTTTTTAGCTTCGGTTCAGTGCCTATCAAAATGTAAATGGATTTATTTCAGTTCTGTGTTTTGAGCGGGCATGATTTGCATAGGCGGATAGCACCCTCTAAGCAAATTAAAGGCTTTAAGCATACGTTTTTGATGGTTTCCTTTTATTCTATATTCTTTTAGCCATTTTTCTAAGTGGAGACTAAGGTGAATACTAAGAAAATCTGCATAATTAGCTAATATCAATATGGCAACACCACTGCTTATCACAAGCAATTAATAAATAGATGAGTAATAAAATACTTCAATTTGCTGGAGCAAACTTAAAAATTTATTTTGTTAATTATAAACTTGCCACCAGTTAAAGGGCTTGCTAACATCATGCAATAGTTTTGAGTTCAATTTCTATTCAATTAAACTAACAATCCTTAATGCCAATAATTCCTGGCGTAAGAGAAATGAAAAGCGCGCAACAATACTTTTTTTCTTATCACATTTACTAAAAAAAATAGCCAGCTTGAAGCTTTGAAATGCCCCTCGGTGGGAATATTAGCAATATTATATGATATATTCGGAAATAAAAACGTTTAAAATGTCCAACAAGTAAATAAAATTTGTTATTGTCATGGTTCAACGTCATAGCAAATAAGAGGAGATTAGCGTTAACAAGAAAGACGTACAACATTCCAGTTATTCTTCAAGTTGTGGCGCACACTCAATACTTTAGAACCCTGTCTATTGTGAGCCGATTTTGAACGTTTTTTGCTTATTGGAAAAGTGAAGTATTAAAAACATCAAACGGTTCCCATACATATTTTAAAGCATTTTTGGCAGACAGTCTGAGGATGCCTTTGTTACGTGTTAGTAGTACTATTTAATTTGTTAACAGTTCTCCGCGGCAAAATTTTAATTTTGATATACCAGGTTTTTCAACAAGAAATCTATTTTTCAATTGTGGCAACACCAACAACATGATAGTTTTGACATTTAGTTTTTTGACGTGTTCGTAGTAGATGCATTGGCATTTGTTACAATGAATTCAATTTCGCACGAAAATCGCATTAAAATAATTTAAGTCCACTATGAAAATTGTGGTTCTGTTTAAGTTACATTTTATAAAATTCGTGATATTTTCGGACAACATAATCGTCCTTCTGAGACCAATTAAGAATTTGAATCGCCAAGCTAGATTCGCTCATTCAGGACCAACCGCCTGGTTTTTCTGAAAAAATAATTTTTTCAGACGAAGCTCATTTTCGTTTGTCAGGGTATACCTACAAGCAAAATTTCCATATTTGGGCTTCTGAAAACCCTAGAGCGATTACCGAGAAGCCTTTGCACTGTATGGTGCGCTATGTGGTCTGGAGGCGCGAAATGCGATAACGGTCAATGAATCACGCTATCGCGAGATGCTAAAAACTCAATTTCGGCCTACCACTAGATATCACTGGCATCAGATTTCAACAGGATGGTGCCATATGTTATACAGACAATAAAACGAGCAATTTATTGCAAACCGAATTTCCCGATTGCATAATTTTACGATAATCAGCAGTTAAGTGGCCATCGAATCGATTTCGGCCTTAAAACTCAAAATTCGCGATATTTTGAAAGAAAACGTTAATATTAAAAAACTACCAAATCGCATGAACAGATTAAGATTTGAGTTAATGAAGGCGATAACTCTCCCCTTGGTTCATAGGCAATGAATGCAAGGCTCCGTTCTTTCTCCTACCTTATTTCTTACTTTTCAAAATGCCATTTTTTGTCAAATTTTCGACCCTATTTATTCTTTCGCAGATGACAGCACCATTTGTCAATCGTATTCATTTGGCAATAGACCGAACCAGTTGGAGGTAAGTTCCAAAAATTCGCAGCATGAATGATACGCTTAATCAGGATCTCGCAATAATCTTGGAATGGGGTCGTGTAAATGGAGTCGATTTTAATACCCGTAAAACGCAATGTTGCATGCTTAGGCGTAGATCTGTGTTCGGGAATGGTGCTCTGTTAATATCGGTGATATAGGTATTACGGAATCGGAAACTCTTGATGTTCTTGGCATGAAAAATCAGTGTGATGTTCGATAGACTAAACACATTTTTCAAGTTTCGAAAGAAGCTTTGAATGCCTCGGTTTTTGAAATCGGTGTAAGAGATACTTCATTCCATCCGATCTTCATACTAATTATACCAGCTATATTCGTCCGAAAATGAAATATAACTCTCATATATGGGCCGGCGCCACAAAGTCTATTTTAGAGTTGCTCGACCGCGTACAGGAGAGGGCCAACAGGCTCATTGGGGATAGTAGGGTGTCGAACTGTATTGATTCTCTTGAGCATCGATGCAATGTAGGTTGTATTTCACTGTTTTATCGTTACTACAATGGTAAGTGCTTTTGAAAAATTAGGAAACTTGTTCCCGTTATTCGCACGTTTTTGCGTTTGACTCGATTTTCGTTGAGAGCGCATCCTTTTGTGGTCGGTTGGCCAGTGAATTTGTTTTTTAATAGAACAGTTCGTATGCGGAATAAACTCCCTCCGGAAGTCATTCCTTTCACTTTCAATGTAGGAAAATTCAAATCGAATCTCCACAAACAATATTCCCTCTTTCCTCCTTCCCATAGTGTAATTTCCTAGTTCTGGTACAATGCATTGCGAAGTAGGAATCATTTCCTGAGTGCTTGTCCGAACGGAAACAAATTATGAAAAATGTAACTTAAAGGCGAAGAATTACGTCATCACATAATTCGTAACTGTTACAATAATCCTTTTATTGTCAAACATAGAAGATTAAAAACAAGATTTTAAAATCACAGTACACGGAAGTAAAGAAGCTTTAATTTTCGATTCTAAACATAGATATTCCGCATATTATTTTTTGGTATTGTAAAGCATTAGTGGAACATTGCAAGATTTCCTTCATAATCATTTTATAGTCAATTTTCTTGAAACGTTTTAATTAATTGCCTACCAAAATCTTGTCACTTTAGGTTATTTTGGATATACTTTTATTGATTTAGGAAAAAACTAGCGCCTCAAATACTTAAAGAATTTTTTCAATAGACTAAATTCGCAGCTATTTAAAATTGTGTTTTCCAAATATTCACGCAAATAAATATATCGTAATGACGAGGGGGCACCGACATAAATGCGACAAAATTTAACTCGTCCATCCCTCTACGTTTACTGTATGCGTTGTACAACTTGTGCAGGCAGATTCTCATTACACTGCATTATTCTGCTGTTCTAGATGCACCGGAAAACGTGCCTGAACTAAATGTTTATGACAGAATGTGTGAAATAACTCATATCTATGAGAAAAAGTTTTCCTTTAAGGCGTATATTTATATTTCAACCAGACTGTGCTGGCTATTCGATGGACTCCACAATAACTGGTCATATACTTCGTAGTATGTAGTTATTTTGTTGCTGTTGTTGTTAAGATTGGATTTTTTCCATTAGATACGCGAGGAATACAATACATGCTGTTGAAATTTTATGACCACACTTAAAGTAGAAAACAAACAAACAAACAAACAAACAGACAAACGAATAAACCAACAGTTAAGCATTAACTTTGTGCCAACATTAAAAAGCTTGTTTCTTAGTTCGTGCGCTCGTCTGTCCATTTATCTTTTGAAAATTAAAAACAATAAAAAACTGCTGTTTAATATTTTAGTTTTTGTTTGGTTTTAAGACCTTTAAGATTACATAGGTTTATTTTTTCGTTTGCTTTCTTAATGTCTTTTAAGACTAAAAACAAAACACACAACAAATTATAAAACAAAAACAAGCAAAACTTTGTAGTGTTTACTGCACTCGTTTTTGTTTTGTTTGTTAAATTACAATTTTAATGCAAACAAAAAAAATGTTAACTACAATAAACGATAGTATTAATAAATGCAGATAGATATATACGTTTATACAAAGCCCTAAATTGGCTCTCAAGTATAATTAATGCTAATATAATAAGGTTATAATTACGTTATTTTGTTTTTGAAAATAGATAACAAGTTACGTGCTTCAAATAAAGAATGTCTAAATAATTTATTTTTATAACATGTTATCGAAAATTTGTTAAAAACCATAACATATACATATTTAGATGTCTGTGGTCAAAGGGTAGGAACAGAGAAAAAGTATTGGTGTAGTGTGTAAAACATCAAAATTTAGTTGTTGATTTTTGGGCTTTCGAATTCTGGATAGAGTTAATGGCCTTTATATTGGCTATTCTACATTAGTGGTAAAAAACTGTTGCACCATTATCGCTTTGTAAGCAGTTTATTTTATTTAAATATAAAAATGTTTAAGGTGGCACCAAACGATTTCCGATTTTACTTTTATATATTCCTCATTTGTGTAATATGCTCCCATAATTAAATTGTGTTCTTCGCTGCAACTTAATATATAATTTCTAATTTAGTTTCCCTGACAGATGTGTTATGTTGTACAATTTATGGCTCGGTACCTATTTAATAAAATTACTTTCTGGAGATATATACAAAGAAATAAAGCTCTTGGATATTTGCTTTAAAAAATTCCAATCTTTTCCACGAACGAAGATGAAATGCTTAAACAAATTGCACACCCATACGTTATGATTGTTTTAATTTTTACCCTTGGCTTTATGTGTCTTAAATAAAATAGTGTTATGCAAATAAACAACACTTTTTTAGCTTAATTGAGGCGATTCATTAATATGGTTGTAAGAGTATGAAGACCTGTCTAGATAAATGTTTAAATATTTCACAATTTTCCTGTCTGGTATGTCTGTATTTGATAGATACAGTCGACTTTTGATAATTTGAAACTCGTTAATTTGAATTTCGTGATGATTTGAACTGTTTTTCAGGTCCCTTGAAAAACACTTAATATATTAAAAAAAATCTATGTAATTTGGTCCCCTCAATAATTTGAAATTATTTTTATGGAATTTTGATCTCCGACTCTCTATAATTTGAATTTTTTGTCTCTACGCTTTATAATTTGAATTGTTTTTGGACAACTGTACGGTGCACAATAATCCACCACTATTAGGCCACATGAACTTAATTTATTTTCCGCCTAATACAACATCTAAGTTGCAGCCTTTAGATAATGCCTTGGATTATCCAAAATTTTAAATAACTTTATCGCAGAGAAATTGTTTCCAAAATGTTGGATAGCATTAAAAATAGTGAGAAAGTAACCATAACAATTTTAACAGCTATAATATTGAGTGAAAAGGTCTAAAAAATGTCAGTTCTACAACCATTTACCACTGCTTCAAAAAGAGCGGGTTTTTGTTAACATCTTCAGCTCAGCTACCAGAGCCACCAGAAGTTTGGCACTCTCATCCAGCATGGCAACTTCTATCTAACTCTGAGTTTTAAGAACTATGTTCGGGTAGACAATAACATCAGTGCCTATGGTGCCCTAACCAATGCTGAACTGTTACATCTGACTTCTTTGGATGAGGAAGATGAAACAGACGAAGATGAGCAACCATCACTTGCAGTGTCATTAAGGCAAGCAACGACAAGTCTTAGAAAATTACGCTCCCAGACCGGAACAAGTGATGATTTCTTTTCAGCTCTAATCACAATTGAAAATTCATTAGACAATAACAGATTGAAATATTTAATTCCAAAACAAAATTACGGCCTTTTTTCATTATATATTGTTCTTATGCTAGTTATGTATGTATGTGTGTAAGAAAGTTCACTATAATAAATTTTAAATAAGCTCTTGGTAATTTGCATTTTTTTATCTTTCTTTTGATATTTTGACGTCTCGTTAATATGAAAACTCGATTATTTGAACTTTTTCTCTGGTCCCTTGAGTTTCAACTTATCAAGAGTCGACTGTATAACTTTTTCAGAATTCCTTTCTTTCCCTTTTTACATTACTATTACTATTAAATTTATTTATTGGAGGTCTAAACAGACTAGTCTCGTGTTTCTGTGCATTTATTGTCATCTATCAATTGCATATTGAATATTTAAAGAGTCTTGGAGTTTTTGACTTATTTTTTCAATTATCTTATTGAAATGATATATAATGATATCATCCACAATAGATATCATTATTTGTATTGGTAGTTCAAGTGTAAGTAAATTAAGAGGGATAGGTAGTTCAAGTGTGAATAAATTAAGAGGGATAGGTGTGTTTGTGTTCCCTGTTGCGGTCCATTGAAATGTTTAAATTATGTTGTTTATTATTCCTCCGCCAGTAAATGAAATATTATTGTCATTTCCTGTCTTATCTGGCTGTTTTGATCTCAAAGGCGAGCGGTTTCGATGCATCATTCTCAAGCCGCGTTGTAGTTTGACTTCAAAACAGCCAGATAAGGCAGGAAATGTTTAAATGATTGCAAACTTTCATAACCTGCATGTATTGTTTCAAATGCTTTGTTACTTATCAGTTTACAAAAATAATATTATTTGATTCATTGGGAATTTATATTTTCAAAGTTAAAATATAAGCCCTTGTATCAGAATTCTTTCAAAAGCTTTTCAAAAGTTCCAGCTCCAATAAATATTGGATGTCATTAAATAAAACGCATTGACCGGTTTGTGTTCAATTATCATATTACACGGTGCGACAGTCCAAAAAACCTGGGACCGGATATTATTTTCTTGTAGGGCTTGTTGAGTAAAACCAGAATCCAATAGTGAAATATACCGGACACCTCCAAAATCCAGATTTACGGTTAAAAAACCGGTATTGTACCTTTGCGCACTTATAAGCCTGTAACTTTGTTGATAATGATCCGATTTTCAATTACTACTGTATTTGGAAAGAAAAAACTGTGATCTTTCGAACGAAGAGAACACAAATTTTGTAGATGTTTCAAAAATTTTTCAACTGATGACATTTTTATACATTATTTTATTAAGAAACTATAATACTATTGAATTTATTCAAAAAGTACGTTTATTTACGATTGCAATGCCTATTTGGGGTTCAAAATAGATAAGCAATTAACAGAGTTATTTATCTTTTCATGAAAATAAACTTTTAAACATTTTATACAAATTTTATTTTTGGTTATTTAACTCAAAAGTGTTTGCTGGACCGTTTATTTTTTTTTTTTTTTTGTAATTCAACATCATCAGTTTCTTGTTTAAGTGATTAGCAATATTCATTTTTATCTTATTTTTTCCTTCAAAGCGGTTTTCAATAGTTGCCATTTCCTGGTGAAAATGTTCGCCTTGTTCATCACTGAACTGACCTAGGTTATCTGGGAAAAAGTCCAAATGCGAATACAGAAAATTTATTTTTATGAACATGTTGCAGCCCATTTCACCATACGCACTTAAAAACTCATTGACAGCTGTGACATAGTCGCCATTATCACCAAATTTCCAGGCTTGTAAGTGCGCAAAGGTACAAAAACCGGTTTTTTAACCGTAAATCCGGATTTTAGAGGTGTCCAGCATAGACCTACAAGAAAAAACATATCACAACCCAGGTTTTTCTATTTCATTCAATTTTGTACCACTGTGTTATTAGTGTCATATAATCTACTACGAGTAATAGTACTATTTGCTCACATTTCAATAACTTTACTGGTCCTGTTGATTTTTTTTTTGTTTGTTAATAAAGAGAACTAGCCTTAGTGCTAGAAAAGGGATAGAGAAGAGATGAAACAGGTGGTGAAAGTAGAAAGATAGTTGGAAATTAGCTACCGTATAAAGACAGCACAGCGACCAGTGACTATGCCTTCATCGTTGAGCAGCCTCACCGACAGTCAATTTTAAATTTTGTTGTGAAAAAAAACAAGGTCTTCGTTGGGAATCGAACCGACAACCACCATACTGACAAACTAATACACTACTTACTAGCTTACAGGGGCACCTTGGAAGAAAGTTTATTGCTCTCGGATTTTTTTACTTTAGCCATCTTCTAAATTTTAGAGAAATATCATTTCGGAGATGATTTATCAAGTTTTAAATGAAAATAATTAACAGTAAACAAAAAGTAAATGCACAGAGGGTTGCATTTTACAAACTGCATAGATTTTTAAAAAAAAATTATGCAAACAAGACAACAACAGCATGGGTATGAGAAATTTTACCAAATTTATTTTTCTTTCGATATTTAGTTTACATGTATAGCGTGTTGTTTTGTGTAAAATATTTATATCTTTTTACCTTTCTGTATATCTTTCATTTATTTTCTTTGCCTAGCGATTTTAACAGTTTTATAAGGTTTCATCATATTTGGCTTTTATCTATAGCTACTCCAATATTAGGTGTGGAACGAAAGAAATCTACTTTTCCAAATACTACATAGCGCGATATGGTGCGGTGCTGTTTGTGTGTGTGTTTCTATTTTTCTTTAATATTCGCTTTAAAACAAAGGATGAACGGTTTTTAAAACCTTTACAGTTCAGTTGCACCGTTTTGTTGACGAAATTCATAATAGTGGTGTTGTTTACAATTTTTTAGCTCAACAAACTTTGATGGACAGCTGGACGTTTAAATTGCAAACGGTCATCAATCAAAGCGATTGGTTTGCGCTTGTTAAACGGAAAGCAATAGGAACGTCAATTTTCCTTGTTCAAGGACTTTTATAACTTCTAAGGTGAAGAAAACTTTTTATATTTTATATAAAGCGAAATCCTACAAGTTTAACAACATGTCATGTCATGTCCAATTGATAGACGTTTTAAAATTATGTGAGTATTTATTTTTTTCTAATAGATTAAATTTTAGATTTTCACTTTCTTAGCTTAAATTAAATAAAAAATGTTAGCCATAAAATTTCCTGCTTAGTTACATTTTGACATGTGAAGTTCTAGTTAAAAGCTGGAGGGATTTTAATTTGTATTAAAAAAAATCCGTTCGTAGTCCATGAGGTTATTTCTTAAAATGCTCAATCGAGTGTAGCGATCATAGAAATGCTTATGACAAGAACGACGAATTGATATAACAGGTTTTAAAAAGCTTTTTTAGTTTTATGTTATTTATTTTAATGACAGTTATTACGCCGTAAACTCGAGAATAGCACAGTCAATCCAAATAATTTTGTAGTTATTTTAACTATATTAGTAAACTGGCGGTAATCAAGTTATATTCATTTATGAGCGAACTGATAAATGAATGCAAAAAAAATATATATTCTTCTTCTTGAAATGTAAATGTAGATAATATATAATTTCCTGTTAGTATCCTTCAAAATCTTTGTACGTTTAATTCATGCACTTGCAAAAATTCGTGCACATTCATACATATTGTCATTAAAAATTTCAATGAAAATCGTCTATGCTTTTTTTAAGAAATTTTCAAGATAAGGAAGTTGGAAAAAATATTCTTCACGTCCCATAGGACGTGCAAGTCTCTCCATATTAAATTATACAGTCAAGCAAAAAATGTGTCGAATTGATAAAAAACTAGGGCATTGAAATTTTGTACAAGTAACACTCTTATTAACGTTAACTTGCATTAATTTTTTTAATTTTGTAACATTAATTTACGCTTTTGTTACTTCAGTTTCGGTGAGTGTGTTAGAAATAAGCGTTAGAATGTTATGATTTTTAGACATTTTTAAATACTCTTTACTTATAATACCTCATATTTTATCTAAATTAGTTTTACTTAATTTTTAAGCTTTTATTTAAACTTAATACATGTATTTAGTCTCTAAAAAACAATTCTTTTATTTTAAATTACAATAATAATTTAAATAAAAATTATACCGTTAATTTCGCTTTAATAAATTAAAATTTTCCAAATAAAATTTTTTAACAATAGCTTGATTAAAAAAATTTTTAAATCCCATTTTTAACACAAAAAAATACACATACTCCATGAATAAAAATCCTGTTTAATAACGTGTAAACGATCTTAACGAATAAATGATGTTAGTATTTTGTTGCACCTTCTTTACTTTCTAACACTACTTCTAACCGTCTATTTATGCAGCAGACCAGGTTTCTGGTGGCTTCGAAAGAAATATTGAGCTATTCTTTCATAGGTGCATTTTTGAAATCCTGTTTGTATTTTATCACTTATTCTCCAACTAGTTTCGCAACACTTTGGTACATTGCACCGCAGCCATTCTTTACAACGACCTCTATATGCTTACGGTCGTTATCCTGTTGTAAGTTCCAGCTTTCAAACAAACCCATTTTGAATACAGAATCCTTCAAGCTATCTTTAAGTAGGTTCAAATAAATAAAATATATTCATTACATCATCTACAATCTTTTTAATAAAATTAAAATAGGTAAAACCATTTTGACTATTGATTTCCATTGCCTTCACTTATGTTCGTTATACATTTCGAAGGAAGAGAAAACGTACAAATTTGCATAATAAAACATAACAAGACACGTTTTTCTAATCTACAGGATTGCTGGCTTTTGTTTTTATGGTTTCCAACTTCACTTGTCCCGTTTAAAATAAAAAAAGTTAGAATATGGTAAATTTTTTTGTTTTTTGCAAAACTGGCGATTATCCTTTTACAAAATTTTCAATAATCGACGATAATTTTTGTATTTGCGGAGTGCAATAACATTACATTTTTTGATTGAACAAACAACTTTTGGGTAAAAGTAGAAGCGACCGTCACTTTTGGAGCATATTCTCAATTTTATTGGCCAACGAACATTAATTTTTAATAGCAAACTTCTCGAAACTATGTTGGAAATATTGGACTAAAATTAATTGTAGCTCTTCTAGAGCCTTGAGAGTGTTGGATACGAAAAAATATTTTGTATATTTTAGTCGACGTTTTAATTTATACTTTATTACTTTATGAATTACACAAGCAGATATGGAAAATTAACTAATTAATTAAAATAGTGGAAGTCGTATTTTTGCTAGTTTTGAAGCTACCTCATTTCTCTTAGTAATCTTCTGCTGCTTTTTTCTAAAGTGATATTTATTTTCAGAAAATAAAAATATTCAAATCAATAAACATATTAAATGCACCTTGGGGCTTAAAAATTTGTATTCTTAATTTAAATTTTCAAATTTTATCCAATGAAAGTGTAGCGTTATATAACTTTTGGTTAAAACAAACATATTATTTAAAATAGTTATATAAATATACCAAATTTACAACAAGCTACTATGCAGATAGATACAATGTTGATAGATAGATAGCTGGCGAAAGTTAGAGCGCACAAGAAATTGCATTTCATTTGGATGGTATTTAAATTTTTCTGTTCTCTTGAATCAAAATTAGTAACGAACTTAAACCAAAGCTGAAAACTAAGATTTTAATAATCTAGTGTTAAAGATGAATGAATTTTGCTGCAGTTTCAATAAAGTTATAAGGGTTGTCTAATTAATATGTTCTGTATATTTTCGTCATTCAATATAATAGTTTTGGCGATAGTAACAAGAATATACAATTCAAAATTATCATCACTTAAGCAATTTATTGTCTTTAAAACATTCAGATATTCTTTTATTCAGAAGTGCGTATATTGTCCGTCGGAGTTTGATTTAGTTGGATATGATTTTACGTCATTCCGTATCAAATTTGGTTTGTAAACATATCGGTTTCGGCTATGTTTCATCTTCTGTGTTCTTTTACAGAGAAAGAAGAACACTGAAGTGGACACAAAGCCGAAACCGGTATGTTTACAAATCAAGTTTGACGAGGGATGGTGTAAAATGATATCCAATTCTTTTATTTATTTCGTTAAGAAAATATCCCATCAGCTTTGGAATAATTAAAATTAATTAATTAATTAAATAATTAAAAAACTTCACAACTCGTTTGAGGTCCTAATGTTATTAATATCTTCTAAGTACAGGTTTAAATAAGTATTATGTTTAAAAAATTCATACAAAATCTGTATTAAATAAAGTTCTTGGCGAGTATAATTACTATTATGGTTTACAGATTTATTTGAAATTAGCTGTGCGACCCGACTTCGCTCGGAAACTATTTGCTAATGATTAATATTTCATATGGAGTTAAAAAAAATAAATTCAGTACAAAGAAGAAACGACACAAATTTTTCTTAATTTTTTGTTGAAATAGTTCTTAATGTAATTCATTAAAAAATAAACAAACAAAAAAGTTAAGCATATAGTTAATTTTTAAGCTTGATAGTAAATAATATTTTTTGTTTTTCTGTTGGAAGAGAAAATAAACAGTGCATACGGTGTACCAACTCTCGATCATGCAACATACAATTGTCCGTGGGAAAAAAATGGGGTTTCTAGATTTAGCCCACACACTTTTAGCGATTGTCCTTGGGACTTATTAATCGTCATTGCTAATGCAAGGCAAACGGGAAATTGGAGACGTTTATACTTAAATGGTAAATCCTTGCTATGATAGGTATCCTTGGAATAAGCAGCTCTTTATCTACAAACTTTCCTATAATTATTATTGCTTCAATCGCGTTTGCCATCAGCGTTTTAATAACCAATCTAGTACCATCGAACAGTTTTGCAATTAGTTCGCTTTAGACGTTGTGAATTGGCAAAAGCCTATTGCAAAGTAAATCTGGCCTGTTGTAGAGTCAGTTGGTATTTTTCCACTGCCAATGTCTAACAATATATAAGAATAGATATATAAACCTAGATGTAGATAATCATTCAAATTTTAAGAAATGTTATTGACTGCTAACAAAATCGTTCGAAGTTAAGCTTTTATTTTTCACTTTAGCAATTAAATTTTATAACAAAAGAATTTCGAAATTGGATTTTTCAGCATATAAGTGATATACATATGTATGTATCCTTAAAATTGCATCGAATAGAAAATAATTTTTGAACTTCAAAGTAAAGATTAATTGTCGGTGACCTAATATTTTTAAACCCTTACTATCCAATATTTCAAGGTTTTTTTCTTTTATAAAAACTATTAATTTTTAGATTATGTAAATCAAATCGCACGAAAAATTTTAAAGCACGGATAATGTGCATACCTACATACGCACATATGTATGTAGAATATATATTCACATGTATTCTTCAAACACATCTCACAATTAGAATGCAGGAAATGAAATTTTTTCATTACAGGTCTTTTTTTTATTGTCTTATTTACATATCGCACCTAAATTCCAAAGGGGTTGCAACTCAAAATTTTCCAAAACAAAATGCAAAAATTTCTTTCACAGGACTATCTTCTTTAAGTGGAAAAATACATTTATATCTATTTTTGTGTTAAGTGTTTTGCTTCGACACGATGATTTAAAGAGAATTATTTTGAGTTGCGAAAATTTTAGTATTTTGAGTTGTGTCGCTTTTGTATTTAGGGTGCGATATGTTGTTGGAAACAATATTTATGTTATGGGCAAAAGTAAGCATTATTCCAGAAATAGTGTTTTTATTGCAATAAGACAATAGTGGGTACTGACACAAAAACTAGGTTGTAAAATATTTATAATGTGGGGAACAACAAATGGCATAATTACGTACAATCGGTTTTAAGTAACTTTCTGAGGATAATATGATTACATCTAAATAGCGAGAAAAATCTCAATGGAAGAGTATTTATTCAAAACAAGTTGTCGCACAAATATCAATATATATATAAAACGTTCGCAGACAAACAAATGTACGTTTTATATGCGATGGCAACGAATTCGTTATATTTTGTTTTCCTAACTTTACTAATACGTACCTTGCACAAAATATTAAGGCCAATTGCAATACCAAACGTTAAAGTTGGAATTTTGTGGTGCAAAAGGTTCGTAACAATTTTAGTTTCTTTTAGTTAAGACATCAGTAAATCTACATAAAGCTAAATAAAAATATATAAGTCAAATGTTAGTTAGTTTATTTATTAGTACACTATTTTATTAATCAGTCTCTTCTGGATAATTATCAAACACAGTTGCACTAAGATCTTAGTATGTGGATTAATTGTTCAACAAAACACAAATGAAATTTACAAAAAAAAATCTTTATGATGACGATGATTATGATGATCTTAATTTTTAATAAGAAAGTTTACTCTCATTTCTCTAATTGCTCTGGGGACAGATAGTTTTTCTGCATGGAAGTATGGTCTCGTTGTTATTATGTGAAAAAGTTATAATCAACAAGCTTTTAAATATTCGTAATAATTATAAACATTTCGTTATTATTCCAGTTCCAAATTGACCCTCTTCCTAAGGTTTTGGCATGTACAAATTTTTTGATGATACAGTTTATCATAACCAACTTATATATTCATAAACAATTATAAAATATTTATTTATACCATTCGAAAGAACGTTAAATATTATCATTTGCGTTTTAAAAACCACTGCAGCACATTATTCGTTTTTGGGCTGCTCAATTGTCATACCCGCCTTTCTGTATGTGTTTATAAAAATTCCTTTTTTAGACAAAAATATACGGATTTGTAGTGAGTTGAAAGTCCATATTTTGTAATTTATAAATATCCTGCCACTTAGCGACATTCCTTTTTGACTTATCTTGCCAATGGAAATAGTTTTTTTAGTAGATATGAAAAAACTACGTGTTTCTGCGATTTCTGTCACAAAATGGTTTAAGGTTTGTCCATACAGAATTGAGAACTGTTTCGAGTTTATTTTAACACTATGAAAGGCCAATTCGAGCATTCCTTAGGTTAAATATGTTCAAAAAAAGGTATAAAAGAACCTAAAGTAAGTCAACCTATCTAATTAACATAAACTTTGTATCATAAAAGCATACAAAACTTTATAAATAATAACAAAAATTTTACAAATGGAACTTGTTATATCGGTTCCTATCCATTTTTTCCGTAATTTAAAGAGACTTTTGAAAATATTGTGTACCTTATATCATATCACTATAATTTAAGAGCAATTTTTCCGAAAATTAACATCTGTTTCGCGAAAAGCATTAATTTGATTTGGTTACTAAATCAGATAAATAAAAACAATTGTTTTAAACAAAAATTCCGTATAAGGAGCATATTGTTACGAATATGTCTTGCTTAAAATAAAATAATTAAGCAATAAAGCAAACTACTGTTAACAAACTGCGTAGAAGTTTATACACACACAACTACAGTTGGATATGCTGTTTACTAACTGCCTGGCATGCAAGAAAGAAAAAAAATACAAGAATTCTTTTTTACGTTAACCAATATTACGCTTTCTGGTATAACGAAATGAATTTTCAAATCAAACTTCATATTTATTTATAACAACATGACTATCTGTATAGAATTGATTTCGCTTAAATAATTTCTGTTAATTGGCCTCCAAATATATACAACCTTCTAGACCATTTTCTCGGGCTTGTTTTGGATGTGCTTACTACCTTCAGATTATTAAACTTTCCGTAATATGAAAATTTTTGTACTAATTTTGTAAATTTGTACTAATTTTTGTCGTGCTATCTGATATATTTGTTAAAGAGCTACTACTATTGTACTCATTCCATTTGTATTTCTCCCATATTGCATTAATGTAAGACGCAAAGGTTGTAAGTCGCCAGGCTCCATTGAGCCATATGAGACATCGATAAGTGATTATAATAAGAGAGTTTTACCGGTTTATTGGATTGATATTTTTAATAGGAAAGTGTGTTGTTTAATCGAAATAGGAAAACAAGTAAGGGAAATAAAATAAGTACAGCGGTGACTAGAGGAGACGTATCTTATTCATACACTCAAATTCTGCACGTCAACGTTCTACAGCTCTTACGAATATATTCATGGCAAAAAACAATTTTAAATAAATGAACTGTTCTTTTAGTGCCAAGCTGCCCGGCAAAAACCTTTATTTCAATAGGATTTCCACGCTTTGCTTGCTCACCTCAGGTTATCGAGGTTTTTTTGCACATTCAAGGAATGCACATCGTGCAGATTCTAGTATTTCACATAACTGTCTCGTGTAATATTTTCGTTAATTTTTAAGTTTAAGGTATCTATGTTTTTTCAAATAAACAAGTCTTATTGATCAGTTTCCTGTTAAAATACGACTTGTAGGAGTAAATATATGACTGAAAAAATATGTGTTCATTTAATATCTATGAATGTCAACTAACAGATCTTCTTGGTGGAAATTATTTAGTAAATTCTTATCCACTCTACCGTAAATTGTCATTTTGACGTTGAAGGTGTTGCATGCATCAATTTTCATTGTTGTCAGATGAATGTCAGCTTCAAGGAATCAGAAATGTTCAAATATCTTTCGCATAACCTGCAATCTTCAATAATTAAGTTTGGAGAATAGAATTTCGGTTGGAAATAATGCCTTATGGTCACTAAAGTTTACGTTATACGAGTACATGGTCGCATAAACGAGTTTGCAATGAAACAAAATGTTGCAGTCGGTTTTCAATTCAATATCCAACTACAAAATGCTTCGCTTTAGTATATTTTACAAAGAGGTTGATCAAATAAAGAATAATTTTAATAGATGGTCGTGAATTGAAGTTCAAAAAAAATTTCAATCTAAATTTTGATTTAAGAATTTGACTTAAAACTTTTAATAATCTAGGCTACCTTTAAGTTAGTGTAGTGGGATGCATGATAGTTTTATTAGGTGTTAATCGGCCGCATAAACTATTATGTCAAACCTTCAAACCAACTGACTGCATGTGAATTTTACATTTTCAACAGATGTAAGCAAGAAAATTAAATAATTTTTATAATAATAAGTAGTTGTTGCCTTATAATTAAATAAACTGCTTTGCATTATATAAATTTTAATGACAGCTCTTGAAGTGCAATGTATGTAATGTTCGTGTTTTATTTTAATATTTTTCCTTAATAATTTGAAATTGATTTTTCTATTATAACATTTAATGTAACATGTGTCGCAAAATTATGGTGATTTGCCATTTAAAGAAAATTTTCAAAATATTCGCAATAAAAATATAAACTTTTTTTCTACGAAAAATAAATTATTGATATCATATTAAAACCGCTGTCATTAGAGTTATTTCCTAAGTATTCATTCGCTGTAAATTAAAATTTTCACTAATATTGTTTGTGATAAATTAGACTAAAAATTATATACGAATCTAACATATCTTGTAGTGCTAGTAAAATTAACCTCCATAAAAAAATAAAATTTTAAAAAGAATATAATTAAATATATTATTTGAAAAAGCTGAACTTACTTAAAAAAAATATTTTGAAAAAAAAACAAAGATTATAATTTGTATTGGATATTAAATGAATCTTATGAACAAATAATCAAAATTCTAATTTAGAAATGTACTTGCTGTTAGCGATTTATTTTAATGGGGACACACTGTTTTTGTACATATGCAGTTAGTTGATTTATAACAGTTAGATAATTGTTAGATGTGTGTTGCTTGTTTGGCGATTTTCTGTTGTGGAAAAAAATGTATTAACAAATTTGTATCACACTTTGAAAGTGAGGTATATAATGACTATACTCACAGACAAAAGAAATGTTAAGAAGTGATAGAGCATTTCAAAAAAAGATCGGAAAGATATAAATGGTGACACTCGTTCTAAAAAGAATCATAACCTTCAAAACCGATAAAAATGTTAAAAAAGTAAAGAAAATTTTTATAAAGAATCTTCAAGGGAGCAGAGGATGTCAACATTCATTGGCTCATGTCACCCGAGAATAGACAGCGTTTTGCACATACAAAAAAGTGCACAAACAAACTATTTCGAGGATGGAAAAAACACTGGCACTAGTGTATTATATCTATGGAGGAATATTTTAAAGGGAGACTATCCTAGTTAGTAATTGTTAAAAAATAAATAATAAATAAATAATTTTTAAGAAATATGAAAATTCAATATTTCTATTACACACAGCAATGTTTTTTGTTTATTTTTTTATTGGGTTGCAACGAATTTTTTATAACATACACTGACTTCACCACTAAAAAGAATGTTCATAAAACAATTAAAATTATTAATATAGTTGGCATAATTAGAAAAAAATTAGTTTGATTATTTGTTAATATCTAAAAGGAAAGTTTGTGGAAATCTAACGCTTATCTGTACGGATTTCTACAAAATTTTAATATATTAAGGAAGTAGTTCAGAAGATTTCTAAAAGTAGAAATATTTAAGAATGACTAGAAATATTTATTTTTAAACTTGTAACTACTGCAATGAAACTGAATAATATAAAAAAATATTTCAAACTCGTACCAAAAGCTCCTTATTTATATATTTTAACTTGTATATTTACAAATTACAATAGAGGCTAACTTTAACACTAGGCTTGATATATAACCGATAGATTTTTTAAGGTTTTTTTGGAAAGCATGATGGAAAGGATTTTATGTCATTAAGGAGAGCTTATTCATATATCCTGAAGCCTGCCCCCCGGGGGCACATTGATATGTTTTGACGGAATATCACCGTCATTACATGTGTCAATGGGGGTAAAAGGAAGGCTAGTAGGAGCCAACTGGAATCAGTTAAGCCCCCTGAGTTCAGCTTTTTGTTTTTTTGGCCTTTTAGTTGTTCTCTCACTGATTATTGAGGCTAGCCCTTCGGGAGTATCGTGGTGGTTGTGGTTTCGAGGCCCACGTTTGAGTTGTGTAGGTCGAATCATTCACAATGAACGTAATGAATAGTCCAGGTCGAGTGAGCGCTATTGCAGTTATGATCTTAAATTTAATTAAGCTTCATGCGTTCTGGACCAGGTGTTAGATAGTCTCCAACTCTTCAGCAAGGCCTTCTACGAGCTCTTGATGTTGCAACTAAGAGTGACTGGAGAATGGGCATATCTGAAGATATTATCCACTGTGGTTGTGGTGTAAACGGCTCGAAGCCTACAAAGAATGATAAATTTAATTATGCGAGACCTCCAATCAGATCCATATGTGGCTCCCTCTTAAAGCTAATTACTTAATATACAATTGTGGAACGCAATATTCGGCAATCAATTCACTCTTAGTGAGGGGCAGTAGCATGTAGGTTGTACTTTGCTGTAAAACATAAAACACTATTTACATGTCTAAGCTCTATAGGTTACGTTTCCTTTGCTTAAATAAAATGGTAGTCTTAGCGTAGTTTGCTTATCTAACCTCTGCATAAAATTCGTTGGTTATTTTCCCAAAGGATAACAAGGTCAGAACCGAATTACCTGTTGAAAAGCCTACAAAATTCGTCCAAATCTTAACAAATTCTTATTATCACATTAATTTACTTGCTTGAACAAAATATATAATTTTTATAGAATACTTTTATTATTCGTTATCCAAAAAGACTTGCTACAATACTTTGATATAACCGCAACTCAATCTTGAGATTAAGAAAACGTATTCGTTTTTATTTTTGTTTTGAAAATTAAATTTAAAATTTATTTAATTAGGTGTTTTTATTTTTAATATTCATTTTAAATATTATTTATTTAATTGTATACAATTTCGTAAATTAAAACCTTTTAGAAGAAAAAGCATTAGGTTTTTGTCTTTATTGTTATAGAAGTTTCCCTTAAATTTTTCATTTTGTTTAATTTTTCAAATTCGACAATAAAATTGTCGATTTTTTAAGGTTTTAAATACTGTTATCATCTAGTCGATTTTTCCATATTTTATTATATACGAAAAATAGCATAAATGTGAACAGAAAGTTTAAGTGGTCATTTAGAATTGTCTATTTTAAAATCCTGGCTAGTAAAAAGCCATCCAGAATTTTGAATAATCAGTCTCCTTGTTTGGCTTCCTATAAAGTATAAGCATTTTTATAGACATGTAAATGCAGCAAGAAACAGTACTTATACTTTCCTAGTTCCTCGCTAAAGGAAAAAAATTAATTAGGCAAACGTATTTTCTAATTAGAAAATTAAAGTAAGAAATAATAATTTTCAAACTGTCTAGTTTCAGCTTTATTTTACAGCACAGTCCAAATACACAGCTGATACTTTGTTGTATTGCACAGGGTGGTCGTATCATTTTGTAGGTATCTAATAAAATAATTGTTCCGCATTCCAAAAACAAAAAATAATTAAAAACATTGCTATTTAAGGCCAAGCATCAGCAAAAACTCACATATCATTAATTTATGTAATGGTGCTTTTAATAGCGAAATTCTACAAATAACCTAAAAACTTGATATAAATTATAAGTTTAATTATTTACAACTTTTGCTGTAAGTTTTAATAGTACTATTATTTTTAGCAGATGTAAGACCTACGAACACTCTTCTTTTAATAAGATGCACACGAGAATGATAAAGTAATTTTCTGTTTATAAAAAACTGTAATAACCATTTCCTAACAGCTTCTACGTTTAGTGGGGTATTGTTTTTACTCATAAATACAAAGATGAAAAAATAATACAATTGGAATTCGTTACGCTAACGATGCCAGTGTTCACTTTTCAATCGGTATGTAAAAATATAAGCAATAACAATATAAGCATGTAAGATTTTCGATAAATAACTTTGTCAGGACTTGAATATAGGCGCTTGACAATGCTGTGAAAAGTTGCAAGGAATTGACATTAAAATAAAACTTATTTCATTTTTTGGTTTTTGATATTTTAAAAATTAATTATTCTACCAGCTTTGACCTCCTCGCCGTGTTGCATTGCCCATCAAAAAAATCTCTGCTACTCCCAAGGCAAATTGCAGCCTCTGTAATGATTTTGCACACATGGGGTGTTATAATAACCTTAAGTAAGCTTTAGGGAAACTCCCTCATTAGCCACCTTTTATATTGCCATCTCTGTTATGTTCAGTAGCTGCACTCAATAATCTTCTGAATGCTAATTAATAACTATATCCAAAAAGTGGATTCATATCTCCTTCTATAATGATCGTCGTAATACAAATAAAAATTGGCCACTTGGTGGAGTTCAATAACCGCCTCTGGCAGAATATCCTTTGTGGAAGCACAAATGCATATTTTAGAAATAACATAGAAAATGGCAAACTTATACATATATCGTTTGTCGCATATAGAAATGCCCTAACGCTCATAAATGCAATCTTGCAAGAGATTGTAATAACGTAATAGGAATTGTATTCGAAATTCTTGCATGAAACTACTGTGAAGAACTGTATCTATATGAAACATATTGGAATCACGAAAACAAATCAATGATACTATTAAATTAGTGCCTTTTTACCTGTGGTATAATTTTATACAAAGTAAAAGTTGGTAACCGACCTTTTCTTTTGCATGAACACAACGAAAAATAAGTAGTTTTATCACTTTGACGCGGACTTGATATAGTTTTTTCTTTTTTGTAAAGATACTTTACAAAGTATCCCAACCTCAAATATGCGAAAGGGTGTGGGTTGAAAAAGAAGGACGCCCACCATTTAGGAATTCCATTTCACTGATATTAAAAGATAAATAAAAACAGAAAAACCCAACAAAGTAGAAGAATAAAAACAAGAAAAGAAATAAAATGAAAAATACTTCAGCATATTTAACCGAAATCCTGTAAATTTATGCTGTTTACCTTCCTGTAAATAATTGTTTTTATTTCCGAACACGAGCCTATACAGACAGAAAATGAGAATAAATGAACGATTGAATGAATGAATGAAATTAAAATTGAAGAAAAGAAATATATATTTTGGCTGTAAGTGTATCTGTTGAAGAAGTAAAAATTCATACTAACAAGCCAAGCAGAAGAAAAATTCCTAATGGAAATTGTTACATAACTAACTACGAAAACAAGTAGCAACATAACTCAGCAGAAGCATCGTAAAAAGCAAAACCAAAATGATTAAATGAAGCAGAAACCCATCAAGCTAAGATACTTCAGATCTATATATTAAATGCAGACAAATACATCTGTATATACACACATACTTATGTAGGTATATACTCGTCCTTCTCATTAAATAATTTCAAAGTATATCAGGATGTATGAACGTGATGATATGACTGAAAATAGAAAATACATTAACTTTAACCTTAAATGAAAAACAAATCAAACATTCCGGTACTTTAATAATCCAAAGATTATAAATGCGATATATCAAATATATGTACGCACGAAAGTACCTGTGTATTATTTACACAAAACTCTTTTGCAAAGAAACCAGTTAATGTTGATAAGGAATACTATCCACAAATTAGTTGATGTTTTATGTTTGGATATAAGATATGTTGTACATACTTATTTTAGTTTATCAGTAGAATCTATTTTTAGATTTTTTTTAAGGAAAAGAAAATTAATATATTTTGTGATATAGCAGCAATTTGTGAGTAAATTTAATCTCCTTTTTTATTGCCTCATTATGGTAGAAAGTTGTAATTTCTACCCTTCTTGTAGTTGTAGTTGATGAGAGTTTTTACTTCTTTTAAGATTAGTTTCCTAAATTAATAATAATCCGTTCCAGATCACCACAACATATCTAATATTTTACCTGCACCTCATATGGGTCCATATTGCACGCAACAAACTATCCGATCTATTAGGTAAGATACTGTATCCTAAAAAATATTTTAGAGAATTGTGTATGTAACGTTTAATTCTTTAAACATAACGTTGGTTATTAAGTTAGGTTAGGCAGCTGCTTCGAAGTCGGCCTATTTGTCTGCGATCTGTATTAAAAAACAAAGAGAGAGAAAGAAATAGAGAAAAAATAAGAAAAAGGCAGCTAGGGCACAGTGAGAGAGAGAAATAGAAAAAAATAAGAAAAATGCAACTTGAGAATAAAAAAGGATCTGAAAATCAGCGAAAGGCACGCTTTGAAGAAGTGTGCAGAATTATGGAACCATCTCTGAGGGACGACATAGTCTAGTCTGCAACCCAGACGTATGAAGCAAAATTATGTTATCCAGTCATTGCTGCATATAAAGAAAATGAACCTGCCTTAACAAAATAACGGTACCTAAGAAATTGTGACGCATGCTAGTCAGTACATCAACAATTAAGATTTCGTTAAACCAATGAAAATTTTTAATCGATTAATACATTTTAGAACATAAAATTTATATTTCAACGCAACGTTTATCTTTTGTACCTATTTTTGATAAGCTAAAATTTCACTGAAGTTGTTTGCAGTTGCTATAACAACAAGTTTGAACTTTGCTTACAGCCCAACAATTCGGGAAAGAAACAACCTAAAGTGAATCGAGAAATAGGAATCAAAATTTCACATAAATAATTTTTACCAAAACCTTACAAACATATATATTAATTTTGCCAAAAAAAAATTTACGTGCAACAAATAAATAAAAAAATTTAATTTTAGTGTCGAAATAACCGAGTTTTGCCTCATTTTTGTACCATTCCCCAAAGGTGGAAAGAGTATTTATGAGCCTGTCATAACTGTCATAATTTCTACAATATTCATTTGCCTCACATTAAGTTTATATGTTCTTGATAATAATGAACAGATTAGTTAGTAATTTGCCTAGACAACCTTCGACCCAATCCAAAAAATTTAATTTGCTAAAATCAAATTTAAAACTTCTAAAAATCGAAAATGCAAAATTTGCTAAAAAAAATTTTATAGTTTTTCAAGCACTAAAATATGAATGTGAAAACTATAATGGTTAAAGCTGACAATGGTGGATATTCGATTGAGTTGGTTTCTTATATTTAATTATATAGGAAATGCAGGAAATGCATAAAAGAACATAATTGAAGGTAATGGACCTCAATAAGCATTCAATTTAACTTGGTTATTATTTTTTATAATAAAAGGATTATAGAGATTGTATTGAATATCTGTGAGTCATTAGTAGACTACTATTGGGCGATACTGTTTCTAAGTGTAGAGGGCCGCCTCGAACTTACGATGATAAATGTTGTGTTCATTTTGTTAAATTTGTTTTGTGCTTGATGTTATTATAACAAAGATATATTCCGACATGAAATGCATATTTTAAAAAAAAATTTCTTATTTTAAAATTAAGTAATAAAGTAAACAACTGGGTGTGCTGTTTACTAACTGCGTACTTTGCTAAGAAAACTTATGCACGCAAGACAACAACAACTTTTTAGTTACAAACTATATAGAAACTTTTATATATGTAAAACAAAAACAATTGGGTATGCGGTTAACTAACTGCATAGTTTTCTAAGAAAACTTATGCACACAAGACAACAACGACTATTTAAAATGAATTCCAGAAAGAAACTTTTTCAGCATAAAAACAAAAATATACACAGGCCAACCGGCGCGTATACATTGCATAAATAGCATAACAACGACAAAATGTGATACAAAGTGAGGAGAAAATTCTTCTTTTCTAGACCTCTGGCGGAAAAATATAAAACACTGCATCGGAGGTGCATAGTTAGTCAGTTAAAACATAAACCTCGTGAAGTAAAGACTTGCATCTTTAGTAAATTGTTCTGTGGAGCCAACGTACAAAATTTTGTTTTGTGTGTAGTTAAAGTAAATAAACTTATAATTAATTTGAAAACTCTAAAATCTGGTTTTATTTATTTTGCAATAAAGAACTCAGCAACATCAAAACGGTTAGAAAAGGTATAAACGTAACAATATATAGTTCAAAATTTGTTACCAATAACACGAAAATATTTTCAAGTTAATATTAACTAATCGCATTTGATTTGACTTCCTTAATAGCTTTTCTTTTAAGCGTTTGTTTATATTATGAGCCATTTAGAATTTCGCTTTATTTGCTTGTAACGACACCTTTTCTCTCGTGGCTAGGGTATCCTTAGTGGCGTCCAGGGTCGTATTGTTCCAAATGAAATAAAAGATTTTACAAATCTTCTCCCTATATTTACCATTAATTGCTTAACAGCCGGTTGTTCTACTTAGCTCCGTCTGCTGCCCAATCGTATGCGAGGGTACCGCTTGGCCAGGTACTCCAACTTGTAACGACACGTTTTCCTGGTAGCTGAGGTATGCTCAGCGGCGTCCAGAGTCGTGTTGTGTCGATTCCAAAAAGAAAGACTAAGCCTTACTCACAATGTTGCTCTTTATTCAGGAAAGGGGTTGCCCTATTCCTAGTTCGCAACTTGACTGCAGCTCGGGCTTAAATCTTTTGAACTGGTGTGTATGCAGGCAGCTTCAGTAAACATCTTCTACTTCATGCGTTCCGTATTCGGCGAACGTCACTGTCTAAGTCGACTGCGGGCACAAACTCGGCTGGGTATTACCACGGCTCTGTTTGTGGTCGCTCCGTCGAAATAGGTCGGTACGCCGCAAGCGCCAAGCACTGGAGGCTGGGCTGGGTATTACCACGGCGCAACCGTTCACTGCCTGGTCACTGTCGGTGGCGACTGCGGACACAAACTCGGCTGGGTATTACCACGGCTCTGTTTGCGGTCGCTACGTCGCAGTTCTGTCCTGTCTCAGGGTATAGCTTCGGCTGGGTATTACCACGGCCTTATCTATACCCTGACTACCAGTCCAAAAAATAAATAAAAAAGTAGAAGAAGATATTTACCTTTGCTCCTGTTGCCGGTCGCACACCAATTGATTTATTCTGATTAATGTTTGCGCTTTTATACTCTTTTTCCTACCACACACCAATGCACAAACACACTTACATTACTTCGGTAGTAAGTACACCACAGCCGACGGCTGTTTTCACCACCGATCTGCAGCCAGTTTTACAATATGAATGTTACTAATTACAATACTCGTATGCCTTCGTGGCTAATTACAATAATAACTAGAACTAAATCTTACTTCAACATAAATACTTATAACTACATGCGTATATAAGTAAATACATGAATTCATATTTTTAGTAAATGATTCTATAACTAAATAAATATGTGCGTGTATAGAAAGATGCATTGTAGAAAAATATAGCAATTTAAATATAATTTCATTATCTTAGTAAATACATTTAAAATAAAAGATAGGGATTGACCTGTGACTGTTGTCAGACAGTTCTCTGTGTGACCAAAAACGACTCCGGACTTTTGGTCGTTACAAACTTAGCAGTTAGTAACCGAGGGAATGTTCGGCGGAAACGGTACCGAGTAGCACCCAATTTAAGGCTGCACCGCTCTGTCCCAGTGGTGCCTGTAGGTAAAAACCGTGCTGAGTAGAAACCACTACACCAGTTTGTGACTTCAAAGTATTAGCTAGAGATAAAAATAGAAATATTTCCGGGCAATACGCTCAAGCCAAAATATTACCGTTTATATGTAGGCCACCGCCTAGTAACTATATACCCATTTGCCCTCACCCACGACTGCACACACACGTACAACATCTTTACGGCTGATGTATAAAACAGGTGGTGACTACATACATTATCAACTCACAGTTGCACCATCAAGCACAGATAGCGCTGCCACGCGAACTGCAAAGACAATATTATATGCTATGTTCCTAAAAACGATCGCCTGGACGTTTAGCTTTACATGCTTTTTGCTATTTTAAAACGTGTTTTAAAGTTAACCAAGAGGAGGCCGTGATGATTTTATTGAGTCAGTTTGGTTGAAGTTCTCCTTTGACAAAAGGATCCAGTATTACAATTATTGCTAATAGTTCATACGATCAGTAAAAAGTATTACCTTGTATTGCCGTAAAACGGTCACTTATGACATTGAGTAACGATAACCCGATCAATCGCACTTTATTGTATAGTAGTTTGATGGTTTAAACTTAAGTATTCTAAAATATCACAAATACCATGGCCATCAAATTAAAAAATATATAGTATGCATACAGTAAAGCCAAAAAACCGGATTCGTAAATAAATTAGGCTTCCTATTATCAAAAATATGGAATATTCTTTCATTTCAAATGCCTAGGGATTTGTCTTAATTTGAATAATTTTTTCTTGTAGAAAAAAACAGAATTTTTTTATATAATATTATGGAACGTAATTTTTTTTAATTATTTATAATACCCGATATATTTTATAGAGCTATAGAGCTTTAAGTTGGCAACAGTTTACTAACTGAAGGCCATTTTGTCAGCTGCCAATTGATTTATGTGTTAATTTAGTTTGGCATTTCAACACGAATAACGCTTTCAAATTGTGTAAGTGGGCCCAAAACAAGGTACCGATTTTCTTAAGCGAATTTTGTTTACTGATAAAACTCATTTTTTTCTATAAATACGTCAACAGGTAAAACTGCCTGGAGTGATGAGAATCTTCAAATGTATATTAAGACCCCGTTACATTCAGAATATCTGATTGCTTGGCGTATTTTATGGGCTGGTAGAATCCTTGGTCCGTACTTGTTTAAAAACGAAACGACCTACTGTGCATTTTATAAACTGCGTAGTTTTCTAAGAAATCTTATACACACAAGACCACAACTACTTGCTTATAAGAAACTCTACCAAATAAAATAAACAACAGAAAAGAAAAACGACAAACACACAGAAAACAAACACACAGCCTACACTGAATGATAATAACGACAACAATATGGATTGATGTTAAAGTAGAATATTCTCATATATATGTATATATATATGTGTGTGTGTGAGAAGCGCTTAAAACAATTATATTAGCACCACTTGCCGGGCAAATTAATTAATTTGAGTTGAGTCATCAATGAGAGAAGACAACTACGTTACTATCTTGTTTTTATTTTGTGTGTATTGAAAATAAATATGTCATTTAACTTAATTTAAAACTCTAAAGTACTGTGTTATTATTTTACAATAAAAGAATTCAAAATAACATAAGGTTATTATAAAAGCAATAAACGTAACAACATTTATTCGATGAGCACATAAATAAATTTTATTTTCCATAGTAAAATAAAAGGTTAACTCTTTTGTAAACGATAGTACTCTTAGAACTTTAGCTAATTAATTGCAGTTTTGTAATCTTGATATCTACTCTATTTTGAACCTTTTGAACTTTTGATGTTCTGTAGAATATTTTCTGAAAAATTGTAATAATCATGTTTTTTAACCTGTGACGGTGGAAGTATAATCAGTTAACTTTTATGGGAAAGATTCGGTAGCTTAGTAGAAGAAATATTGGAATATTTATGTTACGCTTTTACTTTCTGCAAATCTGACTACTTTTATCACATACACGTGATGGGACATTTCATACTTTCTATCACTGAATCTGGTGAAAAAAATGTTGATACTGCCTATTTCGAAACTTTGACGTGGTATGAACATTCTAATGATGAACTTTTTATTCTTTAGTGTGACACGATGAACAGTTAATTTTAATTATTTTCATATTATAAGCGAATAAAAAGATTTTTATCCGGCTTAAGTTTACGTATAATTTTGTTTATAAATTTAATTACAATGATCTCGCAGAAACGTGAACTAATTTTTACCTAGGGTGTTCACGTTTTCGATTTTGCTCACGTTTTAAATTGCATTTTTTCTATAACATATTTTAGTCTCTTTTATCTTTTATTTAATTTAAAATAAAGTACGTTATTTTTCCCTATGAAACATGTTTTGATTCTACTTTTTGCAAGTTCCTGCCATATTTTAATATATGTTCTATGCTACTATGGGTTGCAAAATGGTTTCTAAGATACTAATTTTTAAATTAGTACAGAGATTCAATTTTTGGAAAACCGAAGAATGCAGTGTTTTCCGTTTTCCAGGACCCGAAAATCTATCATTAACGCATTTCGAAATTGCGTTTCTTATTGAACAAATCGTCGATTTGGCGACATTATACTTTTTCGACAACCCAGTTACAGGTGAACCTTTCCCTAAAAACTCTAAAATATCTGACATTTCTTAAAGAGTTAACACTTTTGGTTTTTTATTAGTCATATTTTCAATAAAAATATTTTTAGAGATCACTTGTTAATATTATTTATATACCTATACGTATAGTTAGCACAGAGATATGCTCCAGTAGAACTGCCGCATTAATACCAAAACTACTTATCATGCAACAAAAATTGTTAACAACAAACAAACTACGAAATTCTTCTGCGGGGAATCCCAAAATTTTTAAATAAGCTTACAAAATTTAATTTTAACGTTCGAGAAATAGTTCACGTTTTAGAGTAGTCAATGTAAAAGAAAAGTTTATGTTTTTGGATGTTCATGTTACTGGGTGTTCACGTTTCTGCCAGTTCACTGTATAAAGTTATTCAAAAATATTTGCGCTTACTTTCATAGAAGTATAAACTAGCAGAATGCGGCATTTTCTCTAGCTATATGTTCATACATTTTTTGATTGTTTGCTTATTGTGAAGCCCATTTGATTCTGGGCTGTCATTTTTGAACATCAAAACCTGGACCTTCGAGTTAACTTTGAGCTTGCCGCTCCATTTTAATCGTCCGTTTACATTTTCGCCTATGCAAATTAAAAGAAGAGAGTTTGGCACATGAAATACCAAGAATAAATAATTACTTTCACAATTTATTATTCGTCATGTATAATGGGTCCAGAAAGGCCAATAAGGTGACGGCGTTTACATAAGTGGCATATTTAGAACCATTAAAGAGCTGGCGCCAGTTGATTAAATTGAAAAGAAATCATCCTAAAGAGAATAAAATTAATATTCTTGACTACACAATGTCTTTCCAAAGAAGAAACTAATATTTTTTGAACAAACAAAAATGTTGTATTTGCTGGTGTTTAAGTTAATGATTGGAAACTAAAAGAGCATTTTATGCTTTCTTGCATTAATGATCTATTTTCATTTGATATGTCGGAAAGTTATCAAGTACAGAATTAATAACCACGAATTGTTTAAAAATATGTTGACGGTTATGTCAATTTATTTAATATTTCAAAACATTTGTGTACTTAACTTATGAACACACAATCTTTTGCTTTCAAAGTCATGAAGTACATAGTTGAACTTCTTATAAATGAGAAACATTAAAGATAATGAAAATAATATGTGTAGAAAGGAGAAAAAATGAACTTAAGAAGAAAATGGAATGTATTTTTGACTTGTGTTAAGGCAACAATTTACATATTTATAATTTCTTTGAAGAATTCTCAAAAACATTTGATATTAAGTTATGTAAATGGTAAATGAAAATAAAAGAAAATAAAAAATTACATTAAAACAAAAATTAAACTCTGAAATATTAAGTTAGATATGCCCGAATATTTGTTTGTGTTATTGTTATTGTTGAAACACAAATGAAATGGTCCATAATTGAAAATGATATCATGATAGCGGAAAAATGTACAAACATAAATAAATGAATTTGTTTATGCCTGTTGTTGGGTGGATGTAGCACTCTGTTTTGTGTTGCTGCTTATATATGTATGTATGTATGTATGGATGTATGTTGTGTTAAACGGAAATGAAATATGCTTGAATGTTTTGCATCCGTAGTTTTGAAATTAAAAGCAAAGAAGCAAACACAGGCAACATCATCAACGAAACGTCTATTTATTATTTTGATTGTTTTTGTTTATTCTTTCAAACATAAATGTGAGTAGTTGTTTTTCTTGTTGTTTCGTTTTGTTCTTTATTGTTCTTTATTGTTTGTGGGTGTTGGTTTCACTGCCTTTAAAAAATTTTCCATTCATGTATGACTTTGTTTAAATATAAACGGAAATTGCTTAGGGATGCAAGTTATAAACACAAAATCTTTACACAACCAGCATTCCTACGCTTTTGGCAAGAGCTGTAATTGACATTTTGAATCGCATTAATGTGTATAAGTGTGTTGTTGTATTACAGTTGTACATATTAACGTACACATTTTTAAGAACAACATTTCACTTAATGTGTATGTCAAGGTACAAGTGATGCGCAAGGCCAAAGGACGACTATTAAAACCGCACGAGTTCATTTTTATTACTTCTCTTAATATTACGTTCAACACTAGGTGGTCAGTATCTTTTACCCAAAACCATAACCCAAAAAAAACGATAAATAGTCTTAGTATTTTTTTTGAATATTCTTTCTTAAAAGTTTTCTTAACCCACCCCAAATGAACTCCTGGATTTTGCTTAATAGTTGTTTCATTATTGGGGGTAATTTTAGATTTTGGCTTGATTTCAGCTTATTCAACATATTAAAAATACTTACTAAATACTTTTGCGAAAAATCTCATGAATGCTGATGCTCTGGAATAATTAATAGAAGATACATCCTTGCACCTGGTTGCATTATATTTTCGAAATTCATTGTATTTTATTAAGGACAATGATTTAATTTTTTATATTCAATGTTAGTTGAATCAAGGTTTAGTTAGCACCATGGGCATAAAAATTATTTCTTGAGTAAGAGAAGTATATAAAATTAATATCTCAGGGATTTCAATATAATCGAATTTTGGGAAATATATTAATTTCAATAATAATTATGTTTTATTAAGGTTGAACGTAAATATCTTTGCATTGTGCATCGTGTAAGAAACAGTCATATGACAATAATATCTAATATATAATATAATATCTAATATATATATATAATATATATACTATATATATATATATATATATATATATATATATATATATATATATATATATATATATATATATATATGTATTTACGTGTACGTAATAAAACCAATAAAACAACATACACATCCATCTAGTAATTCAATGTGCGTGAAAATTTACTTTATGTTGGTGGTGTCGACAATATTCAATGATTTGGAAACAATTTAGGACATTTATTTAATTTTTCTTTTTTTCTCTCTTTATTTATTATTAGAACTTATATTTTGCTTTTGCAAATTCAATTTCTTCTTTTACTACCATTTTGGCTGTTGTTATTTCTTTTGATTTGATGGCAAGATGGTTTTAATGGTCAAAATATTTTTTACGTTAATTTGACTTACAGCAAAATAAATAAAATTGCGTGAAACAGCAAAAACAAAACTATTTGTATCACAAGTCGGAAATTTCTTTAATTTTGTAGACAATTTTTTTTTGTGTGCAACGCATCAACCTTTTTTAGCTTTTTTTAAGGACGACCTTTCGCGTGTTCTTGAATCCCACACGTCTGTTTAGCTTTATTTTACCAATTTTCTTTCCTGTCATAGTTCTTATATTGTTTCGTGTGTTAAGCCCCAAATCTATGTTGCCAGTCGCTGCAGCGATGTAGTCCAGAGAAGCGATAATTTTGTAGATGATGGTAATGATGATATACAATCAGCTTAATTTATTTATTTATTATATTGTTTGTATATTTGGTCTCTTGGTTCATTTATCTTTTGTTCATGTTGTTGGTTTAATCTGTTCAAACACGTGTTTCTGGCCATAAAGAAAGCCAACGTAAAATTGTATTCCAATTTACAATTTCTAAATTTAATAACATTTTTGACTATGTTATTTTACTAATAGTTATCGTAATTAGTTTTCTTATATTCAAGAGAATTTTCGTGCTTCTTGATATAGGCGATTTTCTGTTCAATTCCAAATGTATTTCTCACATATTTTTGAAGCTTTTAAACTACAAAATATAAATATTTATTGATATCCAGTTTTTAACAGTTACACTCTTTGTTGAAGGAAATATGATAAAAACGCGACACAACAAAATTTTTCAAATTAATTTTTGTAGATCCGGTATAACAACAGCTAATGAATTCAAATGTTTGTTTCATTTTTCTATTCAATCTTAAATTAAAATAATTTTACGTTTATATCTTTTATAAACATTGTTGTGAGTTCTTTATTGCAAAATATATAACACCAGTTTAATAACAAGTTTATTTACTTTAACTACACAAAGTTTACACTACAGAACAAGTTACTTAATATGCACGTCTTTTCTTCACGAGGTTCATTTTTACGCTGACTGACTATCCACTCAGACGCTGCCCTTATATACTTGTCCATTAAAAGTATAGAAAATTAAAGAATCTTCTACTCCCTTTATATCACATATTGTATGCCTGTATGTCTGTGTATTTCTTCTTGGAATTTATTTGAAGATATTTGTTGTTGTCTCGTGTAGATAAGTTTTCTTAGAAAACTACGCAAATGGTATACAGCATACATATTTGTTGTTGTCTTACTCGTATAAAATTTCTACGCAGTTAGTAAACAGAAGTTTGTTGTTGTCTTGCAAGCCACGCAGTTAGTAAACAGCATATCAAATTGTTGTAGTTTGCGTGTATAAGTTTTCTTAGCAAGCCACAACATTCCCAGTAGTTTACTTTATAGCTTAAATATTTTCCTTTAAAACTTAAGCAGGACACATCCGTAACAATAAAGTATATAATGAAAATTAACTTAAACTTGTTTTAAAACGGGTTCAAAAATCAAATTATTCAATATTGTTAGCTTTGCTGTGATAGGGAATATTCTAATAGAAATGATAACTATTGAGGTTTCATGCGTTTTACATTTTACCTTTGAATGCGCAAGAGTTTTTTGATACTACTTTTAGAAATTGGTAAGAACATCCATTGCCGCGTAATTTTTGAATAGGTAGCCCGATTGCACAAAAACTACATTTGGCTCTACTAAAATAAAAGATCTGTCTAAACGAAAGTCGTCATGATAAACATAACCGTTTACACCTTATTTTAATACAATTGGAACGATTTAAAGTTTGTGTTGTTAAATATAGAGACTTAATTGTTTGATTTATCATGGCTTTTTGTCACTAACGAAATCGAAATTGCTAAAATGTCTTCAACTTTAACTATTCGAAAGCGAAACAATAGATTTACCATTGGAAAAAAAATTTGTATACAACCTTTACCAAATCAAAAAATTTAAGAATTAAAGTTTAAATTAAGAAAGTATGGGTTGTGTAAAAAAGTACATCTGTAATGTTAGTTCTTAAAAAAATATTATTATTTCATAGATTGAACAGGATTGAACTTCTTTGGAATATACTAATATGCACTTTATAAACTCGAATAGGAACTGATCTAGGTTTTTAGTTATCATATTTGACAACTAACTAAATTTAATAAAAAAAAACGAAAATTTCACTTTTTTTAGTAGATAAAATTTAGGAGCTTCTTTTAGAATTCTTTGTTTTTTTTTAAACACTCTGAAATGCTTAATACATCTTAAAAACTAATTGCTTTAAATACATAAAATATCTGAATATTTAAATATTTTATTAATTAATTCTATTCACATAATCGTAAATAAATAGGATTTTTAAATTAGTTGTCTTTTCACTTCCTCGATTTCCGCCCAAGTAATCTTAAGGACATATTTTCTATACAAAGTTATAAACAATTTATGACAATCGTATGTTAATTACAAATCCCTTAAATATAACTTTATATCTAAAGTACGAGTAAAGTATTTGTAATAATAGTAAGTATGAGTATGTATGTCTCATGAACAGGCATAAAATTATCCATAGAACCGGAATGTAACACTCATACATCATATAATGTTTGGTACAAGCTTCCTGCTATTCAGAAATTAAAACAATCATTATTTCCTGCCCAAAATACAAGGGCAAACACACCAACATCTTTATATAATTTTAAATCCATATAAAGAGTTTCTAAAATAATCTTAAAGGACATAACGAAGATGTACCTTTTAGATACGAGTATTAAGAAAATAAAATTAAGCAGACGCATTATTATCGTTATTATTCAAATGGACTGAATAATAAATACAAATTCATAAACATGCAAATAAGCTCATAAACTAAGAACTACACATTTACAACAATGACAATGTCAACAACAAGCAGGTGATTTATGAATACAGGACATTTCGGCTGTATTTCGAATGCTTCGCTTTTCTCTTTGGTATTAGAAATATCAAACCAAAACATTTCATTAAAAATAAGAACTTAATATGATGCCTTATCAAGAGAATTAATCATTATTTAATATTATTTATTTAGTTAACAAAATAATAATTTTCAGTCTACGATTTTAAAGTAAAATAGACAAAAGAAACTTTAGAAATGGCTTTACACAACGTTAAAAAGAAGATTTACATGTCCAATACACCCTTAATAAGAGGTTTTTCTGCCGCTACTAAACGTTACAAAAAGCTTGAATTTATTTTTTAAAATATATCTTTTTCTTCTCTATTTACAAGCGAAAGCTCGATATAAATAGAGTGATATATCACTGGCACATGAAGTTTAGTTTGAAAAATAGAAAATTGGCGTCAGGTTTGCCACAAAAATTATTTGTTTAAACAAAAAAGTTTCTAAAACAATTTCTACATTTTTATCACATTATTTGTAAAAGGCCATTTGGTCAGAATATTTTACAAAATACCCTTGGGGAATATACTTTGTTATTTGTATGGTTCGGTATTCCCCAAATATGTGTAGTATTCCCTTAAAGCAGCTCTAGCCACTTTTAATCTATCAACTATATAATCTTTGACAGAATTTTTCACTTTCATCATATTTTTTACATAGCACAGCTTATTCATTATCAATTATGCCTTGAAGTCTTCAAAAAAAGACTTCTTGCCATCACCAACATTCTTTGCCACCTTTAACCTTGGTTTTTATTAGATCAATTAACCGCCACATAACGATCATTCTACCACCACATCAACCATGTTCCAATGGCTACTGAGTTCAGCATCCACCTTTTTTTACAATTATCACAAACCGACGTACGCTCAGTGTATTCCTTTATAAGTGGGATTGGCTACGGCGCTTGTCTGTCTTCGTTCAAGATGGCTGTTGCCCACAATATTAGTCCACTAATAGCTTATCATTATGCATATATATTTATTTGGTTATTTTAAAGCGACCAAGTTGACTCATGTCGCAAATATACTTGAAAATATGCTTTAAAAGTGAGTAATAAATAAAACAGGTCCAATGCATTTCTATACTGATATTTTAGAGGCAGCTGACTACAGGGGCAATCTTTTGGCCTACAAAAGATCGTTGGATATATTATATTACAACAATACATGTATGATCTTAGAGGGTTAAAACTTAGACAATTAATGACCATAGGCAAAAGAAGCTCGTAGAACATAATCGAGTGTTAAGTGCCAATGTCTCCTAAGAGGGTACAAAATGTCCTAAGAGAATTTAACGAACCATCTATTGAGGTGATTAGTTAAGCTTATCACGGGGATAATTTATATCAAAAAATTTTAATAAGAACCGCTTTATTTAGCCAGTTTTACTTAGTTGGCTCCTTAGGTCTTGGAAGAAGGTTTTTAATATAAAGGAGAAATGTGAATAAGAGATATTTTGCTCATACTCATCCTATTAACAAAAAAAATAGCATTATAATGATTAAAGTGTGTTTTTGAAAAAATACCATTTAATTATCTGTTGCTTCTTTTGGGCAAATTTTTAGCATTTTAAAAGGTGACGCCTTTTGTTTCAATAAATATAAATTACATTTCGTAATAGGAAGAAAACAACTTCAGATGACAAACGAAAATGTATAAAAGAAAATTAAATTTTTAAGTCAAACATTAACTCTAAATAGAAACATCAGTTTATGACAAGTTATAAATTAATACAAATTTATAATTAATGAACGTCTCTACGTCTTTCTACGAATATCTTAAGTATAAAATTCAGAAGGGTGAGTTAGAAACACGACAGAAAAACGACATTCAAAGATGACAAAATATTTTGATTTATTTTAAATTAACAGTTTAATAAAATATTTGTTGACTGCAAAACATGGGGTAGAAATGTTACACGTAATAAATTTTTATATATACTAAAGTCGTTTCTATCAGAAATAACAACTTTCATATACACAAAAAAGGTGACAAAAATCCATTTTTTACAGGAAACAAATGTAAAATAAAACGTAACTGTAAAAATAAAACAATTTCTTTCAGCTGCGTCGATTCTTACATACTTTGCACCAACACCTGAATTACAATTTTTTGCTGCTGCTTGAAAGTATTAGTTTTTTAAGTAAGAGGTAAGATTTAAATTATTTGTTATTTTTACAAAACCCGTATCCCGGAAAAATACTATTAATAAAATTTTAACAGCTATCACTGGCAACATATTAACTATCGTTTACAAATATTTAAGCCAACAACTTTTTTGCGTTAATCCTTCGAAGTAGCAAAATATAGAAAGTTATCTTCGATATCTTAAGGTATCTTCGATAACTTAAGGTCAACTGAAGGTCAACTGAAGTGAAAACTCTGATATTACAAAAAAAACGGCACACTTATACTCGTATTTATCATCTTTCCATCTGTAGTATATGAAATAAAAACGATGAATTATAATTTATGTTTTAAAAAGAGACATAATTTTCAAACACCCCCAGAACAATATAGTAAATCTCTGTCTATAAAAATTTATGAATACACCTGTGAATAACTTAAAAGTGAATTGTGCACAAGTAAACGATAAATGTTCACAATACGAAGGAGTTGGAGGGGAAAGAGAATAATTATACAAGCGAACATGCTTGTTTGAATTCAAACAAGGAAGAAAATCTAAAATGCTGTCAGTTTGTGATTATGTTTACAAAACACTTTCAGTGTATTAGCATGGTAAAATATTTAAAATAAGATGGCGTAATAAATGAAACACGAAGCAGCGAAAAACAACCCAACTGCAATTTATAAAGAAAACTTTTATATGTATTTTTAATGTGAAAAAATCATTTGTAAAATAGAAATTACACACATGGATTCAGATTTTCTAACCAAATGTTAACCGGTAGTATTCAAAATAAAATTACAATTTGAAATTTGCATGAAACCATTTTTCTATTACTTTAACACATGTATTCTTCAAACATATCTCACAATTAGAATGCAGGAAATGAAATTTTTTCATTACAGGTCTTTTTTTATTGTCTTATTTACATATCGCATCTAAAATACAAAAGGGTTGCAACTCAAAATTTTCCAAAACAAAATGCAATGGACTATCTTCTTTTTTGAGTGGAAAAATACATTTATGTCTATTTTTGTGTTAAGTGTTTGGCTTCGGCACGATGATTTTGAGTTGCGAAAATTTTAGTATTTTGAGTTGTGTCGCTTTTGTATTTAGGGTGCGATATGTTGTTGGAAACAATATTTATGTTATGGGCAAAAGTAAGCATTATTCCAGAAATAGTGTTTTTATTGCATTTAGACAATAATGGGTGCTGACACAAAAACTAGGTTGTAAACTATTTATAATGTAGGGAACAACAAATGGCACAATTACGTACAATCGGTTTTTAGTAACTTTCTGAGGATAGTATGATTACATCTAAATAGCGAGAAAAAGCTCAATGGAAGAGTATTTATTCAAAACAAGTTGTCGCACAAATATCAATATATGTATATATAAAACGTTCGCAAACAGACAAATGTACGTTATATATGCGATGGCAATGAATTCGTTATATTTTGTTTTCCTAATTTTTCTAATACCTACCTTGCACAAAATATTAAGGCCAATTGCAATACCAAAAGTTAAAGTCGGAATTTTGCGGTGCAAAAAGTTCGTAACAATTTTAGTTTCTTTAAGTTAAGACATCAGTAGATCTACATAAAGCTAAATAAAAATGTATAAGGCGAATGTTAGTTAGTTTATATATTAGTACACTATTTTATTAATCAGTCTCTTCTGGATAATTATCAAACACAGTTGCACTAAGATCTTAATAAGTGGATTAATTGTTCAACAAAACACAAATGAAATTTACAAAAAAAATCTTTATGATGACGATGATTATGATGATCTTAATTTTTAATAAGAAAGTTTACTCTCATTTCTCTAATTGCTCTGGGGACAGATAGTTTTTCTGCATGGAAGTATGGTCTCGTTGTTATTATGTGAAAAAGTTATAATCAACAAGCTTTTAAATATTCGTAATAATTATAAACATTTCGTTATTACTCCAGTTCCAAATTGACCCTCTTCCTAAGGTTTTGGCCTGTACAAATTTTAGGATGACACAATTTATCATAACCAATTTATATATTCATGAACAATTATAAAATATTGTGTTTTAAAAACCACTGCAGCACATTATTCGTTTTTGGGCTGCTCAACTGTCATACCCGCCTTTCTGTATGTGTTTATAAAAATTCCTTTTAGATAAAAATATACGGATTTGTAGTGAGTTGAAAACCCAGATTTTGAAATTTTTAAATATTCTGCCACTATAGCGACATTCCCTTTTGACTTATCTTGCCAATGGAAATAGTTTTTTCAGTAGATATAAAAAAACTACGTTTGTCTGGGATTTCTGTCACAAAATGGTTTAAGGTTTGTCCATACAGAATTGAGAACTGTTTCGAGTTTATTTTAACACTATGAAAGGCCAATTCGAGCATTTCTTAGGTTAAATGTGTTCAAAAAAAGGTATAAAAGAACCTAAAGTAAGTCAACCTATCTAATTAACATAAACTTTGTATCATAAAAGCATACAAAACTTTATAAATAATAACAAAAATTTTACAAATGGAACTTGTTATATCGGTTCCTATCCACTTTTTCCGTAATTTAAAGAGACTTTTGAAAATATTGTGTACCTTATATCATATCACTATAATTTAAAAGCAATTTTTCCGAAAATTAACATCTTTTTCGCGAAAAGCATTAATTTGATTTGGTTACTAAATCAGATAAATAAAAACAATTGTTTTAAATAAAAATTCTGTATAAGGAGCATATTGTTACGAATATGTCTTGCTTCAGTTTTAAAATAAAATAATTAAGCAATAAAGCAAACTACTGGTTACAAACAGCGTAGAAGTTTATACACACACACAACTACAATTGGATATGCTGTTTAGCATCTAAACGCGCAAGACAATAACTAATTTTACAACAACAAACATACATATTGTTTACCATCTGCGTAGTTTTCTAAGAAACCCTTTTCTACAAATACCAACAACAAATGTATTGAAATAAATCCCAAGCAGAAACCTTATCAGCATTAAAACAAAAACAACTATACACACAGACATACAGGCGCCTACACATCGAATAAACAACATACAACAACAAAATGCGATTCAAAGGGAGTAGAAGATTCTTAAATCTTCTAGACTTTAAATGGGCAAGTATAAATACGGAAGCGTCTGAGTGGAAGTCAGTGTAAAATTAAACGTCATCAAGTAAAGTCGTGCGTTTTAAGTAATTGTACAGTAGTGCTAACTTTGTGTAGTTAAAGTTAATAAAATTGTTATTATTTAAAAACTCTAAAAACTGGTGTTAATTATTTTGCTATAAAGAACTCAGAACAAAACGTTTATAAAAGGTATAAATGTAACAATTAAAAGTAACAAAGTTAAAAGAATTCATGCCATATTTTATTTTCAATTAAAGGATTCCAGAAAGCAATTTAAAATGTAACTATGGCTACCTGCAATAATTATAATTACAAATATTATAGTTACACACCTCGTATTCATACAATTCATATACGAGTATTAATGAGAAAACTGCTTTGAAGATTTTAACATCAAATAATTTAAATAACCAATAGTTAAAGTTAAGATTACACAGACTATGTAATCAGCTTCCTGTCAAACGTTTACTTAAAAGATGCCATTAAGCTTAAATCCAGCTGCTCTGGTCTCTCAATTCTATATTAAAGTATCTACAAGAACGCACTAATGGTTTAAGTTATAAAGAAATCGTTGTTATTGTAGAAAATAAATTAATGGTAAATTTTCATATCTATCACTTTATCAAGGAGTTTCATACAAAAGGCATATTTGTTGGTTTGCGATCATTTTATATTCGAGCTTTCAAGATTGTTTTAATAAATAAATAAAAGATTATTTTTTTTCAATTTTATCCAACTTCTTCAGGGATATTTGGTAACTATATACCAGATATAAAAGTTCACTAAAGTATAAATTTAAAAACAAAACTAAAAATTTTATTAATAATTTGCCTAAAACAGAGTTTGAAAGAATATAAAAATGAAGCCATAGAGGAATTTTCACGAAATGACGAGTTAAGGCTCTTCAAAACTCCAAGTTATCTTAAAAGACCGATAAAAAGAGAGGCGTTCCTTTCAAAAATGCTAGTCCGATTTTTCCAAAGCAAGGCTTTTAAGCAACATTTCGAAAACGTTTACCAACCATTTGGCTTAAGTACTCGATCGTAAAGGGACGAAACTGAACAATTTTCAGATGTTGCTGTAACAAATAAATCATGCTATAAATGCCTCCCAAAAAAGGTGTGTTTTTTAACCACATTGTATAATGCTATATTACGGTTATTTTATTTTCCGTCTTAATAGAAGCTGGAACACTTAATAACTTCGTATAGACCAATAAGTGTTTTGCCAATATTTTCTTAAATATTTAAAAAGTTACTACTGGAAAGAATTCTGCATACTTTATACACACAAAACACAGTTTCAGACCATCAGTTTGGGTTTAGGCATAAGCACGGTACATAAGAATAGTGTCATCGCATTGTAGACGTTATTTTTAAAGCAACGGAATGAAAATATATTGCAGTGCAGTGTTCATCGATACACAACAAGTTTTTAATAGATTATGGCATTCTGACCTGCAACGTAAAATTAAACATTTTTAACCAGTTTTTATGTCTTACTAAGGTCCTATTTAGATAAATGAAAATTTCTCGTTAGAGCCAACATTCATTCAAATGCAGATGGATTGTGGCATTCCACAAGGAATCATTTTGGGGTCAGTACTATGTACACTTTTACGTCCGATATTACAACAACAAATGACACAACTATATTTCGACGACACTGCAATAATGGTTTTCCCTTAGGAACGGTTAATATTTTACAAATGTATTTATATCTAGTTGGGGAATGGTTGAACAAATGGAATATTATGCTCAAAACGGCAAAGTCTGTTCAAGTGACATTCACACTTCGGAAAATTCGCTGCCACCAATATCATTAAATCGATCAACTTTTCCACAGTCAAATGATCTAAAGTGTCTATGTCTTCACCTAGATATAAAGCTAACTTAGAGAGAGCACATTAAAAGAAAATTTTAACAAATTAATAATAAATCGAAGAATACGTATTGTACATTTAGATTAGAACACGGCTTGAAAATGATGTCTTCACATCGAAAGCGCTCGCCGTTTATACCGATAAAACAGCCAGAAAGGACCGGAAATAATGACAGTATTTCATTTACTGGCAGAAAACAACCAAACAAATGTTATTCTTGTTGATTGATTTAAGTATGAATTCGATTTCCGAATAGAAAATAAAGTATTGACGAAGTAAAGCAAAGCCGACACCGCATAGGAACACACTTGAGTATACTAGATACTCAAACTCAGCAATACTCAAATGGTATGGGGTAGTAATCACATGGAAATCACATTTGTAATAAGTACACATAGAGTGTCCATTACGCACTCTTGCAGTTCTCTAAAGCAAATAGGCTTAGGAACTGCAACTTTTCGCGAAGTGATAACACAGGACAGTGGAACCAATCGCCAAGCCAATAGTAATAAGTATACGACTTCTAATTCAATACTCGAATTTGAAATATTTTATTTTATGGGATGCCTGCCATGCTTCAAACATATAAACATATATTTTTATACACACTAAGAAAGAAAAAAACTACTTAATTATGTATTTAACTTATGTATTTTGCATCAATTTTCGGCATAATTTCTTTTTTTTTTTGTTGTTTTTTTTTAAAGAGAAGTAGCACTTCAGGCAATAATGCCTATTTAGTCAAGTACCGTGCTACATTCTTTAGGAAAGGGATAGAGAATAGATGAAACAGATGGTGAAAGTAGAAGAATAGTCGGAAATTAACTGCCGCATATAAGACAGCACAGCGACCAGTGACTATGCCTTCATTTCTGAGCAGCCCCACCGACAGTCAATTTTTATTTTTGTAGTGAAAAAAACCAAGGCCTTCGTTGGGAATCGAACCCACAACCCCCATACTTACAAGCTAATACACTACCTAGTAGGAGGCTGATTAGCCTCCACGGTCACCTGATTTGACTGCAACGGACTTCTTTTTGTGCGGATATTTGAAAAGCAAGGTTTGCGCAAACAAACCAGAAACCTTAAGCAACTCAAACAGAATATTCGTATTGAAATTAATGAAATACCCCGTGAAATGTGTAAGAATGTAATGAAATGTCTGCTTGAAATGGCTCGCATTTGTAAGCTAACAGAGGCGGACATGTATCTGATATTGTATTCCATACATGATTATTGACATTTATGATGCATTCTCTTTCAATGAGTCAAAAATTATAAATTACAAATTGGTATACCTTGCCGGCGGAGACCTAGGCATAAGACGGGAACTATTAAGCATTTATGTTTATAATTTTTTTTTACAAAAGTTGCTAGTTGATTATAATTCAAAGTTATTGTTTTAATAATTTCTAAAATTAAAAAATTTCATAAAACATTACGAAAATATCTTTTCAAATATAAAAATATTGCTGATGTTTTAGCATTCATAATATCATAAAATTATAATTATAAAAATTTTTTCTTTATTTTATTGCATTCTGCTGGTTTTCGAAATCAATCTACAGTTATAAGAGACTCTTCTAAGATCAAATTATAATGAAGCATCACAATAAAATTTTAAGGAGGAATTTTTCAATGCCCCAGATCACACTTATGACTCGTTTATTCATCAAAGTTGCAGTATGTCAACGATTAGATTGCAGAAGCAAAAACGCATTCTCAATGTTTCAATTCTTAGTCGATGATACACATGGTAATAGAGATCTGCAGGTACGGATGATTATTTTCGCATATTAAGGTTCTGCATTAATGCGAAATAGCCAAGGAAAAGTTTTGCTAGGAAAATCGTGGGCGCTATTTAACCCGTGTTTAATACCAATGTGAATATCACACATTCTACATTTACATTTAACGTTTATTTTCTACAAATTATATTTAGCGTAACTTTTTAGAAACCCTTTATTACATATATTTATATACAAATATATTTATATACAAATTTCTAAATTCGAATTTTAAATTGCCAACATGTTTCAATTTAAAATATTTTATTGAAAAGAGTATGTCAATCAACAACATACAAATAATGTAATGAAAAATATGAAACATGGCTCCATTTCCGCCATAGTTCACTGGAAAAACATATTTTCTTAAAATAAAAATAAAAAAATTAAACATTCAGTAACGTCAAAAATAATACTTACAACAAAATGTTCACATATAAAACACCCTGAACACAAATTAAGTCAATGATGTACATGACATGTTACAGGATAAAATGAAGAAATGACTGACTTATTCAATGGACGCCTGGCATTATTTATTTTATTTTATATTTTTGTTAGTTTTTATTAAGGAAACACAAACTGTAATACATATGCCACACACGTAAATAGGCACGTGCAACATACAAATTTATGTGTGCAAATTTTATGTTTGCAAAAAAATAAATATCACAACAGAATTTTAACCGTATTTCGCATTTTTTAACGATAAGCAATAGAAAGGGGAGTTAACATGTGTCTTTTCTTTAGGTGTAACTGCTGCCTATGATGATGATTTTACTCCTACTACACAACATGTCGTTTATGATTCTTTTATTGTTCCTGTTTAGCTGATGATATGCAATATTTTAAAAAAAAATAATGCGAATCTTAAACATGACAGTTTCTTGTCATTTATTATAATTTCTTTATGATCTGGAATATATGTGCGCATACATACGTACATACTGAGGTGTAGCTCCCCTAATTTTAAAAATAAAAATACGCTTCTCTTTCTTAAGCAAGTAATATTTTCTACATATTTTCATTATTCATTCCAGCTTTTTTATCACCCAACTTGGTTTTTTCAAAGGAGATGAATCATGATGCAGCATGTTAAATAATAAAAATGAACAATATGCGAAGCATGAATATTACATTTTGTTGCGAATGATTTCAAATTTTTTTATTTTCTTTATAAACTACCGACTACTGACAGCATTAACAGCGATGTAACAAATGTCTTTCTAAAATGCTCCTGTTCGTTCTTTTCATTTTTTAATTTTAATTTTTAGTGTTATTATTGCTTTTTGACTTATTAAGTGACTGACGGTAAGTCTCTGTTGTCATCATTTCCTTTGATGTTTGATATTATTATTTTTAAACAACTGTGACTTACTTCCTTTTCAGAAGCATGCTTTCGCAAACATTACTTTAAGCTGTAACAAACAGTGTGTTTGGTATTTTTCAACAAGTTCTATTTTTTTATTACAAATTAGCTAATGTGACCCAAGAAGAAGAAGAAGAAGAAGAACAATTTAGATAATATTAACTTAGTTCTAATATTAAGAAAACAATAATATCTTTGCCAATTAATTCACTAAAAATTTCTGCCTATTTTCACATAAAACAATTTATTTTGTTCTTTAAGTTTTTTTAACTCTTCTCAAGTTACAAAAGTTTATCTTAAAAATATGTATAAAAATAGTTAGCAACCCATGTCTGATGAAAATTATATCTACTATACATTTTTAATATCGTATTATACGTCCAAACACCAAACAAACACCAAATTGTTATTAATAGTATCTTCTAAAAATCTCTCTTATAAATTATATAAAAATACCTTATCATCCTGCTCATTATTACTAAGCTTTAATATGCTAAACTCATTGCAAATTAACATTAAAAATTGTTAGAATAAGTTCTGTTACGACTTTCATTGACTTACACTAAGAAAAAATATTGGTTAGAAATCGCTTTAAATTATTCAAATATAATTAACCAGCGATCTAGCTGCTGAATTACATGCTGGTATTTAATGTTTCTAGTTTTCTTTGAAAAACGTTTGCAAAAAAAAAATAATTTTACCATAATAATTTATAAAATCATTTCGAAGAGTAATAATACATAAAGTAACTGTTAACAATTGTTTGTTTAAATAAAACTTATTCATGATTTTTTCTGTGTACTTAAAGAAAGTTGCAATAACAGGTAAGAAATTTTACTTGACCGTTTTTTCGTAACTAAAATCTATTCTGTTAATTGGAAGTTGCAACCAGCCTAATGTAGCACATTATTATTGTAACCCTATTGCTGATACTTAATACCACAAAATCGATTGCTTTGCAACGCTAAAATTCCAGACGACTAAAACACTATTGTCTTTAAATTTTGTAATTATACTTAAAGTTTTGTTTCTATTCCTGCATGCCTATATATAGTTTACACAGTTGAGATGAATGAATTTAAAATTTGGTTTTCGATATTTATGCATTGTGTCGTCCTTAGTCAAAAGTAAAAATTAATTTAACGGCAGTTCGCATGGCAGTGCCATCTGGCCAAGGGGCCATGTGCGCAACAGACGGCGCCAAGTAGAGCATAGTGCCGTTAAGCAATTAATTGTGTATAAAATCAGAATATTTACAACAAGGTCTTTCATTTGATTTGGAACAACACGACCCTGGACGCTGTTGAAGATTCCTCAGCCACCAGAGAACAAGGGTAGTTACAGCTGTACTTGTTTTGGAAAAGTAAGTTCAAAATTATCTAAATAAAACGTTTGTAAATAAAAATAATTTTAATGGAATATAAAATCATTTTCCTGAAATTTAATTAAATATAAATAAAAATCAATATATAAAATATTTTATATCGACTATCGAATCATTTTCAAAAATAGTATCATAAGAGTATTTCATGTTTCAGCAAATTCAAACGAATTCCAAATAATGCGCTCAACACACTAAATGTTATTGGCCACAAATTTAGTTTATACAACGCAACTGTTTTCTCTGTGTACAAACTTTCGAAACTGTTAGAATTGTTAAAAATTGAAAAATTTAAATCTTAAGCGAAAGAAAAATGAAAATATGTTCCAACTTTATCTTTTAATGTCAGTTTTATTTATTTAAAATTGACACATTTTCGCCCCTTTTAAATGCTGCAATTCAAACTATAGATATTTTATAGTAATAAGCTGTAATAAAGCAACTATGTGATTAAATCGACTACTTTGTTTAGTACAATGGAATTATATTTGTGCCAGATTTTGATTGCCATAAAACACAAATCACCTATTCACCTGTTCATTAGGTTTAACAATTATTTTCCAAAAGGAAATTGTATTTTGCTGTCGCAATTTCACCAGTTTCAAATTGTCATATTTAATTTCCAGAAAGGTCGTGAAAATAAAATATATATAACGAGTTTTTTAACAAGAAGTTTGTTTGTTGTCATTCTAAAACAAAAAAGATGATTAAAGATGATTCAAATTTGCGAAGAGAAAAGTTCGGCAATTATGAATGAAAAATGATATCGGGCAAATATCCACTACGAATAAACTGACAGATGTCGCTTCTTTCATCAACGTTTTTAATCATTTTTTGGCGAAATGGCGGTCCTATTTCTTTAATTACATCACGGATTTTAAGTTTTAAAGCTAAAACCGATTCGCTTGGCGCCGTATAATCTCTGTCCTTAACATAACCTCACAAAAAATAATCCAGTGGTGTTAAATCACACGATCTGGCTGGCCACTTAATCGTTTTATTGGCTGTGTTACATATGGCACCGTCTTGTTGAAAGCACATGAAAGTGATATCTACGTCGTCAATAATAGGCCAAAATTTAATTGTTAATGTCTTGCGATAGCGTGATCCATTGACCATTACTGCATTTCCAGCCTCTTCCAAAAAAAAGGCTTAATCACACCTCCGGACCACATAACACACCACACAGTAGCACGTTGAGGATGCAAAGACTTCTCAATAATCGCAATAGGATTTTCAGAAGCCCAATTTTGCTTGTTGACATACCCGGACAAGTGAAAATGGGCTTCGTCTGAAAAAATGATTTTATCAGAAAAACCAGCCGATTCTTCCTGAATGAATTGAGCGAATCTATGGCGATGTGAATGGTCGGTCAGCTTCAATTTCTGCACCAGGTTAACCTAGTAAGGCATCAAAACCTTCGCCGTGTTGTAATTTTGGATAACGCCAATCGTTGAGAATGTCGAGCAATTGAAAAATTTGGATCTACTTCAACACTGTCGCTCACGGCTGCAATGATTTCAGTTGATCGATCCGGTGAAACACTCGTTGGTATTCGGTATATACTTCTGAATTTTTGATAATAGTTGTGTAGGTGTGAAGGTAAGCTCGCATGGGCTTGTGTGGCAATGATTGGTTAAACGACGCAATTGTTCTAAAATCTAAAAATTTCCTTAAAGTAAAATTGAAGTGGGGAAGAGTTTTACGTTTTAATTTCTTTTATTTTTTTTTATTTTTGTTGTGGAACAGTAAACAGCAATATATTTTTTGAGGGCAGAGATATTAATAATGCGAACAGATATACACTGCTTGATAACGCACTGGCAGAATTTCGCTATAGAGACAGTCTTTGCAAACGGAGTGGAGAAATGTACATATTGTTGCATATCTTTTAGATATTTTAGATTGGCTTTATATATCACTGTTCTCGTTGTCAATAATACTCTGTGTATTCCAAATGGTGTTGTAGGTCATGCAATTTCAGCTATATTTACAAAAAATTGTATTCATTTCACATTTATCTGTATTCATACCGTACGTTTTTATTGTATTTTAGTTAAAAGACAAAATGGAATATTCTGTAATAAATTTGTATTTTAGTGGTTTTAAAAATACATAAACACCAGTATTTGTATATTGTAATGCAACCTTTAATACCTGTCTAGTTTTAATGAATAAATTCAACCTACAGAAACAAAGTTATTTATAATGCACTCACTTCTGGAAAACATTTTAACAACATATGGGAGATATACATAAGTTTGCGTCTGTTGTAGTTTCTCAAGCGAAAGCTCAAATTCAGCTTATAATTGGCAATACAATAAAATTATTTAATATATAACATTTGCGTAGCAACTAATGGCAAATTTATTGAAAATTCACAATTTTAGAAATTATGAGCTATTATAAATGTCAATCAATCACATTGGCTTGTTTTTCTTATCCATGTTCAAAATAAATTTCTGGTTAACTGCAATACCTAATTGGAAGATATTGATAGTAAAGAACTTTTATAAAAAAGTTAAAAACCAAACAACATAATACCAGTATTTTTTGATTTATAAAACAACATAAATATACTTTGGAAAAAATCACTCAATTTTCACTATATTAATACATGTTTATTATAAAAATAAGACGGTTTTGCGAATATGTTATTGTTCGCGATTTTTTTTTTATTTTGTTTAAACTAAAACGTGGTAAAGAACAATATTTTTTTATATTTAAATATTTTTTTAAATAAGTAAACAAACAGAAATATTTGTATTTGCTCTCATATTGATTTGCTCTTTTTATAATAAAACCAAAACCATTAAAAGGCAATTGTGACATTAAAATTAACATACGCAGCTAAACACAATGAAAACAATGTTCAACGTTTTGCGCAAAAAGTGTTTCGTAAACGTGTGTTATAGATTTCCCCATTAAAAATAAAATTTATTAACGTTTTAAAAGATAGATAGATAGTTATTTAAAGTAAATTGTAGGATTGTATTGTGTTATCCAAGAATATAGGAGAGTGAAAAGATGATTGGTCCGTTCGAACTCCTTTTTATTCTTTTACTCGTTTACACAACAAGTGAACATTTTTAGAAAGTTTATGGCAGAATTCAAACGTGTTGTTTGTTTTCATATACTGCTCTGTAAAAGAGTTGTTTCCCCCAAAGCTTTTAATATGTTATTTGCGATGGTTAAGTGTGACCACGCTTTAAAATACGTAAATAAATATAAAAGTAATTAAAGGCTTTTTATTACTATTTGAGCGATTTCTAGGTTATTCATATTTAAAATATTTGTTGTTTGCGGAACGCCATAATCAACGCAGCTTTTATATGCCGGGACCAATAGTCGTTGAATGTAGCCTCAATCAGCCCAAAAATCTCGCCAGCCATCTGTTGTGGATATAATGAAGCTCAAAATATCTCTGCAATTAAACATTTGGTTAGCATCTAGTTTATATGCAGCACCTTAATCGAAACGGGGACTTGAACGATGGTCATAATTATAAATCCCATCGCCATCTTATCTTATACTATGCTATTTGCTAAAAATTTTCGATAAACTTGGTAAAAGTAGTTCACAAGAATTGCCACATCGAACCGCCTTATTATTAAATTGCCGCCAGAATTTGAAAGTCTTTCAGAGAGAAATTTAGACTCACAAAGGCAACGTCAAACAATTTAGGTAAAGTGATGCTTAGTCTGACTTAATGTACTTTGCATTTAATAGATTTCATTTATAATAAATAGGTAAATATGAGCGCCCTTTAACGACTGTTAAAAAGCACACCTTTCAATTTCATAATAATAAATCAAGGTAAATAGAAATGTATTAAGTGTAAGTGAAATAATATTTACTAGAGCACAAATGCAAATAAGTACGCTGCTGTAAACATTTACTTAACGGTTTCGAAATGATTTTATTAAAATTAATATTTACTCACATACACAGAAAACAGCCATATTAGTTGTACGTGAAAATAAAATATAACACAAATTTTATTTGTAAATAAAAATGTTTTGAATAAGGGCGATTTAAATTTACGGCGTTATTTACGCAAACGGCGTTATTTATTGCACACCAGCAATATTACTTTCTAAGACTTTTTAGTGTTAAATGTTTCGATTATACCCCTTCAGTTGAAAACATGTTTATTGGGTGTAATTTGAAGGCGTTTGAAATGATGGAATTTCCTGAATTAAAAATTTATTGCAACAAAACTGAAAATGGAACATGTTGTTATGAACACTTAAAATGTTTCACCCTACTTGTTACCAAGGCATGTGTTTGTTATACTGTCGGTGTGACTCAAAGTTAACTTGATTATTCATAGACTCTAAGAAACGCTTACACTAAACAATTACTTTTCAATTTGAAAATATATTGTTGTGTTAAACATTGGTTAAGATCATTGCCATATGTTATTTTCATGCACACCTTATAGCAAACATGCATGCATTATTATTGGAAATGATATTATTTTTGAACTCCAAAAACGATACGAGTCACACATACTGAAAGTGGATAGAGGAAACATCTTTGTTAAAATAACAGTAATAACGGTAAAAACGTTGAAAGAAAAAAAAAACAACAATGTGCGTTTAACCAAATATTAGCAAATGGAATTATTGTAATAATGGTTTTTCGGTGTTTTAAACCTCTTTTTCGTGTTGTACTCAAAAGGAAAAACAGCCAGAGGCACATCTATCTACAAGGCACAACAACATCATCTAAAACAAAAATAGGAATAACAATAATGAACGTGTGCAAATAAGAGTATTTTTTCGAAACCTCATGCACAAGTAGACAAACAACATTTTACCCAGAAAGTCATTCAGTAGTTTGTTATTACTTTCATGTGTAAATAAAGCAAATTATTCACAAATGCCCTTTAGTTTCAAAAGTAACAGTTGTCGATGCTTTAATAAACATACTTGTATGTGTATAATATATAGGGCGTCCTAACACTAGTGGAATGTTTGAAGTTGTCATCACATTTGGGATAAAGTGCTGGCAGTAAGAAACTACAAAAATTTCGGTAAAACCGAAATCCTGTGGTTTGTTTTTTGAACTTTATTTCAAAACTAAAAAGATTTTATTGTTACGACGACATTTTTTTAAAGCATCAAAATATTTTTTTTAATTTTTACTGAACAGAAAGTAAATAATAAATAAAAAACTTAATCAATTTGAAATGGCGACCACACTGACCGACACATAATACCATGGTACTACAGAGAAATACTTCGTTGAACAATAAAGGAAAGGGTATCCTCTTTGGTTTAGTTATGTATACAACTAAATCTTTAAATAAGAAAATCGTATTAAATTTTGTGTTCAATATAATTTTGCAAATAAAAAGATTTTAAATACTTTCCTATTTCAGATGAATTTACATTTTTATTATCAAATGGCAAGCCACAGTCAAAATTTTGTTCAAATATGTTTAATATCAAAAATTTCCCTCTATTCAATCTGAATGTTAATTTAGATGTTGCACTTAAATGCTGAATTTTGTAAGCCCGACCTGTACAGCGGTTATATAATTTTAAGGCTCAAGGCGTGTTCATTGAATTGGCAAAAAATCCATTTTGAAGGAATTATTGGTGTATTTAGTTTATGTACATGCAGCTAAACAGCTTAATATGTTTGGATTATATTGAAACCTCGTGAAGTATCGAGTTTTACAACAAGTAGCTTGTTTTTCAAGTTTGACATTTAGTTTTTTGACGTATTCGTATTAGATGCATTGGCAATTGTTACGATGAATGAAATTTCGTACGAAAATCGCATTAAAATAATGAAATTCCACTATGAAAATGGTGATTGTGTTAAAGTTACATTTCGTAAAATTTGTGATATTTTTGGATAACATAATCGTCCTCCTGAAAGCGCTATTAAGAATTTTGTCGTTAAATTTGAGTCAACAGGCTCGATGCAAAGCGTGGGAACATTAACGCGTGTTCGACGGAGTCGTTCCACAGAAAACAGTGTTGAAGCAGATCCAAATTTGTCAATTCCTCGGCATTCTCAACAATTAGGGTGGGTCCAAAACCACCAAATGGTGAATTTTACGTAAGGATTTGTCTTGAAGCCGACCAAACATTCACACCGCCATAGATTCGCCCAGTTCATTCAGGACCAACTGGCTGGTTTTTCTGAAAAAATCATTTTTTCCGACAAAGCCCACTTACACTTCAGGGTATGTAAATAAGCAAAATTGCCGGATTTGTGCTTCTGAAAATCATAGAGCGATTTTTGAGAAGCCTTTTTATGCTCAACGTGTCACTGTATGTCATGTTACATAGCCAATGAAACGTTCAATCAAAATTTCCCGATCGCATAATTTCACGACAATCAGCAGTTAACTGGCCAGCCATGTCGTATGATTTAACACCACTGAACTATTTTTCGTGGGGCTATGTTAAGTACAGGGTCTATACAGAGCTAATCGAATTGATATGATTAACGAAATAGGACCGCCATTTCGCCAAAAAGTGATTAAAAGCTTAGGTGAAAGAATGGACATACCTTAGCGTGGTCGTGTTGACATTTTGACAATTGCCCAACTTTTCTCTTCATAATACAATAAAAATTGAAATCATCTCAATCTAATTTTTGTGTTTTATTTTGTTTTAGAAAACAAACTTCTTGTTGAAAAACCATGACATTTGATTTTATAGCTGCTACTGCAGTGCTGTTCGGAAGGAGTTCCTCAAAAATTTTCTTAAGTTTTGTTATTTGCTAGTTTGGCTAGTTTGAATAGTTTAAATAGTTGGACAACTTTATTTGAAGCTGTTCAAACATCTGAAAATAATAAATTATTTGTTGGTCGATACAAGCTTTTGATGAAATCTCATTTGATCTATACACAGCTGAAATAAATACGCATCGATTAAAGCCAAACTAGTTTAATAGGTTTTAATTGCTCGATTTTTAGTATCTGTAAAAACAAAAATTTGGATCGAATTATAAAGCCAGAGGCAAAAAAGAATGTTGAGTGCAAAATAAATTGCCTAATGTGAGGATTCTTCTCGGAGTCATGTTTCCAAATACCTTATCTATATCTATACACAATTTGCTGTGCCGAAATGTATTGCTGTGTTCCGTTCATTTAAACACTATCTCACAACTCCCGATTGCGTAGAGAAGAGGGTAGAGGCAAACGGTCTAAAGATGCAATATCATACTTCGTTAGTCACGTCTAAATACATTTTTCCTTAGTAAATGATAGTAAATTAGATCGGCAGTAGCTAAACCTCTATCGTTAGTATTAGTAGACGTTGGTTGTCCAAGGTGTAGCTGAATTAAATAGGATACAAAATAAAACTATTAATACATCTGGTAATAAAGAAATCGCAATTTGTAACCCCAGCAAGTAAAATTCTTTTTCTAAGTTGTATACCTTGGTCATAATAGCATTAAGGCCAAAAGACATATGTACATATGAAGTTATTTAAAACTTTACCAATGTGGTTCTCTAAATGAAACGTCGAAGGAGTTAGCATATGGAATTTTGTATAAAATCTAGAATCTTGCAGATACGAAAAAAAGGTTTTTTTAATCTAATGAAGTATATAATTGACAATTATGTACTAACTTATTTGTATATAGTCAAATATGTATCTTCACCAAATGTTCTTTATTAACAGTACAAAGAAACAATAACAAAAATAAACAAACATATGTATGTATGTATGTATATAAACAGCAATAAAAAAGCGAATAATGTAAGGAAACATAAAAATATCGAAACAACATCAAAAACCTTTTTAATGGGATACCAAACCCAACAAATTTTAATAGAGTACAGTTATGGATGTGCAACGCATAAGCCAACAAAAAATTTATTTTCTTAACTGTAAAAATTTAGTTGCATACACTCAAAGAAATAAGTTAAATATCTATATCGGAGATGTCCATAAATAACAACGCTTTATATTGGTGAGAACAAGAAAAAAATCTCGCTTAGGGAAAAGTTGAGTAATTGAAAAAAGAAAACTATTTAACTATTGATTATAGTGTAAAGATATAATTGCTACATAAAATGAAAATGAATTACTCTAAGAGAAAAACAAACAAAACCTTTCTTTAAAAATTAGGTAATCACCTGCTTTGCGAAACTTGGCCAGCGCTGAAATGCGAAAATGTTTAAACTGCTACAACTTAAGTAAAATAATAATCTCTGAGCAGATGTATAAAGTTGAATATAGTCTCAATTTTCGTATTGGGTTTTTCGAATTCTTTTCATTTCTTTTTTACTTTTAGCAAATATTATTATTATTATTATTCTAATCTCTTTAAAGAAACTTATTAATATTGTTAAACTATTTTTTTTTTGTTAATTTATAAACGTAGTAATATAAAAACAAATGCATTCTTTTCTCTATTATATATTATATTATATTATATTTATTATATTATATCTGTATATATAAAAATTAAGCCCAAAATAGATGTCTGTTGGTTGCCAGTGTTTGACGAGATGCGTTGTTGGATTTCCACCAAATTTTCACAGTACCTTCGTAATAGTCGTTCGCTGGTTTGTGTCTTTGTTTCATGCGTTAGCGCGCAATAGTGCGTCCACAGTGCATGCTTGAAACAAGACAAATTTTTCCAAAAAATCAAATTTTTTTTCCATTGAATACTTCGACTCAATGTTTTATATCAAATGAAATGTGTGTTTTTGTTTGTACATTGCTGTGTGTGTGTGTGTGCTTGCACAGAATGCGAAGGCAATACAAAACGAAATACGCCTATGTTCAGAGCAAGTGTATGTGCAAACGAGTAGAGAATTTTACTTTCCATATTCTGTTGCATTTTTTGTGTAGATGTGTGTGTGTGTGCAAAATGATCCATCAGCCGAACGTTTTTAAAAGCAATTGTTAGATATTGGGAATGGCGCAATTTCAATTGACACCACCACAAAAATGATTACGCTTCCAGATAATTTTTGCCACTTTACACAATCAAAACAAGAAATGGTCACAAACATATTTCCCGGTATTGCCCAAAATTTTAGAAACCATGATTGGTTGGAGGAAAGCGCTATCTTAGCTGCGAAAAATGCAGATGTTTCGGATACCAATGTGACAATTTTGAATGACATTCCCGGGGAAATTTTTACCTACAAATCGGTTGACTCTGTTACCAATCAAGACGATGTTGTAATTTATCCAGTCGAATTTTAAAATTCGCGTGAGTTATCTGGACTGCCGCCCCACTGCCTACAAGTGAAAGTTGGTGTACCAATTATTTTGCTTAGAAATATCTGCCAGCCACGATTTTGCAATGGGACACGTTTAGTAGTCAAAAAAGTCATGAAAAATGTGATTGAAGCAAAGTTTATTAAAATATAAGGGCGAGGATGTGTTGTTACCACGCACTCCTATGATTCCTCCAGATTTGCCGTTTGATTTTAAATGGCTTTAGTTCCCCATACGTGTTGCTTTTGCAATGATCCCTGTTTTTCGCACGGTCAGTTATTTGTATCACGTTCACGTGCTTTGTTTTTCAATACCGCGAACCAAAATCGATCGAAGAATGTCGAAGAAATGACTTACAAAGCAGTCACGGGCACGCTAGTATAATATAAAAGATTCAATTGAATTTAAAAGCAAAATTAAAATCATGAAAAATGAATGCATTCTGATGTAGTATCGTTATTTCCTAGTGTTACTGTTGATTTAAAAATTAATAATTATAATACAATAGTAGAGAAATTAAATGTTTAAAAAAAATTTTAAAACATAGAAAAATACCTTTCTACGTTAGTATAATGAGATTTATAATCTTCTATTGAGTTCTCCTGCTTCTCCAAATGTCGGCGATATAGTTGTGGAGGAATTGCCAGATAATATTATTGGAAAATTAAATGTTAAACCAAAAATAACAACGAGATATTTTGATAATATTGGTGTTTTGTGGTATTATCAGTGACAAAATGTTGAAAAAATTAAGGGAAAGTAATACTTCAATATTTAGATACGTTAATAATAAGGATAAAAACCAACTATTTCAGGTAAAATTATTACTTATTACTCTAAACAAAATAATTTTTTTCCAACACAATTAACTAACAGGTTGATTAACCATTTTATTAGTAAGCAGAAAAGTTTTATAACAAATGTAACAGAACAAAAAATATATACATTTTTAACTTATATATCTGTTTTATCCGAAAGAATAGAGAAACCAAAATTTTGTTGATACCAATAAATACCAGATGGCTTATGAGAATACTAACACATTAAAAAGGTGATTTAAAATTAAATACGTCTAACATATATAACATGTAAAAAATTGATTATACACGTATACAAATTATTGAGTATTTAAAGAATTTTCTATATACGTCTAATTTCCTAAAAATATTTTTAGTTTTTATTTTTAAAATGACCTTATTTACAAAATGTCAAACGATCAATTAGCTACAACGATTTTTTATAGCTTAAAGGAGACATCCTAACAGCTAAGCTAAACAAACAGCAAGTTGTCTAAAATGTTGAAAGTTTTCTAAAATAAAATCAGTACGGGCCTTCTAAAACCACAAATAAAAACAAACGTACATCTACAAATTGTAACTGGTCCGCATTTATCATTCTGAACTATACCTTTGAAAATATGAGGCTGCTCAGCCTTACAGCAAAACGGTGATTTTCTGATCATATAAATTTCGTTTCCATGATAAATATTTACCCTAAATTGAGTGCGTGGACTTTTTTTATTGGAATAAGGATGGAGGTCCTTAAAATGGATTCCCTATATCTTACTGAAGTCTATTATGTTATCTAAATTATTTAAGTCTTGTGTAAATTTTTTACTACTGACAAAATCATAATAATAATGTTACGAATTTTTTTCTAAAAACTAAAACCTTAAACAAAATCATTCTTAATCTACCTTTAATATAAAAAATTATTTTTCCTTTAAGTTTATCAGAGCAAGTGTTGCGGATAGCAAAAAAATAAATGAAATTATAAGGCTTAGAAAAAGTTGTTCAATAATTTTTTTAGAATTAAATGTTGATGCTATTATGCAGGTATGATGACTGAAATGCAGTTGAAAACTATATTTCTCTTGTTTATGCTTTATATTTCTCTTTTTATGTATAAATTATATTATATTATATTTATTATATAATATTATATTATTGTTAGTATATATATATATATATATATATATGTTAGTATATATAATGTTAATATATTTATATAGTTGTTAAATTGCGTAACAAAACAAAAAAAAAAAAAAAAAAAAAAAAAAAAAAGTAACCCCGAACTTAGAGCAGAATACAACAAATTCATGCAAGAATACGAATCTTTGGGACACATGGAAGAAGTACCAGAAGAAGACATTCCCGACATGCACTACGTAATGCCTCATCACTGCGTATTGAAACCTGAAAGTTCTACTACAAAACTACGGGTCGTATTCGACGCATCAGCAAAAACATCCAGCGGAAGCTCACTCAATGATATCATACATGCCGGACCAACAGTACAAAGTGAATTATTTACTGTTTTACTACGATTTCGAATGCACAGATTTGTTTTTACTGCAGACATCGAGAAAATGTATAGGCAAATCCAAGTCGAGGACGCAGACCAGATGTTCCAGCTTATCATTTGGAGATACAACGAGCATCAAGACATCAAATATTACCGCCTTAAAACTATGACCTACGGCACCTCATCAGCACCATTTTTAGCTACCAAATATCTTCAGCACCTAGCTACTCAAGGCACAACTAAGTACCCTTTGGGCGCCTTAATATTGCAAGATGAGTTTTATGTGGACGACTGCCTTAGTGGAGCTGACACCATCAGCACAGCATTGGAATCACAACGTCAATTGAAATCACTCTTAGGAGAGGCTGGCTTTATGCTTCGAAAATGGTGTTCAAATCATCCCAAGTTGTTGAATGAGATTGCTTCTGAGGACCAAGAGATTAATTTGAACTAAGACGAAAACTCAAACTGCTCAGTTAAAACACTTGGGCTGATATGGCTGCCAAAATCTGATCAGTTATGTGGTCGAGCACAAAAACCAACGACAACATGCGTGACAAAAAGAATAGTCAGTTCAGAACTCGCCAGGATCTTTGATCCATTGGGAATTTTTGGACCGGTGGTCGTACGAGCCAAGATATTTTTGCAAGAGCTGTGGCAATTACCGATGTCCTGGGATGATGAATTGCCCATGAATCTTCAAACCGAGTGGAATAATTTTCGTTCCAGTATAGAGACATTAAACAAATTGAAGATCGATCGGTTCGTACTAAAAACAGGAAAGCCACTCTCAATGGAACTCCAGACATTTGTTGATGCCTCTGAACGAGCTTATGGAACAGCAGTGTATGTTCGAGCAACATATAAAGATAATACTGTTACAACCAGACTAATATGTTCTAAGTCCCGTGTGGCACCCATTAAAAAGCAAACTCTGCCACGGCTGGAGTTATGCGCTGCGGTACTAGGTGTAGAACTATCAAACAGAGTAACACAAGATCTTCGCCTACAAAATACTGAAACCTATTTTTGGTCAGATTCAAAAATTGTTCTTGCTTGGATAAATTCATCAGCAGCTTCCTATCACACTTTTGTAGCAAACAGGATAGCTAAAATACAATGTTTAAGCAATTCAAATCAATGGCGACATGTCAGTTCTAAAGAAAATCCTGCCGACGCAATTTCTCGAGGTCTGGCACCGGAAAACTTATCACAACACTCAATCTGGTTTTATGGACCTCTATTTCTGTATGGGCAAAAGAGTGAATGGAAAAACTCACCTTCACAAGTTATTAGCACTTGCAATGAAGAACGTAAATTGACGAAGCAAGTCTTAGCAGCATCAACCGTTCATCAAAATTATGACGACATCGTTAGTCGCATCAACCACCGAAATTCAATCAAAACTCTTCAACACACGATCGGTTATGTTTTGAGATTTATTAGAAACGCCAAAACTACAAAAAATTGCCGCCCCAACAAGAGGGCTCTTGATGCATATGAAATGGAGGAAGCTATGAATGTGATCATCAAGTTCATCCAAGCGGCTGAATTTGGGGAAGAATTAGAAAAACTATCGCATCAGACAGCCGTGCATAAATCAAGCCATTTGTCTTCATTAAATCCATTCTTGGACGAACATCAGGCCAAGCATCCAGCTATTCTCTCACACAATCACGTCATGACAAAATTGTTGATGCGAATGCTGCATGAAGAAAACCGTCATTGTGGTCCACAAGCATTAGTAACAGCGTCCAGGGCACAATTTTGGATCACGAACGGAAAATCACTAGCACGCAGTATAGTTCATAACTGTATACGATGAACAAGAGCTAGGCCAATTATGTTTAAGCAACTAATGGTAAACCTTCCAGCCGACAGAGTGACACCTGCTCGCCCGTTCATAACAACAGGAGTTGATTATTTCGGACCGATTTGGATCCATCTCAAAATCAGAGGTAAAAGACCAGACAAGGCTTATATTGCCGTGTTTTGCAACCAAGGCCATCCACATGGAAGTAGTGTCTAATCTATCGACAGATGCCTTCATAGCAGCACTACGTCGCTCCATCAGCAGGCGAGGCCATTGTCAGACATTATACTGCGACAATGCTACAAACTTCGTAGGAGCAAACAACAAACTCGCCGAATTAAAAGAATCAATATATTCTGAAGCCTCACAAGAAAATATCACACAATTATGTAGCAATCAATCAATAAACTTTAAATTTATTCCACCAAGAGCTCCTCACTTTGGTGGACTTTGGGAAGCGCAAAACATCTCCTACTGAGAAGCATGTCTGCGGCATCACTCACTTATGAAGAATTGGAAACAGTAGTAGTTGAGATAGAAGCCATTCTAAATTCACGACCGTTAATTCCCCTCTCATCAAATTACGATGATTTTGAAGCTCTTACACCAGGCCACTTTTTAATTGGTGAACCATTAACATCGACTGTAGATGTAAACGCCCAACCTGCAACGTTGCATTTAGACATAAGATGGAAAATAACGTCAGAAATCAAGCACAAATTCTGGAAGGACTGGTCACAAAAATATTTACATGAGCTGCAGCAAAGAGGAAAATGGAAATCACCTTCGCCAAACGTCATGGAAGGCATGCTTGTTATCCTTAAAGAAGACAGTACTCCAGTGCTGCAATGGCCATTGGGTAGAATCAGCAAGGTTTACACGGGAGATGATGGTCTCATCAGGGTGTGCGACATCAAAACAGCTAGGGGAACTTTCAAGCGACCCATTCACAGGTTGGCGCCGTTGTTCAACGACTCCCAATTAGAAACTCCCGAATATAACAAATCGCAAAAAAGACAGCATACTTCAGAAGATGATACTATAGCGCCAAAGCGAAAGGTTGTATCATACACGTCATTAGGAGTGTTCAGTGCCATATTCATTTCGCTTCTTTTGCTGCCGATCACAATCGCCTCACCAATCAATGTTACTGAATTTTCTTCCAATCCAGGATTGTATTTCGAAGGTGTAGGGTCGACAAAATTGGTAACAGCTACATGGAAATTCATTATATATTACGACCTGACACCAATTTGGGAAAGGAATAAGGTTCTGGAAGTTGGAATAACATCATTTTCAAAGCTCTGTAAGCAATCGATAGCTACTGAATCATGTGAGACGCTCGTATTACAACTTCGGCATACTTGGGACAACCTCATTCAAGAATCCGATCTTTTATCACCAAAAAGGACTCGGAGAGCTGCACTCGATATTGTGGGGAATATGGCACATGCTCTGTTTGGAGTCCTAGACTCAGATTATGCCGAACAAATGGCTACAACCATAGATAATGTCAAGCAGAACGAAGAATATATCTACCTCTTACTAAAAAACCAAACTTCGGTAATAGACTCCACAATCAATATCCTCAAACAAAGTGAAAACGACACAAAGCTACGCTTCTCGGAACTGAAGAGAAGTATCTATCAGGATTTAAATGTAGTAAAAACGGAGAATTCAAATTTACGGCAAACTCAAACCCTAATGTCTCTGGCAATTCAATTAAATACACTTGCGACAGATTTGCAGAGAATTGAAACAGAGCTTATCGCTGCTCTCACACATACAAATCACGGAAACATAAGCCCGCGTATCCTCACACCGAAACAATTAAGATCGGAGATTGCTAAAATTAAAGGGCACCTTCCCATGGGCCGCACATTACCAGTTGCCGATACTGATCTACTGGAATTATACAGAATCATGGATATTAAGGGTACGGTAGTACGTAACAGTGTCCTTTTCATGATTGAACTGCCTATGGTAAATCAGAAACATTTTGAGCTCTTCAAGGTTATTCCCATACCCACCGACATAAATAACACGGCCATTACTGTAGCAACCAATATCGAATATCTGGCTGTCAACGATCACCGAGATGAATACCTGACAATGAATGAGCATCAATTCAATAAATGTACGGTAATTAGAAGCAACATATACCTGTGCACTATGCTACAAGTCAGCATCACACAAGATACTAGCAGTTATTCTTGTGAAATTGCTCTGTTCAACAACAAAACATCCCCACATTGTACCTTCAACCACCTACAGTCCAAGGTTTCCTTCGTCGCACTAAACACCATCAACCATTGGCTTTATGCAACAATAGATCCCTTGGAACTCACTGCAGTTTGCGATTCAGAAACCATACACCTACGGATCAAACATTCTGGCGTCCTGTCCATAAGGCCAACGTGTATCGTCAAGGGCAGCAAGCTAATCATCCATGGTCATGAAACTAGTGTCACTACTCTACATAATTCATATGCCATGGTGGGCAATATTACGGCAATTGGTACCCCGTCCGAGGTTAAGAGGCTTCTAGCGCCAAACATCAATTTGAATACAAAATTAGATGAGCTCTCTAACCTTCAACGGCAGCTAGCAGACATTCAAAACTTCCAAGACCCGTAAACTATCCCATTCTTCATCATCCATATGTTGGCACTACTGCGCTGCTTCTATCTTTGTTGGTAATCGTAATCCTAATAGGCTGGCGACTCAAACGCTACAAGAGAACGTCAATTAACCTGGCTACAACACCATCAGAACCTTCGCCAAGCGAGAGTCACTCTGAAGTCTAAGAGCAATCTGATTATTATGAATACATCAATTTTTTATTAATTCTTTCGCTATTCGCTCAACGCGGCGGAGAATGTTAGTATATATATATATATATATATATATGTTAGTATATATAATGTTAATATATTTATATAGTTGTTAAATTGCGTAACAAAACAAAAGAAAGAAAAAAAATATACTTTTAAATAATTTTTGATTTTTATATAAAACATTGAATTGCAGAAAGTGCAAATTGCAAGAAATTCAGTCATTCACCTTTGGGAATAACTAGGTCAAGTTTTTCTACAATAAGGCATTCATCAAAAGTGCTGAATTGTATATTAAGTTATTACAATAAGGAAATGATCAAATGTGCTGAATTGTATGTTTTTTATTTATATTATTGTTAATTTTATTTAATTACTTTTTTTATTTTTATTTTTGTTATTAATTTTAGACGTAAGCAGTTAAATGGTATAAAAGACTAATGAAAATAAAGAAATTAAGGCAAAACAAAGTCAAACTTTCTTATTGCTGGACAAGACTTAGTGTTACTACTAAGTTTTAAACCAAAAAATATACAAATCGAGTCGTAGTGCATCTACTAAGGCTCAAACTCTAAATTTAAAAATCTTAGTGCTTCTACTAAGGTTAACTTATCCTTACATTATAAGCTTAGTGATTCTACTAAGGCTGAACTTATCCCTAACAATTATATTATATTATATTATATTATATTATATTATATTATATTATATTATATTATATTATATTATATTACATTATATTATATTATTTGCAAGAATTTTAAATGTAGTAAAATGCTTTTGGTTTTGTTCTATTAACAATAAGTCGAATATTGTTGCATATATAATGATTTGTTTGAACATGACAACTGCTTTTCATGAAGCATTCTCAAATACTCTAAAATTAAAATGATCCAACTATTCTACCAAATTAAATAGCAAAAGTCCAAAACTGGTAACGCTAATGATGACATCAGCTCTTTCAAATAATTTTGTTTATGGGCAAAGTATATATTTCACTTTTCATGTTGGTTATTCATCTGTTTGCATTCAACTATTTATTTTCTATTTCGAAAAACTCTTAAATCATACAGCTAAACTTGGAAACACTTTGCTATCCATATGAATAGATGCGAGAATTTACTTTTTATATTCTTATGTAAAATTTTGTAAATTCAACAATATCTACTAAAATATGTACGTTTTAAACATGTAAATATGTTGTTGGCAATTTTTATTTTAACAATTCTATAATATGCATTCATATGTTCATTGAATGTCGCTGAATGGAAATAAAAAATTTGAGTAAAAAATTGCACCAGCCTCGTTTATATGATTTTCTTACTTTTATTTCAATTTTATTTTTAATTAAAATTTTTGTTTTCTGGCTGTTTTTCATACCATACAAAATAGTTTGTGAATTTGGAAATTAAAATTTCAAAACATATTTATTTCATTCTTTCAGAGAAGGGTTAAAAGTTTCTAACCTTTTTATTTTATTTTATTTTTTCACCATTAAGTTCTAAAAACAAAAGAACTATAAACTGACATTTTTTATACCCATAACCATAGAATTTTTAGTTTTTTTTTGTTTACTTTCAATTCAAATGCTGGAAAAATAAACTTCTGTAAAGCGAAATTAAATAAATTTTTCTGTCAAGCGACATCGATCCAGTTAAATGTTAATGTTAAAAGAAAGCAATTTGAGGAAGAAGAAAATAGCATAATAATATGACACCAGTATGGTAACCGAAGAGTTTACACAAAATAATGGCTTAATGCTTTAATGGAATTCGTAAAGAAAAAATAGTTAAAGTAGTTATAAAATATTCTAAAGTTTCTCTTGAAAAAGGTCAACTCTAAAAGAAGAAGTTATAAATTTTTAATGTGCAAAGAAAATTATCAATTTGTCAAAACGCTTCTCGCCCCAAAGTTCGTAAGGAGAAAGAAACTAAAAGTTTTTGTAATAGAAATGTATCAAGATTCAACTCATTGAAATTTTTTAATTTAAAAAGTTTTCACATTACCCTTACATATACATATGCATGTATATATATATGTACATACATAAATTTAAAGAAATTGTTACAGAATAAAATAAAATTTTAAAATTACGAGTTCATTTTAGATTGTTTATATTTAAGTATTCATGGATGCGCCATTTTAAATGTTCATTTTGGGGCATACAGATTTTCACATACTCTTTAAATAAATAAATATATGTGTATGTGTTTGTGCGATTTATTTATTTTTATTTCAATATATTTTTGCGGTATACTACTAAAAGGATTCGCACAATATTTCCTTCTTGTTTCTATGCATGAATGTGTAAGTATTTTTAGGTTTTCTTATTTTACTTTATATTTGTATCGAGAAGGATCGTTTGTATTCTTTAAAGTGGCAATATTTTGCACTCTAGCAATATTCAACTATAATTCCAAGCACGTTTACCAAATAAAGTAACACAAACACGAATACACTAACCTACTCAGGCGGCATACGCATAAAATTTTGATTCGATACATAGTAGCAGTAGTGTCTCCACCAAAAGGAAAATCCAAAAAAAATAAAATAAAAACATTTAAAACAATCCCAGGAGAAGGAGATTCGCACTATTCCTTAACCAGCATATGCCTCACTTCTAAGCGTCAGACAGTTAATCGTCGTAGTATTGATTAACATGCATGTACTGCGATATAAAATATACTTTTTGTAGACATGTCAGTTAGGCTTTCATTAAAACGAATGACCCTTCATACCATTTAAACGTAGCGCAGCAAAGCATAGCAAACACGTAGAGTAAAATATCTCCAATTTTGTTAAACAGTGAGCAAAAAAAATTAGTATAAACTTGACTGCTACAGGTGATGTGAGTAGGAGTTATTATAGGCACTCTCTTCTGTGGAATTTTTAGCAAAAAATTGGATCTCATGAGTTCATATTTAGCAGGATATATTAAAAAAAAAGTAACTAAAACAAGCTGCTGTCTAGCAGTCCCATTTTTAACGTTCCTTTTGCAGCATACCATAAAGCCTGTAGTGACGTGTTGAGAATTTTTATTTCAATTTCATCAGTTTAAAACTGTTTCTCACACGTCATTTACCACGAAACTTGGTAATAAACAACAACAACTTTCTATCTTTTTCATCAGCGAAAAAACGCAGAAAATTTTCTTTTGCAAAATTTTATGGCCCGACAAAAATTTTTCCTCCCAAAATTTCATCTCCAAAAAATACTTTAAAGACATTGAGGGAGCTCTACAATATGTAGTCGGTACTGGTAAAGTTTGCTGTTGAAGGTAATTTCGTTGTTGTACATATAAAAATTATTTTACACCGAAAATATTTATAAAGTTTTTTTTCTCGGACCAATATTCAAGGCTCCTACTCATATAATGCATTGTACCAGAACTAGGTAATTAGGTTATGGGAAGGAGGAAAGAAGGAGTAGTGTTTGTGGACATTCGAATTCAAATCTTCCTACACTGAAATTCGAACCGTTCCATTAAAAGACGAATTTTCCCTGTAATAAGTAGTGCGATTCACTGGTCAATCAACCAGAAATGGATGCGCTCTCAACGAAAATCGAGTTAAACGAAAAAACATGCTATTAACGAGAACAAGTTCCCTAATTCATCCCTAGCACTTACCATTATCGTAACGACAAAACAATGGAATACATCCGACATAGCGTCGATTCTCTAAAAAAATCAATCAGTTAGATTGCCCCTCTGTCCCCAGTGAGCCTCTTGGCTCTTTCTTGTACACGGTCGAGCAACCCCAAAATGAAGCGCCGGCTTATACAAGAGAGTTGTATTCCATTTTTTGACGGATATAGGTGGTATAAATAGTATGTCGAATGGAGTGAAGTATCTCTTTCATTGCAATAACATCAAGAGCTTCCGATTCCGTAATACCTATATCACCCATAGTAACAAGTGCAGCACCACTTTCGAACACAGATCTATGCGTAAGCATGCAACGTCGCCGCGAGATCATGATTAAGCTTTTAATTCGTGTTCTGTCTTTTGGAACCCCAAATAAAAGAGTTGGTATTTGCGTTCTGTTTCTATTGATCTGATTAAACCAAAACTTCGATCTGGTTTTAATCGAAATTTCTTTAGGTGAAATAAAAGTTTTCACTCCAAGTAAAATGATGTTTACAACCATTTTCGTCAGGGCATCAATTTTGTCCCAGAGGGCGTTCTCATAACTATATTTTAAACGTTTGGTAGCTGGTTTCGAGACTTTGTAAACCGCCGAATATGAAATGGAGGCGGAGATGGTGCAGTAATCGGAGTTGTCGAGAGGTCCACAACCACTAACTTCATAATTTTGAGGTTGTGAAGTTAGAAAAAGGTCGAGTGTATTTCTCTGGTACCTTTCAACACAAGTGAGGAATGTTGACTCATTCACTAATTGCGTAAGGTGGTTGCCGTCGGCAAATAACTCAACATACTGGCCTTTTGTAGTTGTATGTCTTGACTGACGAAGCCGAGAACAGTTGTGGACATTGAAATCACCAGAAACAACAATTTTACTGTTCGGGCAACGAAACCAGCTAAGATTATATCCTTTTCAGCGTGTGAATTTCTGTAGAGAAACCCAAAATGCAAGAAGTGTGACCCGATCTTGAATTTAACTCAGAGACAGCTAAAATCAGAACCATATGCACCCAGTGGTTAAGCAAGGCTCCGATGGAAAATAAAAAGAGATAGTAGGTGATACCCAAGTAAGTGTTTTAACTATTGAATCATATATTAATATATTAGGGTAAATGTATGAAAAATTTCAAGATATTTTTTAAGAGTCCTTTATAACAATTCATAAATGAATATGGAATATTTTTAAAATTTTGTTTTGAAATTTAAATTTTTGAAATTCAAATTAAATTTTAAATTGAAAAATTCTTTAATATAATAAAGCTCATTAAATATTACATTGAGTCTTATTATTATTATTAATTATTATTAAGTAATTATTTAGGTTTTTGTCAACACTAAGCTTAGCCTACTTAAAAGGAAAATGGCGTAATTATTAATTATTTATCTTAGAATGTTTACAATTATGTTTTATGTTTTTGAAAATGTTATTAAAAACTACTTAATTATAAATGCAATAACGATTCTGAAATTATTGGAAATCCCATACACCAAGAATCTTCTGAATAACAATTCCCAAATTTGCATATAAATGCTATAGCAAAATTATTTTTCAACAAGAAATATTTTCTGTTGATATTTATGCTATTTAAAAATATCATTGGAAAATGATATGTAAATGGTATGTTTACAGTTTGATTGACTTTTTCTTGAGTGAATTGTAACAGAATTGTAAATGAAAGTACATAAGTAAATTTAATTGACTTTTGAGCATTCATAAGGATGCGATCCCTTCTTGGTATACAACTTTTAAGATGCAGCACTTAAAAAAGTCATACATAAACATAAAGTAGAAATAGTAAAAATCATGTTGCTCATAGACAAAAAATGCCTTCAGAGACGATTTTATAGAGTTTTTAGAATTCAATTAAAAATCTATTCAAAAATAATATACCAAAATCCTATTTAGTATACAAAAGAATTTAAATGAGCCATTTGTTAAAGCCTAGTTGGATTCGAGAAAACTGTTGAGCAACATTTTATATTTCGCTGCCGTTTATATTGTCTTCAAGTATTCAGCATTGTTCAATTCTGTAAACAGAAAACATATTGTTAAGTTTTAAATGAAAATAATTAACAGTAAAAGAAAAGTAAACGGCTCACTGTGCATTTTTAAAATCTTATACATACAAGACAACAACAACCTGCTTATGCGAAATTGTACCAAAAAAATTAAACAACAGAAAACAAAAACAACTAACACAAAATAAAACACACCGTCAAGCAGGCGCCTAAGCTAACAACAAAAACATGGTTATGAGAAATTCTACCAAAGAAGTAAACAACAGAAAATAAAAACAACTAACACAGAACAAAACAAATAGCCAAGCAGACGCGTAAACTGCGTAACAACAACAACAATACAAGGTGATGTTAAAATAGAATATTTTTTTGTGTGCGAGAACCATTTAAAACAACTATGAAAGCACCGTTTGCTGGACAAATGAATTAATTCAAGATAAGTCATCAGTGCGTAAAGACGACAAAGTTGCCATTGTGTTTGTTTTGTGTAATAAGTAAATAAATCATTTTAAAATCCTAAAATACTTTGTTATTATTTTGCAATAAAAGAATTCAAAATAACAAAACCGTTTATTAAACGGAATAAACGAAACAACATATTTAGATTTAATAGGGAACAAATTATGTTTTGGAAGAGCCGGGCAACCAGCAAATTGTAATGAAAAATAATATATCATTTACAGTTTTTCCATTTTAATTTGTGGCACAATCAACTTAAAGCACAAACTTACTTAGGTGCCCTTGTAGGCTAGTAGGTAGTGTGCAATTTTTTCAGTGTGCGGGTTGTGGGTTCGATTCCCAACGAATATCTTGGTTTATTTTCACTACAAAAATAAAAATTTACTGTCGGTGGGGCTGCTCAGCGATGAAGACATAGTCACTGGTCGTTGTGCTGTCTTTTATACGGCAGTTAATTTTCGACTATCCTTCTACTTTCACCATCTGTTTCATCTCTTCTCTATCCCTATCCTATAGAATTTAGCACGGTACTTGACTAAATAGGCATTGCTGCCTGAAGTGCTACTTCTCCTTTAAAAAAAACACACAAACTTACAAATAATGTATTGGTCGCTGTACGTTGCAATTTCGTAGGTTACAGTTCGCAGTTAAAAAAAAAATGATGCCAAAAAAATTTTTACAGTAAGGTTATTTCTTATTCATTTCGTACCTAGATTTTCAGCTGAACTTTTGACAGCACTTCGCACGAAACTATGAACAGAGGGCAGAAATCCTAAATACAGCCGGTGGTAATGAATAATGTTCTCATCATCAGTATTCATGATACGAGTGGATACAATTTTCTATCTAGCACTGCGTAGACTTAATTACGTTTATTTTAGAAATAGAAATGCTTATTGTTAGTTCAATTCTATGAAACAATTTGAAAACAAAAAATATAATTACACGTTGGCCCCTGTATCTACAAAAATCAAAGCAAACATTTTTATCTTTAAACGCACGCAATGCAATGCAAAAACCATTTTTAAAAAATTAAGTTTGAACTCAATAATATTTTTCCCCAAAGCGCTCTTGAAAAGCAATATGTTGGGTACAAAAAATTTTCCTCTCAAATGGTTGTTGGTTATAACTACTGTAATAAATGTATGTAAATTTAACCTACACCACAAGAGATAGGGTGGATAGCATTTTGAATATATTTGTAGGTAAGTATCACGTGCGTGTGTTAAGCTGTGAATTTATCCATTCCCTTATGGCTCTTTACACATGGTTCTTTCTTTCTTTCAAACAAGTTAATATTACCCTTTTGAAGTTAAATTATCTACACAAGTAAATTTTTTTCATACGTCCATCGATTTTTATGTGATTTGTGTATTTGACGTTTACATTTCGTAGCACATTTAATAAATCCATCTAGAAAGAAATAATAGCCTTGGATAAGAGTTGGAGATATGAATGAATTACATGATTGAGTAAATTTGTTATAAAGAGATCAAAATATATGGGTAATATAAACAAATTATTATTTTTATACTTGATAATGTATCGCGAAATCTAATTTCTAGTGAATATGGAATGAGCAGATTTATTCTAGACAGTTTCTCAACAATAAAATTTTGGAATATTTTTATAGGAATTTAACAGTGTTAAACGAAATACAGTATAAATAATATCATAACTTTATTGCTGGTGTCTGTATAAAATTTGAATTTGAATTTCAGCTTTTATTAGGTTTCTAGATTTTCAAATATTCGATATTTTAAAAAGCCCTTTTCGGACGGTTCTTTAATAAAGTAATAAAAAACCATTAAATTATTAATTTATTATTTACTTGAACTTTTATCTATACGGTACCAATTAAATCTTAAAAAAATATCTAAAAGCTATCGTACCCTTATGTAAGCGGAATATTGATTTTCAATTTGCTGTGTAAAGAAATCAGTGAATCAATGATTCTTTTGTTTGGGGGGGAGGGGGGAATATAAATAATAGAAGGCAAATGCTCTAACTATTCAAGCAACCTATTCACTGATGTACTGCAGCTAGAAAGTGCACCACAATTTAACGTTAGAATGTAAAATAACTTTAGAAAGTAAAAATTAAAAAAAAAACAACAAAAACAACTACCAAGTTCTATTGCAAAAACGAGTATAGAATATAAAAAGCAATAAAAAATTAAGCCGAATAAAGCAATAAAACTGAATAGAGGCTAGTTTGAAAATTACTTAAAAAATTTTATAAACTAATAGAGCATCTTACATAGTTTAAATAAAGTGATAAAAAAACAGTACGCTATCATAACATACAGGTTTTAAAGAAAACAGTACTGCACAAAGAACACAAACATTTAACTTGTTTTTAACGTCCGAGTATGTACGCAAACAAAATACTTTATTTAGGTATGATTTAACGTCAAAACGCGTCAAATTTGGTTTGTGAACTTACCGGTTTCGGCTATATGCCATCTTCAGTGTTCTCTCTATACTCAAATAAATCAAACCCCCTGCGGACAATATACGCACATATTAAACAAAATACCACAAACACCGATTCTTGGCTGATGAACACAAACACTAAATCACTGATCTTTTCTCAGGGTACTTTAGTGAACTTTTTATGTACATATGTATACTCATCTTTAACAGTTTAAGTAGTGAACTTTTAGTGGTTGTGTTGTGTTCCTTAAAGTATTTTTAGTGTTTGCTTAGTTTCCTTTAGCTTACTTTTTAATAATTTTTAGCGTAGGTAAAGGAAACTATATTCAAAAACTAAAGATGTTTTAAAGAACACAAGGCAACCACTAAAAGTTTACTACGTAAACTAAACTTAAGTACACGCACATAAAAAGTTCACAAAGTACATTATTTTAGTGATTGTGTTCATCAACCAAGAACCGTGTGTACGGTACTGATCTCAGAAACTACAGTACAGAACAATAACGTGTTTTTTTCAAACCCTGGTTTAAATTCTACTCCGTTATGGAAAAACATAACTAAACTGTGATGAAAATACAGAAGAATACGGAACATAGAATAGATTTTACTAGCACTAGTTTTTATAAGTTATTCAAGAAAAACTGAGCGCAGTATAAATCAAAACCTTTGTCTCCTGACTTTACTACGGCTGCATAATGTTTGGGTTTTTTTTAACCACATGAGTATTAGACGATTCTTTTAGTTTCGTAATTAATTTAATAAATAAGGTTATTCTCATTTAAAAGCCTTAATTTGGTTTACTGTCTACTTACTTCATACATAATTTTAAGAAAGCTATCTTTAATTTGAACAATAAAAGACAGGAGATCTCTTCGAACTCGGTTACATAACTTTTTAATAAACTAAAGCGGATGACAAATGCTTAATTTTTACACACGCATTTATTGCTTTCAAATATTTGCGATTGTTTTTATGTAGAAATACCACACTCGCAGATTTGAATTCAAATATTTGAGGGTTTGATAAACGACTTGTTACAGTTATAACGTGTTGATAACGTTTCTAACCCAGCAAAGAAAATGCGTGAAAATAAATATAAATATTTGAAAATAAATTATTAATTAAACGTTAAATTAAATAGAAGGCAGATAACAAGTTTATAAAATAGAAGATATAATTTATATATTGATTCAATTTTTTGTGAAAAATCTTGCGTCTTACTTGCCCGTGTTAAAAACTTAAAAATATAAAAATGAAAGCGGAAACTAACTTTTAGCTCATTATTTAAAATAAGAGTTTTATACAAAAAAAATTGTATTTGCTATTTAATCGTTTTAGAATCAAAACTTTGTTTGATAAAGTCTTAAAAAATCCCTTAAGGAAATTGCTCAAAAATTTGTATGAGTGACAAAGCGTGTACGATAAGAAAAATATAATTGTCAGGATAACTAATGCAAACATGTTTCTATTGTTTTTGCTTTTATTGTTATCAGGTCAATAAAGTCAGGCATGTGGCTAAGTAAGAGATCTCGTGCGATCAACAAAGAACTACCCAAACTTAACTTACCAAATGTTTTAAGATGTTTTTATAGACGTATAGAATTTTTAAGCAGAATAAAACAAAAATACATTTTTTAAATCGATTTATTCGGGCATTATAATTTTAGAGCAACTAGCTTGACCGTAGCGTTCTGACCAGCATTTTTAAATAAGTATCGACCACCAATAAAGCACACCAAGCATTCAGGTTTTCTGGATGTAACGGCTTATCAACATACTCTTGAGGATTATCACCATTCGAAAAATGACAATTTTGTTTATTGGCGTATCTATTCAAAAGTGAACTTTGTCGTTTAACAAAATTCGGTTATGAAATAGGGATCTGGTATTTAGAAGAAAAATAAACATAAATCCATTGACAGCTGACAAAATGCCCGCCAGTTAAATAAGTATTACCAATTTAAAGTTCTATACCTCTACAAAAGCACCCTTTAGTAGCATTTTTTTTTTACTTTGTTTCCTATTAACTTAGCTGAAAAGATGGCTGTAATAAAATGCTAATGAGAACGAAAAAGTGTTGCCGTTGCTGAACCAGTTTAGAACCTTCCAAAGCTGAAAAACATCGGTTGGTATTGTATTGAGTATTGAGACTAATATCTCAGAAGTTGGAGATTTAAGTTATTCTGCCAGGCAGCCTATAGAAATTGCTGCCCGTGTAGCGTCCTATCTTGAAATAACCTTTAGAAAAGCGACGCATTTATAACACATTTTGTTAAAATAGCTACTAAATATTAGCCACCTTAGCATATATGTAACTAACATTTGTATATTATGGCTTTGTTATTATTGCCATTTTTACAATAACTCCCAACCTAATAGGTCCATAGTTAAACTATAATGTCTGTGAAACCGCCTTCTTAATAGTATAGTTTGTCTTCTTAGTCGCCGACCCACAGGTGGTGAAAGTAAAAGAATAGTCGGAAATTAACTGCCGTATAAGACAGCACAATGACCAATGACTATGCCTTCATCAATGAGCAGCCCCCACCGACAGTCAATTTTTGTTTTTATAGTGAAAAAAAACCCACAACTCCCATGCTGACAAGCTATTACACTACCTACTAGCCTACAGGGGCACCTGTAATTCCACACATCTAAACAGCTGCATTTTTTGAGTGCTCTTTACATCGACAAGGTTATAGAAGAAATACGTAGATATGACTAATTTAATTATTTATTGTTTCTATTTCTCTCCGTCCTTTCTGGCTGTTATTCGTTTGGTGATGTGAAGACATCATTTTCAAGCGGTGATTCATTACGATATTTTTTGCCCACATTGAAGTTCAAAAAACAATATTTTTGAAGTCAACTATTTTAATACTTTTAAGCCCGCTGTCGTAACAAGATATCTGAGCTGGTATTCGTTCATATAGTTGGATTTCCGTTCCTTTACCAAAAGGATCAATACGGTTATCGCGCGTTCATAACTTAATTTATGGGTTTTCGAATTTCTTTTGTACGTTTTTTGTTGCTATTTCTGGTTTAGTTAATGTTGGTTGTAACATTTGAACAGCTTTTTCCCTATTGTATTGCTTTCTCTATGGCATGTATGTGATTAGAGAGTGTGTGTGTATGCCAGCGTATAGTAACAGTAAAAGTAGAGGCATTAAATCTATATTTATAGGAAACTGTTTAAAGCACGATAAGCGATATGTGTACAATTTTTTGGTTGTTAATGGAAAGTCGATGCATATGTTCTCATCTATCAGTGTATAATTTTGCCTTCCCTCCCTTTTTCAGGTCTTACGAAATGGTAAAATAGTTTATGTTGTGTCGATTTTGTTTTGTCCTTTTACACAAGTCATTCATAATGTTAATAGCAGAGAACTCCTGCTGCCGATAGAATTTGAAATTCATATAAAAAGATATAAACTCACTCATTCATAATTACAAGTACATACGGGTATCTACATCTACTTACTTAAAATACGCTTAAATAAATTTGTCGAAAAATGCTTTGAAAATATATTTTTAGGACAATCATAACAGCATTTATTTTATCTATTCTATTATGCTTAAATCGTTTCTTATTTTTGTTATCATTTTTTGTTTTTTTTTTTTTGTTATAAAAAAATATTTCAAATATGTATTTCACATTGTAAAAAACATAAACAGTAAAAGATACAAAAAAAGCCAATTACATGTTGTGTTTAAATAAAAATGTGCGTTATATTCATTTCGGTAAAATCGATGAAATGTCAAAGGTTATTATTTTAATTATGGGATTAAAGAATGTCTAAATGCACGCAATATTTATTTTTTTCTAGAATAGCACACATTTTGTAAACTAGAAAGCAGTCGCTAATTAAAAACACAAACATACGTATACGCATATGTCTATGGCTTTCGTCAACAAATTAGCATCGCCATTCGACTTCGCGAGGTAAGTTGCCGTTGACTTGGTTATTAGATTTACAACCTGCAGACAAAAATTACAAACATTTTTATTGATCTTTGTGTTTATTAGGGAATAAATTTATTTACCCTTTAATAATCATACCTCGGGTGATTTGATCCTGAGTGCGCATCCATGGGGTTGGGCACAGGCCGTTTATTCTCGTCCCCGAGATAGTGGTTTGTTGCGCGTACCGCAAGAACGTCGACACAATAAATGGAGGCAAAGGTGAAGCCGGAGATAGAAGAAAAAAATGAAGCGGAAAATTATTTGAGGTTAGTGGCAGCATAAACTAAGCATTTTTCTTGTATATATTCACTAAAAAATAATTAATTGCCAATATAATTAGTCACATTTATTAAAATATTATTAGATAAATGTATGAGTTTATTAAATATATTTTAATTTTGTATTTTTCCTAAAATGAAGGCTTAATTTTGGTTAACGTAATTTTGGTAAGAATGATGCGAGGTGGAGTTAGGGACATCCAATTACTCCCAAAGATGTCATAGTAATAATAATTACCCTTAATGGGAGGGAAAATTCCTTGCGATAATATCAGCCAGAAGGTGATATATATGTGTGTTGTATGCAGGAAGCGCTTTAGGCTTTTTTTTTTCTTTTTTTTTTCTAAAGAGAAGTAGCACTTCAGGCAACAATGCCTATTTAGTCAAGTACCGTGCTACATTCTTTAGAAAAGGGATAGAGAAGAGATGAAATAGGCGGTGAAAGTAAAAGAACAGTCGGAAATTAATTGCCCTATAAGATATCACAGCGACCAGTGACTATGCCTTCATCGCTTAGCAGCCCCACCGACAGTCAATTTTTGTTTTTGTAGTGAAAAAAACCAAGGTCTTCGTTGGGAATCGAACCCAAAACCCCCATACTGATAAGATAGTACACTACCTGCTAGCCTACAGGGGCTTACTTTGGGCCACGTACTTTTCTTTACGAGCTTTAGCCAAAGCAACAGCTAGTATGCCAGCGTCGCCACCAATCCGACCACTATAGTTTTGTATTTATTTACTTAAATTTTTTCAAGATATGCCACGATTATAACACATATTAATATTAATTATTAATATTAATAATGTAAAATTGCGTTAACCAGAGTCTGAAATAAAAACGATCACTACCGCAGTCTGAAATAAAAACGATCACTAGCGCAGAACACAAACTCTTAACTTATTTTATCGTTCGTGCAGTTGAAGGAAAACAAAATCACAAAGACAATGATTAAAAACTAATGAGCTAAACACTATTATGTTTTAACGATCTTAAGAACAGTAAGTTTTAGTTATGTATAGTGTACTTAAAACAGTCTTCCAACTTTCTTGCGAATGAGTCGCATCGTTTTTGAGCAATTCCACTGATACGAAGTAGATTCATTGTTACGTTTCTATACGGTGGTCTTACTAAAACTCTAGTTTTCATTTGAAGCTTTTAACAACAAATAAAATTAACAAATAAATTAGATTTACAAGATTTTTATAATTTTAAACAACTTTAAACCAATTTTACCTTAATATAAAGAAAATTAAGAAAGCAAAAGTTAGTTTCATTTGTTAACAGTTCAGAGTCTAAAAGAGAGCGTACTAAACTGTCAGCAATTATGCAATGCTTCCCGCGATAGCTGTCTTTCGAGAATAATCTCGCGGCAGTTATTTGTGTGTTGCCTATTTTAAAGAGGAATGTACAGTGGACTCTTGATAACTTGAAACTCGTTAATTTGAATCTCGCGATAATTTGAGCTGTTTTCCAGGTCCCCTAAAATACACTCAATATATTGAAAAAAAACTATGTAATTTGGTCCCCTCAATAATTTGAAATTATTACAATGGAATTTTTATCGCCGACTCTCTGTAATTTGAGTTTTTTAGCTCTACGCTCTATAATTTGAATTATTTTAATTTTGCAAAAATAAAACAATCATTTATTTTTGCTTTTTGTGATGTGCTATAAAATGACATCTTGGCTGCCAACATTTTATAATTTGAAGCTCGATTTTTTTACACTTTATAATTTGAACTCCTAATGTGATTTTGTTTCTGCTTGAAAAAAATGTAAACCGTTTTCTTTAGTTTCTATGCAACGCTTTTAGCATGCATCAAAATTAAAATTTCTTTGCTAACGGCTTTTGTGTCTTTTAACGCTTGTTGAATGACAAACATTCTCAAAAATTGTTGTACTGATACTCATATTCATACTTAACATCAGTAAACTTGAAGTCTTGAGTATTTGTTTTCAAAGGTTTGCGTATTAAATTAAAATGAGTTCTAAAAAAAACAAGTGCCTTTCCATAAAGGAGAAAAAACGTGTAATTGAAGCTGTAGATAATGGACAATTAAAGAAACATGTTGCCCAAAAATTCGGAATTTTGCCATCAACATTATCAATGATTTTGCAAAATAGAAATCGCATCACCAAATCTACCTTAAGTGGGGGTAGAAAACGGTTACGTCCGGCTGAATTTCCCCATCTTGATAGAGTGGATTCGTCAGTGCAGAGACCAAAACGTACCAGCGGGTTTTATTTTGAAGGAGAAAGCCAAGTCTTTTGCATCAAATTCCAAAAATGATACTCAATCACATTTAAAAAAATATGCGGCGAGTGCGCGAGCGTAGATAGCTTGATTTGTTCCGATTCGACTAAAAAACTTGGTCAACTTCTGAATAACTACGAGCGAGGAAACATATTCAACGCGGGCGAAACTGGGCTTTTTTATAAGTGCCTTCTTGATTGCACATTGACATTTAAAGATGAAAAACGTCACGGAGGCAAATTTAGCAAGGAAAGAATAACTGTACTTTTGTCATGTAACATGGAAGGAGATCAAAAGCTTAAACCTCTTGTTATTGCGAAATCAGCAAAACCACGCTGTTTCAAAGGAATAAAAACACTGCCCGTAACTTATCGGTCTAACAAAAAGTCATGGATGAATACAGATTTATTTAATGAATGGCTGTTGTCGATTAATAGTGACATGAGACGTGAAAAACGCAAAATTTTATTGTTTTTGGACAACTGCACGGTGCACAATAATCCACCACTATTACAGTTACAGCCTGTAGACCAAGGCATTATCGAAAATTTTAAAACCCTCTACCGCAGAGAAATTGTTTCCAAAATGTTGGATAGTCTTGAAAAGGGTGAGAAAGTAACCATAACAATGCTAACAGCTATAATTATGATTGAAAAGGCCTGGAAAAATGTCAGTTCTACAACCATTTACAACTGCTTCAAAAAGAGCTCAGCTCAGCTACCAGAGCCACCAGAATTTACGCACTCTCATCCAGCATGGCAACTTCTACCTAACTTTGAGGAGGTGAGTTTTGAAAACTACGTTCAGGTAGACAATAACATCAGTGTCTATGGTGTCCTAACCGATGCTGAACTGTTGAATCTGACTTCTTTGGATGAGGAAGATGAAGCAGGCGAAAATGAGGAATCACCACTTCCAGTATCATTAAGCCAAGCAATGGCAAGTCTTAGCACATTACGCTCGTATGCTCTCAGAACGGATACAAGTGATGACTTCTTTTCAGCTCTAATCACAGTTGAAAATTCAAAAAAAAAATTACGGACTTTTTTTCATAATAAATTGTTCTTTTACTAGATATGTATACATGCTCTTGTTAATTTGAATTTTTTTATCTTTCTTTTGATATTTTGAAGTCTCGTTAAAATGAAAACTCGATTATTTGAACCTTGAGTTTCAAATTATCAAGAGTCGACTGTATATTTACAACACTTGATAGTTAATAGTTTTATTTTTTAACTTTCTATTTCACACAAACCTATTTAAAAAAAAAATTGAACTAACCTCTTGGAATGGCATTTTATATATCAATTATGAATGAAGCAGAATTATTAACAATGTTTTTGTTAGAGTACATTTACAACACCAATAGAGAAAGAAACTGTTTGGTGGTAAAATTTATTATTTCCTTCCAAGCGAATTTACATAAACAAATTTATTTTTTTTTTTCATTTTCCATCTGAGATGCCTCTTTAAAAAAAAAGATTATATTAACGGATCACCTTTTGAACCATAATAGTAGTCAATTTAAAAATTACAATAAGAAAATGGGAATTTTAAAATAAAAATTTGTCCAAACATCTCTTGAAATATTTGATTTAAAAAAATAAGATTAAAAATCTGCTCCCGACTATTTTGGCTTAAGTTTATGATTTTTTTATCTTTATATAAAACAAAGTTATAAAAAATTAATAAATGAAATTAAATGAATTCGTTAAATTTCGAAATTGGTTTAAAAAGCAACAAAATTCACATGATTCAAAGTTTTTCTAAATATTTATTCAAATTAAAGTTTTGAAATTGTACTTCAATCATTGAGGAATAATTTGGAAAATTTTGACATGAACCGTTCAAGCGAAATTGATTAAAATTATATCCTGTTTCGCTATACTCTTTTAGAGTATTGCTCATTTATTGTTAGTAATTGCATCTAATATCTATTTAATTGCATCTGATATCCATATAACGAAGGTTTCAATTTAGAATTACTATTAAATTCCTAGGTTTCTCCAAAAATATATTAAGTAATTCAGAGAAAACATTTATTCACACCACCAAAAGTCATTCACTTTACACTTTTTGTTTTTGTTTACTACCAGAGTTATGTTTGCTTTACTATCAGCTAAATTTTATTATTTTGAATTCTTTAAGCAATGAATTAATTGTATGCAGCTTGATGTCCAAAAAATAGCCAGGCATTGAAATAAAACTCAACAAGTTAGGAGCCTTACACTTTATACAAGAAAATAAATCTGTTTCAATTGTAAACTTTTACATATAAAATTAATAAAAATAAAAAATTCTTTTGTAAATTACAAAAATAAAATAAGTAACTATTAAATTATTTAAAAATCATTGAGATCTAAAACCAAGCATGTTTGAATTGAAATATTCTCCTTTTTTACCTGTCACAAAATTTCTAACGATTTCTATATGACAAGAAGCTTGACCACAATTTCTCTTATTTTTTCAATTTAATTTATTTCAAATTATTAATTAAAAATTGCCAAACTAACAATCTCCTATTTATCATTATTTATTAGCTAAATTTTATTTATTACTGCGCTATTTCTTCAATTTAATTTTGTCACATTTTTTTTGTTTCATTTGTATGGCCATTTATGTTATTAAATGTAAATCCTTCAGCCTTCTAACAATATTGTGGCAAATTTCTGCTAATAGTTTTAACATTAACATCAAAGTTGAGTCTAAACTTTGCAGGAAAGAGTTCAAATTTGCAAACGGTAAATAATCCACAAACTGTGGTAACGGTAACAATTTGATTGGCGATTTGCAATAAATTTGAAATTTTAAAAAGTTACAGGAATAGGTAAAAATACATTGTTGTAAATGTGTTAGTGCAAAACTTTGTATGGATTAGTTTCAGTCGTTAATTTCTTGCTGGCAAAGTTTTATATTCAGGAACCAGTGCAGCCAACCTAGTTGCTTAAAGTGTTGCAACTTTAAGAAAATAATAACAATAAAAACTATTTGCTTAGCAATATTTAGGAATTTAGATATGTTACTACAACGTTTCATTTATATTCACCCCACTGCTACTATTCACGCCATTTTACTCTATATTGTAATTTGTAAATAGAGTTCGTAGCGTATACAGTGGCTCACATCGAAATCGGACAAATAATAATTTACGTTTGGCAAAACACTTCATTTAAATATGTAGTCTGTAACAATAACTAGGTACTTAATTAACAATAGAAATAATAACACCTCAAACCATGTTCACACTGAAAGTCGGGTAGTCTTTAAATTCGATTGCTTATGCATTAATTAATACTTGGTTGCACATCCTTTTTGATTTTCTACAGCTTTTAACCTTCTTGGAATAGATTCCACTAATGTTTAGTACATATCAGACGTTTTTTGGCTCCATTCCTCCTGTAATGCGGGCTCAAGCTGTTTTGCATACAACGTCCAATTTCGTTTCATAAGTGCTCGATAAGATTTATATCTGCATAGCAATCAGTTCTTTACTATCAGTGTTGTGTGCTTAGGGTCGTTGTTCTGATAAAACTTTCGTTATAATTTAAATGTTTGGTAATTGTCTGTTTGGTAAATAACATAATTGAAAAAATTTTTTAAAATATCTTATAAAATATCAGATAATAATTTTTAAAAATTTGATTAAAACTGCTCAACCCATCCGGCCCGAAATATTAATCCAACCGAAAGAAAAAAATTGTTTCTAATAAGCTACTGCATAGTCTGCTAAAATGGTTTTTAATATATATTCTTACGAACACTTACGATTGAAGTCACAAAATAAGAATACAGCATACTAAAAGCGGGAAAGCGATGGAAAGATTCTTCTTTCAATCAATAGTAAATTGTAATAAGTGGTATCGATGCAGATTTAATAAACAAGTTTGGTCTTGAATAATTTCATATGCCTCTACCGTTTATATAGCATATAGCTTTTAGGTAAAATGATTGTTGTGAGTTCTTTATTGCAAAATAAATAACACCAGTTTTTAAAATTTTTAATTTAATAACAATTTAATTTACTTTAACTACACAAAGTTGATACTTTAGAACAATTTACTTAAAATGCAAGTCTTTATTTTATGAGGTTTAATTTTACACTGATTGGCTATCCACTCAGACGCTACCCTATTTATATATGTCCGTTTAAAGTCTAGAAAATTTAAGAATCTTCTACTCACTTTGTATCACATTTTGTTGCTGCATGTTGTTTATTCGATGTATAGGCGCCTGTATGTCTCTTTGTATTTTTGTTTTTATGCTGATAAGGTTTCTGCTTGAGATTTATTTGTTGTTGTCTCGTGTAGATAAGGTTTCTTAGAAAACTACGCAGATGGTAAACATCATACATGTTTATTGTTGTCTTGCACGTTTAGTTAGTAAACAGAAATTTGTTTTTTTTTCTTGCATGCCAGGCAGTTAGTAAACATCATATTGTTGTTTGTGTATAAAATTTCTACGCAGTTGGTAACTAGAAATTTTGTTGTTGTACCATAAGTTTTCTTAGCAAGCCATGCAGTTCGTAAACAATATGCCCAGTAGTTCGCTTTATTACTTAATTTTTTTATTTTAAAACTTCAGCAAGCCACATCCTAAACTGTATTTATGCAACTTGCACAGCACAATTATATTGAAAGTATTGTATGAAATCATGATTCTTTGCGCAGATATTATTAAAGAAGCCGCACTTTTTGTTCAAATGTTTTGAAAAGTATCCCAAATAAATGCCTTCAGAGAGATAGGAAATAATCACAACGTAATTTTGGAGGACACACAGATTAATTTGGGTCTTATAGATTTAATACACATGTTTCATTAATCACTGAAATCGGAAATATTCCAAAAAAATCTATAACGTATTGATTTATCGAGAAATTTAGGCATTTGGTTAAAGTTAAAAATAGGATGCAAAGTTTGAAACTGGAATAATTTTTACGTAAGGGAATTGTTAAAAACAAATTTTATAAAAATATATTAAATTGCAAGAAAATCGCTTTAAGCAGCATAGACAAAAAAAACTAAGTCAATGACATGCAAAATGGACTTACAACGGATTCCGCATCATATATTTTTTATGTTTTATTATTTATTGTTTAAAACAAAAGGTGCAACTCGAGTTATTATGGATGTAGTCCTTATTAAAGGTATAGTACATATAGTATATAAGCATGGAATCCTTAAATGGCCACAATTAAATTAAAAATTTTTTTTTGCTATGCCGTGTTATCTGTTACTTATAAATAACTTGTTCTAAATTTTTTGTGTTTGCTGATTTAGTTCAATGCGGGTGGAGAAAAAGCAACTTATTTATTTATCAACAACTGGCAACTCTTAATTCCATATTATTAGCTCCTAACTATCTAACGAAATATTTTGTTTATTAAATTAATTAAAGAAAATGTTTTCAAATATCCACTGCCAATTAAGCTGCCAACTAACTTGTTACTGAACTGTTTATATTTTCAATGTAGTTAAGAGTGCCAAATTAGTCATGTTTAAATAATTTCGAAGTGTACAAACTAATTAACCATCACTTAGTAACGCACATGCAAAATGAAAAGGGCATTGAAACATACACACACCACTACATAGCAACTACAGAACTAATAACTTCAAAACAAAAACTCAATTAATTCTTTTAGAGCAAATATTGAAAAAAATTAAACTGAAGGCTATTCCTGCATTATATTTATTAAATCCAGCTGTTATCTACAGAATTCGTTTACGTAAACAAAGTGTTTGCATTCGTGTTGTTGAATTTCATTCATAAATATCAATTGTTTATATGATTTTATGAACGTGTATTTGTGCTTAAGTATTGAAAAATCTGTGCTGTTTGGTTTGCTGATGTTGCTGAAATTTTACCTTGAATTATCCAGCACCTCATATTTATTCTTTGCATTTCCAAAACGAAGGACATTTTGCAACAGAGGTCGTTTTAAAATAAACCAGCCAAACCAAATATACACACACACACACACACACACAAGCAATTTAGCAAGTTTCATGGATAAATACGCTCTAAAAATAATAAATAACTAAAAGTTATTTTTAATCTTCAATTAATAAAAGCTTCTGAAATTTTAAAGCCATTTAAATTTTAAATTTTGAATATAATCGTTTAAATCGCGTTTAGTTATTGTGCCAGGAAGGAGGAGAAAAATTCCCATTATTTTGTATTAAAACTTTGATATACAGAAAAAATATATAAACTTCGATATTCAGCCGAAAATACAGGTACATTTAATAAAATACCTTTTTATAAATAAATGTACTTCCTACTAAAAAAATAAAAATAAAAATAAAAAATAAAATACTTCTTCTACTTTATACTTCTTTTTATACTTCTTTTGGTCGTCTATTATTATGTATTCAAGATTTCGAAAAGTTGCAACACAAAAAAGTTAGCGTGAAAGCATAATGTATTATACATTGAAAAATTCAAATAGAGTATTATAATAGAAAATTTAGCACATAATATGTAGAAGCCGAATTTCGCTTTTTTTTATAAAATAATTTATAAAATATAATTATATATTATAATTAATTATATTGAAACAATTAAAAAATGAAAACAAAAAAATATTAAAACAATAATTACATAACTTAATAAAAAGAAATTTTTAAGGCGGATTATGTAACTTAAAACTTTTTAAATATATAAAGCATATAAATTCGAAAATGTATTTACATATTTAAGGAATGTTAATATTTTTTTATTTCACTTTCGTACTCCCAGGGTCTGTTATTCTTGGACCTAATTTTTACCCAGTTTAGTACTCTTCCGCCGAAAATCTATAGACCATATTTTATTCTTAATAGGGTTAATCAGAATCTGTTTAGCAAAGTTTAACATATTTAATATTAGTAGTATAAAACATATTAATTTCAATTTGTGCTAAACTAATAAAATATGGTGATACTCAGGAGTAGAACCATTGAATTTATGTTTCTCACGAAAAAGAAACATAAAACAAAAATTAGTGTTCCATTATTTCAGTCATTTACACAGGCAGTCAGTATAACTACGAGTATGATTCACAGAATACTCACTGTCATTAGGAAATTGCTAATTTATTAAAAAAAATATTTGTTTTCTATCCAGTGTGCTGTCCTCTTATGATATCGGTTTTTGAGATCCTGTGTGAAAAGACAGGATAATAATTGAACGGTGCAACAAAAGTCTCTAAAAATAAAACTAAAATCATAAACAAACACGTTGTTTATTTAAACGACAAAAAGAACAATGAAAAAACTGCAGCAAAACTAAATTAAATATTTCGTGAAAAGGCGGTTCAATCAAGTTTAAAGAAAACAAACTACGTTTTTTTATTATTTTTTATTCGACCTTGTTTCTTCTTTAATAAATAAGTATTTATCTTTTTTATAGGTCTTTTTAATTAAATTTAATACTTATATTTATTTCGCTTTCCGTTGAAAAGCTTCATCAGGAAATTAATTTTTATAAAACAAAAAATTATTATTAATAAAGATAAATACTTATTTTATTCCATCGTCCATTTAAATATTGAATTCCTTGTCAGAAATCATAGCAGTTTTTCAAAAACAAAACAAAAAACTACGACATTGTTTACCAAAATGTAAATTTAACTTAATAAGCTCACCTAAAACTGACTACCTCGAGGAAATCACCAGCCTCGCATTTAAATTTTATCATACTGGAAAAGTGTAACAACTGGATTGTCCGAGGTATTCATAAAACTTAGTAAAGAAAATAGGTCTAAACCTGCTTTATCGGTTTGTACATTCCAAATTTTCAGAAATCATTAGGAAAAATATTAAAATTAACCAACTCCAATCGATAATGCGTCTTTAGCAGAAAATGTTAAAATTAAATTTTTTACGGAACGAATTATACTCATGCTATTTTTGTAATAGTTAAGTGGGACTAGACACTGCTAGAAACAACAATTTTCTTCGGAAATTCACAGACTATTCTAAATCCCGGTGTAAATATACAACGTATTTAATATCCTAAGTAGCAAGCAAAGAAGTTTTAGCTTGTGATTTTTTTAACAATTGTTCCACTTAGAAACAGTGGTCATAAACAATCTCAGTTCAGACTATTTGTCCGTAAAAGTTTCTGTGAATGAAAATTATATTTTTTCAGCTATGATTTCAGGTCAAATTTTCCTGTCTTCAATAAATGGAGAAATTTCTTACCATGACTAAATTTCGAAAATATTGAAGCTATCGCCTGCAGAACACCACCATTGTGGTATCAGCTGCAGATTTAAAATTTGAGGATTCTAGATAATATCGAGTCGTTCAGAAATAAATCTTGGACATATTTATTATCTACATTAGAACAAAATTTTTCCGCTTTTTGGATTTCACTAAAAACTCTTATGAAAAGGTCAGATATTATACATAGATATTTTAAATGTATTTTGTTACACTGCCAACCAAACCAACTATAAGTAGAGGCTTTTGCTTCATATCTTTTATTTTCATCATCACTATTTCTGCAGTCAAAGACAGTTAGAAATTGTTCGTATCATCTTTAGTAAGTCCATCAGATATACATCATGTAAGCACTTCTCAGATTGCTGAACTTATTAAGCGCTTAAAAATAAAAAAATATTTTAATATGAGAGCTTTGATACACCTCTAAAAGAGGACAATAGGTGTCTCAAAGCTCTTTCCAAGAATGGAATTATGTATATATCAATTTTAACAAATTTTTGTTTAAAGTTTTTCCTCCAAAAATTTAAGCAAACAGAAAAATTCATTCTTATTTAGAACCCTGGTACACATTGGATTGCTCTTCTTCCACACTCGCATTAGGCAAAATTGACGTATTTCATAGGAATCAATCAAATTATTCTCCGACTACAGGTTGGGTTCCGAATAAAACACAATGCATCTTTTAATTAGAACAAGAAACTAAGTTAAAGCACGTTTTACCAAAAATAAACCAACTGACATGGCTACAGGGTGTTTTTAATTGGCATGCAGGTGAGGTGTTTAAAATTATGAATTTCCCTATACAGATCTCCAAAAATTTATTATATTGGTTCACACAGCTTCCCACGTCGATTTATAAGAGGAGGTTAGCCTCAGCAGTCATATTTCTCATCACTTCTTATATGCATACAACATTCCTCACAGCTATTCTCAGTTAAGAAATTATTGTTGACAACACAGTTTTTTACTTCAATGAAAACTAACAATAAACAGTTAAAAAACTGAGGTGGTATACTTTAGGACTTTATTTATTCGTATTCTACAATATATCCTAATATAAATAAGACATCTAGCATCAATATTGCCAACGAAAATATAGTTTTTTAAGATTCTATGCCGCTAGTATCTATGCAGTTCCTGTTTGGTCAATCATTGCCATTTAAACAAATTACAAGTACCTCAAAACAAGTTTTTAAAGTAGATATATAACATGCCATCTACTGTTTCTAAAACACGATCTCAGGACATTGCGGGCGTGCAATTAGTTTCACACAGAATCAATAAATATCATACAAAACAATAAGTAAGCGTTGTCCTAAGTATTTCTCTATACTTTGCTAGGTAGTATAAAAAGTTTCAATTATAACCAACCATTAGGTTTTTTTTCGTAAACTACAATGTTTTATTTACTCGTATGTGAATAAATTTTTTTTCTAAAAATATGTGTAATTAAGTTGAAGAATAATAAATCTTGAGCATATAAATATACACAATAATAATCTTAAATCTCAAGCCAAATTGATTAAATGAGAGTTTTCATTGAACCAACACAGCGAAAAGACAACAAAACTGAAAAATACTTTTATACAAAAACACCGCAAACAGTTTTTAATCTTTCTACATAAGGGTATCCTTTGGAAGCCATTCATATGTAACTTGAAAAATAAGGAAAACAAAAAATATTTGTAAAGAATTTAAATAATTAAATTTTTTGTTTTTTTGGATTAATTTTTGATTTAATCCCGGTTTCATTAAAGTATCCATTTTATGACAGAAGTATTTTGAGTATATTGAAGTTTAAAGGATTTTTGCTTAATAATTATTTTTCGAGTGTAATAAAATTCTTTGCAGCGAATGCAATTATAAAAGTCTATGTGCGTGTGTGTGTGTGTGTGTGCGTTTGCTGCTTGCATTTTTACAAGGTTGAAGGCTATAATTTATATATGTATGTATGCGATATAACTTAACGGAAAATTAGGTTGTTGTAAAATATTTCAACGAAAAACTTAAAAATTGAATAAAAGCCATAAAAAATAATTGCTTATTTTAAAAATTATTTATTGGATTTGGGCATTTTCGTATGTGTTTTTCGCTTCTTCATTTTGAATTTTAACTGAAATTTAAGAGTAAGCTTAAATTCGTCATTTTTATCGTTTTCTTTATTGTATTTTAATATGCTTTGCCAAGATTCCAATATATTTTTAAGTACTATCTTTTACTACGTAATTGTTCTAAAAATAATCCTTTTAAAAATATTTATAGTTTCCCATAAATTTCGATGAATCATTGAATATTTAACTTATACTCATTACTTCTCCCTCATTTCGAAAATTTGTGAAAATTTTTGGCGATTCTCAGTAAAATTTTGAGTTTTTCGTGAATTTCAGATTTATAAGTTAATTTTAATTTATTTATTTTTAGTGTTAAAAAAATTAATAAAAATTAAAAATAAGACTTTTTTTTGCCGTATACAAAAAAGAGTCTTACTTGAGCTTTAAAGTTTACACTTTAAGCCTAACATATCCTTGTTTAAAACTGGTATGCAAAAGCAGTGTATGCTTCAACAAAATTAAGATTTTGATTCTGGCAATGCCACTATTTTCAGTTGTTAGTTTGTAGTTAATCGTTGTATAAAAATGAATAATATTTTATTTTTTGTGTTTTTTTATTAATCTTTCTAATAAGCACAAACAAAGAAAATTGCAAGATTTGCGAAGAAGCTGCAAAGAGTTTTTTAATATTAATAAATTAAGTAGTTGGATAACGAGCTTGGTTTTGATTATATGTATGTACATCAATAAACATTTGTTTTATTTAGATTTTTTGTGCATTTGTGAAATAATATTGAAATTAATAATTAATAATAAAACATGAAAAGTAACCAAAACAAAAATCAAAAGGCAGCCATCCTAAAATTGGATCGCAGAAGATAAGGTAAGTGTTAATACAATGTAATTACTGGTAAACACTTTGTATATTTATGCATATGTACATGTATGTATATTTAAAATATTTTTTCATATGCACATACTACATATGTACTTACATCCTACTTAAAGAACTAATTAGGGGGAGAGTTACGGCTATTGAGAACAAAAATACGGACAGCAATACAAATAATTCGAAGAAATGAGCTTAGCTAGAAGTTACACAAAGTTAAGTTTTCATTTACTTAAATTTATAGAAAATAGTTAAACAATTTTACTTTTCAGCTTTAATAACTTGTGCACAGGTGGCGAACGAACCGTCATACAGCTAAGGAATCAAAGAATCAATGGATGGCTACAGAAATTGCAAGTTAATAGCAAGACGCAGAGCGCCGCAAAGAATTTGCAAAAACTGGTGGTGTCTCAGGGGTTCAAGATTTACCGGTAAATAACCACGACATTAGTGTTTGAGTAACAAATGAATTTTTGATCGATACCAACTAGTTTGACTCGTATGCAATAATAATAGAAGTAAGTAGTTAATAAGAGACAAAGTTTATTAAAGTCTTCCATAATATTAATAAATTGATTTATTCTTAGATCGATACAGACACATTTAAGCAGTTCCACTACATTGAGGAACATTTCGTTGAAGATGAAAGACCAGAGTCTTTTGAAAAGATTAAACCCAAATGTCTACCTAACTTAATAAAGATTTGTGAGAAAATAAATACCAGATTTTTTATTTGCTATGTTAATATTTAACAAGAAATCACATCCGAAATTGAATTCTACCGAAAGTTATGTAAGGCAGCTTCATGAATTTGACTAAAAATTAAGAGCTGAGTTGCATGAACTGAACTAAAATCTGAAACGTGAATACGACCTCATCGAATAACAAAATCAGGTTTTACGATCAAAAATTTACTAGTAAGTTCATTTTATTAGTATGTATTATAATAGTAACAGGGCTGACAAAATTAATCTGTAATTTATAAGAGAAAACTGTTATAAAAGAAAACTGTCATTATTTAAATATCTCTGTAACATTTGCTTAATCTATAAAATTAACTACAATGATCGTTTTGCAAACAGAAAGTACGAAGATTTAATATATATTTGTTATTTATTTATTAACAAATAATTACATATATTTTATAAATGCGTACTTATATAAGAATTTTACATAAGCTAAATTTTATCATATATGTTAGTTTCTTTTAAGAACTTGGATATCTTCAGAATATTTTCCTTGGATGGGATGGATAGGAAGGATTTGGAGTTTTTATCACGTGCTTCGGCAAATTTTGGACATTCATCCAAAAAGAGCAGTTTATTTGTATGTTGTGTGTTACATTCACAGGGAGAGGGACATCTGATATTAATTAAATGTCCATTAGAGATTTTGCTGTGACCAAGCCTTAGACGTGTAAATTTAACCAGGTTCAGCCTGCTAATACCAGGTGATACTAAGTCATTTTGTGTTGTTATATCTTTGTTTATTATTCTATTTCAGGAGGAAGTTTCTTCCGAATATTAGATTTTTATTGGTAGAAATAAAATGTTTATTTACAAATTTGCTTATATCCTTCCAATCATTATTGCGTTGGTAGTGAAGAGGGAACATTACTGCATTTCTGGCGGTTTGATCTGCGAATTCATTACCAATGATCCCACAATGGTCTGGTATCCACAAAAGTAAAATCGTTGGGAATTTCTCCATTAGAATATTTCTTATTTGTACTGCGTATATATTGTTATTGTTGGTATTTGTGATGGACTTTATTAAAAATAGGGAATCTGTACAAACTATAAATTTAGCAGTTTGAGTTGAAATGTTCAATAGTACTTCATAGATAGCGATTAGTTCGGCTGAGTATACCGAGCTAAATGTAGGTAAAAGAGAAGTTTTTATAACTTGATTCTCTGTAGTAATGCTAAAGGATGTCGAATTATGAGTTTTCGAGCCATCCGTATAAATAAATGTGTGTGTGCTAAACTTGTTTTTTATTTCATTGAATAATAACCTAAATTGGAGTGGGTTGGTGGAATCTCGTGGGTATTTGGTCGTGGATATATTGCATATATTATAGTTCAATTTCCAAGGTGGGTGCTTTATTTTATTTGAAAAGTTTACCTTAAGAGTTATGTCTAATGAGCGCCATATTTGAGAATCTTAATATACATAAAAAAGTAGCAAGATATGAATATTTATTGCAATTTTTGATTAAAATTATCATTTGTTTTTATTTTCTTTACATTTATTATATATTATTTATTTAAATAGAAATTAATTTTTTTTATTGCATAATTTTAATTATGTTTAATTTTTATAATTTTGCCTAATACGTAATAAATGCAAAGAAGAATTATACTACATGATAATAATAAAAAAAGTGTGGTATTTTGCTATCTAAATCAAAAATATTATTGTATAAATATTTTAAGAATAATAATTGCTCTCCTTGCTGAAGTATTTGTGTCCACAAAGCTAGTTTCAACCAATTCTGATTGCATCGTTTGTAAGATAATTTGTTTGAATATCACGCAGTTATATTTGTTTGTTTGTAGCAGAGCTATAACTGCTAACACCAGTATACTGTCGGAAAAATAGGGTACTTTTTATTATTGTTTTGAATGGATCCACTAATGTTTTGAGAACAGCCCGTGTTTTTTGGATTATATCTTGGGGATAAGAGACCCCATGGTAGCGTATTTCCGATGTTTGTATTTCAAATATGTATATATTGTTTTAAAGTCTACCGTTTTCTTCTGGTGCTATGTTATGAAGAACGCCTAAAACAATAATTAATATTTTAGTGTTTGAAAAGTTTACAGTAATAGCATCAAGCAAGCATCGAAATCTCTGTTTGCATACTACATAACATCGTTCCACTGGATTTCGGAGAGAAATATGAGCGTGGTTGTATTTGACTTCCTTTTCATTTTTAGGATTAAGTAATGGTGTAAATAAATACGTTAACTTGTAACGAGAATCACCAAGCAAACGACCTTTAAACTCCCCATTTTCAAAGCGTTCCTTTATATTTGATACATTAAAATACCGGCAGTCGTGTGTACTTCCTCTCCATCTTGCTGCAATGTCTAGTATTTTTAGGTCGACATCGCAAACAAACTTGAATTAAATTTAAAAACATAGAAAAACAAAAGTTTTAAATGTTAACCACCTGTACATTCAGTGAATAAATCCTTTTTCTATTAATATAGTACTACGCCACCACCAGTATTTTTAATCTTAATACGTGTTCATCAATGGCACTAATTACATCCGGAAAGTTGCGTATCGATTAAAATTTTTCGCCAATCTCAACTCTGCTTCCAGAGATGTTGTCATTTTAGTTTTTAGTTTACCATGTTTAGCTAAAGCTAGAGCAACTTTAGAGAAAATTCGACAAACAGTAGATTGTAACAATACCTGCAAGTATTAAAACAAAAAATATGTAAAATTTATCGTTATAAAATATTAGTCTTACATACATCGCGCTGTCTCCAGTAACGTAAAGCTACCAACACTTGCGTTTCTGGTTATGTTCCACAATCTCTTGGATCCACTACAGGGTCTTCTTTTCAGTTTCTGTTTTCATGTTTGTTATTTCTCCTTGGATAATCAAATTTTTTTGTCATACTTAAACTTTTCGTTTTTAAAAAATTGATTTTACTGACAACAAATAGTAATTACAAAACTTTTCTCACCTTTGTTCAATATGCCTAAATTCTTTTTTTTTTTTTTTTTTTTTTTATTTATTTATTTCAAACTAGCGTGCCCGTGACTGCTTTGCAAGTCATTTCTTCGAAATTTTTTGATCGATTTTGGTTCGCGGTATTGAAAAACAAAGCACGTGAACGTGATACATATAACTGAAAGTGCAAAAAACAGGGATCATTGAAAAGCAACAGGTATGGGAAACTGAAGCCATTTAAAATCAAACGGCAAATCTGGAGGAATCATAGGAATGCGTGGTTTCAACACATCGCCCTTATATTTTTCTTTTAAAATTTTTGCTTCAATCACATTTTTCATGACTTTTTTGACTACTAACATATGTCATTGCATCTGCCAAGTGTGCATACAACGCCATCTACTGGAAATATAGCATTTACAATCATGTTTTTTTATGGGTTCTTGAGTTAAGATAGCGTTGTAAAAAAATGTATGTGAAAATGAATTTTCTCCATAATTTTTTTTTTTGGGAAATTTTCCAAAATTTTCTTCAAAATATTGTATTAAATCAAATTTAATTTAAATAAATAAGGAAAGCTGATAAAAGCTGAAGAAAATTCCAATATTTATGTTACTAAAACTCCAGTCACATATGTCATTGCATCTGCCAAGTGTGCATACAACGCCATCTACTGGCAATATAGCATTTACAATCATGTTTTTTTATGGGTTCTTGAGTTAAGATAGCGTTGTAAAAAAATTTATGTGAAAATGAATTTTCTTCATAATTTTTTTTTTGGGAAATTTTCCAAAATTTTCTTGTGTATTCTTCTTACTTGGCCGGAGACCTGTCCGAATTGGTGCTAATCACCGAAATCGGTCCAGGCATTCTCGAGTTATAAGCGTAGTAACTAACATCACTTTCTTTTATATATATAGATAACGTTATAAAATTCAATATCAAACTAATTAACTTTAAAGCCTCAGCGCCAATAATGGCATTAAAGAGGCATAAGGCTACTATGTATCTGTATTAAACGTTTTAAATTTCATAACTCATATTATTTACTATTTGCATTATATATAAATTAGAATTATTTAATTACGAAAGAAGTGTTCCTATATTATTAAGTAAATAACGTTTGAGTTCGAATTTAAATATTGAAATCAAAGATATGCTCTGTAGCACTGCAGGAAGTTTATTAAATTCATAAGGTCCAGCAAAGCAAATCCGCTGTTTCGATAACTCAAGGCGACATCGAGCTATGCTCAAATTGTGACTCTGTCTAGTGTTTCGATTCGTGACATGAATATTTCTTCTAAAATTAAATGAATAATTACCTAATCCTTTAATAGATTTGAAAACAAAAACGAGCAACTGCATTTTATATAAGCCTCTGATGGGAAGAACTTTTTGAGCAAAATTATGAAAAATATCAATTGTATGGTACCTTATCGGCAGATTGAAAACTATTTTTAAAGCTTTATTCTGTAATGTTTGAAGTGACTTTAGTTTCACAGTATTTTTACATGCATATGCTAAAGGAAGATATGTGAGGTGACTGTGAATCAAACTATTATAAATCATTTTCTTCGTATTGGAATCAAGTTTGTTGCTAAGTTTATATAGTACACCAACAGCTGATGATATCTTAGATTTAATAACATCAATATGCCTATCCCATTGCAGATTATTGGACAAATTTAGTCCTAGGTATTTAACAAACTCAGACTCCAATATTGGAACACCATCAATATGCACTGTCAACTGCAGATCATTCATCAATGTATATGGTTTAAATCGAACAAATTTAGTTTTGCTAGCATTTAACTTTAATTTGTTCAATCTGAGATATTCCCCTAAAATCGCAGCATCATACTCTATTTGAGGCTTTAAGACATGCACATCCTTATAATGATAAAGAAGGCAAATGTCATCAGCAAATAAAAAAAGTTTACCATAAAAATCATCATTTTTTATATCATCAATATAAATTTTGAAAAGAATAGGACCTAGTACACTTCCCTGCGGCACCCCACAATTAACAGGTAACACAGAACTTTGTTTAAGACCAAATTGCACAAACTTTTTACGATTCCTTAAAAAATCTTCCAATAATAAAAGAGAATTATTAGTCACACCAATCATTTTTAATTTTCTTACTAAAATCTTATGATCGACTAAATCAAAAGCTTTCGTCATATCAAAAAATACACCAACACCACTAAGACCAGCATCTAAACCACAACATATATGTTCAATAACGTTGACTATCGCTTCCTCTGTGCCAGAACCCTTTGAGAAGCCAAATTGTCTTTCAAATAATATTTCATTTTTGTTCAAATAATCACATAGCTGATCGAAGATTAGTTTTTCCAAAACCTTGTCTATGACGGATAATATAGATACCGGTCGGAATTTATCAATTGAATTTGGTGCAATACCTTTCGGTATAGGTACAATTTTATGAATCTTTAATTCATTAGGGTATATACCATGATCAAGCATACAATTAAATAATTTAGGTAATATGATTGAGATTTCCCTTCTTCTGCAGAGAATCATCTTAGGGCTAATCTTGTCATAGCCTGTAGATTTATTCACTGATAAACTATCCAATATACGTTCTACATCTTCCTTCTGCACCATCCTAAAGTTAAATACAGTTGTCACAGGATACAGTGTATTTAGATCGTTTATGTCATCTGCTATATTGCTTTTTATATCTTTTCGTATATTTTCAATCGAATTACAAAAGTAACTGTTAAATGCTGTTGCCTTCTCCATTTCAGTAGAAAGTAACTCTCCTTTCACTGTCTTTATATCGCCTACAGCTTTATTATCTTTACCTAAAACGTCATTAATAAATCTCCATGTCTTTTTTGCATCACCCACCGATTTTGAAATATTTGTCTTATAATAGTTGTTCATTAAGTTTCTGTTACTTGTCCTTATAATTCTACTAAGCCTTTTTAGGCATTCCGAAACAAATTTGTCCTCTCTGTTCCTTCTTCTAGCTTTTAACAGTCTTTGCTTTATTTGTATAAGTTTTAACAGGTTTTTTGTGATCCATGGAGCAATTTGTGATCGCATATTAACGGTCGTAGTAGTACTAGAAAGACATCGTGTTGCATTTGAAGAAAGAAGATCTATCAGCTGATAGCAAATTTGAGAAGGATCATCTAAATTACCAATCTGATATAAATTTCTATCAAGAATAGTTCCAAATTTTTCGAAATCGAATTTATACCATTCCTTAACAATAATCTCCTTGCGAGATCTCCCAATTTTTAAATCACAGCTAATAATATTGTGATCCGTCAACTGATTTTCAATCGAGAAAACCGAAATGCTTGGCATCAAATTTCCAAAAACACAATCGATAGACTTTCCACTTATTGGTCTTGTTACCATGTTGTGATAAGAACTAAGGCCGTATTCTGAAAAAAGGTCTTGCAAAGCAATGCTATTATTTTCGGTTGACAACAAATCTACATTAAAATCTCCAAGTACAAGACTAGAGCTATTGGAAATACATTGTAACAAGATATCAATTTTGTCATAAAACTGCTGGTATATGCATTTTTGTGATCTATAAAGCGATGTTAAAATTAGAGGCTTATTATTCACTTTGACATTGGAAATTTCAACAGTTATTGAGTTAAAGAAATCTTCATTACAATTACTTAATACTTTATATTTAAGATTATCTGCTAAATAGATAGAGGTTCCCCCATACCCATCTTCACGACAACGGTGTACAGAACAATATCCTGCAATAGAATACAAATTAGTGGTAGTACTTCTGAACCATGTTTCCTGAAAAGCAATAATGTCAGGAAGTTTATGCATTTGACTTAAAAGCAATTTAAATTTGTTAAATTTTGTTAGAGACGAAACACTTCTCACGTTTACAGAAATTAAATTTAAACAATTATTATTAACTGTAGAAATAAGGTTATTATATGCGTTTATATTAATACAATAGTTATTGTTATACATTTTTTTTATTAAATTTATAAAAGTACTGCAATTTTTTTAACTATAAACTTTTAAAACAAATCATTTTCAGCTTCAACAATTTGTATATTGTCATCAACAAAGTCTGTACGAATCCTTCTAGAAGTTGAAGTATTTCCCTGTGCTGACCTTAATAAAATACTGTCAACATCATCCATAGATTTAATAAATATTGCACGTGATGTTTCATCTTTTTTAACAAATATTTTATTTCCTTTTGCATAAATATATTTATATCCCACATTTTTGGCATTTTTTGCATATTCTAATAATTCCATTGACTCCTTGCACAAGTAATCTCTAACAAAAACGGTTTTTAGAGATTCAAAGTTTACACACAGAGAAAGAAAATTCATTGTGGCAATCGAATTTTGTCGGTTATACGTACTATTAAAAATTCGGTTGAAAAGACTACATGGATGTGACAGTCCTTACTATGTACATTAAAAAACGATTCGAGAAACAGGACAACAATGTAATTTTTTATTCTAATTTTAGTACAACGCAATTTTATTAAAACACAAAATTCTAAGAATAAGAATATCATGATTTCAACTATTTGATTTTTATCAATAATGTCTGTCAGTTGGCTCACAAATTTATTATTTGCTTTTCTTGCGATTGCCTCCATTTCCCATTTCATTTAGATACAACACTTTCACAAATTCGAAGTAAATAAAACGCCTGAAAATTTATTTTATTCGCAATTGTTGCTTTTATTGTTGAGTTATGCATGATAACTCTTGATTGTGGATCATTTCTACTGTGGATGAAATGTAGTGTCATCCTGGCCCTAGAAGACCTTCAGATACGTATATCCTCCGGTCACTCCTAGTTGCAACTTCAAAAGCCCGACACAGGCCGCAGCCTTCACTCCTTGCTGAAGAGTTGGAGACTATCCAGCTCCTGGTCCAGAACGCATAAAACTTAATATAATTAAGAACACTACGGCATTCATGCTCACTGGACCTGAAAAATTCATTGTGTTCATTGTGAATGTTAACCTTAAACGAGGGTCTCGAAACACACAGCCACCAAGATACAGTCACAGAACAGCTAAAAGGCTAAAAAGATAATTAGCGGAACTCCCATGGATTTATAGTGGATTGTCCAGTTGGCTCCTGCTAGCCTTAAAGGGGACTGGGCTTTTTTACCCCCGATGGTTGTGTGATCCATAAAGACTTATAAATGTCCCCCCGGAGGTATTGTTGAGTTATGCGCGCTGTTTCTTTTTTGTTTTCAAAAGAAGCCTTTTCTTTTCGATAAAAATATATAACCAAACAAATAGCCAGTAACGATGGTTGTCACCGAAAGAAATGACAATAATTTATTAAAGTTATTGCAACTGACATTTTGTAACAAAGGCACCAAATGAAAAGATTATAATTTATTAATAATAAATAAAGTTGGATTAATTAAATTAGTTGTTAAATCTTGAAAATTTACCCCACCTTTTCTCTGTATGGAGTATGTACGAAAAGCATAAGCTTTGTTGCGACAACCGAATTTGTTGCCAATCGAATTTTGTCGATTGCGCGAATCATTTAAAATTCAGTATCCGATATTATTTGTTAATTTTTAATATAAAATTAAACAATGATACTTGGAGTTCAATTTTGAATATTTTAACCGATTTTCTGTGTGATTCAAAGAAGTCGTATTTTATTATTCAAATCAGTTTATACCACTTTGCCTCATAGCCCGAATAACAACTCTAACAATGCTGAATATATTCATATTTATGTTCATGCTGTGGAAAACGAATTTGCAAACGGAAATTATGAAGGGTGCAAATATAGCTGAACGAAATAAAGCAACAAAGTGGAATTTTACTGAAAAACATTTTTACGTATGAAGTGAATGTATTGATATCAAAACAAATTCCATACACACAATCAACAATGGCGCGAATAAACAATTGCTCACTCTTGCGAATAAATAAACAGAAATTAATAGAAAAAAGTATTTTTGAAAAATTTTGGAGTGGTTAAAATTAAGTAATTTGGTAGCAGTTGTTGTATTGGCAATGGAAGTGGTTGTTGTTTTCGTTGTTTGCTATTATGAATAAAATCAAAAATCCTTTAAACAAACAAACAAACAAGCATACAAACAAAAAATACATGTGAAGCGAGGCAGGGAGTATTTGAATTACTTTTTCATTTTCCTCTTCTCAACTTTTTTGCCAACAACGCAAAATAAAATATTTAATTACCACAAAAACCAAACTGGATATAAAGTAGATCAACACACAGACCACTTTAAAGGGAACATTTTCACATAAAGTGTGACACCCAAATTTTAGATTAAAGCATAAAATGATTGTGTGAATGATACAGATAAATATAGTTAAAGGGAAAAAATTAAAAGAAATAAATATCAACAGAGGAGAATATTTGATATTTTCAGCATCAATAAGATATTGTTTTGAGAACAATAACATTTTTGCGCTTCAATTAATTTCAATAATTAAAATTCTAAAGCAACCACTCCGTACAAATTGATTGTGAGCAATAGATAATAGCATTTTTATATAATAATAAAATTAAGTCAAGCATGAATGACCCTTAGAGGAACTCAAAAAGGTGAAGACATGCTATAGCAATTCACATATTTGCGATTATCTAAATCCTTAAAGGCAAAAAATGTGACTTCTACTTTTAAAAACGTGGTTAAAAATAATCAAAACTAGGATTAATTCATTCATTCCCTTTCCCTAATTACCCGTAAAGGAAGCGTTCAATCTGTCATATTTAAAAACATCACAACAAATTATAATTTTGATAAAGTTATCAAAAATTAAGTTAGATAGTGTGGATACAATCGCCACGTATCGATGAAACATGGGAACTGCTGTGCTTATTCAGACGGACTTTTTTCATATAGGCTAAAATATTTTCTATCCACGAGGCAAATCGCCTACTGTATACTTTTTTTAATGTTGCTAAATCTACTTTTATACTATTTCATTGATAGTAACCAGTCTATCAGGCATGTTCTTGAAATCACTCAGTTTGTAAATCACACTGTTTTTGTATTTTTCGATGTATTATTACTTTCCTGAAAGCATAAGAAAACAGCTGATTTACTTGACAACATAATTGAAATCACAATTATGTTGTCAAAGCAAATAACAAATGTACAGTAACAAATGTGCCCTTACAATTTTCTTAATTTTTAAGTGTTTCTTTTCAATAAAAGGTAGTTCTACAACAAAATTAATAAGAACGCATATTGGTTAAATTATTTAAGTAATTTATTTTACAGTTTTCATTGTAATACCTCAGTGGTTTCAAATTGCAAGTCAACGTTTTAAAAGCACAAAATTTTGTGCACAGAACACATTTCTCGCGCTTTCAAATCACTTTCATAAAACGTGATTTTCAGAACAGACCTGTATATAAGAAATATTTGCAAAGGATGAGTCGGCTGCCTGCATTGACTATCTCCAACGCATTTTCAATTCCGCAGCAGAAGAATTGAAGCAGAAGTCCAGCACGGAATTTATAATTTGAAATTGAAAGGAGATATTGAGCGTTTTCGATCGCTACATCCTTTATTAGCATTCTTTCCTACCTTGTTAGTGTACCTTGTAGGCACCATCTACTTAGACAGCTGCCTTAAAAAAATTATATAAATTCATATTGGTAATTTCGAAATCACATTGATTATTGGTTCATTTTATTAGATGCGAATTAAAAGCTCAGCCTAAGAAAGAAAACTACGTGCAAAAATTTGTAGCAAATAATAATTTCGGGTATAGTCCAAAATAGATCCCAAATCGATGCAAATTTCTAATTCGCCATATAATTCACTAACATTTAGTTTTGTCCAGAAGAATAGATAATCAGATCTGTAAACAGCAAAGTATTCTGGGTGAAAAAAATAATCTGATCACAAGTCACACCTATTTTAGAGTCAAATTATTGACAACTTCATTACTTCATAATCGTCAGTATTTTATGTAAGTGATATTTATATGACTAAAATAGGAGAACCTAGAGAATTCCAGAACATTCAATAATTTGCAGGCTGGCAATTTTTATTAATCACCTATAGCAGAACTCAGCCGTTCGTTACTTTACAGACTACCCGAGCAACCTCGAGTTCATTAACAACTATAGTTTGTTCTGTTATGGTTTCAATTTATTTTTATACAATTTGTTAAAAATTACATTTTTTTTACAGATTAATTTTAATAGCTGCATTAAGAAAAAGGATCCGTTGTCACAACTGAATTGCGGGCAATTGATTTTTCTGCTTTTAAAAAAGAAACAATTCGAGAGTCAATATAAGAAATTATTCTAAAATAAAAAATACAATTTGATATTTTTATATTAACTACTTTATATTGCGCATCGCCTTTTTCTTTTTCATATTTATGGTTTTCATATTTTCTAGATAATTCGAATTAACTTCCTAACAATATTGTAAAACTTTGTGTTTTATACTTAAATATTATTGAAATATTTTAGTTATGTGTATTAATTTTATTTGTATGTGAATCTTCTTTTATTTTTCCAACGCACAATCGATTTTATGATTATAACGTAACACAATTTGGGTTTCAGTTTTTAGGTTTTTGGGTTTTTATATTCGTAAAGATACAAGTCAGGAAGTTAAAGTTTTGGCAGTTTAACATGTATAGATTGAAGACCCAATATGTCACACAGCTTTCGCCACAATTGATTTATTGAAAGAAATGTTTGGTAATCTAATTTTGCGTCATTTAGCGCCACTAGATTATTTTCTGTGGTTACAATCGTTATCACTTTTAGGAGAAAATTCGCCGAGTTATTACTGATATACGACAAGAAATATTAGAAAAAGTTTTTGATATTATATTGCGTCCGATCCTGCGGTGGCGCTCATATGTCAGAAGTTATATTTAAATTATAGTGCCCGAAGACTATATGTCGAATAAAGTAATCTCACTTCAAATAATTCATCTTTGTTTTATTGCATTTCAAAGTTCTATACCTCTATAGAAACATCCATCTTGTTTCTATTGTACTTTTAATATTTAGACAGTCACTAACTCACAATATGATATAACGAAGTAAACTTTTGTTACATGTTTCCACACAAATGTTTTCTTTTTTTTCCTTATTTTGAATATGAAAAGGTTATTGTTAATTACTGAAATGAAATACGTTTTGCTTCTTAAATTAAAGTATTATTATGATTATTTCACCGAATTATTATAATTTTACAAAATTATTATTATTTCATTGAATTATTATTCATGAATTATTAATAAGTCTTTTATCTTTCTGATGAATTATTGTTTGCTGTGCTCATATCAACTTATTAGTTATTGGAATTAAAGAGAAAATATATAAGATTTGTAGTGATTGTTTAGTGGTTGGTGTAATTATAACTACAACTTCAGTTGTGCTTGCGCCAAGACATGCAAGCCGACTAAAGGTAGTGGTAGAGGGTTTCTACTGGTTGTTATAGCCATAGTCCCCACGCCAAGAAGTAGCAGTGAAGAGGGATACTACTGGTTATTCAGCCATGGGTCCAAGTCGTTGTGAGAACTAATACACTAACCAACATTCAATCAAACCATTTTTAATTAAGAACCAACGGTCAAGTAGCCATGCAGTATCCTACCTCGAAGTTGAAAGCATGTCATATGCATCAGTCTGGTTCAGGTCCTTATTTGTCAAGTCCTGCACGTTCTGGTTGAGTTTGATCTAAAAATTATGAAATATAAGTACTCGTTTAATAAAATAAAGATATTGTATAGGAAAGATTAAAATAAGGGTTTACTACTACTTGTACTACTGGACATGCCCTGAGGACTACTCCCTCAACATACGTTATAATGACTCACTGACTTGTAAATGATGGCAAATACGATTTTTAATTTTTTTAAAAGACTTGGAATAAATTTTAAATCCATTTTCGAGATAGGATCCTTCAAATTTTAATTAAAAAATTTAAGCAGTTATAATAATGGAAAGATACAAATTATATATGTGTGAATTATTTATTTCCTTACAGCAAATTTAAAAACAAGGCTTAAAAATTTAACTATTCTGTATTTGAAAAAGATTTGATTAAACAAATTAGCAAATATTGCAGAATTGCTAAAAACACCGTAAAAATTCAAAGTTTCATATGATTCAGCTTGACTCTGGAGAACAGATAAAATATTCGAATTATCGACAATGCATAAAACGATCTCGAAAAATATTATGTGCAACCTAAAATCCTGATTTTGCTTAGTTTTTCTTCTGCTTTAAGAAAATATTTATTGCATATATGGCTTATATTCAAAAGAAAATATTAAAAATTAATAAAATCAGTGCGTCAAACGTCTTCAAAATATTTTTTCTTTAAATGTTTGCTTCAAAAGATCATGACAACCACAGACATTTCGAAATGTTTCTTTAAATTTGTATTTTGTTGCTTTAGATTACAAAGCATGGCATTAAAGTTCTACTTTTTAAGGGTTTCTTTTATATTTAATACCACAGGCTTAAAAAATAATAAATTTCGACATATTAAAATATGTGAATTTCTAGAAGTAGCCCAAACTATTGTTATCATCCCAACACAGTGTGTGATCAATTAAATATTTTGTTGTACGAATTTTTTTTATTTTGTTGCACATGACAAGGAAAAAATATTTTTGAATTTAATAATCATGTGAATTTTTGCATGCTTTTTATTCTAAATAAAATTTGATTACAAATTTACCTAAATTGATTTTTCCCAACGGGTATGTAAAAAATAAACAATATATTTACTTTTTATGTATTTTTTTTTAATGCAAGTTAAAATCTAAAGTTGTAGTGTATTTTAAGAAGAAATTGTTTAGAAATTGTGTCATACCAATTTTTTAAAACTTATTTTCTGTTCTGAATAGAACAGTTGTCCACCAAAATATTGATTTGTTAGATTTTTTTTTATAAGCGATTTTCTATGCAGGAGTACAAAAACAGCTACGCTGGGTCATCGTCTGTTAAAACCTCCAAAAAAAAACAATTAATCAAGGAAACATAAATTAGTATTATATTTATTAATATTCTACGTCTTCTCTTGGGAATTCAAATTAAAGAAAACTTAAGAATATTTTAATAGGGTTTTAACACCTACATAAGAACCTATCTTTGATTCATATTCGATTAAAATCGACTAAGCAGAAAAAAGTTACCGAATTTCCCGCTTCCCCTAGATTTAAATTTTCAAAAAATTTCTTTTGGAACCAACAACTATCTGCAGCTATAATAATGTCAACAGTAAGCGAGATTTGAAACAATTAAAAATTAAGTTGCTCGGAAAGCTTAAAAAACAGAAAAAATAGATTAATGGCCATAATCTTTATTATGTCTACTGAATAGTTTTAGGTTATTTATTTGAGTTATTTGAAATTTTTTAAAACGAATATTTTATATTAAATTTATGGTTTTCTATTGAAAATCGGCATTTTTTACAAAATGTCTGTCATAAGTCTATGTAAACTAAAAAATGTGTTTTTCTTATTTCTTTTCTAAAAACATACACTATAGCGTTCTAATTTTGACTCTACTCGCTCTTAATCATTTACTCACATGTCCACAACATGTTGATTTCTTCAGGTAGCTGACATATCTTACGGCAAACATTTGGAGAATACTGAAATATATGTTTTGGAAATTTAATTTTAAGCTCGTTCTATGTGGAATTTCGAAGGTCTATCTCGTGTCACGGAAGTAGAAAAACTACCGCGCATAAAGATTCGTGTGGAAAATTTAAAAAGTACTAAACCAGTACTCGAAACATTACTTTGACCTCATTTAAGGAAAAAATCCTTATAATAAATTTAGCATCCATTGTTATACTGTAATACAGAATGATAGGTTTTTAACTTGATTTTAACCGAATACTCAAATAATCGATTTATGCCAGATAATGTAAGTTTAAATGTGCCAATTATGATATTTTCTTAAATCAATTGGATTTCATACGCAACCAGTAAAATTTTGTTATTTTGAGTTTTCAGATATTTTCGTGAGCCCTTTTAAGTTTTAAGATTTAATAAAAGTATGATTGTGGAGCATTAAGCAAAAATATAACCGCTTTAAGAGTATTTTATATCGGTTTTGCGATTTAAAAAATATCCACACATTGAGAAGTTAAAAGGTTTGTATATAATTTGTTTGTAATATTTTGTATGGAAAATACAAGAGTAATGACGACTTACCATAATAATACCGAAACGAGTGGCAACTTTAAAATATTCCCCAAACTTAAATTTAGACTTAAACTTTCAAAATGTTTATATACGCAATATTTCGTTACAAGAATCTTATTATTATATTAAAACCAGGATACCTGATTTGATTTATCAACCTGTTTGTAAAAATTGGATAAAAGATATTTGCTAGACATGATTTATCCTGCATAGTCAGCGTTTTCAGCTCAGAGCATCAACTTTTCAAGTTAGTGCTGAGTGTTTGCTTCGGTTGTTATATTTCATTAAAATAAATATCTTCTAAAAAATAGCATATTTTACGTTAACAATTGCCACCTAACAATGTTAAATCTGTATTGGGCATCTTTAAATTTAAAATTAAATATTAACATTAAATTTATAAATGATTTTACGATAAAAACAAATTAAATAATTAATAAAAATTAATTTATTTGATAAAATTTCTCAGTGTTGAAATTAAAAAATTTATTAATTTCTTTCTTTTAAAAAATCATTTAAAAGCTTTATCAGATTAATTGAATTTTTTATTAAACCAGATATAATGTTTTTTAAAATGATTATTACAGGAAAAGTTTATTCTGTGGAGTAATACCTAAAACTTGATTCTAGAAGAATAACAAATATCGCATTATTTTCGCTTTATTTTTCCTTTTACACCAAAAGTAATAGATTTGACAGGATTATACTTTGTTGGGTTTAACACAGTTTTACACACAAATTTTTCAGTACTGCGAAATTCAAATTGAATTAAATATGGTATTTAGACAATATACCATCACGCTTCCTCTTTCCAATCAAAATGTAAAATTTTTCAAAAAAGTGCATTTAACAGGTTTACACGATTTTTAGGTACTCCCAGCCAATGACTAAAATCGTAATCCCGCGTACAAACCCTGTCCATCTAATCGTCTGCCCTACGACCTTATCTCTGAGACCGTAAAAACCAGACAGTTGAAGTGGTTACAGAGGTTGTATTATTAAAGACGCTACAAGTACGTACAATTAATTTTTACACAAAATATAAAGTACTATCACCGCTGTATTGACAAGATTAAAAAAGACAAGATTTTTAAATAGCTCCCCACCTTATTGCATAAATAGGAAGATTCTTGAAACAAGTGTGCAGCATATACTTTCTATAGAAACAAAAATAAAAAATAAAATAAAATGTGAAACACCTGACTTTTCCGTATATTGTCTCTCCATTTAAACCATATTGAATAGGTAGCCATTTTAAACTTGCAACAACAAACTAAATCCCCTTAATTTTTATGTCCTACTTAAGCCTGGTTAATTTCTAATATGGGTTTTGCTCTTGCGTTCTTTTTTGCGCTTTTTTTTCTTGTCGACGACTTACATTTGTCCACCTGGTTTAAACGAACTTCACCCAAAAAGTGCATTCGTAGCTATAAAGGAAAGAATGAAAGAAATCTTTGGATTGTGTGCTACCAAAATAATATTGATTGGATAAATATGACTAGTCAGCAAAGTTAATTGCAAACATTATTTGAATAACGAAATAATGAGCAGATAAGTGTAAAAACTGCTGGTGACGGATGTCGCAATACAAAAAGTACTGCATAACAGTCTGCTTTAATTTTTATCCGTTTGCTTAAAAAAATGTTTACAACAAATAGTTTTCCTTTCTTAATAAAACAAAATTACAAAATTGAACTGAAACTGAACTTAGCTGAAATAATAACTTCATCTGTATTAAGGTCTTCAAAGCAAAAATCTAGAAATATTTTTTTATCAAATCGCTTTCTTTAGAGACATGTACGTCTTATAACTGTTGACGTCTTGGATATTTATATACAAGATTTGGATAGCATATACTGACGAGCTTCTTGAGCAGTAGCTAATTGGGCACATGAATATGACTTTTTTATATTCTTTATTTTTAATTTAGGTGCCCCTGTAGGCTAGGAGGTAGTGTACTAGCTTGTAAATATGGGGTTTGTGGGTTCGATTCCCAACGAAGACCTTGGTTTTTTCACTACAAAAAATAAAAATTGACTGTCGGTGGAGCTGCTCAGCGATGAAGGCATCGTCACTGGTCGCTGTTGCTGTCTTTATACGGCAGTTAATTTCCGACTATCCTTCTGCTTTCACCACCTGTTTCATCTCATCTCTATCCCTTTCCTAAAAGAAGGTAGCACGGTACTTGATTAAATAGGTATTGTTGCCTGAAGTGCTACTTCTCTTTAAACAAAAAAAAAAATAAAAAAACAATATTATAAAATATTTGCATTTGAAAGAATCAGTAAAATAATTAACGTTAATAAAATCATTTAACTTTTATTCAGAGATATACTTTGTTAAACTTGATAACTTTCGTCAAAATTGAGTTGTTTGCATCTAGCGATAGTGTGAACCATTGACCCTTACCGCATTTCCAGCCCCATCTTCGGGAAAAACGGCCCAATTACGCCTCCAGACCACATAGCGCACCATACAGTGACACGTTGAGCATGCACCGGCTTCTCTGTAATCGCTCTAGGATTTTCAGAAGCCCAAATGCAGCAATTTTTCTTGCTGACATACCCTGAAAAGTGCAAATGGGCTTCGCCTGAAAAAACGATTTTTTCAGAAAAATCAGCCGGTTATTCATGAATTAATTGAGCGAATTTACGGCGTCAATTCCTGCACCAGTTGTACCTTTTAAGACTTCAAAGGCAAATCCTTATGCAAAATTCGCCATGGGGTGGTTTTGAATAATCCTAATTCTGGAGAACGTCGAGGGTCAGTTAAACGACCCGGTTATCTTGATGTCTTTAAATTTTTTAACAAGGTTTTATGTATTACTCACGATATATGGAATTTGTAAATTTATATTTTCTTTAAATTGTTATAATTTTTTGTTTTTGTAAAATATAAAATATAATTTCCTAAGGAAATTTCCACAGGAAATCGAAATATCGAAAAAAATATATACATATTGTTAAATTAATTAAAAAAGACGTTGAAAAGAATAACATATATTTATTTAAAATATAAAAAGGTCGCTTAAAAAAAAATAAAAAAAGAGCAAATAGTTTTAATATAAAAAACACCAAATTTATGTTCCAAAACCAAAACTGGTATCATCTTAAGTATTATGGCCTTAGTTTTTATATTATGTATATTGTTTAATGTGTAATGCAATTAAAATAAAAATCAAGTGTAAAATATTTTTTCGACATCTGCAGGCAGCACAATGCAGCCTTTATCTAATTACTTTTTAAAAATTTTAAATATTATTATTTATAATTAATAAATCAACAATATCTACATCAGTTTGTAACCAAGTCCAGATTTATACCATGCCACATATTCTCTTTTAAAGTTGTAGTTGAAGGAGGGGAAAAACCCCTGTTTTAACAAAATCCGATTGCAAAAGTATTTGAGATATAGATAAATCTTTTCAGGACCAATAAAAAGAGAAAAATATTTTAACATGTGAAAAAGACTATGTTCATGTCCGACATATGCGAAATACTTGTATTTAATAAATTGCGAAAAGTACATTTTTCTGTCAAAAGACACAGAAACATAAAAAAATGACCACAACTGAAAACATTTTGGTATTTTTAATTGTAAAATAACTCACTGAAAACAATTATTTGAAAGGTTTTAAAAAATTAGCGGCATTCAGCTTAATGTATAACATTATATATACACAAGGATTCCAAGATTTAGCTGGTGAAAGACGAACGACAAATTGGTTATTAAAAAAGTAGAATAATTTTCTACGAAATTTTAGTTTGTTTATATTATTTAGAAAAAAAACTGTTAAAGTAAAATGATTAAAGTTTAATTTTGTTTGGTAAAAAACTAACGCTTTCACAGATAAAAACGGTAGTTGGTTATCAAAATAAGACCTATGTACTTAATAAAATTTCAGAGCATATATGGAAAATTTTTTTTTCTATTTTTATTACACGATATTTCTTTGATTTAATTAAAAGTGATTTATTTTACAATCTGCTTCTTCTATTAAGTAAAATTAACTGTAATTTAAAAAAAAAGGAAAAAGTCGCACAGTCATGTTATAAAACTTGCGAGTTAGTATATACACTAACATTATTGTTGCACGTCATAAAACATGCAAAGAGTCATCTCTGTAACCAACGAGCACAAAGTATAACGTTGTCGTTATTACTTGTGACCAATAAATACAATTGAAAAAAAACTAAAAACATAATAAAGGTGCCCAGTAAATCAAATGTCAAAGTAAAAAACTAATCTTGCAGAAACCAGAATAAGAACTTTTATAAATTTCCCGCTAATTTCCCGATATGCTGGTGCCATTAAGAATGGATCTCATAGGTATGTTTTCTTTGTGTGTTTCCGGTTTTACTTTGAGTTTTGGTGGTCCTGGGTTCATATTCATGTATTTGTATATTTTTCCAGCAATAATCGTTTTGCAGCATTCTAATAGGCCGTGCATTTCCGTATTGTTTTAGTTTCAAAAATCTTTCTGCAGTGTGTATATCCATTTTATCAGTACCTGGAAATATCCACTACCCGTGTACAATTAACTAATTCTGCTGCTCTGTTTAACATAGTGAAGATTAAATAATAAGTAAAACGTATCTTAACAACACAATTAATTTATATAAAATATAGCAAAATTAATTCCTAAGATTGCTTGCTTAGTTGCTTGTTTTTAAAGAAATACTTCAAGTTTTCTTTTAAAAAACTATATTTACTTTAATAAAAAACTTTGTTTGTTAAGAAATCATCTTTAAACTTTTATTTAATCCCGGAAGTTAAAGTAAATTGCTGTAATAAAAAAGGGTTGAAATAAAACATGTCATTAAGTTTATCATCAGCTGTTCACTTATACAGTAAGTGTAGTATGTTACGTACGTTTAAAAGGATTTTTCTTTACATACATACATATGTATTTGTATGATTATATATATATATATATATATATATATATATATATATATATATATATATATATATATTTATTTTAACATATAAATGGTTCTAAGAAAACTTTTTGTAATGGAATACTTTACATTTTTATGGTGACACAAGTGTTGAGAAAGCATACTTACTCACCTTGTTGTACTTCTATACACCTACTTGTGCCAGACAAGTACGAAAATTGTGTACATATATAGAGACATGCATGCATACCTACACAGATATTTACAATACAAGAACAAGGTACACAGAAGTACAACAAGAAATATTATGTAATTCCATTCAACTTAAATCAGGACTTGCATAAATTGCAGTCATAAAAAAAATTCATTCCGTTTATGAAATTTTTATCTTTAAAGCATATTTTTGTTGGGGTTGGAATTTTTATATTTTAAATTATGTCGTAAAAATTCAAAAGACAATAATATGCAAAAATATGCAAAAAATATAAAACCTCTTTCTTTTACCTTTTTATACAAATATCATTACACCCTCTGTGCTTAAAATTGATTTTTTTATGGCTGCTGCGTTCCAAAAATTTGATTCAAATGTGCTTTAAAATAAACAAATTTGGAGTAAGTTCGTTTTTCATGAAGCCTAGCTACTTTTATTACTGGATTGATACAACTTTTATTGCCTTGAAATAAAAGTGTTTCATCAACCTAAAAGTAGCTTATAGTATTCTGTAATTTCGTTTGCGCTTTATTTATTTGTAACCCGATAGAATATTAACATATATATAATGTTTCACTTTCTTTCTCGATATTATTTATTAAAAGAGTTGCCAAAGTTCAAAATTATTAACGGTTATTTTCGACTTAAAAAACTGTATTAAAAAAAAACTAACTGTATACTTGTTACTTGGACCTACAATATTGCCTAGTATTTGAAAGTAAGGGGCCCAAACAATTTCGAAGGGGACTAATTAAATTAATGGGATGTTTAAGAGACAAGTAGGCTTCATAGAGTAATGGCCATAGGGCATACCATTGGATTCATTGATTTGATTTATATTGCAAAGTAACTTGACAAGGATCCAAGTAACTTGACCAGTGAACCTCAGGATGCAACTCATTAGCTACAAGCGCGTTTAACGTACTTTCAAGGGGGCCGAGGAGTGGAAAAAAATTAAAAAAATTTTCATCTTCATATCAAAAAAATATTCCGGCCAAAAATTATATATTTTTTGTTACTCATAATACCACGAAAATAAGATAATCTATCTGAAGAAAGCAATTATTAACAGCACTGTTTTGTCATTTCATTTCTTATTTGGTAATTTTATGCCCAACAAACATTTAAGCTTTATATCAAATTGAAAGTAATATGCGATTAATCTCTTCATTATTTAATAAATTCTCAAATTTGATTAAGAAATAATAAATGATAACATCCTGAGAATTGACACATTATGTTAATTATTGCGATAAAAGTAAAGCCTATTACACACTACAATAACAGTCCTCAACTTTCTATTGGGTTTTGAGGATAATTGAGAATTAGCGAGACTGTCAAAATATCTACATGAGTAAAAAAACATCTCTGATGATGTAAGAAATCTTAGTTTTTAGAAAAGTTTCTAAAAATTATGTTGCATTATGAGATCCTAAATTCGTTTCTATACCATTTGGCACTTTGGTGTTCACGTTATTGTTAGTTTAAACATTTTTTTAATATTGAATTCAAAATACTACAAATTATTAACAAATCAAAAGTACTAATAGAGGAGTTTTTATATTTAATTTAATTTTGTAATTTAATTTAATTTAGTTATCACAACGCACAATACTCTGTGACTTTGAGGAGATTCAAATTACCAGGTGCTTAATTTAACTAACATGCATGCCAAAAAAAATGTACTCTTCAATTTTTAAGCTATGAAGTCGAATGATTTTTAATGCTTCGGGGGCAGAGACAGCTATCCTAATTGGAATTTCAATTGTCTCTCACTTGTCCTAAAATGGAAGTTTAGGGTGTCTATTAAACAACAAAACTTGGAAGCAAGAAAATACTACTGCTAACATTTAACGCGGCACAAATTGGGCTAAATATTATGTCTTGCCATTTAACACGGTTGTTAATGATTTTAAATTCTAAAATTCTGCGATCGCATTTTCGTTTACAAGAAAATTTGAAAAAAATATTTTCAAGTTTTGTTCATTTAAAGCAGAGTGAATACTTAAAAGAAAACTCGGGAATTTATGCTAGTGAAATAAATTATACATTTGAAATTAAGACTATAGAAACTGTTTTTAGTTTAGGGAACAAAAATCCTTTCCAGGGGTTATGTAAATATATGTACTTACATATAATTTCCCTACAAGACCAGTGTTAGTCATTTGTAATGTTATTCTTTTTCTTTGTATCAACGTTTTTGTATAGAACATTTTTGACTCCTTCCTAAATTTAATTGATATGGACGGGTCTATGGAATTAATTCATTTGATACGTAAACTACCTAATGTCGATTCTCAGGATAAAAATTCTTAAAAAGCAAACAAACATTTTCAGAAGTTTAAATTATAAATATCACGGTGAAAAAGTTTGAATACTTCCCGTTGAAAAACCCTTTAAATTGGAATAGTCTTGTGTGTAACCGTTCATGCGGTAAACAGATATGTAAGGGCCAACCTTACTTGCGACCACGTAAGTTCTCCACCGAGTGGGTTCATGAGTATTTCAAAATCGAAGTAAGATTAAAATGTTACATTCAAATTATTCTAATCAGAGTAGCGAAGTATTCACTCACTGTTCATACATGTATGAATATGTGCATTTTATTTTTTAGCCGCTTCTTCTCATACATGTGTGAGAGACTACAAATTATTTTGTTATTTTCTCATTTGTGAATGCGACGATTTATTTTTTTTCTTTCTATCCATAAGTGAAAAAATGAGAAACACACAAGTGTTCATTTTTGAATATTTACAATTTTGATAATTTTTCATAAATGAAAAGGTCTTAAAAATATGCACGTTAAGCATTCGCGTACATAAACGCACATATTTGATAATGCGCAATTGTCGGCGTATGCAGAAAAAAAATGTTTTTTTTTATTTCTTTTAGAATATATTCCAAAATTGTATTTTGAGTTAATATATACCCATGTGTTTTTACTACATTTTACTGTAAACTGCGATCGTAGGTAGAACATTTTTTCACATTCATTTATGAGAAATTTTATAAAATTTCAACGTTCATAAATGAACATGTACGTTTATGAAAAATAACATTGATGAGAAGTAGCTAATTTATCATTTATCACATATGAATAAGACTAATAATTCTTGTTGTTCGCATTCATGTATGAAAATAACCAGAAAATTTGTTGTTGTTCGTTTATGAGTGTGAAAAATAAATATAAAATTTTAGATTTCTCATTTATGAAAAATATCATGAATAATGATTTTTGAATGTTCATAAATGAAAAATTCTGAACCCTGATTCTATTAAACGTTTGATATTGTGTTGGCTGGGTGTAATTGTGTGCACTTAACCAAATGAAAACACATACATATTTTATGTATTTTTCTATTATGATGTTGAACATGCTGTTAATGTAAAGAGTACAAAGTAAGATATGGATCGATAATGCACATGTACAAATCTACAGAAGTACAAAAATTTTTTGTTTAAAAAAAGTGTTTTCTTATCCTTTCAGGTTTTTCCCTTATCCTTAGCAAATACTTTTCTAATTCAAACCGGTAGATATCAACAAAAAGAGAGATTGATGGTAATAACAAACGACGCGGTTAGATGACTAGAGTCCTTAGTATTGTTGCGAAACTCATACGTTAATGGTTGCTAAATAGAGAAAATTTTATCGTTGATAGCTTGGGCTTATTGGTCACAAAACCAAACTGCTGAAAGTTAGTGACATGGCTGATTAACTACATCTGACGACGGAAATTGAAAATTACCCTAATTTATCGAAAACGCAAAGGATAATTGTCCAAAACAGCTTCAATTGTACGCGTCCATAGAATAACCTATTTAATGTAAAAAAGGAATAATATCTGCAACTACTCGGATGGGTTAATATTCTTGTAGTATAGGTATCTGTCCAATGTATAGAAACTCATATGACTTAGGAAAAAAAAACTCTTAAAGAGAGTATCGGGATAAAATAATTATTATGTGTTGTATCGTATGGAACGGCAGGAAAACATTACACAGGCTGGTGCATGTTGAATATTAGCATTAATCAGGGAGCAATGGTGGTCTCTGATAAATAACGTTTAACTAGTCAAATGTAAATATAAATTATATCCGAGTAAAACAAATTAAAAACTTGTCGATAACGGAAAATGTCACTTCCTAAAACGCAGATCTTCATGTAACCGCTTTGGAGTGTAACATACTTTTCCAAATGAAAAACCCTTTATAACTCAAGTTTCGCAAACGAAAAAACGACCAAAAGTTGCTTTTTTGTTAGGAGAAAGTGAAGCAATATACTTTACTTGGAAGCATTAGTTAATGGAAAATGTGAATTTTCAAGTCTACTCGTAACCTTTTTTCCAAGTTTCCTTCCTTCTTTTAAAATGTGTTCATATGGGTTTCATATCGTTGTTATTGAAATGCAAACGTTTGCGACTGAAACGTTTTGAAGGCAGGTGGACAGGATATAAGACACAAAAGAAATAATATTCCTTGCAACGTGTGTAAAGAGCTTCTCCATTCAAGAACAATAGTGAAGTTTTTTTTCTTTAATGCATTTTATAATGTTGTTTTTAGTCTTTTGACTTGCGTTTTTCAAAATAAATCATTTTTACTTTTCGCTTGTACTTTGCCGACTCTAGAGTTAAAATTTGCACATACGTTTGTGTTGATTTTTTATATTGTACTTGATTTGTTTTTATTGTTTTACTTTTGTAAAGAGTTGGTGAGTGCATGCAATTTACATATTGACAAATAGACCATACATTCACAACACACTTGTCATGTATGAACCCATACATACGACTACCATGCTCTCTTGGGTGCATACATTCTGTAAACAGGAGGGGGAAATAGAAATTAATCTGTGAATTTGCCTTATTTCAAAGCGAAATTGGTCCTTTCTATGTAAAGAGAACAGAGTTCATGTCCCTTGATCTCTACAATCAGAAAAGATATGAAGGAATTCTAAATGTATGTGAGTAGCTTTTACTAAAATAAAGAAAAAAAAAGCGAAAGCAGATATAAGTCTCTTAATTCAACAAGGTGCCCCTGTAGGCTAGTAGGTAGTGTACTTGCTTGTCAGTATGAGGGTTGTAGGTTCGATTCCCAACGAACACTTTGGTTTTTTTGACTGCAAAAATAAAAATTTACTGTCGGTGGGGCTGCTAAGCGATGAAGGCATAGTCACTGGTCGCTGTGCTGTCTTATACGGCGGTTAATTTTCGACTATTCTTCTAGTTTCACCACCTTTTGTTTCATCTCTTCTCTATCCCTTTCCTAAAGAATGTAGCACGGTACTTTACGAAATACGCAATGTTGCCTGAAGTGCTACTTCTCTTTAAAAAGAAAAAAAAAGTTATCCTTCCTTTTGTGTTTGCCTAAATTTTCAGGTTGCTTTTGTGCTTACAGTTTATGCTTTCCTTTGCCTTAATATTTTTGAAGGACACCTAATGGGCTGTATAGGGCCAAAGAGTAATTGACGTAAGGAAGGCCTACTAGACACAATAAGCTAAGAATTTCCAGACCACAGGCGCAAGAATGCAAATGAATAACAACATAAAATCCTTACTATATGGAAGGAATATATTTCCAAAATATCTTTTAATTGATGTCTTGGTAACGCGTACATAAGATTCGGCTTTATGTATCATTTTTTTAACAGCAACCAATAATATTCATCTGTGAAGGGCCTTATATATCATTAACCAAAATAAAAGCTGTCAGCTATTATGTCCAATATTTTGTTTTTTCCCCAGCCTCCTTCAGGACCAATTGCTTATCTTGCAACTTGCCACTTACCACTACATATTCCCTACCAGCTATGGTCCAACGAATTCGTCTGTAGATAATCAATCAAACAAGAACTTGCCAGTATACCTGACTTCTTTACGGAACTGGCTTCTACATGGAACCTATTGTCTATTGCCTGTCGTTTTAAGTTTATTGGTGGCTATGATGAACTATCATAAAATTATTAATAAAAAAAACTTAGAAAACTAAAAAACCCCAAACATTTATTTGGATTTCCTCATATAAAAGGTGTTTTTACAGAGGTATAGAACTTTTAAATGGAATAAAACAAAAATGAATTTATTTAATTAAAATTAAATGTTCTTCACTCGAAAAATAATCTCCTGCCACTATAATTTAAATATGGCTTCTGCATATGACCGCTGTGGCGTGCACGGATGTAGTCTAATCTAGAGATCTAATTTTCGATAACTTTTTCCAATATTTGTGGACGTATATCGGAATGCGGCGAATGTTGTCCTCCAAGTGGTCAATAGTTTCGGGCATATCGACGCAGATAAAAATCTAGCGAAGTTAAATGTCACGATCTTGGAGTCCCATCAACGGGTCTGAAACATGAAATTATAGGGTTACCAAACTTTTCCTCCAATAAGTTAATTGCGGCAAGAGCCATGTTGCGCTGTCTTGGTAAATCACAACTTCTGCAAATTATGATTGTTCAATTTACAAGCGAAAAAGTCAGTAATCATGGCTCTATAGCGGTCGTCATTGACTGTAACGTTTAGACCAGCACAGATTACGGACCAATTATTCATCTAGACCATAAAACACACCAGTTTTTCTATGAATAGTGGTAACCAAACACGTATCCAATCAAAGCTCACTTTTAAAAATTGGGATTAGCAATAATCATGTTTTGAGCACATTCACCGAATCTATGCCTTGATAGGTGATTGGCTGATTTAAATTCTTGTACAAAAGTCTTCCATAAAGTGGACAGCATATATCCAATTGTTGTGCTCGATAGCAATTAGACACATTCAGGTCTTCCTTTACACCACGATCTACAGCAGCATCTAACATTTAATTGTCGTTTCCATCCGTAAGGATAGTTAGACAAATACTGAAGGCCCATAGCAAGCTCAACGACCTTTTTGTATGTGTATTAAAGCAACAACGAATCGTAGGCAGCTTTAAAATATATCGCGTGAAGAACGGCAAAATAATTTGCTAGACGTGATGTCTTACACTCAACAGAAAATATTTCAAGATTTTCTTGTCTGAAGTCACTGGGTTTTAAGATTTATTCCCTAAAACCAATTTATTTTGTCTCTAAAAATTACAATGATTATTATAATATTTTAATTAAAATATTAGCCATTATCTTATATTATTATAGTGTCATCGATAGCTTTATTTTCATTGGACTATCCATGATATTTTTCAATTGCGCTGAAAAAATGTGTTAACAAATTAAAGATAAGCTCGATAAAGTGTTAGAGGCTGCTATCTAGTAACGTTGGTTTACCTGCAGCAAATAACTAATAGACTTAGGTTTCTATCAGCTAAACATCGGTACACCGATGTTGCAATTTGATATAAATTTATGAGCGATTTTTACAACTTTTATATAACATTAATTGTATTTAAATTCAGGCTAATATTTTTTAACGAAGACAAATTTGCGATTAACGTATAGATATTTGGGAAGTCCAAACGGTAAGTTAAATGCCATTTTAATTGGAACGAACTTTTATAAATACATATGTGCATATTTAAACTCCATCTACTTTAAAATGATACAAATAGCAGAGAGAGTTTAAAGTATAAAGTACTGCGAAGCGGATCCGGGCATATGTTTACCTGTAGCACGTAGTAGACGTCTGTTACGTTTTTCAAAAGCCAATTTACAAATGTTCGACGCAAACAATGGTCAACCGGCTTTAATTCTCGAATGAATTGGACTTTATAAGCGTGAAAATGCGAAATGTTGCTCAAAGTGCCTATAGTGTCCAATTGTTGCGAATGTCTAGAAGTTCACAGCTATCTCAGAAGGAGCCTGTTAACGTGGAAAATCTGATCGAATTTTACGAAGTAATACAGTGAAATTTCAATATTTTGATAGCAAACTTTCGCAAACAATTTTCTTTGCTCCAGGTTGTAACGTTCCATGCTTACAATTTACCAACTTTTTGCTAAATAAACGTCAATGGATGGTATCAGAATTCTTGACATTATCTGAGAGACAATTTACTTGCTAGTCTCAAATTTGCCCACCCGATATTTGTAAAATAAATATGGGCTAACGAGGAAATTATTATTGTACTGCATCTTTCTTTCTTTCCCATTATAAAAATTTTAAAAAAGATTTTGCTAACAAAACCAGCAATATTTATAATCAGAATTTAATTTAAGTCTTCATTGAGCTTCAAGTGTTGTCCTACCAATTTAAGACAAACTTTAAGATTTATTTAAGCTTTTATTATAAAAAAAGTTTTTTATACCTCTCTGAGTTTTTAGTCCGTCCAGCAGTCGTGATTTTATACTCCGTATAAGCATTATTAGTTCAATTGCATATACAACTAATACTCGTATAAGAGAGAAAAATTTAGATCTGCTTTTAGTTATACTACCATAAAGATAGCTATTAGCTTTATCGTTAAAAAAAACATAAAATAATTGCTGGATTAGTTGTCAATCCTCTTAAAGTCTAGACTAGGAAAAAAAAATAAAATAACAATGCGACTATTAAAAAACAATTAATAAATAATTCCGAATCGTATTGAAGCATACGATTACATTCAAGAAGAAAGCACTACATGTGCAAATTCTACAACGTACAGTGAAATATTGTTTATCTAAAAATAAAAACAAGACTTACAGGTTTAAAAGGGTAAAGTAAACCACTTAGAACATACAAAAGCCTGCCCCATATTCCTGACTTTTGAAAGATTTAAAAACAACAACTTTAATGACAAAGTTAAATAGAACTTAAAAACTTAAAACTTCAAACACGATCACTAATTTTTTTTATAAAAACAAACAAAGTTATAGGACAAGAAAGAATGTAATTTGTTACAAAAAATGTCCTATGATGGGGACAAAACCAACGTATGCGCTTGCCGCTTAGAATACTTTAACAAACGACAAATCACACTTCTACAATGTTAAAATCTTAAAACAAAAGAACGACAAATCAAACTTCTACAATGTTAAAATCTTAAAACAAAAGAATAATTAAAAGGTATATTTTGAAGATCCTCCATACAATTTGAGAGAGAAGGAGGGAGAGAGAGAAAGAGAGATCTTGCGAGAAGTTTGTACTAGCCTGTAATAGTTTCACAAATTAAAAGGTTATTGTTTCTGGGCAAGGCATAAAGGAATTCAAATATTTTCGGTGTAAAGGAGTGGTATAACGTCAATGCTATACTAACCGATTTAGGGACCATGATATAGAAGAAGGGAGAAACCGAAACAATTGTATATTTTTATTTTCTTAATCAAATCCAAGCGTTTTCAATTTGTTTGTGTTTCATTATTTCAATATTGTTTCAAAATATAAACTTTTTTGCTGCGTATTATGCATTATATTTTGAACAACACTGTATTTATGTGATAAATACATCATAAAAATATTGCAAAATATTTTCTACCAAACTAAGCAAACAAATAAGAACAAACAGCAACAGCAGAAACATCGTTATAGTAATCGTCACCATCATCATTTTCGTCATCATCAACACATACTTGTAATAACACTTTTAGTGTATTACTTTTATGCATTTTGTTGAAAATTATGAATACATATACGAAGGTACAAAGGATTTTTTTGTTTTGTGCAATTAGTTAGATGAACGTTCTCTTTTCTCCTGCCTACCCATTGTTTGTGTTCATAGAAGACGTGCAAAAAAGCTTTTACACTTGATTTTGCATAAAGTACTTTTTGGGTTTGCTTTATTTGGTGTTTTATTTTTTTTTTCCTTTTTTTAATTCATATTCAAAAGAGTGTATGTTTTACACTTTACAATTTGTGTTTATTTTTTTTACCAACAACCATACATATTCATTAATTCAAACAAGCCACGAACTAACACAGCACAAAACCACTTTACACATGGATACTTCTGTAACTTGTGTTACTGAGTGTATGAGGATATGTAGACATACTGCAGTGCATTAGTTAAATGTATATCAGCGTTACTATAAGGTTTTTATATTTTTAATTATAAGTACATCAAGTGTCTCTAGATTTTAAACAAGTAAGACATGGATAATATTATTTTCTGTTACATTTTCAATAGAAAAAATCGAATTTTTCTTGACTTATTTTTGTATATTTTAATTATTTCTAAATAAAAATGGCGCTACCTTCAAGGGCGTTCATAAGCGTGCCATTTACTCTTCGGAATTTAAAATCAGATCCAAAAATGCGCTCAAATTTAAATAAATTTATTTTTCACAATTTGACTTCGGCCAAACATTCGAACGTTAAAAATTTAAATTCTGCTTTAACACAACGGCCATAGTTATATTATTTGTAGTAGTTTTCGAATGCACATAATTCTGTGTTAGTACTCCCTGTTGGCAGTTACTTACATCTGGATAAGAATAGAAAATATTAAAAACATATTGTTAAATATTTTCACAAATTTAATACACAAATAATTTAACTTATTTCTCACAAATAACAGAAATTTCGTGTAAAGTTTTCGCGGAATCTACCGCTTAAATTGGAATAAGGTAAAAATTGAAGAAATTGAAGGGTAAGAGTTGAAGTTGCTTATATCGCCAAAATCGGAAAGTGACAGATTTAACACAAACAAAAAACCAAATAGCGCTGCAAAAATTTAAAACAAATTAATTTAGTGACACAAATATTTAACAAGAAATCTGATATATTCATCAAATCGTAAAAACTTTTGGCTTCATACAGAAACGTTTCATACATAAGTTCCCAAATGAGCAATAGCCCCAAGGCTAATACTTAATCGAACTAAAAACAGACAACAACAGATTCGAATAGCAAAAATTAAGTGAAGAAAAAAATGTTGATAAATTGTTTAAGTGCAAAAACGCCCAAGAATCTAAAACTGCCTAAAAATTTATTTCAATTAAGTAAAGAACTAAGCAGCAATATTTATTTTGTGCTTGATTCCTTTTTTTAAATAAATATTTCATGATATTCTCACAAAATATTTATTTAAATAAAAATAAAAAATAAAAAATGAAATGTATTGTAATGGGGGAGAGCATATCCATATTGCAATTTCACTTTCGCTCACAAAGCTCATCAGTGAATTTTACCCCAATATTGTATAGAAAAACCTAAAAGTCTTATATCCAAAGCCAAACTGATTTTATGAGAATTTTACCATAAAATCAACATAGCATAGACAGCAAGACTCAAAGACACTTTCATACAAACACTACAAAACATTTCAAAAAACAAAAAACAAAAAAAAAAAAAAAAAAAAAAAAAAAAAATGAATGGTTTCCAATGGCAACCCTTATGTAGAAATGATTGAAAATAAACAATGTTTTTTTTTTTTGTTTTTTGTTTTTTGAAATGTTTTGTAGTGTTTGTATGAAAGTGTCTTTGAGTCTTGCTGTCTATGCTATGTTGATTTTATGGTAAAATTCTCATAAAATCAGTTTGGCTTTGGATATAAGACTTTTAGGTTTTTCTATACAATATTGGGGTAAAATTCACTGATGAGCTTTGTGAGCGAAAGTGAAATTGCAATATGGATATGCTCTCCCCCATTACAATACATTTCATTTTTTATTTTTTATTTTTATTTAAATAAATATTTTGTGAGAATATCATGAAATATTTATTTAAAAAAAGGAATCAAGCACAAAATAAATATTGCTGCTTATAATGAATATGATTCCGAATAATTATAATTTACTTATTGTAAAGAACTAAGGAAATTTCAAAAATATAATTTAAATCAAAGATAAAAAAATATTACTTTGGTAAAATTCGCTTTCATTGTATAAAATTTTATTGAACCGCATGTGAAACCATTTAGTTCAGTCATTTATACTTACGAGTGTATTCATTTCTTTTCTAATTTCAAAATATTTGTACAACATACCATTACCTTCAAACTATCTGAGTACGTTTCTATGTACATTCATTCAGTTGTGTGTAATATTGATTTTTTGCTCAAAGTAAAAACTAAACGAAACCTTCCTTTTTAGTTGATTAAAAACTCAGGAATATTTTAAAAATTTATTTTGGCTGTTTTTAGTTTCAAACAATTTGTTTATTATTTACAGGCAGTTATACGAGAAATTTTTCATGAATTTAACAGTACCAATTCGTCCAAGAAAAACCAATCGGCGATATCACGAAAATAATTGACAACGGAGTTTAAACAAATTTAAGTGGTTTTTTGTTCTGAAGTATACACATTTGGGCAACATGGTATAAGTAGCTGCAAGTAACTAAATTATGCTTTGCATATCAAGCTTGGGGCAAGCAAGTGTCGACTCGACACCAGTATCGAAAAATGGCACACAGTTTAGAGACGGCCAAGCGGCGCTAAAAATTTTAAAGGAACAAGCGTCAAATTAAAATTCTATTCCTATACTCTTGAATGATAGTCTTCCTCTAAAGAGCATAAAAGACTCATCTAAAGACATTTCCTTGCCAGGTGTAAAGATGTTTTGAAAATTTTCTAAAAATAAATGAAGTAATGGCATTATTTTTCTAGCTTTCCTGCGCCTTGTTCATATGATGCATGGCAACTAAAGAATCTCAGAATTTGCTAGAAACGGTTTTCAGACTTTACAGCACCAAATATCGGTTGGTAATTGAACACATTCTTTAAAGACATTTTCTTAAAAGATGTTTTTTTTTGTTTTGGCCTTGGAGTAAGCATCAGCCCAGAAATTTCAGCATTTCATCCTTTGACGTTTCAGGAAAACTTATTTTGGGTCGCTTCCTTGTCGATGGTTTGATATTTTTCTTCTCTAAATTTTCTGCATATGCGTTACGCGAAGAAACCAATAAATTCATGACAAAATTCTTCATTACAAAATTTTTGAAAAATTGTTAGGGGAGATGTGTCCATTTTAATTTTGCTACGGACGCCACAATATTCGTTGAATGGAAAAGATGGTATTGTATTTATATTTTCGTGCCAAATATTATCACATTGAGCACTATCATCCTCCTAACTTGAACCTTCTTGAATATCATATGCAACATCATCTTCTCGATTGACACATTCGTCATCATCTTCCTGACTAGAATCTTCTTCACTAGCCATCTAATTCGCTGGTATCATCAGATGTCGGGAAGTCGTTTCCATCCAATAAATTTTCGAACTTCCTAACATTTCATCGACCCATTTTTGTAAATTTTTATTTGCGATACTTTGTTTAAAAACTACGCTATAAAACTTCAAAAAAATTATTTCTGTGTGTTTTCGTTACAAATAAGTTGATCGTACTGAGAAACTGGATTAATTTCACGTACATGTATTTCTAATGCACATTACGCGGGAATTCCCTCAATGTATTTTATTGCAGGCGGTTCTATACAAAAAAAGAAATAATTAGGTGCCCCTGTAGGCTAGTAGGTAGTGTACTAGCTTGTCAGTATGGGGGTTGTGGGTTCGATTCCCAATGAAGACCTTGGTTTTTTTTTCACTACAAAAATAAAAATAGACTGTCGGTGGGGCTGCTCAGCGATGAAGGCATAGTCGCTGGTCGCTGCGCTGTCTTTATACGGCAGTTATTTTCCGGCTATCCTTCTACTTTCACCACCTATTTCAGCTCTTCTCTACCCCTTTCCCAAAGAAAGTAGCACGGTACTTGATTAAATAGGCATTGTTGCCTGAAGTGCTACTTCTCTTTACAAACAAAAAAAAAATTATTGTATATTCAATTTGAATGGCAATGTTGTTAATCAGAACTGTTGAATTGGGTTTTGGTTGTAAACGCTAATACTTAAGCCCAATAGCAACTCTAATTCCATACAAAGTTAAATAAACTTAAGGAATGATAGTTGGAAAATTTGATTTGAACATTAGCGGGAATTCCCATCATTAGTTTACTTAAAGACTCGTGAATTACGTGAATTCCCGCAATTCAGCCGAATGTGTTAAGCAAAATTTCTTCAAGTTGTATTCAAAAGAAAAAATCTACGTTAAAACTACAATAAATTGAATCGCTTATTTTAAAAGTGTCTTAAGTTACTTTGTTTTTAAGTCGAGATATTTAAGAGGAGGAAATACCTCTTAATTGGAGGTACCAGCATGGTAACGACCCTAAACACACAGTCAAATATGCGAGAGAGTGGTTCGTTGGCAATAAAATTAATATTTTAAAGTGGTCGCCAGAATCTGAATCCCATAGAAAACCTATGTCTCATTAATTATTATGTCTCATTAATTGGTATCTTTTACTTTACTTATACAGAGTCAAATTCGTCACCAAGCATACCACCAGCTGTACCATTGTTAGCCCAATTATCGCCTCTATCGCCGTGTTCTCCGTCACCTGGGCCGAGCTCCACATCAGCTAGCAAACCTCAAACAAAAAAAAGAATTTTTCAAACAAACTATTGTAGATAAATTTGATGAAGTTTCTAATGAAATCTCTAATTATTTAGAAAGAAGCCAGGAAACAGATAAGGAGTTAATAGAAATTGATAGAATAAAAGCGGAAGCGCTGGTAAAAATGGCAAATTTTTTTGAAAAGAAAAATTAAAATAAAAATAAATAATAATTTATTTATTAAAATGTGTTATAAAAATATGTTGTTACTACTTACTAAAATATGAACAAAGGGCTTGTCTAATGGTTTCAGGGGCTGCTGCGTTATCACCACTCGTAACGTTATATGATGGACTATCTCGGGTACTCTCCGAATCCGATTTTCAATCCGCACATCTTTTATGCTATCATTTCTTTCATTGAGGAAGTTATGCAAAACGCAGCTCGAATAATTTGTAGAGCGTTCCCTACTCTGTTGTCAATCCCCTTGCCATTACGAGGGAAACTTACTTTTAAATGACCAAAAGCGTTCTCCACCACTCTTCTACATTTCGATAGCCGGTAGTTAAATAACTTTTGTTCATTAAACAAGGCAATTGAAAAGGGATACGGTTTCATTAGAGTCGTTGAAAATTTGAATGCGGAATCTCCCAAAATGCAAACTGGCATTTGAATACCACTTATTTCCTTCATATTGCCTTTTAGTACTTCGCTGTCATGCAGTATGTTTTTTAAGCAAGATGAATTGAAAGTTTGGGAGTCATTGCAGCGTCCGGGTGCACCAATGTTTATGTACAAAAACCGGTATCTACGTTAATATGGAAGTATTGACACGCTGCATTCAAACACACTATACATATGTGAATAAGTATTTCTTATCTGTAATCCACAAGAGCCAGAAGTACCACAGAATACCACCCCTTATAATTATAGTAGTCAGTGGCATCGTATTCATTTGGTTTTATTTCGATATGACAACCATCTGAAAATATAGGTTTTGCCATTTATAATAACTTTTGCGAATTCTCTTTATGAATATAATGTACTTTGACTAATTAACATTCTTATGAGCATGCTTTGAAAAAATTCAAGCTTACTCCTCAGCCCCTAGACATTGTGGAAAACCAAGATTTCGAAATCCACATTCTTTTACAGTTTCTTGCGTGGGGGGCAATTTTTTAATGTATTGTGTGGACAATGGTTCCCATACTTCCTTACAAAATTCCAACAAAATTTTGCAGACTGTTGATTTGCGAACGCCGAACAGCTCAGAAACCACTCGGTGTTCGCCAGATGAACTGAGAGTAAATAAAGCAATGGCAACGCGCTTTTCAAGAGTTATTGCACTTCGCCACTTTGTGTCCATTTTATTTAAGTTTTTCAACATCCCACACAGCACGTCGAAACTGGCTCGGGTCATGCGAAAATGCATCTTGAAAAAGTGGTGACCGTTGCAGTTGCAACTCACTTCCCATAATGTAGAGTGCCGATTCTGTAAACGGAAAATGTAATTGATTTTAGAAAAACTGTTGCTTTCTCACTTACCAACTTCCATAAAAATCTTCGATTTGAGTTTTCTTGTATTGCAAGAAAAAGCAGTAGCTGTTGTTTTTTTAAGCTTTGCAGAATCAGGAGATTCTTGCTGAACAGTAACATAAATTAAGGCAATAAACAAAATATTGACTCAATAGAAGTTCATATGTGAACTAGGTATAAGGCTTCAAAGTGTGCACTCAAATTTAACGACCAAATTTTTAATGGCGGGACAAAAGGACGATGTCCGAAAATATTACGAGTTTTATGAAATGTAACTTTAACAAAACCACCGATTTCATAGTGGATTTGAATAATTCTAATGCGATTTTCGTGCGAAACTAAATTCATTGCATCTACTACGAATACCGTAAAAAACTTAATGTTAAAACTATCATGTTGTTGCTGTTGCCACAATTTAAAAACAAACTTCTTGCTGAAAACCCCGATATGAAAATACATAATTTCTATTTAATCAATCGATCAACCAGTAGGAGTGATTAAGTCCTCGGAAATCGTCTTTTGTTTCAAATTTTTAAAATAACTATGGTATATTGGGAGTACATAATTAAGCATGTCCACCATGTCTTTGTAGCAACAATATAAAATCCATCTCTATTTATGAATAATGCCTAGATCTTCCTCTTTTTGGTGACAAATCCAAAGTTAGAAATTCATCTTTTTCATCTAAAATTAGTTTGTAAAACATTTTATAGAGAAAATCATTGTAAAATCGAATCCATTGAATTTTTTAGCCAATTCACTTTGTTTTGATCTGTATTTATTTTTTTTTTGAAACAAATTTTTCGCATGACTGTGTTGAAATTAAATCTGTATTTTGAAGGATTTTTTTTCGGCAGGCGTCTATCACTCTATAGTTATCATTTGGAATGTAGAAAACAGTTGTTTTATCAAGGCCGTTTCTATTTCAACAAAGTCACGATCATTTGATAAATACGAATGGCCCAGGATGAAAAATTTGTGGTCCAGATTTTCAATATCGTTTTCTGAAGACTGAACAATTTTTACCCAAATTAATGTCAGTTTTATGTTCCCATTTTGCCCTGTACATGAGTCGCTATATGCTTTTGAGTTGTGACATTCTTAAGATGTTTTATACAACACAAAGCAACTGCATGAGAATAAAAGTAATTTTAAAAAATAATGCATATTATTTATACTATAAAGTGATATTAGATATCACTATATTATAATTTACAAAACTGTACTGTTCTTTTGCCCTTACAAAAATAAGTCCAGTGATCACAGCTTTTTAAAAATACTGAAAATAATTCAAAACAATACTTCGCATACACACACACACTCATTATATGTTTCTACTTCTTTCACACTTTCCTGAGTACAGCTACTTATGCCACTTTCAAAATAAGCATTTTTTTTATAAAGTTAATTACCTACACTTCTCTCGAACAAATCCCAATAGTTCACAACTTATTGATTGGAATTTTTTTAAAATGAAGAAATAATATTCAATTTTATTTAGTGTTGCCATTAACTCGATTTTTGTATAAAAGTGACTTATGCCACTTTCAAAATAAACGGCCTGACTTACAATTATTGTATTTCGTAATTCCAAAAATTTAAAAGACATTTTTAATTTAAAAAAAAAATTTTACTATGCATATAATTATAAAAACTATAACATAAAATGTCAGTCAATATTAAAAATGTTTACACGTTTATTTTATTTATTTATTTATTTATTTATTTATTTAGTCTCAATTTTCTACAAATGAATTTATAGGAAATCCTTTAAAGGCGCCATACTACGCGCACGATTATAAATTTTAAAAAATGTTACAGTACATATTTATACTTTCCAAAAATATAATTTTAATTATCTATTTAGAACAAAAGTACTATTGGTGTACATATAATCAAAACAAAACTCGTTATCGAAATGCCTAGTTTATTAATATCAAAAAAATGTTTATAAGTTCTTCATAAACGTTGCAAATTTATTATTTTTATTAAAAAGATTAATAAGAAAAAAAAAAAAATATGTTGAATTTACTGAAAATAATAACATTTTTAATGGATCTAACTAACCGGATGAAATAACATTCATTAACTACAAAGTGCCAACTGAATATAGTGAGTGGTATTGCCAGAATCAAATTTTTAAATTTGCTAGAGCATTGATTAGTTGAAATACTGTTTTTGCATATCATTTTTAAAAAAGGATTAAAGGATTTGTTAGTCCTAAAATCTTTATTAATGTGTACTTTAAAGGTCACATTAGTTCCGGGCCACTATACTATTAAGGGAAATTAAGTTGAAATTAACGTCCAAAGTCGTGCAAAACCAGATTATTAACGCGGTAAGTTTGCCAATTTACGGCTTGTATTCCTGTATAGCAGAAATACTCAGCAAGTTAAAGCTAGACTTAAATAAAAAAAGAGGTCATTGATCCATTCGTTTAAGATCAGCACATAATATTACTATGCGTGGAGGAGGGGGAATTAGGAACTATTAAGCTAATTATGGGATATTTTCTCGAATTGTGAAACTTTAGGCTCCGTAATATACCATTAAGTAGGTTCATTATACGAATTGCGTAGAATTTTAGTTTTTACCTTTTTTAAGGGTATCATAATGGGACCGCCAGGTCTGTAAGCGGATATGCCAAATATTCACAAACATTTCCAGCAGAACCTTAACCGAATCACAAATAATCAGGTAAGTTTACTAGGCTATGTCTGAGTACTTGTGACTTTTTGAAGCTGTCTAAACTATTTCACTATTTCTTTTAAGTTCGAAACCTGTGTTACTGTCATAATGTTTAAGGGAAAGCAGAAACAATTATAATTAAATTATTAATTTTTAAATTTTCTGATAACTATATTATTTAACAGTAACAAATAAAATTAATTTTGTGTTTTTGGTTTTAACTTTTAAAAATAGTTAAAGCTTAAATTGTTTTGACTTTGTGAACTTTTCATCGTACTTTAAGCAATTGAAGTCGTCGTATGTAGGATTGAACAACTATTTTGTTCTTCTTTTATTCATATATTTTTTATTGCTTTTTTCCTTGTGTTTTATTTCAAAGACTATTTTGTGGCAATCATACGGCTCCATTGAATAAATAGATACGAAATAAAAGAAAATGAAATACTGAGGAGGAAGAGGAAAAAATGGTATTTAGAAATGATAAGATGTTCAAAACAATATCCAATCAAGCATAATAAATAGTTGTTTTAATAAAATTGCATAAAATAAAAACAAGAATAAAAACATCATAGCAGTAGTCATTATCAACAATATAGTCGATATCAGTGTCATCTAAATAGGAATAAGGAAGCATCAACGGCAACAATAGCAAGGGAAGTGGCATTAGTGGTTAGTTAGTACGAATAGTAACAACGGAAGCATCTTTACCCACTAAATCCTCTTTTACAGCATTAGTTAGGGGGATACAATAGTCACTCTATAAAGCAGAATACACACCCCCTATATTGAGCGAGATTTTGATTGACTGAGTGGATGCTGATAATACAAATACAAGAACAAAAAAAACAATAAAAACATCGTAAAATATTTCTGGGTAGAAGAAAACACCAACTTGGTGCGAAAATGTTTATTGTGTCTGCTTATAAATAAATTGCAAAAATACGAAAACTAACAAAATAAAGTGACAGACAAAAAAAGCCAAGCAACAGTACAATCTTTGTTAATGCTAAATGACATTTCCTCTACACCATCTAATTTAAGATGGTTAAAAATTTTAAATTGTTTGCTAAATTTTAGATTCTTTAAAGATATTTTTACTTTTTGCTTAAATTACTAACTATCGCTAAGATTGTTATTTATAAGAAACTTGAAACTTAACAGCCTTTTCCGGTTTTTTTTTTTTTGCTTTTTTATTGAAATCGGGTTATAGAATAAACTTCGATTTGCGGTTGTTTTACCCAGTATTTTAATTTCTGTTAACTTCCGGTTCTGAAAATTATGTTTCTTTTTGTTGTAATTTTTGATAAAATTTTAAGTTTTGTTAAAAATAAGGATTTTTGCCTTAAACTCAGTTCTGGTTAAAATTTCCAATTATTATAATAAATAATTTCATACCCAAAAATATTAAACCTAAAGCAGACGCAAAATTAGATTGTCAGAATGGCTTGCTGCTGAGGACAGATATAAATATAAAATTTGATAAATAATAATTTCTAATTTTGTTATACCATGTATATTTGCTGCATTAAAAAATATTTTTTAAACGATTATATTATTGGCAAATTTAAAACTAACAGTCATCAGCAATATAATGCGAATGCTAAAAGACAGAAATAAGACAGCTTTTGGTATATTTCAAGCAATATTCTGATCAAGTAAAGTTCGCAATAAATTAATTATATCAATACCTTATTATATATTTTTTTATTTTTATATTTAAAACGAGCAATTTTCCATCAAATATTTTATAAAATAATGAAAAAATGAAGGTGCCTTATTTTGCACAGTGGTTACAAAACGTCTTTTTTGAAAATAACTCTATAGCTCATGAAACATAGGGGCCAAGTAGAAATATTTCTAAGTACAGCTACGGAAGATCGGCCTCCCTAGGACAAGGGAGGGCTTCTGGATATGCCCCAAAGTTGGGTGCCTCGGGCATAAAGTCATAAAAAGTTCATTTTTTTCTCAAATTTTAAGAGTTTTTAACTTAAGTGGACCTTGAAAATATCTACAAAACAGTCTACATGTCTACAATATCTCTTTCGATTTGGGAGAATTTAGGCTAGAAAAAGCTTTTTTTTAATTTTTAGCCCACCTTAACTTAGTATTTTTGACGTGGTGTACTTATTTTTGTTCTGATTATCATTCTAAGATATTGGCTGTTTTCTGATGAACTGGAACAGTAGTAAATTTGGTTCTTATAGCATGTTGTGTTAAAAAAATACAAACTGCTGATTTATATAATTAAAACTTACCTCGGTACTAATAAATTTTTTGGAATTATTTTAAAGACAACCTATAGAAAATGCGATTCACCTCCAACCTTATCCAAACATAGCTAATTTTGAAACAAAATTTATGAATTACATCAAAATTCCTAGAAGTGGCAAACCACCGATGTGATTGACAATCACACAGTTAACAAAATCTTGGTGACCAATTGTCTTAAAAAAAACATTTTTAGAACATTTTTTCCCGCTTAAGGAATTTAGGTGTTAAAATAAGAGAAAAAGATAATTTTAATTTACTATATCATTAAGGCTGTCTTATATATATTTCTTCACAATTTTGCAAGAATATCTCTATCCATTAAGATTTCGTGCAAATTCAGATTCTATATTTTAATTTTCAAAAAATCACTTTAACGTGAAAGTTACAGTTTCATACGTAAATGACATCTAAAAAAGATGACGCCTAAAAAAATGTTAATAAATTATTAATCTTGAAGTCATAAGCTTTCCGATAAAACATCTCCTTGTATAAAGAGCCTCTACTTAAGTTATAGAAGCCCTGCAAACCCCGTAAAACTGTAAAACGGATCATTGCGTGAATTGCAAGAGCTACCGAAATATTAAAAAAAATGTTTTCAAACCACCGTGTATTGCAAGAAATTTTGATTTTGATTTGTGATTTTGTATTAACGTTTTAGTTGTCAGCTTTCAACAAACAGTGGTTGCTTCGGTGCGAATTTAAATTTAAAAAATGGAATATGAAATTAAAATTCGAATAAAATACACAAGATAACAATAGCACACAGGTAGATATTTTTATAGAACTTATAAAGCAGCACCAATAATTAGAAAGTACTGTTGGATATTTAATACGTGCCGGAATGGAGCATTTTGAAAGGTGTTGATCTAAATCAACGGTCAATATGATATAAAACTGAAAATGGACCAGCTTTAGATTGTATTTTTAAATATACCATCATTGTATTCTGACAGTTTTTCATTCATATCCAAAGGATTCGATAAGTCTTGCAAATATCTTTTCTTAACGCGCTCATCTCTTAACTGTTTTCGTTTTGAATCTACTACTGACCGCAATAAAGTTCCAGGCATCTCAATTTGTTTTTAATATAAAAATATTTAAAAATATAATTATATTTATTTATTTTCGCTTGATATTTTGACCACAACATTAATTAATTTTCAATACATAAAAAATGTTGGGAAATCTAAAAATACGTTACCTACTCTCTTTTATTTTCCAAAAGATAAAATCACTAAGACTTTTGCGGTTTTCAGAACACCATCAAATAACTAGTGATTTGACATCATGTAAGAATTCCTATAGTGGCTGAAGCATATACATCAAAATGCACTCCTATAAATATATTTTAATTTCTTATTTTATATTTTATACTAAACAGTTTTATAGAGTATGTGTAACAAAAGCTATGTTTCTATACCGGATCAGTAAATAAGACCACATATCTTCAACCACCCTTCAAGTTCTTATTCTAAATTATGCACGTTTATAGCTGATCCGTATAAACTTAAACAGTCTGACTATAGTCACTCAAAATATAATGAAATATAAATCAATTATGGGAATTTTATGTACTTACACTTGTTATTTCATATGTATAACTACACATTGTGTAAAATTTTCAATAATTTGGGGTTTTTGTTCTGTCATTAGGATCTCGGTAGGAGTTCGTTATGGGTTAATAGGCATGTTAAAACTATGTGCATTGCTCAAAGCACCCTTTATAGGGCTAATATATAATTATCGGGTTTTTCAACAAAAAGTTTGTTTTTCAATTGCGGCAATACCAACAACATGATAATTTAAACATTTAGTTTTTTGGCGCAATCATAGTAGATGCATGCAATGAATTCAATTTCACACGGAAGTCGCATTTATGAAAATGGTAGTTTTGCTAAAGTTACATTTCGTAAAATTCGTGATATTTTCGGACAACATAACCGTCCTTCTAAAACCGCTATTAAGAATTCGGTCGTTAAATTTTAGTCGACAGGCTCGATATCAAATGTGCGAACACCAACGCGTGTTTTGACTGGGTCATTCAACTGAAAACATCGCAGGAGTGAGCTACAGTGTTGAAGTAGATCCAAATGTGTCAATTCCTCGACGTTCTCAACAATTGGCATTATCCAAAACCAACACAATACGAATTTTGCGTAAAGATTTGACTTTGAAGCCTTACAAATTTCAACTGGTGCAGGATTTGAACCTGACCGACCATGCACATCGCCATAGATTCGCTCAATTTATTCAGTAACAACAGGCTGTTTTTTCTAAAAAAAATATTTTTCCAGACGAGGCCTATTATCAAAGTTGCCGCATTTGCGCTTGCGAACATACTAAAGCGATTATTCAGAAGCCTTTGCATGCTCAATGTATTACTGTATGGTGCGCTATGTCGTCTGGACGCGTGATTGAGCCGTTTTTTTTTTTCAAGATAAGGCTGGAAATGCAGTAACGGCCAATGGGTTACGCAATCGCGAAATGCTAACAATTCAATTCTGCCCTCTTATTGACAACATGGATATCACTGACATGTGGTTTTAACCGGAAGGTGCCACATCTTATAAACCCAATGATCAATTTATTGCAAACTAAATTTTCCGATCCCATAATATCGCTATAATGAGCAGTTAAGTGCCCAGCCAGATCATGCGATTTAACAACACTGGAATACTTTTTTATTTATTTTGTTTAAGAAAACAAAGTTTTTATTAAAAAATACTTTATTACAAAATTCTTTTTTTCAAAATCAAAGTACATATGGCTGTCACAAATATACAAAAATCAGGATTAACAAACTTTCCGTTTCGAAACTCAGGTAAAAATAGAGACAGTTGTAATTATGTCTGTGCCGATGTTGCCAAGCTAATTTAGAGGTTCAAAGCAGTTGATTTATTAATGGAAAATTAATTTTCCTAAAAACCTCTAATGCCAGAATATTTGCCGTTAATTTACTTAACACTAATAATATTAACACACATATTAAAAAAACAAATTTCAGTCCCAAGTATTATTAAAATCGTATATATCCGGAAATGGGTTTTTATAAATAAAACAAAGCTGAAAATAAAGAGTATACCCATAGAGAATTTTAAGTATATTTATTTACTGTTTAAAGCATTTCAATCGATATAGACACCTAAAATTTATGAACTTTTGGTGAGGCTAGAGTATCAAACAAAATATTCACATTTTGTAAATTGTAGATTAAATTAAAACTCATTTATGATATTAAATTTTTTAGTATTTATTTTTGATCAAATTCGAGTAGTCGAGTAAAGATTAAAAAAGAACTACAAGCGCATAAAGAAAAAAAAATAAACATTGAAAAATGCTGCTGGAAGCAGTCGTTATTAGATCTGGGCTAATGGACTTTTTAGACTTTACCTGGATTCCTATGAAAACGTTTTGCTAGAAAGTAGAGGTTACAAAATGCCCAACGAACGCTACTTCTGATTCTCGTCGTACAAAGCTCTTATAGGGTGACAAACGAATATTCTAGAACTACTAATGGAATGAGAAACTCATGATTCTGCTTGCTTTTGTAGTGATGAGTATAACAAACATCAACGTTCATAACAAAAATGTCCACATACAAAATCTGCTTTAATATTTATAGATTTTTTCCCTTATACATACTTATATATTCTATTTTTTGTTGTTGTCATTTTTATATACACTAAAATTTTTATTTGTACTTCTAAACTGGTCACAGTATTTGATATTCTTGCGATTTTTTCACAATATTTTTATATTTATTTCCTTTATCCTGACTTTAAAATATGACAGTTTAATATTATACAATCTAGTAGAATATTTTTAAGAAGAAAGGTATATTCATTCATACATTCATACGTTCAAAAATACATAAACATAACCATGTCAAAATCAGAAGTAATAAATTTATTTACTCACTGTGGTATGATGCGAATATCCATCCATAGACACAAACCGTAACTGAATGTAGTGTCAGATAAAAGGCTGGTTTAATTAACTCAAGCAAACTTTGAACACCTGTCAACCTTCAGTGTGCATTTGTATTTTATTTCTGGAATTTTTATTAATCCAAATTTTAGAATCGTTAGAATGCGACAGAAGTCTTGGGTCTCTTAAATTTTAGTTTATAAAAAAAATTTTTACTGTGCAAGTTTCGACGTAGGATTACAAACAGGAATGTTATGGGTGGACTTAAGGCTTAGAAAATCATAAGCAATTACGAAATACTTTGTGATAAAAGAGAAGGGCAACAGTGATTAGTCGGCAGTCTGAAAAACTACTATCAATTATAAAGCATGTTGATAGCACAAGGCACAATGAACAAGAGGTGTTTGTATATTGAACATAAGCACTAGAAATCATTTAGAAATAAAGGAAACAGAAAAAGACCCTTAATATTGGAAACATGATCTGCTTGCTTCTGGTTTTCAATTGGAAGGTATTGATATTTTTTAAATGGATTTTTTCCAATTATTTTTGCAATTCTATTCCCTCTTTTGAAACTGCGAACAAACGGACTGGTCCATAAAATTTTACATTTTTTTCAACTTTTTTCCCGCCTAAATTTATGCGATTTTATTTATTACCTTTTATTCGCATAAATTAGTATATATGTCAATATCCGACTATGCTAATTCTCATTAGAAAATGGCAAGAATAGCTAAAACAACATAATGATTTTACAAAAACAGGAGAGTAGAAATTTTGTTATGTTGTTATTGAAATTAAATGTCATTTTGTTTTTATTCTCCAATTAACTTTCAACAAACTGAACTGTGAACTACGTAAACATGTCTATTGTGTAACTACCCAGCTGCAAAAGTATACATTACATAAGCGATTACATAAGCTATACTATATACAGTCGTGATTCGTTCGCTTATTTCGCCACTTACATTTAACATAGAAGTGTCATAGGCTGTTTAATCGGTGCGCTCTCGCTTACAAAGTAAGCGACGACGTCATCAAGTGCCGCTACAATTCAGTTTACATCGTAAGTGGAGTAGTAAGCAACGTTGTTTACAAATTTACTTGCTCATGTAAGGTAGGGTTAACGTGTGGTGCCACTATTGCAATGATTTTGTAATTAAAAGAATACGGGCATGTTCTCAAAAACGCAAAACGCTTAAAATTGGTGTTCTGAAAAACGCAAATAATATCTTGCGTTTTGAAGACACAAAATAGATGTTCTGACAAACGCTAAACGCTTAATATTTGCGATTTCAACTCGCAAGCATTTACTGAAGTGAACTGATTGAGTTTGCTTATACAAAACATTCAAAACAAAATAAAATGGTTCACAATTAAATTTTAATATGTTTTGTTTTTATTTCAACAAAAATTTAAAACAATTTTACACTATAAATTAAAAATACCAATTTTAAAATTGCTCTTTTTTTATTAAGTTCCTGTGTCAATTGTTTACTTTAAAATGGCGATTTGAATAACCAGCTGATCAAAAGATCAAAAAGAAAAAGAAAAACAAATCGCCAGCAAAACGTACGATTTACAGAACATCTAAAATTGAAATTGGCGTTTTTAAGTCGCCTGGCGATTTGAAAACCTTGCGATTGTGAGAACATGCCTGATAATACATGGTTTGCTTTGAAGTCTATATGCATATATATAAAATTTATGTGACGTAATAACATTTGTTATTTATTTTACTGTTAATACATTTTATCATTAGGGTTTATTTCATTTCTTAAAGTGCAATAATACTTACCACAAAATTGCCCACATAACAAATCGAAATGCAGCGCAAACTTTTACACGAACATCCAAGAAAAGGAAATATTATTTTTTGTGTACATATTTTATACATTTTGAACAACATATTTTTAAAATTCAGTTTTAAATATGTCTACAAATAAGGTCCACCCACACTACTACAAAACGCATACGCAGAAACAAATAAAACGGCACTTTTCATTTTCGTATCAAATAACAATAACAACAGCAGTCAATGATTTTTCCCTTACATTACAATTTGTGTAGTTGTTGTCATAGGCAACTTCGATTACAGCTGCATTACATAGTAAGTACTTAGATGCTTCGCTTACGAAGTCGTATGTGCGTCATCGGTTATTGTCTAAGTACTTCGTTTCATTTCCAGCTGGATAGTTTTGGCCACCCACAAAATTTTGAAAATAAATTTAGTTTTAATAATTTCGTTACGTTCCCTTAAAAGTTTAAGTAATTTTAAATTTGAATAAGAAATTTAGGTATGAATTATTCATATGGACTGCTTATAGAAAAGTGCATTTATTATTATAAAAATTACACAATTTTGTATCCACATGAATAGAAATTCGTTGATAATTTGATACAGAAATCACTGTTACATTCTAGGATGCTATTGGATATTCTTAGGAAACGGATATAAAAAGAAATATCCATTATTTTATTTCTTTTGGTTCAAAAGTGATTGTATGACGCAAATACATTTTGTGTACAGACGTGTTGTTCATGCTGTCGTATATAGACGATTCATCCTTACTTTCCCTACCAAAATTCGCAATCTCAACAGAAACTCTAGCCGTGTATTGTGTTTCAACTTAATATAGATATTAAATTGTTGTATCCTAAACATTCATAAATAAATATCAAATTGTTATCATCTTTAAAATTGGGTTTAACACTAGCATTAACAGCTTTTTGAAATACACTATAAGTCTTAATTACGGTCATAAGAATATGTCGCAAAGCAAAAATCTAAGGCCTTTACTTTTTTGTAAATAAAATATTGCAAATTGGATATGTGGCGCTAGACTGTGCGATTCAACACCCATAAATATGTTACATAATTTTTTTTTTAACTCTCAATAATTATTCATTGTATCTTCAAGAAAATGAACTAACAATAAGTTTTAAATTCTTAAATTCTTAATTTATAATTATTCGGAATCTTTTTAAATATAAGCGCAATATTATTTTGTGCTTGATTCCTTTAAATAAATATTTAATGATATTCTCATAAAATATTTATTACAAAAATTTTTATTAAAAATAAACATTTTATGATATTCTCATAAAACATTTATCCAAATAAAAATAAATTTGAAATGTATTGTGATGGGGGAGAGCATATCCATATTGCAATTTCACTATTGCTCACATAGCTCATCAGTGAATTTTACCCCAATATTGTATTGAAAAAACCTAAGAGTCTTACATCCAAAGCCAAACTGATTTTATGAGAATTTTTTCATAAAATCAACATAGCATAGACAGCAAGACTCAAAGACACTTCCATACAAACACTACAAAACATTTCAAAAACAACAAAAAACGTTTTTGAAATACACTATAAGTCTTAATTACGGTCATAAGAAAATGTCGCAAAGCAAAAATCTAAGGCCTTTACTTTTTTGTAAATAAAATATTGTTTGCAATTTGATTTGCAAAAGTACAACAGAAAACAATATCCAGACGAATCAAAGATTAATTTAAAATTCACCAGGACTATCAACGAAACTATTGTCGTAGTTAATTTTTTAAGCTACTAAATAACAGCTTTTTATCTTAAAAGAAGGGAATTTAATATATGTTATTAACTTATTTACGCAAGTATATTTTTAAGTCTACTCTTTAAATTTCGTGTAGTAATTTTTTCGAACGAAAGAAAACTTCACATAAGAGGGTTATTTGAAAGATTTACATTTCTTCAAAAAACACGGGAAACACACATTTATACATATATTTACACACATGCATATATTACAGTGGAGCTAATTTAAAAGATAACTTAAGTATACTTGTACCTGTAAACATACTTATATGGGACAAACGCTCGTACAAACGAAAAAGAGAAGACTCTAACTTTGCATTACACCTTGGCACTCACGGGTGCGTACCAAGGTGATAAGATAAAAGTGCGGCATTACTACACCATAGCAAAAAAGGACGAAGACTAGGCATTATTAAAAACATGGAAATCTGCAAAGCAACAATTTAAAAAAAAAACTTTTAAACGAACAGGAAAACACGACCTTAGACCCAATTTTCACACTACTAAAACTATTGATACACTCGAACAAGCGGAAAACACTCTCAGATAGACACTTGTACCTAAATAATAATAATAATAAAAGAAAGTATCGAAAATAAGCCCCGCATTCTACTTACATGAGTTAATACGACCTTAACAACAGAACGACTTAAAGTCAAACAATGGTTCACCAGTACAGATAAAAACACGACTTGAGAATGATGTCTTCACATCGAAAGCGCCCGCCGTTCATACCAAACAAACAGCCAGAAAAGACCGAACAGAGTAACAACAGTATTTAATTTAATTTTAATTTCAATGCAATATTAGTTTATTTTGAATAAAAATCAAATAAAACAACTTTTAGATTCTAAAATTTTACCCAGGTTGTGAAAGGTTTAAAAACGAAAATGAATGCCTTTTGTGGTCAGATCGATTCCCTGAATCGATCACAAAGAAGAAGACAAATAGAATTTAAGGCCGCAGCCGAAATACGCAATATTTTTTTTTAATTTTATACTTTAAAAAGAATTAAAACAAAAATATATTCGCAGTTCTCTAGGTTTGGAAACGAAAGAATATTATGAAAGTTGTCGCAAATTTAGTGGTTTTAGAAATTTTTGTGTTTTTAACTTTTAATGAAACAAGAAATTTTCTATGCCAAAGAAAAATGTGGCGATCCACAAAACAATTACATTCTACATTTTTTGTTTGCTTTCGCTACCAGTTACTCACTTTTAGCAAATTAATTTTTAAGAAAAGTAGTACAAACTCGAACCTGATCTTAATTCGACGAATAATTGTAGTTCTTATGTTGTATTATGTTCCCTACATTAGGGTTTTTTAAGAACAAATATTCTATGCACGAAATCGGTTTTTAGATTTTTGAGGGAGTAACTCAATTGAAATACAAAATTTGAACTATAATATGGCTAATTTACTGAACGCAAGTTGCTTTACAGTATTACCTTGCACCTTGACAATGTACTCTGTTCCCAAATTCCTCGTCAAGCGAAATATGTAAACAAAATGTATTCATACGGTACTAAATCAGTACCAATATTTTGTTTGTTTATTAAAGTTATTTTTTACCAAATTTTAACAAAGTCTGTGAATTGTTTTAATTTGAAGCGAAGAATTATGGTGCTCTTAATAACGTTTATAATCAAAAAGAAATTATTACACTATTACAGCTTCTAGGGAATCACAATTCTTTATTCGACTAGAACTGCATTTCTTATTAATATTTTTTATTCTCGATTAGTTAATAGTAAATTTAATCTTAGTAATATAATTTTTATTTAATACTTATTTGATTCCTTATTAAGACTACCTTGTTCTGGTCTCTTTTCAAGAAATTTAAGAACTAGCAGTTTCATGCCTCCTTATTGCTTAATAATGTTTTAACAACAGGGACACATAAGCCGCGTGTATTGGTAAGTGGTAAAGCCAATTTTTACCTTGATGTACTTCAAGATTTTCGAAATTGAAGGTTCCACGAACTCACTTGTGTTAGTTGAAAACGAATTAGCCGATTTATAGCTAATCGTATTATTGAATCATATTTGTACATAAATAAAGTTCTTGTCGTAGTCAGTCTAACTGGTGATTTGTATCACTTTATGATTACAAATATCGTTAAATGTAACTCGTACGACGTAGATGTGCATGACGTGTGGTTTGTTAATGAAAGAATTAAATAAGTACATGAAAAATTTTCTAGTCGCTGATTCTATCGTTTTGCAAATTGGATATGTGGCGCTAGACTGTGCGATTCAGCACCCATAAATACTTATGTTACATAATTTTTTTTTTTTAACTCTCAATAATTATTTATTGTAAGTTCAAGAAAATGAACTAACAATAAGTTTTAAATTCTTAAATTCTAAAAAAAGGTAAATTAGTCCCGACCATGTCAACTCAACCTTTTGGGTAAAAAACAATTGACATAAAAAAAAACACAACAAATATTTCTAAAATGTGTCATCTGTAGCATTGAGGATTAGAGCTGCGGCTTTATTCACTATAATCCAAGATATTGTGAGCAAGGGAATTAGGATGGTCTTCAAGCTGCATTAAGTATTTGCCTGCGTATTTGATGATTTCTGTAGTCACCAGCGGTATGTCTAAATCACAATGTATGTTTGAATTTCTGATGTACCATGGAGCGGAAGTTATTAGCCGTAAAATTTTATTTTGTCTACGTTGGATTCTATCCACATTTAAAGCCGAGGCAGTGCCCCAAAGTTGGATTCCGTAAGACCATATTGGTTTTAAAATGGTCTTGTAAATTAGAAGTTTACAATCTAGGCTAAGTTTCGAGTTCCTGCCAATGAGCCAATGTAATTGTGTTAGCTTAAGTTTCATTTCTGTTAGCTTTTAGTCAATATGCTATGCGACGGTCAACATGTATACCAAGATATTTCACATAAGTATGGTGAGGAAAAATGTGATTATTGATTCGAACGGGTGAACAATTATCTCTTCGCAGGGTGAAGGTCACATGAATGCAATTTTGAACGTTCACTCTAATTCTCCATAATTTTAACCACAACTCTAACTGAGTTATATGTTGCTGAAGATTTATGGATGCTTGATGGGAGTTTTCGCGCGAACTTAGACACGCTGTATCATCAGCAAACGTAGAAGTGTTGACAGGTCCACTTACAGGCATATCGCTGGTATATATCAAATATAAAACTGGTCCAAGAATCCTACCTTGTGGTACACCTGAGGAAATTGGTTTGGATAAACTAAAGAAGTCCCCTTCAACAACAGAAAATTTTCGTCAAATTATGTAGGTTGCTTATATTACAAGGCAAGTGAGTGGTCAGTTTCAGAAATAGACCTTCATGCCAAACTTTGTCAAACGCCTGAGAAGCATCAACAAAAATAGCTGAACAATACTTCTTCTCTTCAAAAGTCCTTCTTATCACCTGAACCAATATATGGGTTTGTTCAATTGTGCTATGTCTACTTCTAAAAACAAATTTATGGTTTGGGATACACCCACTATCCCTTAGCATTGAAGGCAATTTATTCATAAGCAACTTTTCGAAAACCTTTGAAATAGTTGGTAATAGACTTATGGGCCTATATGACTCGGTTTTGGTTAGGTCTTTACCCGGTTTTGGTATCATTTTAACTTTGGAATTATTCCAGTGTTCAGGATGGTATTCACGCCGTAAAATGACATTAAAAATGAATAGCATAATTCTGATTGCAATAGTCGGGAGCTCTTTAAACATTTTGTTACTTATACCGTGCATACCAGGAGCTTTTTTCGGGTTTATTTTAAAAATTAACTTTTGTACCTCACGCAACCTAAACTTTAAGGATCGAGGGGGTATTGCAACTACGCTCGGCAAATTAACATCATCAGTACATATGTGTGGGGTGAATACATCTTTCAAGTAATTCGCAAACAAGTCGCCTTTTTCTTGCCCAATCTTCACTGATATTACGTAGAGGTGGCTTGTACTCAACGGGCCTTTTAAGGTTTTTTGTAGCACGCCATAAAGAACAATTGGAGTTTGGTGTGGCATCGAGGCCCTCCAGATATTTCTCATAATACATAATAAAGCAAACAAAACTTTTCTGTCTATTTTAATTCAAAAATTACCAGGAAGAATATATAATTTTATATATTATATATTTATAAATTATATTATATATATTATATTATATATTATATATATATATATATATATATATATATATATATATTATATTATATATATTATATTATAACTAATTGGTTAGAATAACATTTTATAGGTTGTTTTTGATAAATTAAAAGAAAAAAGTACAGAAAATTTAAACAGTTCTAAAATTAAAAAGAAAAAGTGAAAGTGGTAAGTTTTAGCGTATCGACAAAACAATGGAAACTTTTACACTTCTGCACGAAAGATGACTAAAATAAAATGCATTGATGAGAAATTAAAGCAGAATATATATTATTATCCGTTATTTTAAAAATTATTGTTTTAATAGTTTATTTGTTCAAATATTTTAAAAATCAGTTTTGGTTACATAACTTATTAAAAATGACTAGAGTTAAGATCAGCGAAGATTTAAAATTCAAAATAATAAATGATTTCAATAATGGATTAAAATACAAAAATATTTGTGACAAATATTCAATAAATAAATCAGTAGTTTCTAAAACTATCAAGAAATTTCGTGAAACAGGTACTATGACAACACTACATTCCGGAGGAAGACCACGTAAAACTACTCCAAGACAAGATAATTTAATATCAAGAGAGTTTAAAAAGAACCGAAAATGGCATTAAGAGAAATTAATAATATTCTGGGATTGGATATTAGCTCACGAACAATTAGCCGTAGAGAAGATGAAGCTGGTGTTGATTGTTATCGTCCTGCAAAGAAACCTCTAATATCTAAAAAAAGCCCGCACTACTCATTTGAAATTTTCCAAAGAGCGGTAGAATACTATCCTATTTTCCGACGAATCCAAGTATAATTTAAGGGGGAATGATGGCAGATCTTTTGCAAGACGGCCAAAAGGACAAAAAGACTACAAAACTGTAAAGTTTGGTGGTGGCATTGTTATGGTGTGGGGTTATTTCTCAGGGAAGGGAATGGGTCCACTTCATGTTATAAAGGATACAATGACAGGTGTAGGCTATAAATCGATTTTAAGCGACATAATCTTACCAGATGCAAAGGAGAACATGCCACTAACTTGGAGGCTTCAGCATGACAATGGTCCAAAACACACCACTAGGGTTGTAACTGACTGGTTACGCTTCAATGAGGTACGTGTTTTGAAGTACCCAGATTCAATTCCATTGAACATCTATGGGAAATTGTAGATCACAAAATAAGGGCCCATAATTACACACGAAAGACGACTTATGCAGTGCAGTGCTTTATGATTGGCATAAACTAATAGAATCAATGCATCATCTTTGTGATGCAGCCATAAAAAATATTGATCATTTATGAAGACCTACCAAAATATATTGAAGTAAAATTTATGTTTCCTTTGTTTTGTCCACTTTCCAAAATTAACTACTTTTAATTTTTTTTCTATAATACTCGAACTATGATACACTTTTGTTATTTATTTTTTAATATTTCCCTAATAGAATAAAGAAAATTTAAGTTTTTTCAAGAATTGTTTTTGTTTTTTTTTTGTCTTTAGAAATGAATAAATGAACTTTGAGAAAAGTTTCCATTGAATTGTCCACTGTATATATATAGCTTAAGCTTTTGTCTTAAATATATATGAATACGTGTATTATGTACACAACATAAGATAATATATCCCTAACATTAAAGTACATGGCTTTTGTTGTTGTTGTTAATGCTGTTTGTACTACATCATCATGCCTGACGAAGCAAAGTAAAATAAAAGATGAATACAAAAAGTTATCTAAAATGAAACAATTTTTTCATAATACCAGTTTAGTATACACACCTCACACTATTCCATTCGTTACTGTAATGGTTTTCATTTACGTTTGCAAAGATACTGGTTATATGGATCTGCTATTTATGTATATCTCTACTACATACTTTATATTGTTTGTAATCGTTTGATTTTTTATTGTTTTCGTTTAAAATTATAGAGTATAATCAGTCGCCTATAGGGACTAGAATTTTAATATTTAATTTACAAAAAATGTCGAACACTTTATATAAAGACAAGCCGTCACTTAGACAATGATATCTATTACTTTTCAGGTACACCATGATGGATAAAAAACATAAATTTGTGCCTGCTTAGCATAATAAGGAAAAATTTCCTATTCGGCGCATCAAAATATAGTGACGCTATTATTATAAATTCAATTGATAAAAAAAAATGTTCAAAAATTACGTCAAATGTTTCGATACTTTGTTAGTGCTTCAAGCTTGCAAAGTAAACTTTTGTATCACTCTTTTTTTCGCAAAACGGCGATTTTTCGAAACTCCTTGAAAAGTAAGCTGAACCAATTCTTCCTACAAAATTTAGAATTTGTTGCATATGCAGTATTTTATATAACCAGAATACAGCCCCGGGGGCACATTGATATGTTTTGATGGAATCTTTGCATCATTACATGTGTCACCAGGGGAAAAACGAAAGCCCAGTCCTCTGAAGGCCAGCAGGGAGTCAACTGGAAGCACCACATTTATTCCAATGGAATCAGTAAGCCCCAAAGTTTAGCTTTTTGGTTTTTTAGTCTTTTAGCTGTTCTCTGTCAGATTATTGGGGTTGACCCTTCGGGAGTATAGTGGTGGTTGTGGTTTCGCGGCCCTCATGAATTTGATTAAGGGACCAGGATCATCTCACCTTTACTGAGAACAATGGATGAATAATCCGGATTCATACTTGTCATGTGTTCTGGACTAGGAGTTGGATAGTCTGCAACTCTTCAGCAAGGAGTGGGGGTTGGCGGCCCTGCTTCGACACCTCCGAAATTGCAACTTGAAGTGAGTCTTCGGTTTCCTACACACGCTAGGTACTGACGTAAATCTTGTCACGCACCAAAATACAGTCAAGTATTAGCACCCGGTTGGTAAATTTGGGAAGAAAACATTACAGTACCTAAATAAAATATACAGTTTTGGGTTGTGTCATTCCGTTCTTATGAACATCGTCCAGTATCTAAGTTTGAAGAAATTCTTTTCTCTATCGTTCATGGTTTCTTTATAAAATATGATCACACTTTTAATAGTAGCAAGCAAACAATTTTGCTAGTCTAAAAAATGTGTGATTTATTATTGTTATATTTAGTTAAGTGCATATTTCGCTTACACACGTGTACTTTACGTATTTGTAAAGATCTCTAGGTTGTTTATTTTTTAAAGTACATTATTGTAAATTTCAGTCCTTCAAGCAGAAATATGAAAATAGGAATTTCAATGATTATAGAATCGTATCACAGTTTTGTACAACAGGGTTGTTAGAGGCACATGCACCCACACACACACACTATAATTACGAATGTGAGTGCGTATTCCATGATATTTTTCTTTTACAGGTATTTTAATATCTAAATAATTATTACTGGCATTATACCATTAACTGGAGCATACTTTCTGTCTACTTGAACCTTTCACAAACATGTGTAAGTGTTTGCTACTGTTACACACATACATTCAACGCGTTGGTGGTTGTACTATAATTAATGTCTTGTGGATTTAATTTCTGAATTTCTTCTATGTAGTTATAGTTTTATTTTGTTCATGTAAGTATTTTTATTATCCAAGTATCCACCCTTTAAGCGTATGATAATGCCACAGCTCGTATTATAATACTCTAGTTATATAAGAACTATAAGCAATTTCTTTTCTATTTTGCTCAAAATACCATAAAAACTTCAATTAATAAATACAGTTATTTGTACTTTGTAAAAATACCGTTTCATGCAATAAAATTGATTTTGGTACAAAGAATTTACTTTCCGAAATTAATGTGGCTTTTATTATTTCATTTAACTATGTCGAAAGATCAAACTATTTCAATAAATATTATCGATTATAGAAATACACATACGGTATACAAATCTACGAGGTGTGTTCAACATGTTTTTTTTTTGCATTCACTGCTTTTGGTTTTGTGTGTTTCTTAGAAGATTACAATCTTCGTAGCACTTTGGCAATAATATTTAAATGCGATTTAAATTAAATCATTTACTTTCAGCTCAGCACAGAGCAATATTTAACATAAAAAACTGGCCAATATTATTAAAGACCTGTTTATAGAAGTCATGTTATTTTGAGACGAGTGAGTGCTAGCCAGGCGAATATGTAAGAAAAAGATCGATTGGCCATCATGAATAAGAATTTTGTGCATTGTTGCACTAATGGCCTTAAATTCTCCAATATAAGTATTTATATTAATGTAGAGGTCATTAGAGATTTCTTCCACTATTATATGCAATTATTTGACTGTTTTTCATTTTTATCTGTGATTTGCGGCACAGTTCGTTGATTAGAAAAAATCTTGTTTCGTTTTCTTCATTAGTGTTACCATATCCAGGTTTTAGAACATCACTCATAATTCCATCTTCCATTGAATTTTATATGAAATTTTGAAAACCCTTAGCGGTTTAAATTTTTCTATTCTTTCGAAATCTTTGATGATAATCTGAATTGGACGTCAACGGCAACTGATACAGTATGTAGAATACTTGAAATTAACTCACTTAATTAACACATAAATATTCAAAACACAATTACAGCTGAAACATAGTGAATGACTGGATATTTAGGGGATTGCATTACATAACGCCTGAAATTCATTGCGATAGGTATATAATTTTAATCATTCCAAGAGACGATGTGAAACCTCTTAAGAACTGCTCTGGGAGAATTTAAATATTTATAGATGGCTAAAAAGGTGTTTTAGATCGAAGATCAGTAAAATACTACAGTTCTTAACGAGCAACCCACAGTATAACTGTGCTAAGTACCTGGTTATTACAATATAGTTGGGAATGAAGTTGTAGATATACATGTTGAGTTGGGATTTTTACAATGATATTAATTCTGTATATAAGACGATGGTGGACTGATTTAGACGCAAAGCTTAAACACTGTACTAATTCCTCATGATAAATATGGCCCAAATTTTTGCTAGAGAAGAAAGGAAACCAGGATGTTATGTATGAATACTTTTAAAAAAGGAATCGGTTTTGTGATAATGTATTAAGTTTTCTATAGTCCAACTGCTATAGAACATCATCAGTGGAGGTGCATAATACACATAATGTTACCGTATTCTAAGAAAGATTGCATCTTCAATTCTGCTTATGTTTTAGTTATGGCCTCGGTTCGGATAACAATTTTGCTTTACTTCCAATTTTTCAGCAATGTGTAATACAAATACATATTTTTATAAATTTTATTAATGGGCTAATCTCAGGGGTTGTTAGCAATCACTTGCAAATTCTTGATTTTCGGAGAGAATTTATTTTATCTATTATTAATTTCATACCATTAACATTTTCTGCTGCTTTTCAGATTTAACAAATGCGATTTCTCTGTTGCAAATTGCTGACGAATTCTTTCTATTATTCTTCTTTTTCTTTATTAAGCTCTTTTTTTTTAATCATCACTATAAAAACGAACTGTTAAATACCTTTTTCAATAAGCTGAACGCCGAAATTTTTTTAAAAAATTTCAAAAGTTGGTAAAATACGGTTTCATATATACATCCGTCCACTTGATATTTCCAATTGCGCACAATTTTCTAAATAGAAACTGAAATTTTGTGTCAAAGGTTTGTACTCTATTTGAAATAACTATAACTTTTCCATCTTATCTTTCAATGCTGTAATGATTATATGTATGTGCAAAAACCTCACACATATACGTCAGCCAATACGTTACTATCTGAGCATCACATGCATTTTTTTTAAATATATTTATGACAGATAAGACGTGTCTTAATAGAATACAAGTAAGATAAAATTTAATAAAGTCATTTAAAATAGTAGCACAAATTTTTAATTTTTTAACAAACTGTTCTAACATAAATAGTCAAAGAAAAACAAAAATATAAATCAATAATTTTCTTAACTTTACTGACTTAAGCGTTGTTCTTTAACTTAAAAATTTACAGTAGTTTTTAACTATTCTTTTAACTCATTTTAAACTCATTTACCTCATTTTTAACTCATTTGAAGGCCCTCTTCAATCCTCGAAATATAAAATCAGACAAATGATAAGTAAAAGTAGTAAAAGAAATCCGAACACCCCCATTATATTGACAGTTTTTAAAATACCCCTCGTATAGTTGTCCAAATAAGTTTTTTTATTATCTTTATACTTTTATACAAAGATTAACAATAAAACTCGTTAATTTGGCTGTTTTATTAACAAAAATCCGAATTAATAAATTCTAACTTTCAAGGGTGTAGTTAAAGTTTATTACTCTTCACTGTTGTTAGCAGTTTAATTATTTTTTGCACATATTTCTCTTACTCCTACCGAAAATTGTTTATTCCTACACTTCACAGAAATTTCGTGAATATCCACTGATACCATTTAGCTGATTTTTGTCCATTTTTGACCAGAAGTTCGCCTGAAATGAGACCTACAATACATTGAAAACGCAATTGCTTAATTAGGCTCTTGACAATTTCAACAATAACATGTTCTCAGTCATTTTCAATCTCTTGGGGGAAAAAGTAAAATATCAATTTATGTTTACGTTATGAAAACCAATTTTTGTTGCTGATTTTTTACATAAATAAAAGTTTGTCTATTAATGCAGTTTTCCATTATTGCAAAGTTCTTCAACCAAAGTTAGTTTGTTAGAGCAATATCCCCCATTGCTTGTAAAACCCCCGGATTATTCCAAATTAGTGGACAAAAAATTCCAAAAAAAAGGAATTCTACACTGTACCACGCCTTGTCGTTAAGACCAAAGCAATTTTTAATTGCTAAGGCTGAATTTGACTTTTGTTAAATCTGAAATTTGCAGTTCGCCAAAACCAAATGTAACTTGCTGGCCATAAAAGACGCTAAAGATTGCCAACCATGTGGAGTTTTTAGACGTTTTTTAACTGCCCCAAATAGGTATCAATTATAGTATATACATGATTTAACTCTTACTATAAAAAGCAAGAAAATTGAGATTACATTTGTCTAAAGAATGCTATCAAATTCCAACGTCCGAATTCCAAGAAAATATTTAGAATAACGACTATTATCAAATCTGAGCTTATATCAAAGATTCATTGAAAATTGTCTTAAAGCCTTGGATTTTGTGTTTGAATATATCGATGATTGCAATCATTTAGATATTGTTTTTCAGCGATTACAAATATGGCTTAAACATAAACCCTAGGAAGTGTAACTTTAAAATTTAAAAGAGAAATTTTCTCAGTCAAAATATATCAAATTAAGGTATAAAGAGACTGGAGAATAAATTAGTATGTATGCGCAATTGTAAAAGACCCGTTTCGGTGAAGCTTTTGGAAAAATTAATTAGTATGGTAAATATATATGTTCCAAAATTAGCACAATTATCAAAATCTCAGTATTAAATATTTTCTATATATGGTAGAAGACAGACATTTTAATATCGATACAGATCATAAACCATTGATATCTGCTCTATATACTAAAATGGAGAGAAGTTTTCGACACCTTGAAAATATTTCTTAATTCACAAATCATGTTCAACACATCAATGAATATTAATATAATTATATTGTTTAATTAATAATCACAAAGTGATTTAGGAATGAAACAAATTTACTTAATCGAAAACTATTTACGAATTCGTGTTTTAGTATAAATTTGTATTGTATAATGTCTTTAAATAATACGCAATCATATATTCCGAAACAGATTACGAAAACTATGGCCAAAGCTCTCGTTTGCTTGAGGTTTGAAAGTCGATAGTATACAGTATCAAACCCCTTTTTAATTGCAAATATGGATTTCTTAATGTTGCTCATAAGCGCATATTCAGCGGATAATATGCATATGAGTTTGGAGTATTTTTTGAGAGACATACTTTGGCTTAAGATTATTAATTCATACGTTGCGATCACAGCAGCTCCGATTCTGTTTTAATTACAGCGGCTTTAGATATGCCTTTTTACGGCTGCCCTGGCTGCATGTTTTTACTCCAACTTCGGATGGCTGTTTCACAACAACTTCGTCCGACTACGGCTGATTGTTTTCATAGAAGGTTTGATTTTCTAATACCCTTAGTCAAGTTAGCGCTGTAAGATTTACTGTCATGTCACTTTTACGACTCTATCGACTATCACGAGAACCATATCTATCGTGAAACCGATAATATTTAAAACACCGGCATAATAGTAAACTTTATCCGCTGAAGGAGTTGCGTGATAAGTCAGTATCTAGCTGTGTAAGCCATAACCTGACGGTGGATTATACCACTGAAGATGAATTTTAGCGTCACCCTCCTCCAGTCACTCCTGGTCGCAGCCCCGAGAGCTCGGAGCAGGCCGCAGCCCCCACTCCTTGTTGAAGAGTTGGAGGCTATCCCGGTCCAGAATACATGCAAGCTTAATAAAATTTCAGAACACATTCATTGTGTTTATTGTAAATGATCCGACCCACACAACTCAAACGAGTGCCGCGAAACTGCGAAACTGCAACCACCACGATGCTCCCGAAGGGCGAACCTAAATAATCAGTCAGAAAAGGCTAAAAAGCCAAAAAGCTGAACTCTGGGGCTTACTGATTCCCGTGGAAATAAAGTGGTGTTGTCCAGTTGACTCCTGCTAGCTTTTAGCGGACTGGGCTCCCTTTTACCCCCTGTGACACATGTAATTACGGTAAGATTCCGTCAAAGCATATCAATGTACCCTCAGGGGGCCGCTGAAGAATATAAGTCAGTCGAGATTAACCTCAAATTTTTGGATGCCGTCGACAATATTAGTTGCTTTTATTCTCTTATTTTAAAAATAACTATGTATCTTCTTTACAAAATATATTTCTAGACATTTTCTGCCCACTCACTTCACTGAAAATACAGCAGAAACAATTTATGAAGTAAAAGCAGTCATTGTCCTACCCTATTTCTTATTTTTCTAAATGGCCTTCTTTGTCAAACTTTCAATCCCATTTACTCTTTCGAGGATGACAGCACCATTTGTCATTCGTATTCATTTGGTAATAGACCGGACTAATTGGAGGTGAGTTCCAAAAGACGGAACATGAATGATACGCTCAATCAAGATCCAGAGACAATTTCGGAATGGGGTCGTGTGAATAGAGTCGATTTTAATGCCCGTAAGACGCAATGGTGCATGCTTACGCATAAATCTGTGTTCGGAAATAGTGCTGCATCTGTTACTATGGGTGATTCCATAATATCTATTAATAATGTTCTTGGCATAAAAATTCAGTATGATATTCGATAGACTAAACACATTTTTCAAGTTTCTAAAGAAGCTTTCAAGTGCCTCGGTTTTCTAAGACGGTATAAAAGATACTTCACTCCATCCGATCTTCGTACTATACCACATATATCCGTCCAAAAATGGAATACAGCTCTCTTGTATGGGCCGGCGCTCCAAAGTCTATTTTGGAGTTGCTCGACCACGTAAGAGAGAAGGCCCAGAGGTTTATTGGCGATAGTAGGGTCGTATTTGGGATTTTGCACCAGCTCGAGAAGATCTGAAGATCGTTATGGTCCTGAACAAAGTTTCTACCACAGCAATGGCTATATGTACGGTATACTGTTGGAAGTCGTATGAAGGACTTCTTTTTACTAAACCTCTCACCAAACTTCTTAGTTTTTCGGGGATCTTTATTACGATAAGTTGGCCACCATTTCGGCCATTGTGGAAGTACTTCATTACCTCATCGGAAAGTAAATCGGTACCTGTATTTCCGTCCCTGCTTTCTCAAGCGTCATAAGAAGCCTCTTTCGAATGAGGCTAACCTACTGGGCCCTATATCATTTTTCCAATAGACTCTCTGCTCAATCCAATAAGCGAGCTGACCTTCCGGTTCTTTAAATTCAGCGAACATTTGAACCATGTTCGGCACTTTTACTGTCGCTAGAACTCTCGTGAAATTATGCAATAGCTTTTTTCACACTATGAAAGCCCTCTACTACAGTTGCCTATCACTTTTTCCGTCCTACCTATTACTTGCGCCTGCTTCCTAATCAATATCTACTGATATCATTATCTAACACGAATTTTTTTTCTAGTATCTGAAAATATTAAAACAAGTGTCATACTCAACAATATTTTGCGCTTCCTTGGCTGCTTCATTCTTCTAATGTAGGCTCGACTTTCCATTAAACCCTCAAAAGAGACTATAGTATTTTAGACGCAAAATGGCATAACATTTCCGTAAACTTTTATATCGCATTAGAAACACTTTTTACCTTTGTCAGCAAAGTCGGTCTGCCAACACAACTCTTTAAGTCTAGTGTGCAGATAAATGAGTTTTTCATGACGATGTTATTTTTTGTACTTCATAAAACCTTATTAAAGTAACACTCGATGATACTGTTTTTTTCAGCGTACAAGCTCCTTTATTTCGTTCTATTTCGCGCGATGAATGCTACTGCAGGCATCACTTCACTGCCATTTGTTTAATACTTCATTACTGCCGTTCTACTTTAACTCTCTCTAAGGGTGAAAACAGAGGCGTATTACGAGGCAGCTTAGTCTTACTACCTATTTCTCCATGTATTATGATATTTTTGTGCGGTCCCCGATAGATATTTTCTAGAAGCGACTTAAGCTCCTAGACGGTGCATAAGCAATACTTTTAGAAAGAGGTATATTTTGCTAAGTGTATACTTCGCCCTTAATATTTAGACCCTGAATGCTATTCATAAATGCCTTAATCTTGATAATATTGCGTAAAAAGGGGTCAGAAAACTAAAAACGAAAAATTAAACTATCAAGCTTAATATGTATAGAAATTATTTTTTTATTTATTTGCCGGTATTTAAAATTTTTTTTTTAACTCAGTACTGGGCCAAACTGAGAAATTTTTTGTACTTTCGTTTTAGAAAATATATGTTATTCACAACACTATACAGAAATTTATATTCATCTACATATTTTCGTTAAATTTTATATACCTTTTTGCAACAATATTAATCCGTGAATAAAATATTCGTTATTCAGCTTTTCGCCCAGTGCAAGCTTTTTTGTTCTCAGCAGTAGAACAACAGCACTGATCTAAACAAAACACGAAGTAGCACTAATCTAAAATTTCTTCTATACCTTCACTTATTATTCTGGTATATCTGGAATGATCTTTTCATCGAAATTATAATTTAACACTTTTGCCAAACAATTTGCATTTTCCCTTTTTTGAAAACAAATTTTGGACTAAGGGTAAAAGCATGTGCAGGAGTTACGATTATGTTATTCTAATGTTTAAGGTTTTTTTAAAGGGTTTACGGTGAAACTATTGTACTCAAAATTATTTCTACTATTACCACTTTAAATAAGTTTTCAAAACATAATATCTGCAGTGTAGCATTAACAACAATCCTGAAATAATTAAAAATTACTTTTTGAATACAAGTGATACATAATATTTTAGATCAAATCAGGTTTTATGTGAAATAAGCTTAAGACCCCGTAACTCTTAAGTGTTTGGTTGAAATTTATGAAATTGTTAAAATAAATAAACAATTACAGAAGTTTTTTAAATGACGCTTAGCAATGCTAAAAAAGAACCTTGAATTCATTTTGTCCAAATTAACCCAATATAAATATTTACCAATTACTTTTAAAGATATTTTCGAAAAGTCTGTATTCATTATTCTCACTTAACCGAATAAAAAAACAATGCGGGTAATTAAACAATAGAAAAAAACAATATACGAGTAGTTATAATACCCACAGAAAATTTGAAAAATAATAAACAACATCCCACAACTACAATTGTTCAATTCTATTTTAAACAATATTTCCTAAATTTACCATTACAATCTAAATGTAATCTTGCTTTTATTTTAACACTGAACTCATAAAACTGATAACCGGAGCCAATTTGTCTGTGTTTAAACTGTTAAATTGAATAATTAAAACATTTATTTACCGTCATATTCTTCTTGGAAAAGATATCGCCAAGCATTTGTTAAGAGACAAACAACTACAAAGACGCAAAACTCTTTCAACTTAGCTAATAGCAAATATACAGTTTTGGTTAATAAAATAGTAGCATTTACAGAAAACTTAAAAATTAAAATTTTGTCAAAAAATCGAAGTAAAAATCGATTGAAAAAAATTTACCAACTATCTTTAAAGTAAAAACCGGATATTTATCCAAAAATCAAGTACAATTATTCATTCTATTCTAGTTGCCACAGATTAAAAAATTCCTACAAATTAAAATTCTACTCTTAATTGCTCTTTTAAGCAGAAACAAAATTGTAATTAGACTTTTTGTAATATTGTATCATCTGGTATTATTTATGCGATCACTATTTCAGATCCTATAAATATTTGGATTGTTGGTTTACGTTAATCCAATAAAAGAATGTAAACTTGTGAATTCTTATATCTATTTATTAACTTAGATTAATATTACAATAAAATTTAATATTTGAGACGTAGCCAACACGTCTATCATTGTTGACAGCACAAAACGGAAAGAGGTAGAAAAAGGAAGAAGAAACAGAATGCATGTGTAAGTTGTCCTAGGTCAGCAATGGTAATAAATACCGGTTACTAATTTATGACACAAAAGGGCTACCACATTACTCCCCTCGCTGGAAAAAGATTATCTAAACCTAACAGGAAGCTTCACCTTTCTGCCGCTAGACGTAGCTTTTAAAATCGTTTCGGATGTTGTTGAAGTGGGTTCTTCTGGTGTGGAAAGAAGATATTTCTGACTAGTAACTTCTGAAGCAGGTAGCTGAGGCATATAACTATGGACTTGTTGTCGATCAGTTGCAGGATCGGTTTGTATAGCTGCTGATTTTGACGGCTCGTTCGCTGGTAAAAAACAAGGTTTAAGTCTATCGATGTTAATTTTTTCGACCCCGAATATAAATTGTAAAATATTTTGGAAATTTCTTCAAAATTTCATACGGACCATCGTATGGTGAAGGACGTATTGAATCGTTGCATACAAAGACGTGTGTTGTCGACTGGAGATCTTTAGAGATGAATATAGCGTGTGGCGTATGGTGTGCTGTTTGCGTTGGCCGAAGATTTTTCATTGATGTTGGAAATTCTTGTAGCCGATGTAGGGGAAAACGAAATCCATTCCTGTGAATATTTCATTAATTAGACGCTGAGAAGTTTTTGCGGCGTTGCACAAGCTGAAGGTCATAAATTTGAATTCAAACAATCCAAACGGTGTGCTTATGGCTGTTTTAGGTATGTCCTCTGGGTGTATCGGAATTTGATAGAATGCTTTCTGCAGGTCGATTTTCGAAAAAATTTTCTTACCTTGCAGGTTGTTGGTAAAATCCGTGAGATACGGCAAAGGATACCGATCAGGCAACGTCTGAGCATTAAACGCACGGTAGTCACCGCATGGCCTCCAAGTTCCATCACTTTTTAATACCAAGTGCAACGGACTTGACCAATTGCTTTTAGACGGCTGGCAAATTCCAGTTTGAATGAGAAATTCAAACTCTTTTTTTGCTACAGCAAGCTTTTTTGGTGAAAGACATCTGGGACGGCAAAACACTGGTTGTCCCGTTGTCTCGATTTTATGAAATATTGTTGATTTCGTCTTAGATCCACTTGGGAAAGTTGGGTGATATCATAAAATTCTGATAAAAGATTCGTGATTGGATCACTAATGTTGAATGTTTTATTGACAGCGATGTTGGTTATCGATTGTGACGTAAGCTTAGAGTTGAAACCAGTGGTGTTAGCAATAAGGCGGTTGCGACGTAGATCGATTAGCAGATCGTAAAATTTTATAAAATCGGAGCCAATTTTAGGTGTTGTGACGTCACGCTTCGATGTTTGCACATTTCGGGAAATGGTAATCTGGCGTTATTTGCGGATACGGAAGCATTATTATCTGTGCCGGTAGATTGACCATTTCAATCGTTGCCTTTGTCTTCTAAAGATGCGTTATCTTCGGTGGTTGTCATGGCAAACATTTTTTGAAGTTGTGTTGACCAAAATTTTCTAATCAGCAATGTTAAATTAAAGATGTCCCGTTCACGTTTCACTAAGACTTTTTTAATCGTAAAAAATCCACAAGATCACGTCGGGGTCACCAATTTGGATTGTTGGTTTACGTTAATCCAATAAAAGAATATAAACTTGTGAATTCTTATATCTATTTATTAACAATAAAATTTAATACTTGAGACGTAGCCAACACGTCTATCATTGTTGACAGCACAAAACGGAAAGAGGTAGAAAAAGGAAGAAGAAACAGAATGCATGTGCAAGTTGTCCTAGGTCAGCAATGGTAATAAATACCGGTTGCTAATTTATGACACAAAAGTGCTGCCACAAATTTAACGATCGTTCAGCAACAGCAAAATAATAAAAAAGTGTAACTATTTGAGTATGTAGTGGCCAGTCAATGCACGAGATACACATATTTATTAAAACTTAAAGTTGTTTAATTGTACTTCACTCAGGGTTCAAGGGTTCCCTATTTCTTGTTCAATTCTTTATGTTCTCTGAAAATAAAGTGATTTGTTTCATTAATTAAACCAATAATAACAAAGTGAAAATCACACAATATTAAAAGAATTGTCTGCCATTTTATTTTTCTGCACAATTCCAAAATCTACTTTGTATACCACGCTACCTTCACTATTTTAAATATTTAGGTATAGTTTTACGGGTTATTTTATATTCTTTTTAGTACAAGTCCCAAGTCCCTGAGTATTACAACGTCCTAACTATTCGATCGCAAATTTAACTTTGTAAAGAAAATGATAGGTTCAATGCCGGAAACAAATATGTAACTGTCATAAAGTTAGGCAAAACCAATGGTTCAGGTACTGCTGATTTTTTTGTAATAAATTTATCAGAACAAAATTTAAAAACTTTAAGTTGCGTAAAGTACGCAATATCAGCCGTCAATAGAATTCAATAATATTGTTGCGGATGTGTGTTGCTTAATTTTTAAAATAAAATAATTAAGCAATAAAGCGAACTACTGGTTACAAACTGCATAGAAATTTTATACACAAACAACAACAATTTGATATGCTGTTTACTAACTGTCTGGCATGCAAGACAAAAACTAATTTTACAACAACAAATATACATGCTGTTTACCATCTGCGTAGTTTTCTAAGAAAACTACACGAGACAACAACAAATATTTTGAAATAAATCCCAAGCAGAAAACTTATCAGCATAAAAACAAAAACAAAAATACACACAGAGACATACATTGAATAAACAACATACAACAACAAAACGTGATACAAAGGGAGTAGACGATTCTTAAATTTTCTATACTTTAAATGGACAAATATAAATAGGGTAGCGTCTGAGTGGATAATCAGTCAGTGTAAAATTAAACCTCTTGAAGAAAAGACGTGCATCTTAAGTAAATTGTTCTGTAGTGTCAACTTTGTGTAATTAAAGTAAATAAAATTGTAATTAATTTAAAAACTCTAAAAACTGGTGTTAACAACGAAGCGTTTTTTAAAGGTATAAACGTAACAATAGCCACGATAACAGATATTAAGTTAGCCTTCTGTTCAGCTTTCTTTCAGCTGCGCAACACTTTAATAGAGTGATTAATTTGAAGTCTAAAGACTTTGGTTTATATGCATGTCTCGCAAGTCGTACGACAAATAAAGCGGTTACTCATACAAGACCTTAAGACTACTGACTAGCGAAAAATGTTTTTATTCAGAAGTGCATTTTTTATTTTAAAAAATATATAAAATGAAATGTTACCTCGTACAATGCCAAATATTATAAAAATAAATCGACAATTTGTAAGAATTCGCAAACGACTCGTACGATTAAAAATTAAAATTTGCAAAGAGCAGATTTTAAGTTCTGACCCCGAATTTTCAAACCTATCCAGGAGCAACAGCGTATGGCGTATTAAATTTATGACAATCACTTAGGCTTTATTGGGAGATGAACCTTCAAACGTCTTAACATATAGACTTTCACTGTATTAATATGACCGATTTGCTGCTTAAACTTTTTCAACTTTAACACAAAAAAAATAGTGTAAAGTGCTATTTTTCCCATCGGTTCTATTACTGTGATAATAACTATCTGCCGTTTCTGCATTTTGTCTGCGTTGATATCTAGTTGAAGTCGTGTCTACATACAAAATACATATTAATAAACAAATTAATAAAAACAAATAAGTAATTATAGTGATTAATTTGTCGTTTTTAATAGTTTGAAGCATTTTCACTCCTAACTTTCAATAGAGTAATTTGTCAAGTTTTTTTTAACATTTATTTTCCAACCTCTATACAAACAACAGTTAATGAACTTAATTGTAAATAATAGCACTTGTTAATGTAAACTAATATTATATTCCTTTGATAAAAAAAAAGTTCTTTTTTTTTGCCTTGTAGCAAATTCTTTAGAAAAGGTGCATGTGTTTTTATTATTATTATTTTATAATTGCACAATTAAACTTGTTAAGTGTTATTGATTTTTTAACTAGTTTATTTATATAAATTAATAATTACAAACAAAATTTTGACATTCATTTACCCGCAATCTAAAACATTATTATTCGCAGGCACTTTAAACTACAAACAGCTGTTATTCGTCTCAAGAACACTCACCAGCACAACAACAAGTAAAAAAAAAACAACCATTAGAACGATAAAAAAGATAACAAATAATTATTGAGTTTGCTGTTATGTATTTCCACTTGAACGAAAAAGGCGAAATATTTTAAAAGATTGAGAGTTCAAGAATCTTGAAACATTGGTGTACTGCATGCTGCACATGCTCACAAACGAAAAAAATCCCTAAATTTTTTGTTAGGTAAATAAAACAATTAACCAGTTATTATTAGGACTAAGTGCGTTATTTAATACGATAAAAGGCTCTTTTCATAGTTTATTAGTAGGAAAAGTTATTTTATCACATAAATAAACGCTTTTCGGTTGTTACAAATATATATGTTCAGCTTTTAACTTATAACGTATTTTACGTGCTTAGTAACAATAGCACATGTACATAAACCAGATGGAAGATATTTTTGTTAGACCCCAAAAATAGCGCTTGCAAGATGATGGTGTAAGCGACTTTGCCAATAATAATAAAACAAAATTTTTATCAGGATTTCGATTGTCAAAAATGCATTGCCATCATCTCAAAATTATATTTTTTAATTAACAACAAAATGCAAAAATGAAAAAAGGATATGTAAATCCTACTTCGTAGAAATAAATATTTCGCGATTACAGTGTTCAAAAACTCATGTCCAATCAATTGTTTAAAGAAAAAAAAAACACAATTACAACTCGTAAAACAACTCCCAAACCATCTATTTGTTTTTAGAAGTAGACATAGCACAATTGAGCAAACCCATAGATTGGTTCAGGTGATAAGAAGGACTTTTGAAGAGAAGAAGTATTGTTCAGCTATTTTTATTGATGTTTCACAGGCTTTTGACAAAGTTTGGCATGAAGGTCTATTTCTAAAACTGACCGCTCACTTGCCTTGTAATATGAGCAACCTACTGAAAAGCTACATAATTGGACGAAAATTTGCTGTTGTTGAAGGAGACTTCGTAAGTGTATCCAAACCAATTTCCTCAGGTGTACCACAAGGTAGCATTCTTGGACCAGTTTTATATTTGATATATACCTGCGATATGCCTGTAAGTGAAACTGTCCACACTTCTACGTTTGCTGATGATACAGCGTGTCTAAGTTCGCACGAAAACTCCTATCAAGCCTCAATAAATCTTCAGCAACATATAACTCAGTTGGAGTTGTGGTTAAAATTATGGAGAATTAAAGTGAACGTTCAAAAGTGCATTCATGTGACTTTCACCCTGCGAAGAGATAATTGTTCACCCGTTCGAATCAATAATCACATTGTTCCTCACCATAATTATGTGAGATATCTTGGTATATATCTTGATCGTCGCCTTACATGGAAACATCATATTGACTCAAAGCTAACACAAATGAAACTTAAACTAACACAATTACACTGGCTCATTGGCAGGAACTCGAGACTTGGCCTAGATTGCAAACTTCTAATTTACAAGAGTATTCTGAAACCAATATAGTCTTATGGAATCCAACTTTGGGGCACTGCCTCAGCTTCAAACGTGGATAGAATCCAACGTATGCAAAATAAAATTTTACGGTTGATAACTTCCGCCCCATGGTACATCAGAAATTCAAACATACATTGTGACTTAGACATACCGCTGGTGACTACAGAAATCATCAAATACGCAGGCAAATACTTGATGAAGCTCGAAGACCATCCTAATTCCCTTGCTCGCAATATCTTGGATTATAGTGGACATAGCCGATTAAAAAAGAGGGATACCGCAGCTTTAATCCTCAATGCTACAGATGACACATCTTAGAAACATTTGTTTTGTTTTTTTTTAATGTCAATTTTTTTTTTTTTTACCCAAAAGGTTAGTTCTGACATGGTCGGGACTAATGTAACTTTTTTTAGAATTTAAGATTTTAAAACTTATTGTTAGTTCTTTTTATAGAAGATACAATAAATAATTTTGAGAGTTAAAAAAAAAAAAAAAAAAAAAAAAAATTCATAGCTTTCAAAATTCCGAACATGAACTTTTACATGAAATAAAGAACACAATAAAATATCTTATTGTACTTAAGCGCCAACAACATCGGATCCATCTCGCATTTTCCATTTTTTTACTGCCTTCCTTTATGTTATAATTTTTTGCTTGTTTCTGTATCATGTGAGTGAAATCTATAAATTCACCTCCTTATATTCATTCACCCCACCTTCAATTCATTTATAATACAAGTACGTGTGTCTTAAGTATCACTGAAGCTCCAAAATTCCTAAAACAAAATAAAACAAAAAATTTAAATTAAAATTATTGACATTTTTGTTGTATTACGAAGAGAAAAGTTCACCAATTATAAATGAAAAAGATATCTGGCATATGTACATCATGACCACGCTGACAGAAGTCGATCAAAGTTTTTTATCACTTTGCAGCAAAATGGCGGTCCTATTTCATTAATCACAACACGGATTTTGAGTTTTAAGGCTGAAATCAATTCAATTAACTCCTTAATGACTCTATTCTTGGATTAGCCCCACAAAAAATAACCCAGTGTTGTTAAATCACACGGTCCGGCTGATTACTTAACTGGTGAATGTCGTGAAATTATGGGATCAGAAAATTTGATATGCAATAAATTGATCGTTTGTTGGGGTTGTATGCCATGTGGCACCGTGCTGTTGAAACCACATCAGTGATCGTCAAAAATAGGCCAAATTCAAGTTGTTATAATCTCACGATGCGTGTTCAGTCTCATTTTGGAAAAAAATGGCCCAATCATGCCTCCAGACCACATAGTGCATGACACGTTGATTATGCAAAGGCTTATCAATAATCGCTGCTTGCTAGCACAACCTAACAAGTTCCCCCCGGGGGCACATTTATATGTCTTGACATATGTCACGGGCGATAAAAGGGAGCCCAGTCCCCTAAAAGCTAGCAGGAAGCCAAATGGACAATTCCACGTTATATCCACGGGAATCAGTAAGCCCCAGAGTTCAGATTTTTGGTTTTTTAACCTTTTAGCTGTTCTCTGACTGATTTTTGAGGTTGGCCGTTCGGAAGCATCGTGCTGGTTATGGGTTCGCGGCCCTCATGAATTCGATTAACAGGCCAGGATCATCTCAACGCTACTCAAAACAAAGGATGAATAATCCATATCCAGTGAGCATGCTAGTCATGTGTTCTTGCCCAGGAGATGAATAGTCTCCAACTCTTCAGCAAGAAGTGGTGGTTGGCGGCCATGCTGCGAAACTTCTGAAATTGCAACTAGGAATGACCTGCTAGAATTATGTCTTCGGCTTCCTAGGGCATGGGTGCACGCATAATATCAACCCAGTGGTTTGATCACCGTCGAGTTGTGGCATACACATCTAGGTACCCACGTAAATCTTATGACGCATACCCTAACAAGTGAAAAAGGGCTTCGTCTGAAAAAATGATTTTTTCAGGAAAACCCCGCCGGTTGTTTCTGTTTCTGTAGCCTTAATCAGATGGTGGACAAACCACTATTGCATAATTTGGAACGTCATACGGGCGTCCTAGGAAGCCGAAGACATAATTCTAAGCAACAGAACCACCTAGTTGCAACTATAATGATTCCAGGACAGGGCTGCAAACCATTACACCTTGCTAAAGAGTTGGAGACTTTCTAACTCATGTCCAGAACACATGCCAAGCATGCTCACTGGACTGGATCATTCACTTAGGGTGTTATCAACAGTGAAATGATCCTGGCCACCATATTAAACAAACCTGTTATGAGGCCTCGAAACCACAACCACCACCATACTCCCATATAGGGACCAACCTCAATAATCAGCCAAAGAACTATTAAGTGTGTAAAGAGACAAATAATGAACTCTGCGAGCTTACTGATTCCCGTGGAAATAAAGTGGAGCTTCCAGTTGTCTCCCTGTCTGACTTCAGGGGACTGGGCTCCCTTTTTCCCCCAGTTGCACTGTGTCTAGATAGTGGAATATTCTATAAAGACCATATTTATATGCCCCTGAGGGGATGTTCCTGAATGAAGTGAGCAAACCTACGGCGATGCTAACAATTGGTCAGCTTCAATTCCGGCACCAGTTGGACCTTGTAAGCCTTTAAAGTAAAATCCGCTGTATGCCGGTTTTTGAGAACGTCGAGGAATTGACAACTTTGGATCTGCTTCAATACGGCTGCGATATTTTCAGTTAAGCGATCCGGGCAAAAATGCGTTGGTGTTCACACATTTTGTGTCGAGCCTGACGACTCAAATTTAACGACCAAATTCTTAATAGCGGTCTCAAAAGAAAAATTATGTTGTCCTAAAATATCACAACTTTTCCGAAACGTAACTTCTGGTTCTGTGACCACCTTTTTTATAGTAGATTTTAATTATTTTAATGCCAATTATTTATGATTTAAAACGTTATAAAATTTAAAAAATTTAATAAAAAGTCAGAAAGTAGCCTTTAGCCATTTTTGCTGAAACTCCATGGTATTATTTATTATAATAGCGCGGGCAATTTGGTTTCTTCTTTAATCAGCTGATTGCTTTCAAATGCATTTCAGTCCATGAAATTCAATTACATGACCATATGCGGTTTTGGAAATTGTTGATAAGAGTTAAAGGAGTTTTGTATGGATTTTTATACTCAAGTTTATTTATATATGTATTCAAGTGGTTATTAACACTTCATTAAATATCACATATACAAACTTGTTTAAAGTGTAATAGTTAATTAAGGATTAACATCATCTTAAAAGTAATAAACCATTTCATTAGCCCTCTCATCATGTTCTCTGAATGTAAGGGGTGAGTATCCTTCACATTATGTACATACAGTCTTTGTAAAATTACACCGCTTTAAAAATTGTTTTAGTTAATCTTTCGAATATGGATGGATGGCTAGATAGAAAGCATAGCGAATTCAACTTTCGTAGTGGTGGTTCGCCTAAAACGTTTCATGTTCCATTATAATTAAATGAAAACAAAAAAAAAAGAATTTTCCAAACCTACAACAATTTTAAAGAAAAGCAACGGCTGTTAGTTTCACTGTAATTAAACATTTGTAATGCTTAACAAAAGGAAAACAACCAAAATCATTGTGAAATATTTTCTCCCCTACATTTATTGACAACTGGTCATTATTTGAAAGCAGCTCAATATTTTCAAAACAATCTAGAATGAATTATGAGTTTGTGTGTAATTTAATAATGAATTGCTGTTTTTATTCTTTAGCTAGCGAAAGAAAAAACCGTGTAACTAGCAAACAATTCAAATTTTAAATCTTTATTGCAGGAAAATACATTTTCATTTTATACATAAAATTCTAGAAAAACAGATTTAGCTAACGGTAATTTAGTTATTTATGTATCGCATTCAAAATATTTACTAAATCTTCGGCTTTATTGTATTTTCGCGTTGGTTCCATAATAACAATAATAAATAAGAACGAGGGGAGTTCTTATAAGGAAAATAGAGCCGCAGTAAAAATTTTATTTTTCCGCTAACGCCATCCAATCTCTAAAGGCCGTGTCAGATACGACTTTGTTGCTTTGCGTGACATTTTAAACTTTAAAGACAAAGCGTAAATCAGAAGGTGTATGTCACAATGAAAACTTTGACAGCACTCATAATATGTTTGTTTACATACAAAAAAGGTAGATATTTCAATTAAAACATTGAAGTGATTTGGAATTTTAGAAGTGTTTGTTTTGTGTAAAAAAAAATCAACTGATTTCGAATTGTAGCGCAAAGCACACAAAAAGTTGAATGCTGGTTACCTTTTCGCTTTGCTTTGCGTCAAAAGTTGTTTATGTGGCACCTTTCATATAACTACGTGCATTTTAACTAAAATGTCAAAGCGAAACTCTGAAGCAAAGCAAAGCAAAAGTTGTATCTGACACGGCCTTAAGTTCTTGGCGAAAAACTGTGTATGATCTGACGATCACAAGATCTCGAATCTTTTGAATTTCCCAGTGGTTGTCTTCCAATTTTCACAATTGAATAAAAGAACCGATTTTGTATTTGCATTGAATATCGACATTTTTTTTCTGTTAACGAGGTCTGAATCTTCGTATTGGATAAATTTTTTAATTACAAAATTTAATTTAAAAGGATTTTGGAAGTTTCGGCCATGGCCACACCTTGGACTCATTTTTGTATTTGACTAACTTAAAAGCATAAAAATAAAGTGAAAATTTAATCGCATAAGTTAATTTTCCCAAATATTCTAAATACTAAAAAGATATTTCAATATAATGTTTTATATGTAAATAATAAACGAGAAAAGACGTTAGTTTGTTTTTCAATTACAGCAACACCAACAACATGATACTTTTGACATTTAGTTTTTTGACATATTCGTAGTAAATGCATTGGCAATTGTTACATAGAATTAAATTTCGCACGAAAATCGCATTAAAATAATTAAAACCCACTAGGAAAATTGTGGTTCTGTTAAAATTACATTTCGAAAAATTCGTGATATTTTTATACAACATAATCGTCCTTCTGAGACCGATATTAAGAATTCGGTTGTTAAATTTGAGTCGACAGCATGGATACAAAATGTGCGAACACCAACGCACCAACGGGTCGTTCAATTGAAAACATTGCAGCCGTGATAGACAGTGTTGAAGTATATCCAAATTTGCCAAATCCTCGACGTTCTCAACAATTGGGGTTATCCAAAACCAGCGCAAGGCAAATTTTGTGTAAGGATTTAATTTTGAAGTCTTACAAGGATCAACTGGTGCAGAAATTGACACCAATCGCCATAGATTCGCTCAATTAATTCAGGAACAACCGGCTGGTTTTTCTGAACAAATAATTTTTCCAGACGAACCCCATTTTCACTTGTCAGGGTATGTCAACAAGCAATATTGCCATAACGCATCATACAGTGACACGTTGTCTGGAGGCTTGATTGGAAGATGAGACTGTAAATGCGGTAACGGTCAACGCTCTCGCGAGATGCTTGCAACTCAATTTTAGCCTATTATTGACGACGTGGATATCACTGACATGTGGTTTAAACAGGACGATGCCACATATCACACAGCCAGTGGAACGATCAATTTATTACAGACCAAGTTTCTCAATCGCATAATTTCACGACAATTAGCAGTTAAATGACCAGATAGTGTGATTTAACGCTACTAGATTATTTTTAGTGGTGTTATTTTAAGTAATGTGATTAACAAAATAGCACTGCCATTTTCCCAAAAAGTGATTAAAAACTTTGGTGAAAGAATCAACATCTATCAGTGGGCCCCATTTGCCAGATATAATTTTTCAATCATAAATACCGAAATTTCCCTTCCTAATACAAAAAAAAAAAATGGATCATCATCAACTAAATTTTTCGTTTTATATTATTTTAAAAAATAAACTTCTTGTTGAAAAGCCCTTTATAAGGTAGAATCAGCAACCGCTAAGGCAAAGGGTATATAAGAGTCGACACAGCTGGGTCTAACACTCTTGCTAATTTATATTTTTCTATTTTTGAAAAGTAATTTTTGATTTCATATTCAAACCCTTTTTTTATGAGCCAAAAAAAGAGAAAAGTAATGCAGTCGGTATTGTAAAGTTTAATTGTCATAACTTTTTGCGGTTCACTGAATGTTATTGTCAAAATTATTCAACATCAAAAGAAAACTAATATGAAATTGCAAAAAAAAGGAAAATTTCCACAACAATAAGATTTTATTGAATAGAAGGAAAATAGAGAAAAATTCCTTTTTTCATTTAGCTTTAATAGTGTTTTATTATTTTTGTTTTTATCATTTTAAAGGCAGTCACGTACACATTGGTCGATTTAATCACACACACATAAATTTGCAATTATAATTTTTTTCAACTTTTTTGTCATTTATCGTTCTCTTCTTTTTTGTCTTTTATTTGCAAAAAAAAATTCACTCATTCAGTTTCGCAACGGATTTGATATGTATTGTATATATATAAGTATGTAAATGTAAGTATATGCATGGTTATGTACAAAGAATGAAAACTTACACATGTAATGATAGGTTTTACTAAATAACCACGATCATAACCAGAAGCAAAATGACATCATATTTCTCGAATTAGTTCAAGTCCCGAAAATACAATTTAAATTCTATCCGACACATTATAGGTCTATTCATATCGTTAAACTAAAAGAAGACTATTTACGAGTATGTACATGACTATGATGCCCCATGGTTGTTTTTATGACAATACAGCACAAGAAATTTTTAAATAAACACTTATGGTTAAAGAACTAACTTTATAATATCTATTGTTAATAACCACATGCAGATTCGACATAAAAAACCAAAAATAAAAGAATAAAAAAGAAAATAAGACAGCAAAAAAATAATAATTTTTAAAAATTATACAATTTTTTTTAATCATTTTTTAATATTTTTAATTTAATGTATTACTGCAGAAAGCATATCCATAATTTACCACAAATTTTGTATAGAAAATTCGAGGCTTTTATATCATAAGCCAAATTGATTAAATGAGAATTTTTATTAAACCAAGACAGCAAAAAGAAAACAGAACTCGAAGACACTTCTATACAAAAACACAACAAATATTACGATAACAAGAACACTTTTTAAATTCAATCTTTTAAAATTTTTTAAATATATTTATTAAAGGAAACTAATACAACTTAACATAGATTAAATAAAAAATTATATGATCTGTAAATCGGAAGAATGAAAAATAATGTTTTAACAAAAAATAATAAAAAAGAAAAGGATTGTTCTATACTATTAAACTTTACAAAAAGAAGTAATTAAATTTTATACGTTTGAGTTATCTTACAAAATTAAAAATAAGAAAGTTTAATTGTTCGTTTCTGTATCAAACTCTTTATAACTGAAATCATGGTTTAGTTATAATTTTTGTAAGAACTTTCCTGGAGTTATCAGCTTCGAATATTTAACTTGCACACATTTTAATAATAAAATAAGGGACGCATATTTACAAAAAATTATTATAAAATGATCACTCGCTAAATAAGTAGTTTGATTTTTACTAACTATGGATTCACATTTAGTATGATCAGTAAAATATATATATTCCGTCAAAACAAGCTTTTTCGTGTACGTATACTTAGAAACCACATAATTTGAAAGGTGTTGTCAAAACCTTAATGGATTGAAACCAAAATTCTATCTTTGTACACAATACTTTAAAAAACAACATCTTCTGAAGTAATGCTTTTTATACATCAAGACTTCTGAACCTCTCATTTCTCATTTATATTTGTTGAGCAAAAGATATTAAAAATAATATAGGGCTAATACTAAACATTAAATGATATAACGAACATTTTCATGTTTTTAACTTGTGAATAATAACGCAAAAAATAAAGCAGCAAATGCAAATTCTCGTCGATTTTGAAACAAAAAAAATCATATTTTTGGAAAGCCTATCGGTTTGCGCCAAATCACGTTAAAAGTATTGCTTAAATTTTCGTTTCAAAAATCGGCCATTATAATTTTTTCAAAACTACTTTTACAATCGAAAATGTGAAATGAAGAGCATGGATTTTGATAACACAGTAATAAACCTTTTTACTACTTTCGCATAAAAGTATAAAGCGCTTAAGTAATATTTTGTTTGTATACGACACCCTTACGGGCTCAGTTATGAACGTGTTGCCATTGAACCAAACAAAATGAAACAAAATGAGACAGCGAATCACGACACAAAATGAATTTTCCAAAAATTTAAATTACAATAAAATCTTCAGTTTAACGAAAACAATCCACTATAAAGAAAATTTCGCCAAAATTATCGATTTTGCAAAAATTAAATATTTTTTAATTTTGCTACAACACAAAACTACAAATCTACAAAGTTATTTGAAATTTTTTTATACTTCGAAACGTTGTTAAAACTAGAATTTTTTTCTTTCGGACCAGCACTCAACGGATCACCCCTACTCATGCAATGCATTGTGCCAGAACTAGGAAAGTAGCTTGTTAAAAGGAGGAAAGAGGGAGTACTATTTGTGGACATTGGATTTGAACTTTCCTACATTGAAAGTGCCAGCATAGATCTCTGGAGGAAGTTCATCCCACATACGGATTGTTCCGCTAAAAAAAAATCCTCCAAATTACTGGCCAACCAACGAAAATCGTTAGAGCACTTACCATTGTAATAATGACAAAAAAGTGGAATACAACCCTAATTGCGTCGATGTTCCAGAGAATCGATACAGCTGGATATCGTACTATCACCAATGAGCCTCTTGACCCTCTCTTGTACGCGATCGAGCAACTCCATAATAAACTTTGGGGTGCCGAACCATACGTGAGAATTGTATTCCATTTTTGGGCGGATATAGTTGGTATAATTAGCACGAAGATCGGGTGGAGTGAAGTATCTCTTACACCATTTTAGAAAGCCGAGGCACTTGAAAGCTTCTTTAGAAACCTGAAGAATCTGCTTAGTTCATCAAACATTACGCTAATTTTTGTGCCAAGAATATAAAAAGCTTCCGATTCCTTAAAACTTATATCAGCATAGTGCATGCGTAAGCATGCAACATTGAGTCTTACTGACATTAAAATCGACTCTATTCACACGACCCCATTTTGAGATTGTTGCAATGTTGCGATTGAACGTATTATCTATGTTCTGCCTTGTGAAACCCACCTGCAACTGGTTCGGTCTATTACTGAATTAATACCAAAGACAAATGGTGCTGTCATCTGCGAAAGAGTATATTGGATTGAAAGTTTGACAAACAAGGTTATTTAGAAAAAAAGAAAAAGGGTAGGAAAAAGAACAGAGCCTTGCGGTACCCTGAATTAACCTTGAACTTGTCTAATGAAATCCCATCTATAATAACTCGCATAGTGTGATTTCTGAGAAATCTTGATATAAATCTGGAGAAATTATCACTGACACAAAAAGCAATAAATTTTAGCAGAAATGTATCAAGCCACACTCTACCAAATGCCTTAGAAATACCTACACCCACCACCTTATTTTCACCGAAGTGGTGTATGGAGTTGCATCATTGTTCCGACAGAAAACCAACAAGTTACCCATAGAGCGCCCCATACAGAAACCAAACTGTCAGTCAATAAGTAAGCTACCTCACAAGAAACTGCAGAACAAATTGTAATTTGCAGGGTTGTTAGCCTCACCCTCTTTTGGATCAGCGTTACATTAGCAACCTTCCAATACTTTGAAAATTAGCCGGTATGTTACAACGTGCTTAAAACGGCTGCTAACGGATGCGCTTGTTTCGAAGAGCACTGTTTTAAAACCAGTGTTGGAATTCCATCCGCCCCAAGAGATTTGTTGATTTTGGGATCTGCTAAAATCTTTTGTACCGCTCGAGCTCGAAAGAATATGGTCGGCATAGTAACAAATATTCTGTGGAGCTTGGGTGTTTATTGACTGCTTTCCGACAAATAAGAATTATTTGCAAATATACAGGCCAAAGTGTTAGCTAAATCAACTAAAATTATCCCTTACTCTTTTAACAAATGACCAAAAGTCGTTAGTACGAACATTGGCACACGAAGATCTCGTCTTTTTGCGTAGCGAATCAGTATCTACTTTTTTGTTTCTACGCCAGATACTGAGTGCTTCCTCTCTTGATCTGACTGATTTTTGTACGTCTGATTAAACCAAAACTTCGATCTGGTTTTAATCGAATTTTTTTTGGACGAAATGCTATGGCATTGACATGATTATCCAAGAAACATAATTTCCATTTAAATTGATTAATAATTAAAAAAAAATACTGCATAAATTAAATTATCTTGTAAATGACTTAAATTCTATTCTACTCCATTCTGTCAGGACGATTTATTTGTTTAACCAAATATTTACGAGTGATAAACGAATGGGTACTTTGTTTGCTCTGCTTCCTTAATCCATTTTTGTACTCGTATATGTATGGTTTCGTACAATACAATGCTAATGGAAAAATGATAACAACAATTTGATATGTTGTGTTCTGTATTCGTTATTCAATAAACCGGAAATAATATCTGAATTCAAATTTAAATGAACGGAAGTAATTTTAACAACAAGCGCAACGTCAGAATACGAATTCAATGGACAACCTGCAATTCAACAATAAATATCATTAAAACAGCATCAGTTTATTCCAGTAAACAAACACAATCGCATAATACATACTTAAAAAATGTATTATATGTATTTGTGTGTAGGTGAAATCATATGAAGGAATTCACCTACACACAATGAACAAAGGTTCATAACAATAATAATAATAATGCTAATAAAAACAATAAGTTCAGGCACATATAAATACACGTATGTATTATAAAAGCCTGTTATTTTAATAAAAATTTAAAAATCAGTGTAAATTCATAAAGTTAAGGTTAAGTGTAATTGAGATAGAATGCATTAGTTACACATGAACATAAAGATCAATTTAAGTTCTTCCAAATTTAATATAATTTTGCACTTTATGTTATTTTTAATTAATTCAATTTGTCTATTTAGCAATAAATTTTTCTTAATTTTTTTTTAGTCTCTTCGGCGTTTCAGGTTGGCTAAAAACTACGAGTATAAATCTACATTTCACTCTGTTTGTGTAGAGTTATAATTTGAGCATAATTTCCTTTTTCGTTAAAAATATAAATTAAAAAATACATGAATATGGTTACACACTAAAAGATTTCTACTTATCGCAAGTGAAATATTTTTATTTTATGGTGGAATCAGATTATTGAATGTGCAGCATTGCCATGTCCTAATTTTAGGACATTATGGCCTTGTTTATAATAAAACTCATCTCTTAGAGAAATAGAGGATTTAGATATTTTACTAAAAGACTCAGAAGAGAGTCAAGTCTGTGACCAAAGCTGCTCATGTATAAAATTTGAGAAGGGAATTTTAATAGGAATGAAATTTTTTAATACGGTCATTAAATCGGAATGTATTGTAGCGTTTTGTCAAAAGTTTTTCTCCATGATGTTTTTATTGCTTGGTTCTATCATTTTAACTAATTTTTGAATGATTTTTATTCTGCAACTCCGCATACTTACATGAATAAGTCATGAAATTTATTTCGGGTATCATGTATTAACGCAGGCCATAGCATTTAATAAAATTTAGAGTGGATAAATATGCAATTAGATCGCCATTTTGTAGAGTGTCGGCTATTCTTGAGAAAGCTACTGCTATGACAATATTGCGTATTTTGGGCTTTGTGCTTTACGTTGGATATAAACTTGTTACTTCACCTCTATACCTTTTATACCTTGCTGTAGCTCTATTATTTTGGGCAATTGATTTTCAACGGTTTTAGGTTTTTTCGAAAAAGTGTATTTTTGAACAAATATGCTTATATTTGATAAGAGCACAGTTCTTTACATATTCCAATTTATTTCTTTTGCATTTGGAACCTTAAAGATTAGAGCCTATATATATTCGCGAATATATATTTTAATAATTTTTAAAATCGGCTTTTGTCAAACTCGATTTATTTGATTAAAGTTGCGTGTTTGTGTTTAGCCCACTGTTCTATTTTTCACTCATCTCGGTCTAAATTTCTAGAGAGAGAGAGAGAGGGAGAGTGAGGTAAAGTATTAGATCTCATAAACGAGAAACTTTCTTTGTTTCGAATTTAATTAAATTTAGTTTCGCTCTATTTTATTTTAACGATATAGACGGTTTAAGTTTTTGTTCATGTGTGCGAAAATATATAGCCTTATTTTTCTGGCCGGAAATTTATACCGATTTGAATTAAGTAACCCCGCTATAATAAGTAAAAACATACAATTTTAAATTAAAGTGCAATCAATTAAAAATACTTCATTAAATTTTTACTAAACTACTAAATCTATACATGAGTCCAACCCTTACTTGACGGATTTATTAAACAAGTTTTCGATTAGGATATTTTATATTTTTTAATTAATTAAGTTTTTTTCAATCTTACGATAATTTATTATTTATGATTTTTTATTATTTTTTTATATTTTATAAATGTAATTTTCAAAAATTCTTCTACTCAATAATTGCATTATTTAGTGAATTTTGTATGTGTTAATTTTTCCACATACCAGTGAATTATTGTTAATAGTGCATGAATTTCATTTTTGCTTATTTTCTATTGGGGTTTATTTAAATATTAATTAAATTGAAAACAAATGTCTTTTATTTTTCAGCTGTCACTGATATTTGAGATGCATTATTTATGTATTATTTATGTTAAATATCTCGCTGTTGCAATTTTCACCAAATGTTTGATTTTAATTTTTTTTTACATCAATCCTTGGCTGATATTATTAACTAACTATAAATATTTCTTATGTAATTTCTGAAACTTTAACAATTTAATTTATTTACCAATGATGTCAACTTTACTCTTTTCTCGCTATTTAACGATCTTCTTTGTTATATCCGATGCAAAATTATTCTCCTCAGCTCTTTTAAAATAAAAGAGAGAGAGAGAGGGAGAAGTAACGTGTTTTAGGTTGTGGTGAATAAAATAAATATCTTGTTTATGAATTGTAATTATTTGTTTTAAATTCATTACTACCTAAGTTAATCTACATTAATTGTTCTAGATTCCTTTAAGAAAATAAATATTTTATAATATTTTTATAAAACATTTATATTATTCAAAAAAGAAAGTAAAGAGCTATATGCGCAGTAGTGAAATGGCCATAAGGATATACTCTCGATACGTTAATACATTTCAGTTTTTCATGTAAATATCATAAAAATTGACGTAAATTAACTTAAAAACGATATATGATAATACTTCCGTAAAATTATGTTTAAGTAGGAAGAGCATTCAGTTCAGTTGTTAGTTTTAAGATTCTTTTATATAAAATGTGGCTTAAAAAGATGTATTGCTTGCGATTCGAGCTGCCAGCTACCGTCACTATTATCTAAAAATTAATTCAAATAATACAAAACAAATATATTACTGTGTGTTTTATACTTTGTTATTTTACATTATCTATTATCATTGCCTTTTATCTAAAAGAAAAGGATTGAAGAAAGCGGTTCTGAGAAAAGCTTTAAATCTCGATTTTAATTTTTATTGAAATCCTTGCAATACATCTGTGAGTATAAGTACTAATTTACAACGTTTTTAAATTATATTTTCATAATACTATTATTTCAGTTTTTGAATTTTTGTGAATAATACAGTTAAGTTGAAAAAATTAAAACATTGTTTCGCTTAGAACATTGGCACATTTTTGCCTCCACTGTAAAGCAAAGGATATACAGGCATACCTCGTTTAACGCTCAGGTTGCGTTCCTGAAGATTGAGCGTTAACCGAAATAGCGTTAAAAAAGGCACTATTTGCATTAAAATATGGGGTTCCGTTTTTTTTTTGCTGCCTTGAAGTAAAAAATGACAAATAAGATGGATATTTTATTTAAAAATATATCTTTTATTTAATGTGTACTTCATTTTAAAATTAGAAATTAAATTATAATTCAAAATAACAATATTGCAATTACTAAGTCTGTACCGGACCATATCATTATTTCCAATGACTAATTTAATATGAGACAAAATTTCACAAATTTTATCCTTATAGGGGAATTCCCAGAATTAGGGAATTTTTTTAGCCTACTTTTATTTAAAAAAAAACGTATGGAATAAAATTCAAATTATGTATATTTTCTGCTGCTTTTTATGACGACTATGTTTCGAAAAATGACAAAAAATTTTAAAAAATAACGCCAAAAAAATTGTTTTTTGAAGAGCGTTATAACGAAACAGCGCTAAACGAGGTAGCGTTAAGCGAGGTATGCCTGTACATATATTTAGACACTTAAAAATAAATTTTATCATTATAAAATTCTTATGACAAATAAAAGGACTGGAACCTGCGATTAAGTCTGTGTTATGGATTACGTTGTAAAAAGCATAAAAGCCTTTCTTTTGCACATATTGATTTTCGAAAAGTTTTTAAGACCCTAAATTTAAGCGTCATCTAATCTTGACTTCATTTATAAAGCCTAAAAATCTGCTTTTTAATTATTCTGTTTCTGTTAAGTGTTAAATGAATATATTTGAAAATTTTAACTTTTCTAAGGTCTATCTCTGATCTAACTTTCGTCACTGTGGTAAAAGGACACCTGCTTACATTTTTACTATGCTACTATGCCAGGAGCATATTTCGATTGTTCTTAATCTCCTTAAAATTTGTTTCGGTGCGCAATATGGGTAAAGTATTAATAACTACTTACTTTCAAAACACAATATCACTTCCGTTTTTTAAACGAAACATAAATTTAATATAAAACTTGGCAGATTTACGTTAATACGATTAAATATTTTCACACGTGTGCTTTATGTTGATTTTAAATTAAATATTAAAAGCTAATTTAAAAATTTAAGACAACCAAATGTTCGAACGGTAAGTGAAGCATTAAAACTAAATTTAGGTTAACTAAATCATAAAATATAAAATTGTTGTGCATTAAATTACAAATTAGTTTTTTATCTCCGAGTTTGTTTTCACAGCTGTCTCTTTGTCTAATCAATGTTCGTATAAAAATCACAAAAAAATACCCAACGTAATGAAAAAATAAAATAAAATAGAATAAAAATTTACGACTTAAGAATGAGTAAAAAAAGTAAAAACCCAGGAAAATATGACAAGAAATATGACAAAGTAAAGATGGTGGAACTAATGTTAGCAAGTTAAAATCAACAGAGTTGAAAAATAGAATGTGAACTAAAACCGTTATTGAAAATAAACATAAAAGTAAAGAAAATAATCAAGCTTCATAAATAGAATACGATATACGGATATAGGGATATAAAATATTTATAAAAAAGCACACTTCCTTATATTCATTTACACGAGGGTGATAACAAAAGGAACAAATATCATTTATAGTTAAAAATTCAAGTTATGAAAGCTGATAGCATTCTTCAACTAAGATTAAATCGCCAGTTTTAAAAGCAGTCATAAGAAGCTAACCAAAACAATAAAACTGCAAACCTTAAAGCAATCAGTTGAGAAATTGTGAGAAATTAACTATTCATGCAGAGCAGAGAATACAGTGTAATTACATACTATTCAGAAATCTTGTAAACAATTTTTAAAAACTTATATTTACTAGTGTCGTCGAATATATTCTTAATTTTAGACAACGATACATCAATTAATCATGTTCACGAGTAACCCTAATCATCGTTGCTAGCATAGATGCTGACGTCAATTAGCGTAAAAATTTGATCTCACAGCAGCAATAATATGTTATTTATAGAAAGTTATATTTTTATACTGAATGTTTAAATATCATTTGTTTTACTTATGGTTGTTGTGTGCTCCCCATTAGATGGAACAACCTCGAGAATTATGGTGAAAGTGGTTATCTGATATTAAATCATTCACAAAGATGTAAATGCTATTTAGCAAGCAGGACAGTGGATAACGAAATGTTCTGAAGTCTCCTTGCGAATTCTTTAACTCAGTTGTCATAGACCTAAAAAGCTTCCCAAGTTTGCTTCCTGAAAAATTCTTGCTGTGATTGCCACTCAAATTTCTCTTTCATCACTAATTACTACAATATGTTCCGCTACCATGACAAATCAAAATCCTTTTTTTTAAGGAGAGTATATTTTACTATTCTCTTTAGCGAGATCATATAATAGATTATAAAAACTCTAAAAAGTTATTTATCCATTTATGTTATTTATCAATGGAATACTTTAATTTTTACAATAATGGAGAAGTAAATTAATATCTAATAGCTGCTGATTTGAGCAATTTGACGTCTGCCAACAAAAAATTTAAATTAAGTTTTTCCATTCTTCAACAAGAAATATTTGTTTTTGCTCATGCTGAAGTTGTTTAATTCTGAGATAGCCCACGCACTTTGCAGCATACACTTTCAAACGCATTTAAACGAGAAATCGTACTGTGATTTTTCTCAAATGGCGCAAAAAAGGAGCATATTGATTGACTTAAATTATATACAATTTCGCATTCTTGTGCTCTGATTGAAATTTTAATATTTTTTTTTTTGTATGATATTCCGTCAAAGTGCCAATGAATGACTGATGACTGGCTGGCAAAATTTCCTTAACGACATGGAATAACAAAATGAATTTACAAAGTAATGACGGTGTTTAATGAGGAACTTAACTTAACGACGCACTAAACAAAACTCGTTACTTAACTACGGCATCACATGTTGACAAACATACTCAAAAACTCTTATACATCAGCGGTGCTCACTCAATGCCCCCAGGGGCCGACCACTTTTCGTCATTTTCACATACACAACACGAATGTTGACGAAGGGCACTGCAAAGAGCACACAATTTATAATTTTATTCATATTTATGCCATCTTTCAAGCAAGCAGGTTGATGTCGCTTGTTTTGATAATTACAACAACAAAATACACCATTGAAATTTAAATAAAAAAAAAAGAGAAGCCCAATTGAGTATTTTTATGTGTTTTTTTTTCAGCATTTCACTACACTACTAATAATTTTATATTTGCATATTAATAATTTTTGTTATTAATTTAAAATGTGGAAAGCAGAATATGAAAAAAAATTTTTATTTTCACTAAACGTATTTAAGGAAGCTGAGTGCCTTGTATGCAATCAAAAATTAAAAAGAATAAGTGCATACAGTTTTAAGCGTCACTACGAAAGTCGTCATTTAGAACTGTGTAGTTTGTCAGGGGAGGACAAAGATAGACTTGTCAAGAAATTAAAAAAAGATTTGGAATTGAAAAACAATAAAATCTTGAATCATTGTAAAATCAATAATAATGCCGAAACATGCAGCCAAATGAAGGCTACATACGTAATTGCCTTAGGTTTAGCAAAAAGGGGGCGGCCGTTTGAAGATGGTGTATTTTTTAAAGAAATGTGCATGTCAGTTCTGCCCTTATTTGGTGAAGTAGGACAACAGGTCGAAGCCATTGTTAGCGAGTTGTCTCTGTTTCGCGCCACAATAACAAGACGAACAGAGGATATAGGACTTTTTCTAAATAAAAAAACAATAGACCGAATTAGAAATGCAAGCTATATTTCCGTGTGTTTCGACGAAAGTGTAGACAAAAGTGACACTAGTCAAATGATTATTTGCATCAGAACTGTGGATAACGCTTTCAATTCATTTGAAGAAATTTTAAAGCTTGAATCCTTTTACGGAAACGTAACAGGAGAAATCATTTTCAATTCATTTAGAAAAAATGTACTATCATTAATTGACCAAACCAAGCTTTCTTCCATTTGCACCGATGGTGCCGCAGTTATGGTTGGTCGAACGAACGGTTTTGTTGGGCAGTTAATTAAAGCTGGAATAAAGGTGCCTACTTTCCACTGCATAATTCACCAGCAAGCTTTATTTGCAAAAACAATTGGCCTTAATGAAGCAAAGAAAATTTCACTTCAAATAATAAACCGTCTAAAGGGAGGGCACAACGCACTTACACACAGGAAACTGGTGGCGTTTTTGAAAGAGGTAGATGCCTGTTATGATGATGTATTGATGTTTACTGAGGTACGATGGTTAAGTCGTGGAAAATGTCTTGAACGCCTATTTTGCCTAAGAGAGGAAATTGCATCTTTTCTTAAAGATTTGGCTTTGCCTAAAGATATAGAATTAATAAATTCAATAACATCTCTCGATTTTTTGTTAGACCTGGCATTTCTTTCTGACATTACGATCCAAATTAATAATTTAAATTTAGTACTGCAAGGCAAAAACAAAAATATATATGATCTATTCCTTGCGGTAAAAGAATTTTCTCGAAAGTTAGAGATTTTAGTAAATCAGCTTGAAAAACAGGATTGGCAAAATTTTCCACGAACAAGTGAAATATATCAAAAATTTTCAAACCAAGTAAAATTAAATATATATAGCGAAGAATTAAAGAAACTTTTAGAAAACGTTGGTAAAAGATTTCATGATATGCTACAAATTGAGTATGCGATCTATGTTTACCAAAATCCTCTAACATGTTCAATGGACAACATTCCTGAAAACATAAAACAAGAGCTATGTCTAATGCGTACGGAGATAACAATTCCAATGGAAACCGGCATTAATTTCTGGAAAAATATTTGCCCAAATAAATATGCTGCAAGCAGAGATTTAATATTAAAAACTTTTTCAATGTTTTCTACTACATACATATGCGAGCAAACATTTTCGGCAATGACTTATATAAAAAACAAATATAGAAACAAATTAACAAATAACCATTTAGAAACTCTTTTAAAAATAAAATGCTATGAGGAAGATCTTAGCATAGAAGAACTTATTGAATTCGTTAATTCTAACAAATAATTTATTTAATTTTTAAATAAAACTTATTTTACATGCGCAAACTTAATCGTATGTGTGCAAATTCAAGCTAATATATACAAATACATATTTGAAGTTTTTTTAATGTTCAATCGCATTTGAATTCATATTTTTATTTAAAATTTTAATTTTTCTACAAAGCTATTCAGCAAAGCTAATCCGAAAATTTTTCTACAAAAAATTTGGATTTGACTTGAATTAATCTTTTATTTTATATTCTACAATAAATATATGAAGCATTTTTATTTTTTTTATTTTTCAGTCGAACTCTATAATTTATATAAGTATATTTTTTTAATTATTCCTTCATATTATTAACTGAACGTAAAATATGGTTCATTTAAAAACATTCAAATTATTTGCCACAAAATTTTCTCCCAGTGCACTCACCACTACACACACATTCCTAAGTTGTTTCTCTTTGTGGACAACGCTGTTATACATGCTCAAGCCACTGATAAGAACGAATACATATTAAAAGAATTTTAAGTGAAAAATTTTCTTCAAAAGAAAAATATTTATATTGTTATAAATGAAAATACATTGAAGGATCTCTAAGAAAGTGTGCATACACCCCCGAGCGTTTACAAGAATGTTGACGTTATAAGTTCACTTAAGCTTAAAAGTAATATTTAAGTTATTTCTTACATCTTTTATATCCTCCATTATTATTAAAATTTGATTTTTATGATAAAAAAAAAGAGAAAGTATATTTTTATTAAATTTTAAATCTGTGCCAGCCCAGGAGACAACATTTAATGTTTTTTAAGTCTCGTATATGTTTCCATATACCATCATCCCTAAAACAGTAAAAAGCTTCCACTATGCAAATAAGAAACGCACAATCTTGCCTTCAATTTATTACTTCCCTATCATTCAAAACTTTGAAGAACCTTTAACAACGTTAATGTTCTGTGGATGGAAGCAACAAAAAAGTTCTTTGGAAATTTAAAATTTATTTGTAAAAGTAACATTTTGGGGAGTCTTAGTATTTTTGGTAGTAGGAAAAAATCAATGTAAAAGGTGCTCGAAACTAGTTGTACAAAGACACAACAACTTACAAACGCGGTACTGTAGTGCTCATGCATAATAATTTGGCCGCAAAGCATTGCATACGTAGGGTTCATTCCCTAAGTGCAGGTCGCATAAAATAAAAACAAAACAAAAAGAAGCAATTTTAACAAGCCGAAAAGCTGTAATCGTTGGTAAAATTTAGTACTACAGGATACTAAGGCCCATTATTACAAGTTACCGATAGTTAAAGATTTTATAAGAGAAAAAAATTATTACTTTAAACTCAAATTAAGCGATAGGTGAAAGGACAGATCATCCAGATACAATTTTAAGATTAAAGTCCTAAAATTGTGCCAAAAGCTATATAAGACCTACAAAATCTAAACTACAACTACTGTTAACTTGTAACTGTTGATAATATTTTTAAATATAATTAACATTAGTAACTGTTCATATCTTAAAACTACGAAATTATACTTAATTTAGTCTAGCCAGTGCGGGTTAAATTATGTTTACAGTTGATGCTTTCTTTCTGTTTTAATTAATGGCACCTTTAGATCTCTGTGAACTTTATTAGCCCAATTCTAAAGTGAAACTTTTTGGGGGCTTTTTCTCTTTTCCCAACAAACCTATTCTAAAGAAATTCTCCCTGGGAGATTTTCTTTCCTCCTATTCTAAACAAACTTCGAAACTGGGAAACTTTTCCCGGGAAAAAAGTTGCTACTACGAATGTCATAAAAAGAGGGAAAATGATGCCAAATTTTGGGAATAATTCCTTTAAAAATTTGAAGAGAATTGTGCCAAAAAGTGTAAGTATTTTAAATTTTTCATTAAAAATTTGATAAATATCTCAATTTGTTCATAATTTTAGGTCAAAAACAACAAATAAGAAACAGATAGAGATCCTTATAGATGCAATGCAGTCCCCACCCAGATGTTGCCCGGGGAAGCAAAGATGAATTAAATGCAATATGACGCAATTTAGAGGCGGAATTAAACGCAGCTGGGCCACCACTTAAAAGTATCACCGAATGGAAAAAGGTATAAATTATTAGGTGACAATAAATTTTCCTTTCAGAGCAACAAATGATTAATTTATTTGTCAGCTTTGGTGCGAACAAGAGAAATATGTACGCCATAAGGCCGCACAAAATTCAATACTTTCTCAGGTAACTCGTGCAGGCCCAAATATGGAGCAGGGTTTTTCTGCAAATGAAGAAATTATTTACAACCTGATTTGTAAGAAAAACTCTGTAGAGGGCATTTCTAAAAAATTCGGGTTAGGTACATCTGGTGTAGAAAGAACGCTAGAAATATTGTTGGATTCCACACCTGATGATGATAATGAAGAATCGCCCTAAAAACCTCCTGGGAAAAAGTTAAAGCTGGACTCCAAGAAAAAGCCAAAACAAATGGTCTCTACTACCGACATTCTCAAAGAGGAGATTGGTATTCAAAAAGAAATGCTAGAGGTGATGAAGGAGCAGCTTCAGAGCACCGAAGAAATATATCGCTTTATTGATCACCGTTATAATTTAAAGAAGGCAGAGCTGAAAGAGATCAAACGGTATAACCTGTTGATGGAGAAATTGAGGCTGAGAGAAATCGAGGACAAAATTGAAAAAAACCGTCGCGTCTTGCAGCTACAAGATCTTAAACACTGAAGACAATTATATGCCATCAAGTACATGTTAATAAATTCTTTTTTTAATTGAAAAAATGCATATAAGATTTATGAATTCATTTTAATTTTTTATTTATTTAGGTTTAAGTTTTTTTTTATAAAATGTGATGAACAATGAATAAAATGTGATGTTTATTTTTTAAATTAACAATATTAAAAAAAGCGTTGTATTATTTTTATATTTTGAAATTTAAAAGAAAATTAAGCTCGAGTTAGAGCAAATAAAATTCACAGATTATTTCCGATATTATTTCGAATATTTTGGGCAGTGGCTAGTTACTAGGGAGCGACTAAGGATATCACATCATTGTCTTAAAAGCTGAGAGTTTCTACATTTTCTTCATCGTTAACTTCCATATTGCATTTGAAATAAACGCAAACGTTATGCAATTCACAGCAAAATTTTGTTATTTTAGCAGCCTTTTCTGTAGCATAGTATAATTATCTAGCTCCAAGAAGGCATCGCCATCTGTTTTTCAGGATACCATTTGTACGCTCAATAACGTTACGACACTTGGAATGAAAATCGTTAAATTTTATTTCAACCGACTTATTTTGCGAACATCTGTGAGGGGTTATAAGCCATGGTTCTTATGAATAACCTGCACTAAACTTTACGAGTGGGGAGACTGCAACTGACTGTCTCTTTAGTGGAATATATACTCTTAACATATCCAAAAGGTAAATAAAGGATGGTTTATTAACCCTGTAGTATTTTTCAAGCCCAAAAAATATTTTTTATTTAATTATAGCACTTTTTAAGAAATCTACTTACAAAGTTTGCGGTAGCTCAAGTAGGTTAGTAGCATCACGTAATGTTTTTCTTGCTAACCTCTGTTCATTCTTGTCCAGCACTTCACTTTCATCATTTACTTCTTCAGCTAATATTATACATGCCGCACTAAACATTATTTATTTTCTCTAACATCTTTTTTCACAACAAACACTTTTACTTTTAAAATTTATAAAATTAAATTGGTAAATTTTCAAATTTTTTATTGTGAAAATTGGATAATAGAAGTAAAACAGCTGACTTTGAATGTTTCGAATTCTCTCTCCCTTCCCAGACTGTTCAGAATTGGAGGATTTTATTTTTTGGGAAAAACTTATTCTCTGGGAATTCATTTCCCTGGGAGTTTTAAGAGTCGGCTGTGTTCTAGAGCGGCTATCTGTTGCAGAATCTTATTTCATATTGGCTTGAAGTGTAAGTTGCTCAAGGGGAGTACGTATACATTCAGCCTAATTGTAATGCTTTCATTTAGCGTTAACTCTGATTTTATATAGCTTTGCCAACTAAGGTGGAGATTAAGTTGTATACGGGCATAATTTACATTCGAGAGTTATTGTATCATTTGGTTATTTATGCAAAGTGATGTTATGTGAGAATATTTTTATTCACTTACCTTTTTTTAGTTCCATTTATATTTTTTTTAACCTAAATAATGGTCTTGTAAGAATTATGAAGCTGGTGACTTTCGTGAACGTTTAGAAGTGCTGATACAGCACCTCTACATCTGTTGAAGTGTGGTCTCGATTGCTAGTTATTAGGACTAAATAAACTACTTGCAGAACTCTGGCTTCGATTGCCCATTAATTTTGTGTTCATAATTTTCTAACGGCTTAAAGCATTTTTAGAACAACTCTAGTAATTTTTTATATATTAAGCCTTTATAACACTTTGTCAAGCGCTTGAGATACGTCTATTAAAAGAACAAATTATTAGTTTCTTTTCTCAATAAGTAATCTGTGTTTTTATTCGATTTAAGCAAATTTTCTGCTGAAGCGAAATTCCCCTTAATTATCCATATCTTTTAGCTTAAGCGTAATTATTAAAGAAATGTTCACAAAATTTTAGAAAGATTGTTTAATTAGTATCAGCTCAGCTATATCATATCAAATATTTTTCTTGTATCCAACACTGTCTTTTATCATTTCGATAACAACATCTACACGAAATTAACAGTTCGCTTGACTGGTTTTTAAAGGTTTTTGCATGCACGCCTTAATAAATAATTTGATTGTGAAGTTTGTGCAGTTATTGTAGTTGTTGATGAATGCTTAGCAGCCTTCAATAGGCGTATGTGGTATTTAAATAGTCGCACATATGGCTGAGATAATATTCAGGCATTAATAGCATGCAAAACTATTTCTGAGTAAGCTAGCTTACATTGATATTAAGAATATTCTTCTTTGTTTTATTTATACTTAAAGCTGTCTATATTAAAGAAAGACTTTTGTAAAGCCCAAAGGCGCCAGATTATACATGCAGTATACAAACTAATTAATTGGGCTTGAAGTTTTTGTAATGTTAAACAAACAATTTATTTTATGCGAATAATATAAGATTCACCGCAAAAAAAAAATTCATTAAGATTTATCTGCGATATTACCCGACTTGCGCAGAGAAGTACAGTACAGTACGCAGCCAAAGCAAGGGGAGGGGTACACAAATGATTGAAACACTGCAAGAAGATTTTTTTCAGATCCAAAAACTGCAGCATCTATTACAGGAGTAGATTTGGAACTACTAAGGAGATTCAGTACTATTTTAAGAGTTCTAACATTCTAACAGAAAAACGAAACAAAGACTATAGATTCTTTCGTGAGCATAACACAAGAAAAATTTCTAGATATTGTACTAATGAAGATTTGATTGTTATTTTATTATGCACATCAGATCCCTATATGTCCAATACGCGGTAAAAATGGAAAACTACTTCTATTAAACTAGACTTAGAAGCTAAACTGCTTCTAGAAGATGAAAATTAAGGCTATTTAGAAGAAATATTTACTAAAATTGTTTAATTAATAGTAATTTTTCCAAAAACAAGAGTTATTTGTATGTATTTCAATCTTTTGAAATTGTTTGTACATTAATAAAGTATTAATCTATTCACAACAAAAGTGAAGTAGTGAGTAGTATTTATGTTTATTTTGGACTTAAATACCTCCATATCTAAAGTAAACTTGAACCAAAGAATATATGTTCTTGCTACTTAATCGGCTAATTTTTAACTCAAATTGTTTCAAAAAAGAAACCTTTGGCCTTTAGGGGCCAAAGCTTGGACTTATCTGTTTAAATTTAAGTTTTTATAAGTATAAGTTCTAAACGCGAATCAATATATAAGACTTTATCTATCTAAAACAAACTGTTTGAACAAGTTGTAATACTTTACTTTCGTACCAAAAATCAGCTAAAACTTAGAATGTATTTTTAAACTTATCACAACTAAATTTCTAACCGGTCGATTTTAAATTTTTATACCTTAAACGAAAGCCTACGAGCTCACCTAGTAGAAAGTTATATATTTTTGACCGCCTTCTCGTAAAATGACCCACTGTGCGTCGAACAATATACGCACATATATATAAATAAAATACTGTCCAAAAATATATTTTCGACATTACATAATAGATTGGTCAAAAAGAAATATTTCCAATAGCTTAACAAAAAAATTTTTATACTCGTATATGCATACTTTCGAGACCATAAAAAGAATAACACTATATTATAAGAAACCGCATCCAGGATTGTTGAAGAATTATGCAAATTAAATATTAAACTCTTCTCATATTTGTATCACATCTATGCTACAACTACAAAAAAATAAATCGACTAAAATGTAAAGAAACGATGAAATATATAAAAAGCTTTGAGTGCATAAAACAAAATGATTTAAAATCTAATTATTATATAATAACAATGACATCACTGCGAGGATGACTGTGCATGCAGCTCATGTAAATACACATTTTCAAATTTCCGCTATATGTAGACGCCTACGACAAACAACGCAATGCATGCAATTCACAACGGCTAAGGGATATAACGTGATTAATAAAAAAAACCTTTAAGCAGTACTTCGTGAAAACCAGCCATTAATCATATATGAGAGCACATCCTTTTGTGGTTGATTGGCCAGTGAATCGCACTACGCATTACAGGGAAAATTCGTTTTTCAGCAGAACAGTCCGTATGTGGAATAAGATCCCTCCGGAGGTCTTTCCTGTCACTTTCAATCTGAGAAAGTTCAAATCGAATGTCCACAGACACTACTCCCTCTTTTCTCCTTCCCGTAACCTAATTTCCTAGTTCTGGCACAATGCATTGCATAGGTAGGGGTCATCCCCTGAGTGCTGGTCCTAAAAAAAAAAAAAAAAAAAAAAAAAAAAATATATGTAGTTCGAATGTATGTTAATATTCTACTATTCTATTAGAAAATTTTATAAAAACCGGTACAACTAATCACTTTGGGACACGGAACTAACAATTTTAAAACTTTTATTTTATATCTTTTAAATATACAGATTCGTGTTGTTGTTCTGAACATAAATTTGTATGTTTTATATTACGAAGTTTAATTTTAAGTACCTTAACTGCTTGTTTTAAATTAACTTAAAATGCAATAGTATCACCAAATCCAATCGTCCAATCCTGCCACATTTCATTTAATTACGTTTAAAAATAGAATTTATTTATCTTTACAATACTTCTTCTAAATAAAATGCTCTTTTAAAAACTAAATCCATAATTTAAAAAATGGAGAGCCAATTCATAACCACAACAAAAATAGCAAAGAGAACCAATCTTTGCTTTCATTGCATATGCAACGACTAAGAGCATTTTTGTACTCATATAAACGAACCGATTATGCTAATACATATTCTTTACACAAATCTGTTAAAACGTCCCTTTAAAATTATATAATTTTTATGAAAATAGACCGAATACACGAGAAGGATAATAAAAAATCGACTTACCTATCGATGGCACGCAATGAAAACTCTCCGTGTGAAAAACATTTATGAATTTTAATATTTCAAAAACAATTGGTTGACCGATTTGCTTTTTCTCTCTTTCGTTATTCGATCTAGCAGATATAGTTGTTAAAATTGAATGTGATAAAACCGGTATTTATCGCATGTTGTCATTATAGTTTCTGTATACACAAAAACAACAACATTCTACGAACCAATCACAACATAAAATGATCGAAATGTTTTATGGATATCAATTACTTTTTCGTTGAAGTTTAAAAAAATAATAATAAATTAAAGAAAAAATGCAATTTTAACAAGAAAGTAGAAATTGCAACAGATCTTCTTAATAGAAACAAAAAACGGACCGAAGAATTAAACTATTACTTTCCCTATGATATAAAATTATTAGATGCGCAACTGATAAAACAAAACTCAGTACGCTAGTATTTAGAAAGACAAAACCACGGTTGGATTTTATCTCCTTCGCTGTGGAATGTGGACATCAAAACTGTTGCCCATTTATTGCAACCCACTACTCAAAACGATTAGCACCTGTGTTTCATAGAACCGAAGTTGTGTTATTCTCTAAAAATTCAGAGTTGCTTTCCTTAATTAAATCGGATAACATTTATATTGTTTTTTAACAATATAAAACTTAAGATTAAAAACTTTTCTGGATATCAAATCTTTAGCCGATCGATATCTCTGAAAGCCATCGTAAATGCAGTAAACTACATAACGCAGCCACAGTCATGACTTGGTGAGTAGGAGTAAAATATACGCTCGATTTTATAGAAAAAGTTGTCGAATTTAGCATTATAAATAACAAATTTCCATTGGACCAATGCCTAACAGGGCATGTTTAAGGCCAATTATCGAGAGTGGTCTTTAAATCGGTGGAAAGGTATCTGATATTACTATGGATCAGATAGCAATAATAAATGCAATACTTCATGGCTCTAATTGGATTTCTCTCTCAGACTTGAAGTGGTGCATTATCATTGTTTTTTATAATCTTGACTAGATAATTTTTTTTGTTTTTTGTTTTTTGAAAAATAGAAGTAGCACTTCAGGCAACAATGCCTACTTAGTCAAGTACCGTGCTACATTCTTTAGGAAAGGGATAGAGAATAGATGAAACAGGTGGTGAAAGAAGAAGGATAGTCGGAAATTAACTGCCGTATATAAGACAGCACAGCGACCAGTGACTATGCCTTCATCGCTGAGCAGCCCCACCGACAGTCAATTTTTATTCTTGTTGTGAAAAAAACCAAGGTCTTCGTTGGGAATCGAACCCACAACCCCCAGACTGACAAGCTAGTACACTACCTACTAGCCTACAGGGGCACCTAAATTATTTGGAGGGGAGTTCTTTGAAAGTAATATTAATCTGATTCTAGGTAAATACCGCTTTGGAATCCATCCAAATATATAAGGTTTTCCTTTCTTAAGCATCCTTTTGGATTCCTTATCACAATCGTAATTCTCTTCTCTCTGGTTTTACTTATCTCTTTATAATAGAAACAGAAAGCGGTCGACAAGCTATGCCTTACCTTATCTTACCTAATTAAGAACGAAAAGTCTTCCCTACTGTTTACAGAAACTTTTGTATGAATGTCTACATTAAGCCCATTGCACATTATAGCACAATTCTTTATATTGAGATTGGATTTTGTAAGAAAATCATCAAAGTGAGATGTCTTGATTTTTCAAAAATATAACGCAACATTCTACAGGATTGCACTTCTTTAATCTTACGACAACATCTTAGTATGAAGTTAGACAGAATTTCAGCGTGTTTTGTCGTTCGGTTTAATACAAAAAATGAAGAATGAAGTAGGCTATTTTTAGTGTCAATTTGTGTGCGTGAAGTCACTGACACCCTGCCAAGTTTCATCGATATGCTTATAATATTTATAACAAATTTGCTTTCACACTATCACAATTTTTCAAAAAACAAAAACCCTGAAAATTTCCAAAAGCTAAATGACAACAGTAAGCCATTTGGAATGTAACCTGGGTCAGTATTATTGTGGTCCATGTTGTTTTGGAAACCATAATAAGGGCAGTAGTTACTGCAGATCACAATGAGTATTCAATAATGAGTATTTTTTAGCGCTTCTTACTAAAACTGAAACTAAATTTACCTAAGCTCTTAGAAAGCTTATAATCCAAGAAGGAAATTTTGTCTGATGACTTAGAGTCCTTCTAAGCATGTTCGAAAGCGTCCAAAAAGTATCACGATATTCGGAGCTGACACAAATAAAGTTGCAGGCAAATGAACTGCCTCGTTGGCAGAAACTCTCATTTAAAAAAAGCTTGAAACACATCAGAACACGCTAGCTTGTAGCATCTCAATGACCATGAGATGAAGGCATATCGTTTGTGTTGGTCGACCATTATAAAGATGAATTAACGATGTTGCAAGCAACTAGTAGAATTGTTTTATGTAAATTACGAACACTTGTCATTGGATCACTTATATTTAGGATTGAATTTAAAAATTGTAATCTATAATAGGGAAAATTGAAACTTTAAGATTCATGTAACCGAGCGAAAGCATGATGGACATGCATTGGCATCTAATACAAGTTCATTAAGACCTCCTCCCTTATTTGAAACCCCTTTCCTGTTTTTCTGCTAACAGTTTTTTTTTTTAATTTATAAGTATACTGTTATTCTCAAAGGAGCTGAACACAATAGATTTATTTTTAGAACATCAAATATATTTATTTATTCATAAACGGTTCGTTTGTTAATAAATAATGAATTGACCACAAAATCGTCTAACATGTGTATGAATAAATAAAATAAAATAAAATAAAATAATAAAAAAATTTATAATAAATCAACGCTATCTTAAAAAGGGATAAAATAAAAAATAGCATAAACATAAACATAAAAACGAGAACCTTAGGAGCTTTACCTATAAATAAATTCATCGATAATTTATCTATTGCATAAAACAGTCATTAAGACACAAACAAAATACAAACCAAATAAATCACTATAAAAAAGCCCAAAAATAATAAATTAAAGCGGCCACTGCATGTAAAGGTTATAAAGACATTAAAATAGTACAGGAAACATGAAACAAACACACTCACATATAGACTAATATGTATTTACAGTTGAGAGTAAAAGGAATCTGCAACACTAGGGTATATAAAATTTTATTAGTTTTATTTAAGCAAATCATAAATCAATACCTATTTGTAAATAATTATGAAAAATAAAAATAATAAGAAATTTAAGGGATCAAACAATTGCACCGCAATTGCTGATGTTCAAAACAAAACAAATTTCTTAAAAAGTTATTAAATCCTTAAACAATTTAAATTTAACTTTCTAAAACAAAAAATTTAGATCAAAATGATTTAAATTTGTGTTACGAAAAGAAAAGTTCGGCGGGTATGAATGCGAAATGCTATCTGGTAAACGTCCACCATAAACACACTGACAGATGTCGATTCTTTCATCAAAGCTTTTAATCACTTGTTGGCAAATTGACGGTCCTATTTTGTTAATAATCCCGAATTTTGAGTTTCAAGACTGAAATCGACTGGATTGGCTACGTATAAACTTTATCCTTACATAGCTCCACAAAAAAAAGTCCAATGATGGTGAATCATACGATCTGGCTGGCTACTTCACTGCTGATTGTTGCAAAATTATGCGATCTGAGAATTTGGTTTGCAATAAATTGATCGTTTTATTAGCTGTGTGACATGTGGCACCGTCCTGTTGAAATCACATGTCAGTGATATCCTCGTTGTCAATAACAGGCCAAAATTGAGTTGTTAACAACTCGCAATAGCGTACTTAATTGACCGTTACCACATTTCTAGCCTCGTCTTTGAAAATAAAACGGCCCAATCACGATTCCAAACCAAATAGCGCACCATACAGTGACACGTTGAGCATGGAAAGGCTTATCAATAATCGCTCTAGGATTTCAGGAGTAATTTTGGTTGTTGACATACCCTGACAAGTGAAAGTGGGCTTCGTCTGAAAAAATAATTAAAAAAAAAAAACAGCCGGTTCATTCGGTCGGTCAATGGTCGGTCGGCTTCAATTCATGCATCAGCTAAACCTTGTAAGGCTTTAAACTCCCAAGGCTTTAAATCCAAATTCGCCATGTGGTGGTTTTGGATAACCCTGATTGTTGAGAATATCAATAAATTTAGATCTGCTCCAACACTATTGCTCACGGCTGCGACGTTTTAAGTTGAACGACCCATTCAAACATGAGTTGGTGTTCGCACATTTTGTATCACGCTTGTCGACTCAAACTTAGCGACCAAATTCTTAATAGCGGTCTCAGAAGGACGATTATGTTGTCAGATAATACACGAACTTTAGGAAATGTAACTTTAACAGAACCACCAGTTTTATAATGGATTTTAATTATTTTAATGCGATTTTCGTTCGAAATTTAATTCATTGTAACATGTGGCACATTGTAACATCTACTACGAATCCATTAATATACTAAATGTCAAAACTATCATGTGGTTGATGTCGTCACAATTGAAAAACCAACTTCTTGTTGAAAAATTCGATAGTTAATGTAGTTGCAACATATGTAATATTTCTTTTCATATGTTTACTGAATGTCGTAGCATAAAAATAAATAAATTGGTATATTTTCGATTAGGTTTCCATTTATCGATTTGTGCTAAAGTTTTGTTTTTTTAAAAATTTTTATAAAATTTCAGTATCCCCTGATGTCACGATTTTTATGAACTGAATTCTTAATGAATTCTATATTATTTGTTTTTCTATTTCGGTTTTTCCAAGTTCTCTTTTAAAAATGCAATTTTTATACAAATTCCATTTCTTCTCAAGTTGCGATCAGTTCGAGTAAATTATAAAATATTCCTGTTTTTATTTCCACTGCTTTGGTGAAAACAGTTTCTGTTGTGTTTATTCGCATTTGTTTTTTTTGTTCAGTTCTAAATTTTATTTCAATATTTTTTTTTTAAATATCGTAATTCATGTTTGCATTAAATTTAATTTTTTTTGCTTTTGAATTGTTGGTTTCGAATATAAAAAGACATACAAAATGCAGACAAATCTATTAAGAATAAGTTTCCACCAAATGAGTGAAAGTATTGTGCTAAGATCTGTATGTATAGCTAGGCCTACCTCAGTTAATCGATTCATTAAAGATTCAGAATGTCTAAAATCGTACGATTACAAATGATCATTGAGGTAAAAGTCAAGATAGCGAGGTAGCGTTATTTTTTGGTTGCTTACAACAGTTAGTAGATATTGTTGTCATCTTATTCCAATAATGTCATAATTGAATTAAACTTTTTGCGCGTATAAATTTTCAAATAACATTTTCAAACATTTCAAAACTTTATTTTAAATGACCTCAGTTGAAAAATAACACATCTTATGATATAAAAAACAAAAAGGGATAATAAACTCAATTTATTACAAATTTATTTGTTAACAATATTTTATTTAAAGTTTATTGTTTTAAAAACTTTTTATTCTCTATCCATCATTCTAAAGTATCGTAACTTTCGGGTGGTTTCATCATGTCATTAACTATATTCAGTATCTTAAGTTATGCTAAGCATCTCATAATCATTCTATCCTTTTATCCAATAAATTTAATAAAAAAATACTTATTTGTTTATTATTTCAGTTGGTGTAAAAGTTTCGAACAAGCAAACGCAAACATTTATATTTATTTCTTTTACAAACTGTAAATGACAGTTTGAAAACATGAAATTAATGCCAATAACTTGCCATAAATTTACTTTTTATGCACTACAACAAAGTCATTTACATTAGGATGGCACTAGTTAAATTTTATTTTATTTTAGGGTTTTAAAAAAGCTTTAAAGAATATCGTAACTGAAATGCACTTCCATTAGCATTTCAATGACTTTCTTAATGATTTTATTCGAATAAAAGACATTAAAATGATGTAAAATTGAAAAAGCAGTTTTATTTTATGGGAATAAAGCACATTGCGTCATTCGGAAATTATTCCTTTAAATGAAATTACGATTGTTTCCTGGAATAGTTAGTTTCTTCTTATTAATTCTATTTTTGTGATTTGTAAAAGAATAGCATCGAAAAATCCCAGCGCTATAGATTCGCCATCTCTTGATCTTATTTACTAATTTTTAATAACAATATTTATTCAAGGCAAATAAAGTTATAAAAGTTATTTAAACAATTACATTTGGATTATAAACTGATGCAAGGGAAGTTTATGTGAAATTTTTAACCTCCATGAAACATTATAGGGAATTCGGACAACTACACTTAAAATTCCAACCAACCTTACTAGAGAATAAGAAAACTCATCAACGTATACATTTAGGCTCGTTCTTTCTCCAACCCTATTTCTTATTTTTCGGAATGACCTTCTTTGTCAAACTTTCAACCCTATATACTCTTTCGCAGATGACAGCACGATTTGTCATTCGTATTCAATTAGTAATTGGAGGTGAGTTCCACAAGGCAGAACATTAACAATACGCTTAATCACGATTTCGATCCATCTCGAAATGGGGTGTTAATAGAGTCGATTTTAATGTCCGTAATGATGCATACTTACGCATAAATCTGTTTTCCGAAATGGTGCTGCATCTGTTACTATAGCTGATTACGGAAGCTCTTGATGTTCTTGGCTGGAAAATTCAGTGTGATAATCGATGGACTGAACACATTTTGCAGGTTTCTAAAAGAGCTTTCAAGTGCCTCGGTTTTCTAAGACGGTGTAAAAGATACTTCACTACATCCGATCTTCGTACTATTTATACCCGTGCAAAAATGGAATACAACTCTCATGTATGGCCCGGGGCCCCAAAGTCTATTTTGAAGTTGCTCAACCGTGTATAGGAGAGTCCCAAGAAGCTCATTGATTCTCTAGAGGATCGATGCAATGTGGGATGTATTTTACTGTTTTATCGTTACTGCAATGGTAATTGCTCTTCTAAAATTAGGGAACTTGTTTCCGTTCTTTTGCGTTTAACTCGATTTTCTTCGAGAACACATCCATTTATGATCGATTGATCAATGAATCAAACTACGCATTACAGGGAAAATTCGTTTCTTAGCAGAACAGTTCATATGTGGAATAAACTTCCTCCAGAGGTCTTTCCTGTCACTTTCAATGTTGAATGTCCACAAAAACTACTTCCTCTTTCCTCCACTCTACAAGTTTGAGAAAAAATACTTTGAATTTTGATAAACTATACAGACGTCCTCACAAGGAAGAGGAGAATGTCGGCGCTGTTCTCAGTTCTTTAGTCCTTGGGCTATTGATGCAAAAGCAGAATGAAAATAACTAGAATAGATAAATCTTAATATCAATGGTTTCATAGCACTTATTAAAGATAGTGTGGTCAGATATTAGAAATAGCTTGAGCATCTCTCTAAATCAGCATCAATAAGAAATCACAATGTGGAAAGTGTTCGTTTTTAGTTACAGCAACAACGCAGAAGTATACACCACTTAAGAAGTTGTTGTAAATAAAACATGTCCTTGTCATTTTGTATCATCAATACAACCACATAACCATTTATTCAGTTACATTTTTCCTTTAAAAATCATAAATAAAAACAACGAAAAGTATGTGCCACCGTAATGTCACTAAATGTAGTTGGCTTGGGAAAATATTTATGTTTATACTTGTAAAATTTTATAATGTCGTATCATCATTTTCCCTTGTCAATACAAAGTATACAAATGTATATTCATTCTTGTGTATATAAAGGAACCGAACTTAAATCTTGCGTACTAAAAAACTTAGACATACAAATATGTATGTGCTCGCGTTTACATGAAATAATATTTACTGTCACTTACAAAATATTCTTTTGCAACTTGAATTATATATGTTTGAAATTGTTTGAAAAATACACTTACTAACAACATTCGAATAGTTTTTGATAGTTTTCTAATATTAAATATTTCAATTTTATATATTTAGCTCAATGAAATCAGAACTTTTTGCTTTAAAGCAGTCAACTCCCATCATCTCTTAGAATTTTTGAAAACTGTGCATTTAACTCGAATCGCAAGTGCTTGATTGTTTCCTTAGAATGCGTTTGTCCATCGACTATAATACTATATTTTTCCCCATAACATCTAACGCATCAGATTCTTTCCTTCTTGAATTGTAGATGCCACAACGTTTTCTAAAATATATTTGTATGGAAGCATACAACATTCGCAAAGTTCTGCTTAATCATGGTTTGCTTCAATACCTCAATTAAGTGAGTAAACAAATGCTGCTACAAGTTAAAAAAAATGGCATTAGATTAGAAAAATATGGCGAATTTATAAGTTCCCAAGTGTTAATTAGATGCCCAGCGTTATCAACTTGGTTTTTTACTTGATACATGTCCTTATACTTATTTATTCGTTGTTTTATCGTCAAAAATTCGCTTATCAGCTGTTGTCTTAAAACTAATTTTGAATAAATATTTTTTTCGAACTTACTATTATATTCTTTAGAATGACTTTTTTGCGTTAAATAACAGGGTCTTTAATAATTTCACCAAAAATTGTTTTTTAAAGGGACGCATTTTTAAATAGTGTTCAATCTTATAATAATCTATAAGGAAGGACTAATAGGAAGCAAGTATATGCAGTTCAAAGTTTATAACCTTTGTGACCTATGTCCTCTGGAGCGGTAACATATACCATTTTATTTATATCTGAAACGTTTATTCTCTTGTAATACTAGCGGAGGTTTGAATTCGCATACAGAGAGTGAGTTTCACTTAAAGAAAGTAGATCTACTAGTGATACGTATTTTACAAGTCTGTCTTCAAGGAAACCTGCTAAACAGCCTATGATGTACACCATCAGGCCCGTGCCTATACCTTATACCAAGGGAAACGACCACAACCTTCCTCTCCCAAATCTTTAATCTCCTATCTTTGCAAAAGAAATCCTGGACTAAAGTAGAAAGGCGTAGGATACAAGACGTCGAATTATTTGGCGATATGCAAGAAATTGTATTCTTTTATCAGAGGACTTGAATATATTCCAGAATACTTTGATATATGCAATATGCACACTTATAGCATTCTAATTCTATGTTCCACCCGGGTGCACATGATAGTCTTTTTGGAACTTACTATTCCATCTAGACTGGTTTCTTGCGGGGTAAAAGGGAGCCCAGGCCCCTCAAAGGCTAGTAGGAGCCATCTGGACAATCCACATATTTCCACGGGAATTAGTAGGCTCGCAGAGTTCACTATTTGTCTTTTTAGACATTTAGCTGTTCTCTAGCTGAATATTGAGGTTGGCCCCTATATGGGAGTATCGTGGTGGTTGTGGTTTCGAGGCCCTCGTGAGAGTTTGTGTGTCGGATCATTCGAAATGAACACAATGAATGCTTCAGGTCCAGTGAGTATAAATGCCGTCGTGTTCTTAATTATATTAAGCTTCATGCGTTCTGGACCAGGACTTGGATAGTCTCCAACTCTTTAGCAAGGAGTAAAGGCTGCGACCTACTTCGAGCTTTTGAAATTGCTACTAGGAGTGACCGGAAGATCCAGATTATTGGGCAAACGAAAGTACAATTGTTTCGAAAATTTTTTGTTAGTCCTATTTGTGATACAATTTTCAAAGAAAAATATTGTTATCAAACAGTTAATCAACTGTTGGCTCCCCAAAAGGTAATTATACGATATTTACTTTAGACAAGAGGTGCGAAATAGCAACAATTTTTTATTTTATTTTTTTAACTCTCAAAATTATTTATTGTATCTTCTATAAAAAGAACTAACAATAAGTTTTAAAATCTTAAATTCTAAAAAAAAGTCACATTAGTCCCGACCATGTCAGAACTAACCTTTTGGGTAAAAAAAAATTGACATTAAAAAAAAAAACAAAACAAATGTTTCTAAGATGTGTCATCTGTAGCATTGAGGATTAAAGCTGCGGTATCCCTCTTTTTTAATCGGCTATGTCCACTATAATCCAAGATATTGCGAGCAAGGGGATTAGGATGGTCTTCGAGCTTCATCAAGTATTTGCCTGCGTATTTAATGATTTCTGTAGTCACCAGCGGTATGTCTAAGTCACAATGTATGTTTGAATTTCTGATGTACCATGGGGCGGAAGTTATCAACCGTAAAATTTTATTTTGCATACGTTGGATTCTATCCACGTTTGAAGCTGAGGCAGTGCCCCAAAGTTGGATTCCATAAGATTATATTGGTTTCAGAATACTCTTGTAAATTAGAAGTTTGCAATCCAGGCCAAGTCTCGAGTTCCTGCCAATGAGCCAGTGTAATTGTGTTAGTTTAAGTTTCATTTGTGTTAGCTTTGAGTCAATATGATGTTTCCATGTAATGCGATGATCAAGATATATACCAAGATATCTCACATAATTATGGTGAGGAACAATGTGATTATTGATTCGAACGGGTGAACAATTATCTCTTCGCAGGGTGAAAGTCACATGAATGCACTTTTGAACGTTCACTTTAATTCTCCATAATTTTAACCACAACTCCAACTGAGTTATATGTTGCTGAAGATTTATTGAGGCTTGATAGGAGTTTTCGTGCGAACTTAGACACGCTGTATCATCAGCAAACGTAGAAGTGTGGACAGTTTCACTTACAGGCATATCGCAGGTATATATCAAATATAAAACTGGTCCAAGAATGCTACCTTGTGGTACACCTGAGGAAATTGGTTTGGATACACTTACGAAGTCTCCTTCAACAACAGCAAATTTTCGTCCAATTATGTAGCTTTTCAGTAGGTTGCTCATGTTACAAGGCAAGTGAGCGGTCAGTTTTAGAAATAGACCTTCATGCCAAACTTTGTCAAAAGCCTGTGAAACATCAAAAGTCTTTCTTATCACCTGAACCAATCTATGGGTTTGCTCAATTGTGCTATGCTATGCTATTGTGCTAAAATCAAATTGATGGTCTGGGATACACCCACTATCCCTAAGCATTGGAGACAATTTATTTATAAGCAACTTTTCAAAACCCTTTGAAATAGTTGGTAATAGACTTATGGGCCTATATGACTCGGTTTTGGTTAGGTCTTTACCCGGTTTTGGAATCATTTTAACTTTAGAAATCTTCCAGTGGTCAGGATAGTATTCAAGTCGTAAAATGGCATTAAAAATGAATAGCATGATTCTGACTGCAATATTGGGGAGCTCCTTCAACATTTTGTTACTTATGCCGTCCATACCAGAAGCTTTTTTCGGATTTACTTCAGAAATTAGCTTTTGTACCTCACGCAACTTAAACTTTAAGGGTCGAGGGGGTAATCCAACTACGCTTGGCAAACTAACATCATCAGTACATACATATGTGTGGGGTGAATACATCTTTCAAGTAATCGGCAAATAAGTCACCTTTTTCAGCGTCCCTTCTTGCCCAATCTCCACTGATATTACGTAGGGGTGGCTTGTACTCAACGGGCCTTTTAAGGTTTTTTGTAGCACGCCATGAAGAATAATTGGAGTTTGGTGTAGCATCGAGGCCCTCCAGATATTTCTCGAAAGATGCAGTTTTTTCATATGCTAGTAAGTCTCTAAGCCGCTTTGTGCATTCTCTAAGTCTCTGCCTCTGCAGGGGCGATCTGTGTTGTTGCCAATCTCTTCTAGCTCTTCGTTTTTCCGCTACGAGACGTTCAATGTCTGCAGAATAGATGTGACCTAAAGTAGTCTGCGGATGTTTAGTTGTTGCAAGATGTGCTGCTTGTTTAATATTTTCACTAAAAGTTGCAAGGCTACACTCCACATCCTCCTTTGTTTCTAGCAAAATATTCTCCGAACAATGGGTGCTGAGATATTTTTTTAAACTCAACCAGTTGATGCGACTGATCATATTTGTATCAGGAAAAAACAAATGTCTTCTAAGCGGGCTGCAAATAGTTACAATGGTTGGAGAATGATCCGATGATAAATCCATGGAAGATTCTACAGTGACTAAATTTCTTGAAATATTTTTTGTGACAGCAAAATCTATTACATCCGGAATTTTTTGTCTGTCGGTAGGCCAGTATGTAGCCACTCGACCACTCGAAGCAACATCTAAATCATTACTGCTAATAGCGTTGTACAATGCTCGGCCCCTAGGTGTAATTAAGCGCGAACCCCAGTAATTGTGTTTCGCATTATAATCGCCAGCTGACAGAAAACATGGTCCAAGACCTTTAAAAAATTTTTCATACTGCTCTTCGGTTATTAAAAACCTGGAAGGAGAGTAGACTGATGATATTACTATATCATTAAAAAGATTTTCAACACAAATAGTTGTGGCTTGCAAATAGTCTTCTTGCTTGCTGTTTAAAAAATGGTGTTTCAGTCTAGACTTTATTAAAATTGCTGAGCCGCCGCATGCTCTTCCTCTCGGATCCTTTGTATCATAAAATGTGTTCGCGAATGCCATTTGCATTCCAGAAACATATTTTCAACGAATTCATTTTCTATTTACGATTGCCTGAAGCAAAGTAGTCTGCATTTGCAGCATTTGTTGCATCATGCTAGTCATACTAGTTGTGAAATTGTTTATTGTCTGCACAAGGTTGTCAATAGTAGCTGCAAGACGAGTAAAATTGAAGCTTGAGTTAGCGTCTGCATTGGTATTTGCTGATGAAACATTTTTTGGTGGAACAGTGTTGATTTTTACGGCGTCGGCATACGATACATGAGTATTGATTGGTCGGACCATTTGGGGATACGAAGTAGATAAAATATGCTGTTTTTAGGCCGATGTAACTTTAGGTACCGGTGTTGCACCCTGTCTTATGAAAGAATAAACGGGGCAACCTCTGTAGTTTGCAGTGTGATTACCGCCACAATTACTGCATTTTTTAAGGTTTGTTTCCCCTTTAGGTTTATTGCAACTAGCAGTAGCATGCAATTCTCCGCATATAACGCAAACAGATGGCAGTTTGCAGTATGTTTTTGTGTGCCCAAACTCTTGACAGTTGTAACACTGTACGGGCCCTGAACGTTTGCGGGGTTCTTCTACCGTGATTTTTCTATGCAGAAGATATTGCAAATTGTAAATTGGGTGAGTTTAATTTTTCTTCAATTTTATGTCGTTGGGCTCCAATTCTACTCGGAACAGAGGTTGTGGTATTTTCTCCCTATTAATTATGTTTACGACATTTTTAATTTTGAAACCTTGATCAATGAGGGCACCTTTGATTTCGTTTGGTTCAACACTTGGATCTACGCCCTTTACTACAAGTTGCAAACCTTTTGCACTTTTAAGCTGATATGTGTAAAAGCTTAATTTACTCTTTTCAAGTTCATTAACCACTTTACGGAAATTCGCCTCTTCGTGAACCTGTATTTTGGTTTCATCAATTTTGCCACGTTTTATTGGCATGACATAAAACGTTTTATCACCAATAGTCGAAATTAATTTCTTAACAAGGGCGTTTGAATTTTTTTCCCTCAAATAGATCGGTGGAGGTTTAGAGGATTTGGTTGTGCAGACAGATTTCTCGTTGTCTTCTTGTAACAAAGAAAATCGATTTTGAGAAATTACTGAGGCGGCGTCACTATTTCTCGATAACTTTCGAACTGATGCGACCTGGGACGATTTGGGACTTCGCCCACGTTTGGTAACCGTTAGGTATCTGTCCATTCCCACTTGGATCTTAGGTTTTTCGATGTCAATAGCAGTTGTAGCAGCTTCGTTAACTGAAGAGCAGGAACCCGACGCGGATGAAGTTGCCGATTTGAGTGGCACTGGAACCGATAATAATTCACTGGTTTGCGGTAGTGAACTTGTACGAACGCGAAAGTGTTGCTTTGCTGTTAGATACAGACTATCATCAATTTTTTCGTTGTGTTGTTTTCGCTTACGTCTTCAGCGCTAAGGGTTAAATAAAATAGCAACAATTTGACTTGAACATTATTTCGTGAATGGTAGCACTTAGCTCATGTTTGATATGACAGATAATTAGTTTTATCCTTCCGTTGAACGAATACAGCTGTATATGTGCTTGAACAATGCTTAGCTAAGTGGGCTTGTGTTCGACATTACAGAAGATGCCGATTTTGCTAAAAAAAATCACCTCTTCAGATGAAGCTAATTGCTAAAGCTCTTCAGATGAAGCTAAACAAGCAAAATTGTCGCATTTGGGGCACAGATAACCCGCAGACATACATTGAAAAGCCGACGCACCCAAAACGAGCCACTGTTTGGTGCGGATTTTGATCCAGAGGCATAATTGGGTCACATAAGTAGTGTAATAAACAGTCTTAATTGCCGACACACTTGCAGTTAATAACAATGGACTCATATTACATTGCAAAATAATGTAACGATCAGCACAAATTTTATTTTTACCAAAATTAATATATATTTTAATATAGTTAATATTTACATTCAGAATAATGCAACGATCAGCATTTATTAATAAAATTTTAATATATTTAATATTCACACTCAAAATAATGCAACAATCAGCAAATATTTTGTTTTAACCAAATAGTATGTAAGACAAACAATTTGTAAAAATCAACACAGACACCTTATTGAAAAGCTTGGCTTAAGTAGCTTTAATTGCGGAGCACTAAGCAGAAAATAAAGGTAAAATAAAAACGTCTGAACTCCCTTTTGTTTTTTTAATACACCGTTACAGTCAATGGCGATCGTTATCAGGCCATGTTGAACGAATTTTTGTTTACAAAAATTGAAGAGGAGGATAATGGCAACATTTGGTTTCAACAGAACGGCGTGTGAGTATTTCTTTCTCACTAGGAGTTAGCAAAGCTGAGAACACATCCATGTTGTTCCTCGATTTTGTTTTTTTTAGAATAGCTTGAACTGTATGCTTGCATAAAAACTGAGTTGCGTTGGGTATTCGTAAATAAGTCAGCTCACACGTCATACATATTATTAAAAACTCCAAACCCATTTTTTAAATTATTCGAATATTTTACAAAAATTGTTCTAATAATTTTTAACTCTGAATTCAAATATTTTATTTCCTCTTGTAGATAGTTACGAAGAATATCACTGACCTTTATAGCTTTCGTGAAAATGCATTAGGGTTTGTTCTCATGTAACTTAACAATTCTTAACACGCAGGGTCCTAGCGTTTTGAGATAAAAATTCTCTGAAATGGTGTGCACAATCACATAATGCAAATTCACATAATGAAAAATTAATAAACGTTAATTATTTAAAAAAAAGTATGTAAATGTATGTAGAAAATATGTATTTAAATATTGCACATCCAGAAGGTTAATATTACTTATTCCTTCAAAATAGGAATATGAATCAATTTTTAATAATAAAAAAACATAATTATTGAATTTACTTTCCTACCATTCCAAATTTATTTTAAGTAATCACAAATATATGTCTCCATTACAACAACATGACATTCTAACGAAATTTTGGTGAAAGGTTTGAAACTATTTACTTTTATTATTGGTACATTTACCAATATATGAAGGAACATAGACACATACATACTTACGGTAACACTTAAAAGTTCTTTCTACACGTTTATGAATGCAGCCTGTTTAATGGGAAAAAAGTGTCGCTCCCAAAAAACATTTTCAACAATTTCAACACTTGAAAACCAATCAAACTTTTTTAACTAGCAACTTTATTTCGCCGTTCTTAAAAAAGCAATCGTGCAGAACGCCATAAAGAGCAAAAAACGATTTCAATCCAATTCTTTTGATTTTGACAAAGGTGTTTAAGAAAACTTAAAACATTCAGGACACAAAAAGTACAAACAAAAGAAAAATAAAATAAAAAGGCACAGAAAAAAAACTAGTTTATCACGTCAACTGTTTGTAGTCACAACTTATTTTAAGAAAATAAAAACAAAAACAAAAAATACAAATTGTTAACTTTAACTTTGTTTTCGCTACAACAACATAAATTTATTAGTTACGAGTAGTACTCGTACCAGCCAACACACAGTTCTTGCTTTAATATAAAAGAAAGTTAAACGATTCGTTTTTTATTTTCTGTTGCACTGTGGGGTGATTGTAAAATAAATTCGATTTTCAAAGGACACTAATCTTACGATAACATACTAAAAATATTGTCACTTACTGTTAAAGGACACTAATCTTATGAAACTCCTAAAAAAATTAAAAAAGAGTTTAGAGTTTGGGTTTATGTCAACAACATTGATTTCGAAAATTCGTTTTTAACTTTTCTTTTTTTTTTTGGAAATAAGACGATGCACCGTGAACTTCTAAAGCTAGCTTATCGAAATTTATACAGCTGGTGTATATTGAACTCTGATTTGTTAAAATCGTCAATTAGCTATTAAGCTTTACTTATAATATTTAACTATTTAGTAGATGGCAATTAGGCAACTACTAAATTATACTTGTCTTATTTGATTAGTAAAAGATGTACTTTTAGATTGTCGGACTTGGCTTTTTTGTTTTCTGAAAGTATATTCGCGAGAAATTGGTATAAATTATTCCAATCGTTCTCATCTCATGAATTGTCCAATTATAAATCGCATAAAAACTTCCAATCGTGATTGTTGAAAAGAGGATAAACATAATTAACTTATTTACTGCTCGTCTAGTAATCTTGCAAACAGCACTAAGCAAAACTGTAACATGTGCAGATGACAACTTTTCCTCATGTAAAGTGTTAGAACTAGAAGCAATAACTACCACCCAGCACCTAGTTGTGGTCATTTAAGAAGTTTAATGTCGGCTGTCATCCTTTTTTGTACAAGGTTTTGCAAAACAGTCATCGTACAAGGTTAGTTAGTATTATCAATCAGAGCTTAATCATAATAACTGACACAGAATATTTATTTCAATAGGTTTAACTCCACTTGAGAAATAGTTACATGTAGTTTGGATTCGCTTCGCCAATAAATGAAATACTGTTGTCATACCTTCCGATGAAAACTGTCGTTACTAGCAGTTAGTTTGGTATGATTGGCGAAAGCTTTCGATGCGATGACATTACAATCAAATCGCGTCTTAGACAGTACTGTAGAGTTAGTATTAGGTGGGTTAGTAAAAATAGCGTTCGATTGCATATTATCCAGCATTTTATGCGGGGTTAATTTAATATTTTCGCATTTTATTATTAGCCAGGTAAGTGTGCCCGTCTGAGTGTGTTTTTCGTTTGTTAGGGTATATGAGTAGTTTCAGTGATGTGAAAATTTACATGTTCGTTTAAAACGTCACTGTTGAAAGTTCTTGTTTTGTAGATTTCCATGTTTTGAAGAATGCCTTACCTCTATTAGTATGTTTACAGGTTCATAACTTAGTCTGTATATTCATCTGGAACTAAATTTGTCAGTTGTTTCTGTCGATGTCCTGAGATTATGTCTCAGAGTATTGATGGTTTGCAAAAAAGTTAGTTAATCTATATATTTCTTGGCCTGTGTAAGTAAGTAAGTAAGTAAGTGTGTCATCGTATTGCGTCAATTGTCTTTGTCTTCTTTATTCCAGTTTTTAGCTATTGTGTAAATTGTGTCTTGTTCTTTGTTGTACTTATCTGGAGTAAGTGTGATTATCTTAAGTCTGTATATCATATGTCTAAATGCTGCTACTTTATGTTGGGTAGGACTGTTCCAGGTAATGTGGATAGAAGTGTCCATCGTAATTTGTTTTCTATAAATGTTAAAGGTTAAACAGTCAGTTCCTCATGTTATTGTGATGTCAATAACATGTTCTTGTTCTTTTTCCATTATGTATGTAATGTTATGTTGGAGTGTGAATCAGCCTGTTAGAATTTGTTCGTATCTATAATAGTAATTTATTATGTATTTTTCCATTAGTGGTTTTACGTGTAGTAGTTCGAGATGTTGCATGAAAATTTCGATTAAATTTGGGAAGTTGGGTTTCCAATGCGGAGAACGTCAGTTAATTTGTAAAAGTGGTTATTAACTCTAAAGTGGCTCTGTTTTACTATTGTTTATGCAATATATCTAATGTCGATAATGTAAAGAACTGCCTCCGCATCACTATTTATACTAACACACTTAATACTAACTCTTCAGCACTGTAAAAAACGTGGCTTGATAATGATGTTATCGCATCAGAAGTGCTCGCTAATCGTACCAAACAAATAGCCAGTAACGACAGCTTTCACCAAAAATTATGAGAACAAATACATTCTTATCTACGCGTTAGTTCTGGGTCGCTTATAGACAAGAAACAAAGTCGGGATCGTTTTCTTGACACTATAAAACAACTCGAATGAGAACTCCCAGTGTAACGCCCACCATCGTTTCATTTACCTTTTGAAAGCGTCTTTACAATTTTCACTGACCAGCACTACGATTACAATCGCAGAAAATAAAAAGAAAGCAACTCAACATCACAGCGACGATTAGACGCAGTGCGTATCGATGGAATTAATAGATTTGTTAGTTTATTGTAATACCGCCTGTGTAAATCAAATCAAGCTCGAGTAAATCATTGAATGCAATTTTAACTTAATAATAACCTGTTCAGTTTTACAGTGGGAAGTGGCCTAATAAATTTTTAAATTTTTATTTTGAAAGTTATGCGAAAATTCAGAAAATTATGCCAAAAAAAACGTAATCACAGATAAGATAGACCGTGAAAAAAAGCTTACAGAAAATAAGTAAAATTTTGATGCTCAACTTAAAGATCCTAATAAGACGAGGAACTCAAGCTCGATTAAATCGGTTTTATTTTTTTTTCTCTCTTATTTTATTTATTGTATCTTCGATGTAATCAAACTAACAATAATTACTCATATCTTAGTTCTAATAATAAAAATCAAGCCCAGCCAGTGCCAGATAAAATTCAGTATGCTTCAGGCTGACTGCTATTATCAGCGGGTCATCCTTCTGATGTTTGAGCGAGAGAAGCAGTATCCCTCCTTTTCAGTCTAATGTAACCACTGTCATTAAGTATGTTACGGGCCAGTGGATTTGGATGTATTTCGAGTCTCTTTAAATATGTTATTGCATGTTTCACTATTTCTGCCCTAACTGATGGCACGTTTAAATCATTATGGATATTTGAGTTTTTTATGTACCAGGGAGCATTTGTGATCAGTCGTATCTTACTTTAGCGTCTTTGAAATTTTTCTATATTGCTAGCTGAGGCAGTGCCCCATTATCGGTTTTATTGATAACAAATTTTTCTTCCAGCTCCTTGAGAAATTAGGTCAACCATTTATTACGTGGCATTTATTACGTGGAAACAGTATATAAATTAAATTATTTCACTAAGTAAAATATTTGTTAGCAAACTTAAGAAACTTGGCGTGTACTTAAGAATGTCATTTGAAGCAGTTCCATGTAAAAAAAGACACCACCAACATCGGTTATTGCTTTAAGTTATTTTGATGTTGTAAACGTTGTGATGATTTCCTAACAAAAGAGATTTAAAATAATTCGTTTGAGAAAATTAAATAAAATTAGATTTTATACCAAGAAAAGTAAATTCCAGCGAGTAACTTCTGCCAGAAAGTAATGTGCCGTTTTGAAGCTCCAAATTAATAAATTCGCTAACGTGGTCGATATGGAATTTTAAGTTTTGCTGTCCTTTACATAACTTGTTTAACCAACTACTGTTTGCGACTCCATAGGGCATAAATCAATTCTGCATTATAATTTATACTGAAGTCAGTTTAAACATATTCGTTTATTAGTGTTAAAATACGATTTCCGAAAGCTCCAGAACATCAATCCCATCCTCATGTTAAACATGTTTAAAAGCAGAATAATCGTTTCAAAATGGCTAAGGTTTACTTTTCCTCTTCTGCACACTTGCCCATGTTTTGATTTTACTACTTGTTTGTTGTTCAATTTGAATAGGTCGTTCTAACAAGGGATGGACTAAGAGGTCGTCTGGTGGACAACATGTATACTGAGAGAAAGCACCGGAGTGAGACCAAAGAATCTCTTAAGATAACAATTGAACCAGAAAAGGCGGGCAGAAAAATTCACTCCTAAGATGCTTTGTCATAACTTTATATCTATTAATGGCATTTAAGAAAGCCATTAAGAAATCAATAAAGACAGGCGTTTGTATACCTCAGAACGAGCAGATGAATCAAGAAACCCTAGTTGAGGTGCGGAAGGACATCATACGATTACTGGTGTAATGTTTTCATTCTTTACGGTTTGTATGCTTTGTTTATTTGGATATATCCAAAATACTATTAGAGGACATAGTGAATACAATAACACTCCGAGATGGCCAGATAATATACATACTGCAACCGCTAGTATATCAAAGAAATATTTCGCCAAAAAAAGGTAAATGGTAACTTTCCTCAGCTGAAGAGTATAAATTTTCTCTATTTTATTAAAATATAACTTCGGTATAAATAATAATATAATAAATTATATTTTAATAAATTAAAGAAAGAAAGTTTATTCTCTTTCTTCAGTACAGAAATGAACCAATTTTCTTTTTTGGAGGAATATTGCTTTGATACTCTAGAGGTTCTAGTCTGAATCTTAGCTAGCCGTCAGTGTGTGTTACTGTGCTCACTATGTCGTCTAATGGTAATTTGCATATACCAAAATAAACAAAGCATAAAAATCTTAAAAAATTAACCTTACATTAGACCGATGACCATTTGGTGTCTATTAGCCTTCCTTACCTCAACTATGCGTTCCTTGATTCATTTGCTCCTTCTGGGAATTAAATGCTTCTGGCCTCCTGGGGTCTTCTTGGCGGTCTCTACGTCCACCTGTTACCCTATGAGGAACATCGTCGCCTGTCTTAAATGCCATTAACATTCATCAATTTGGCTTCTGTCGAATTTTCGAAGTTTGTGGTGATGTTTTTAACTTAGATTATTTGATTAGCAAGAGCTTCCACTAACCTACTTATATGAATATCTGACCTAAAATACTTCTTAGCATTCCAAAATGCTCCAAATGAAAAATTTTCTTTTAATAATTGAAAAGTTTCAAATTTAAATTAATGAAAAGAATTAGAAAAAGTTAACATTGAGCAGTGGAAACACCATTGTGCGTTGCTGTACCTACATTTCCAGTTTAAGATAATACTTGTGTCCGCAAGTAGCCGCTGAGGAAAACAACCAACAGCCAAAAAAACGAAAATCATTAAAATATATTGAAGAGAGGCACACAAAGTGCAAAAGTTTCTTTCTTGATTTGTCCTTCCTTTTTCCTCGTTTGATTTGTTACGTTTTGCTTGGGGTTTTTGGCATCATAAATAATGCATTATTGACGACAGCTTGTTACACTACTGTTTCCCACTGCTGATGGTACATACCGGTAAGCATGGAGCGGGAAGCAAAACGAAAAGATATTGAATCGTAAGTAAGAATTCCTCCAAACATTTATAAATAATGCAAGAGATGGAGATATTCTGTGGAGCTAAAAATAATATAAATTTAAATATACAAACGAATGTGTCTGCATAAATTTTGTTGCTGCTCCTTTTACAGCTTAACGATATTAAAATAAAACTTATTGTTCAGAACAGTACAAATTATACCACCAAAAATAAATTTCATTTTTGCACTGGATCACAATGAAATGAAGTAAAACTTTAAGAATAATCAAAACAAACAAAGCAAAAAGGAAACAACAATCAACTTAAACAAAATAATGTTTAATACAGTGAATAATTGTAAGATGAAAATTTCCTGAACAAGCAAAAAAATATATTCAGTTGTTTTTTATTTGTCTATTTGTTTGTTTTCATTTAAGCTAAAAAAATAATCCCCTTGAAGAGGAACAATTCAAGCGAAAGTTTCATTTTTTTGAAGTATTTCTTTAGGCGTTGTTACAATTTTTTAAACATGAGCTTGAAGTGTTGACAAACGACTGATTCGCCTATAAGCCGTGATAAACACTGAATTTTTCGGAATATATTGGCAAACAGCGTTCTACTTCTTATGGCTCATAAAATCAAAAGTATAATTTAAATTATTTACATACGTATTCAACCACAAATAATACTTAGAGCACAACACACACACAATTATTGTCAAATAAATTCTGTAGTTTTGTTCCATTTAACGCATGCTTAAAAGTTTGGCATCAGCAGCTGGCACCGTTTTTTAACATTCTAAAAATGTATCTCCAAAACTATTGGTTTACTTAATCGAAGAATGTTTTTCACCCACAGCTAAAAAGTTTTTCAACAAGAAGTTTATATTTTAAAGATGGTTCAAGTTTTATTATATTTCGAAGAACAAAGGGCGGCAATTATGAATGAAAAATAATGTCTTGCAAACAGCAATCACGATCACGCTGACAGATGTTGATTGTTTCATTAAAGTTTCTAATCACTTTTTTGGCAAAATAGCGTTCCTATTTCATTAATCACATCATGAATTTTGAGTTTTAAGGCTGAAATCGATTCGATTAACTCCTTATAGACTCTGTCCTTAACATAGCCCCACCAAAAATAATTCAGTGATGTTAGATCACACCATCTGGCTAGCACTTTAACTGCTGCGTGTTGTGAAGTTATGCGATCGAGAAATTTAGTCAATAATTGAGTCGTTAATAAAATTGAGTTTTTAGCACCTCGCGGTAGCGTAATCCATTGACTGTTACCGCATTTCTAGCCTCATCTTCGAAAAAAAGTGGCCCAATCACGCCTCCAGACTACATAGCGCACCATACGGGGACACGTTTAGCATGCCAGGACTTCTCAATAATCGCCCTAGGATTTTCAGAAACTGAAAATGTGCTTAGTCTGAAAAAATTATCTTTTCAGAAAAGTCTACTCCTGAATGAATTAAGCGAATCTAGGGCAATGTGAATGATCGGTCGACGTAAATTCTTGGACCAGTTGAACCATGTAAGGCTTCAAAGTCAAATCCTTATGCTAAATTTGCCATGTGGTAGTTGTGAATAACCCCAACTGTTGAGAACGTTGAGGAAATAACAAATTTGAATCTACTTCAACACTGTGGCTCACGGCTGCAATGTTTTCAGTTGAACGACCCAGTCGAATACGCGTTAGTGTTTGCACATTTTGTACTGACCAAATTCTTAATAGCGATCTCAGACGGACGATTATGTTGTCCCAAAATATCACTAATTTTACGAACTTTAACAGAACCATCATTTTCGTAGTGGATTTTAATTATTTTATTGCAATTCTCGTGCGAAATTGAATTCAATTCCAATGCATCTACTACGAATACGTAAAAAAACTAAATCTCAAAACTATCTTGCTACTGGTGTTGCCACAAGTGAAAAACAAACTTCTTGTTGAAAAACCCGATATAACATAGTAAAAATAGTTTTTTCAAGGTTCATTAATTACTTAAATACTTTTTTTTTAAAGAGAAGCAGCACTTCCGGTAACAATGCCTAGTCAAGTACCGTGCTACATTCTTTAGGAAAGGGATAGAGAAGAGATGCGTCAGGTGCTGAAAGTAGAAGGATAGTAACAATATTGTTACGTTTATACCTTTTATAAACGTTTTGTTGTGTGTTCTTTATTGAAAAATAAATATCACCAGATTTTAGAGTTTTTAAATTAATTAAAATATTGTTTATTTCTGTCACCCGATTTCTGACGAACTTATCTTTGCTTGTTTTATTTTCTATCCACGCTAACGCTATTGTTGAATTACTGTAATAATTAGTCGCATATTGTCCTTTTATTATATTAGTTACTCTTTGAAATAGTTTTGCTAATAGATGTGGCACTTCAAGTTCCAATTTTGCCAAGGTCTTTTTATTTTTTATGGGGCTTACTTTAGTTTTTGCTGTAAGAAGCGTTACCATATCTTCTTTTATTCAAATAAATAACAGCTGACAATGCCTTTTCTGATGCATCTGCAAACTATGCAATTCAAATTTTAAACTAGTTGTTAACTGTACCCATCTTGGCACATAAATTTTTTATAGACAGACACCAGTTTCTCTGAAAATTTTACAATCGTTATACATTTCATTGGAAATGACCTTGTTCCATTTGTTCTGCAACATCCATAATTTTTCTATGAATGGCCTTGCCAGCATAGTTACTGAAACTATGCCTTATATAAGTGTTGCTAGTTTTACTCATTTATCGTTGTTTTTCCGCTAAAGGGTGTAGTGAAATTAAACAACGACTCTCATTTGCCTGCACACTTTTCCTACATCTGCAGTCATAACATATTTCTATTGACCCCATTTTATAAAGATATTAAAACTATTTTTGAAGCTTTGGGCTTGTATATATACCGTCATTGAGACTTCGGCAGTGTTCGCATTCAAAATTTCATATGACCCAATCTTTCGTATTCTTCCATAAAATTGCTGTATCTTCTTTTAATTTAGAATTCGCATGAAATTTGATCTGCTTCGAAAGCAGTCTGGCTACAGCTTGCTTTCTTAATTCACTAAGTTCCTTTTCATTGTTTTTAATCAGAAGACTAACCAAAATTCGATTGTAGTCATTAACTTTGCTCGTTGTTCTGAAAAATTCCTGACATAATTCATCTTCCACATAGTTGTTGGATTTAAATTTCCGAAAAACCGCTCTAGATTTTTGGCAGCTGATATGACTTTTTCAGATTTTGTCTTTTTACTAACAACGTTCGAAAGTGTACGTCCAAAGATTGTTGATAAAGTTACGAATTTTATGGATGCCTTCCTTAATTATGTGTGGAATAATATCACCTCCAATTACCACATCTATCCGATTAAACTCGTTAAAAAAAGAATAAAGTTTTTAAATATTTTTATATCATGCTCAACCGAATGACATGGTTGAGCTCCCGCTAATTGAGGTAATATTAATGCTTCCACAGAGCTATTGCTCAAACATCTTGGTCTTGATATTAATTTTGTTTTCCTCCGAAGGTTGTAACTTATGAGCCTTGATCATTAGTGCTACCGGTCTACTGCCTGTAACTTGACTTGCGCTGTTGCTAGAAGAACAGATTTTGCAAAATCTTTGGTGGTCGTTGATGATGTGCTTAAAACTAAAAATATTATTCACTAAGGTGAAGAATTTTATGATAACTCTTTCCACATCATTTTGTTTTGCTTGTACACCATTTCTTATTTTTATGCTCAATGCAGTTAAAGCATTATTTTCATAAGCTATTTTTCTTCGCTAAGCCGTTGACAGATTTAAAAATATTCTCATTGCGGCGTAGTAAAGACATAATTTTTGTATTGTGTGAAATGTCGTGGTTGCTTTGCTCATTACTATTGGCTTTTTTGGCATCTTTTCTTATCTGCCCTTTTAAAACTGCTTTCAGTGCTTGAATTTGTTGTTCCAGAAACTTAATTACGTTTTGCAGACCTTGAATTTCTTTAGATTTTTTTATAGTTTGTTCATAATGTCGCAGGTGTCTATCAAACACTGGGATATTTATTTTTGTGCTGATGAGCTGAACTGAAAAATTTGGTTTCTTTTGCATCTTCTGGTATAATTGCGTTTTCTGCCTCTTCCTGTTTATTATTAACTAATGTTTCATAATAAATGTTATCGGTTTCTGTTAAGCATTCATCTGTTACTACTTTTGTAGTAACCGCTGGTATTACTTCTCCAATTTTTATTTGCAAACAATTTACGAACACAGTTTCTGTACTTTTGATTAGCTCAAGGCAAAATTCTTTGATTACATTTGACATGCTGGCAAGTTCTTCTATTATGTTTTTGTTCTGAAAAATCGAATATATTTCTTTTACTGTTAATGCAGGGAATTCTATGTCCTTGATCGTTGAATATTCTATGAAATTAGGCAGCCTTTTCTTTTTATCTATTGATGCTAATTCAGTAGTTGGATTTGCTTTATTTTCGTCTTCTGCGATTATTTGACATATTTGATTAATGATTTCTCCAACGTTTTTTAAATACTGTTTTATAAAGTAATCTTCGGATTTATTTCCATAATTTAGCACTGTTTCATGATTTGATTGAAATTCTTCTATCCAACTAAAAACATGTTTGTTGATCCCATTTACTTTTGGCAGGCGAATTGGTCGATCCATCAATTTTGTATGTACGGTTACAGATAAATCTTGCTTAAGTTTTAAAACAAAATAATTAAGTTATAAAATAAACAACTGGGTATGCTGTTTACTAACTGCGTGGCTTGTTAAGAAAACTTATGCACACAAGACAACAACAACTTTCTAGTTTCAAACTGCATAAAAATTTTATACACGCAAAACAACAACAATCGAGGATGCTGTTTACTAACTGCGTAGTTTTCTAAGAAAACTGATGTATACAAGACAACAAGAACTATATTAAAATAAATTCCAGCAAGACACTTTATCAGCATAAAACAAAAATACACATGGACCTACAAGCGCCTATACGTTGAATGAATAACATACAATAACAAAATGTGATACAAAGGGAGTAGAAGATTCTTAATTTTTCTAGATTTCTAGTGGACAAATATAAAAGGCAGCGTCTGAGTGGATAGATAGTTAGTTAGTTAGTTGAAAAATAAACCTCGTGAAGTAAAGACACGCATCTTAAGTAAATTGTTCTGCAGTGACAATTTTCTATGTAGTTAAAGTAAATAAACTTGCAATTAATTTAAAAACTCTAAAATCTGGTGTTATTCATTTTGCAACAAAGAACTCACAACAAAACGTTTATAAAAGATATAAACGTTACAATGAATTTTTAATAAGCTGAAACACAATATTCTTACAATCTTTAAGATAAACTATAAATTATAAAAATGAAGGCATTTGCGGTTGACAGTACCATTTAAAAAATTAATTTCGTTCACTAGCATTATTTTCAAGGCGTGTTTAAAGCTAATATACATTCAAACTACAGTCTTTTATCTACTTATGTATTAATATATATTTTGTGTCTAGTAAAATATGAGAATTAATAGAATTATAATTGAATACGTGCAATAATAATTTAATGTATGTAATGTGTAATTAAAGAAAGCTAAGTTACAATTAAAAGTTTTCGATTGTAACTGACAAACTACAACTAAAATTACATGTTGCGATGTATTTGTATGTAGAATCAATTACAAAATATAATTGACATGTGCATTAATGTCTCGCTTACTGGCCAGATAACAATATGGAAAAGTTCACAGCCATATGTGTTAAACTGTGGATCAAATATGACTTCCTTATCAATAACGTAAATCTCTGTCATCTAAATTTGAAATAAGTGTAAGCCACGAGAGATTTATAACAATGTCACTGTTAAAGGGTAAAGAACTCTATTGTTGCATAATAAAAACCATTTTGACTCACTTGTTTTTCCTCAATGTTTTCTTTGAAAGAATTTAATGAGCTGTAGAAAAAGCAAGGAAAGCATCCAAAAAAATTTAGATGCAAAATAAATACAAATAAACACGCAATAAAATGACGACGCAAGAAGATAAGTAAACGAATTTTCGTATAATTTAATGTATTTCTATTGTACTATAGACACGTGTTTTGCAAAATATTAAGTCCATGGATAGCACGTTCCCTTTTTCACGAGACGAAATTTACAGAAAATTTCTAAATTTTATGGTGACAAAAAACGCATTAAGAAACGCAACAAAACTTCGGGTGAAGCCACCAACTACGTGGGAATTTTGTGACAGACTGGACGAAGTATATGTTGCCGCAGTGATATATTTGTGCCAGAATGCAATATGGAATCGAGTTTGGACACATTATATGCAAATTTTACAGGCGATAGCAACGAGCCATGTACGTCTCAAGCAGTTTCCACGCAAGATGAAAGCTCACCTCCAGTACGAAAACGCAGTCGAGCTGATGTTATCTAGTTTTTAACAAAAGAAAGTCAAGCTGATAGGAAACTGTTAGAAAAATTAAAAATTGAAAAAGAAAAAACTTAAGAAATAAGAAAATTACGAGACGCTTTATTAGCGGCTCGTAAATAATTTTGAATATTTAGAGAAAATGTTAAGTGCAATTATTTTGTAACGAATTGATCTTATTTATGAATTTGTTTTTTATGTTTTAATTTTTGTATGAATTAGTTTTTTTTTTTGTTTTATTATGTATTTAATAATGTTTTTAGTTGACGACAACCTAATTGAATGAAAAGAGTTTTTAATTTTTGTTTTTATTCAGAATATAAATTTATTTTTGCAAATTATTTAAAATAGACATAAAAACCTAAAAAAATTATTGTTTTATCTAAGCTGAGAGAAAAGTAGTAATAGTAGTAATCTCTGATAGTAATACAATTCATATAAATGTTCCTAAAGGTTTTCATGGTTGCAAAGTATTAGTATACAACGTATTAAAAAAGTAAGTATACAATGTATCAACTTGGTTTTAATGCTGTATTGATACATTGTAAATACTTATACGTTTAGGAAGTCAGCCACAGCTTCGTATAATTTACTAATTTTTATCATTTGAATTGCTTGTTATTGTTTGGCCAGGTTACAACATTTTCGATTAGTTTGTTCGAAATGTTGCACATCCTTTTTTACTAATGGTACGCCTTACAAATAATAAGAAAATTAAATTTTTCATGAATTTTGAACGAAACCACTTGAAGCTATAAAGCACAATCTTACATTAATAGATTATTAAAATTATTTATTGTATCATCAAAATATTTTATCTAACAATAAGTTTTAAAATCTTAAACCCAGAAATGATATCAGTGCCAGATAAAAGGACGTAAAATAAAAGCATTTCACAGGGCCTGTAAACATTAGTTTACGCTCCTTTGTTATTTGGCCGAACCGATAATGGATTTTCTTGTTAGTCGTAAGTACGTAACGCATTAGAGAATAGGGATGTGTAACAAGGTTTTTAAATGGGGTATTCCATGTTTAACGATTTCGGCTTTTACGAACGTTACATTGAGATCTTTGTCGAAGTGATTTTTTTTACTCCAAGATTATGCAATGATCTTTCCTGGCTTTGACTTTTTAAAATTTGAAACGGAAATACTCCCCTATAACTGCAATCCATAACACCACAGAAGAAAATCTAGGAGGTATTGAGTTTCTTCATTTATGCCGTTTACTTTTTATCTGAGTATGCTTTTCTTCTATGACTTCTCTAAGTCAAGCGCTATCAAGGTGTTTGCCAAAGTATGTAATATCTGAATGTTTGGGTATTGAAGTGATACCCCCAGTTTCCGATCGCAAGTTAAATCGTTTCATCAGAAAAAGACGATTTATCAACATAATTGGTACTTGGAAAGTCCTATGTATACATCGGCCCTGGTCCAAAAATATCTACTTCAGCTTTAATTGGCTTTATAAACTTAGTTATAGACTTACGATCTGTTAAATAGCTTTTCAGCTAATAAATTGGTTGACAATTGGATATCACTTTAAAAACAAACGACCTTTCAAAGTGAAAAGTCGTCGCTCTCAAAATGCATGTTTTCTTTTGAAACCAAGTGATCGGAAAGAACCGTAGTACTAGCTCTTTGATATAGAAAATTTTGGAGGTGAATAAACTAAGAAATTACAAAAGTCTCAACTGAAGTCTTAGAGGCAGGTACTTGTGGACTGAAAGTAGTCTTTGAGAATATCAAGTAGCAAATAGTGTCTAATTCGCAGCTTAATCAGAATTGCAGAGCCCGCAAAAGCTCTATCACGAAGGTCAACGTAAAGATCACTTCATCATAACATCAATTTGATGATTCACTTCACTTCCTTTACTATTACGTTGACGTATGCCATTCACGTTGCTGAAACATATTTTTTAACTGTTCCTGGTTTATTGTGTGTTGCCTGCAATAGCAAAGATTGAATTTTAAGCATTTTTTGCATCATGTTATTCACTGCGTTGGTGAAATTGTTTACCGTCTACACGAAGGTCTCAATTGTGAATTCGATACACAATTAAAGATTATACTTTGTTGTTGTAGTTTCGAATACGTAATTGAAATGGACTTATTTTCCGATTTTGGGCCTTGAACTGAGGTGTGATTCGATTTTAAGATATCAGCATAAGAAACTTGCTGGCTGGTTATGCTAAAGGGAGATATGATAGTTTTATTTTTATAGTTTGTTTCTGCTTGGAAGGAAGTTGATATTGAGATTACTTTACTTCACAGGATAACCTCCACATAAACTATAAACAATAGGCCCTGGTGTGTCCAAATTCTTGGCAGTTTTATCACTAAATGGGGGGTTATGGCTTATACGATTCCTCTACGATAATTTTGCTATACAAAAGATATTTGAGATTGTAACTAAGATGCGTTCAATTCATTCTTAATCTTATAAATGCAGGTTTAATTTTAATCCGAAACAGTGGCAAACTTAACTTAACTTTAATCCATCTTTCTTTAACACAGCCTTTATTTCCTCTATACCAACGCCTAACCCCCCGGGGGCACATTTATCGGACTTTATAGAATACTTGACTATCTAGACCTGTGCAACTGGGGGAAAAAGGGAGTCCAGTCCCCTGAAGGCAGCAGGGGTCAACTGGGAACTCCACGTTATTTCAGTAGCCCGCAGAGTTTCCGCTATTTGTCTCTTCAGGCATTTAGCTGTTTCTCTGACTGATTATTGAGGTTGACCCTTCGGGAGTATCATGGTGGTTGTGGTTTCGCGGCCCCATAACAGACAGGTCAGTTTTCTATTGTGGCCAGGTTCATTTCACCTTTAATAACACCTACCTGGTGGAATGTTCCTAGATCCAGTGAGCATGCTTGACATGTGTTCTGGACAGGAGCAAGGAGTGATGATTTGCAGCCCTGCTCTGGAATCATTAAAGTTGCAACTAAGAAAAACCTGTTGCTAGAATTAGTCTTCGGCTTCGTAGGACGAGCATGACGTTCCTATTTATGCAAAGTGGTTTGACCACCATCTGATTAAGGCTCACTGTCAGGCGCAGATGTAAATCATATCACGCAATACCAACGCATAGACCAGGTGCAGATGTAAATCTTATCACGAAATACCAACGCATATCCGTCTTTATGGATTACTTTACCATGCAGACTTATGTCGTTCGGGGGTATAAGGGAGCCCAGTCCCATAAAGGCAGCAGGGAGTCAACGTTATTTCCACGGCAATCAGTAAGCTCCAGAGTTCGGGTAATTGTGTCTTTAGCCATTTAGCTGTTTTTCTGACTGATTATTGAGGTTAGCCCTTTGGGAGTATTACGACCCCTTATGAATTTGATTATGGGGCCAGAATCATCTCACCTTTACTGAGAACAACGGGTGAATGATCCGAATTCAGTGAGCATGCTAGTCATGTGTTCTGGACCAGGATTGGGTAGTCTCCAACTCTTCAGCAAGGAGTAGTGGTTTGCGACCCTGCTTTGAAACCGCTGAAATTGCAACTAGGAATGACCTGTTGCTAGAATTAGTCTTCGGCTTCCTAGGGCGAGACTGATGTTGCTTTTCATTCCACAGTGGCTTGACCACCATCTGATTAAGGCTTACAGCCCGGTGCAGATGTAAATCTTATCACGCATACCAACGCATATATTCATATAATTTGTGACAACCTACAATTTTTTTTCCGAATTCGTAACCGGTATTTACCTCATTTTAATTACCACGGTTTCTTATTTTATTTTATTGTTTTAAATAAATTTTAAATTATGGTTTCCTATATCGTTTTTGGAAAATTTTCAAAGGAAGAAATTTAACGAAGCTTTAATTTTTGCATGTACAAGATCCTCTCTTGCAAAGAGATAGCTTTTGTTATAGTTCTTAGGAATAAAACTTAAACGAATCTCATTTGGAACCACTGTATATAAAAATGTAAAATGAAAAGAAGGAAATCATTCACATTATTTGAAATAGCAACAAACTTCTAAAATTTGATAATGTAGATTTTTAAAATTCTTGAGAGTTTACAGACATCAAAATCACACACACATTCATACATGCATTCATACATACATACACAATGATGCTTTAAATATACTCTGTTTTGATGTTTGAACGATTTGATGTGCCCCTCCCTTTAAAAAATGGTAGCATTTTTGGTTTTTATTATTTGACTATTGTAATTCATATAAAATAATTTATTTGGATTCTAGGATGTTATAAGAGGAAAGAAGATTTCAAAATATAACCAAGAAAATTAACTTTTGATTGATTACATTTTTTCTGTCTTATGGGTGTGTATGTATGTGTGTGTGTATGGATACGTATTCAAATATCATTTAAACGATTATGGATGCCACAAATCGAGAGCCCAGCTACTGAAGAAACGTTCAGCTACAGTGGTTCAAATAATGGTAAACTACTAGTGTAAAAATAGTGTCTTAAAAGTATCGCATATACGAGTTAAGCGAAAGTGAATTTCTGTTTAATAAAACTGGAAAATGTTAATTTTAAAATACCAGAAAAGTTTAAAGAGAGAAAGAAAGATTCAATTTTAATTTTAAGAATTTGTAGCACCAGAATGCATCTACGAAATTTTAGTCCTTGAAAATATTATTTGTTTTCAAAATTGTGAATAAACAATACTGTTATTATAAGTATTCTTATAGCTACATACATATATACATATATGTACGTTTGTAAGCTTACATTTCAATTTTATACTCTTTTTATTCCGAAATCTCAAGCATTTTTAATTTCACTGATCCCCGAAGAAGTCGAACTGAAAGAAAATTATTCATACTAGAAACGAAGTTACAACGAGAGGATAGTTATGGAATTTGGTTTTCTAAATTATCGAGTTATCATCTGATAAACATCTGGTAGTTGAGAAAGCATTTTGTTTGTTGCCCAATTAACTTTTAGTAGAAATTAATTTGTTTTTACTGGAAAATCTTAATACGACAATAATGTATTTTGTTTTTGTAAAAATCTAAGGAAATAGCAAAGATGTGGGTTTTTAAAAAATGCTCTGTAAAATTATTGTATGTACATACCATACGTACGTATGTATGTTGCATATCAATGTTTATTATAAGAGTGACATTGATAATAATGATGTCACTGATTACAGTGTATCAGGCAAATTGGTATCAAATTCGTTTTTTATTGCTTTGAATAATTTTCTTTTTCAGGGAGTAATTTAAGTAATTTTCATTAAACAAATTGCTTAAACAATCGGCCATATTTCTCAAATCGTGCTATTGTAAAATTCGATTGTTTTTTTTTTTGTATAAAATTTTCTGTTTTTCTTTTTAAGACAGAAAAATCGAAGCAGGAAAAAGAAAAATAAGCTGTAGACATTAATAACAGAAACATCAATAACATATAAACTAAGTATCAGCAGTAACAAAATTGTTTTGTTAGAATGCCTACAATGTCATGCAACAACAATAATAACATGATTTGATGTTATTCTCAGCATAATAACACTTCACCCCTGGTCAATTATTTATGTTTTTGCTGTTGAAGTTTTTGTATTCAATTTATTTATTGGCATGATTTTTTCTGTCTTTTGATTTCCTATTTTTAGATAATGCCGCTGCACAATGGGATGTAGTAATAGTATGAAACGTAATTTTCAAAAACTTTTTTTTTTTTAATTTTTAGAAAAGTAATACTTAGACAATAATGCCCCTAATAATTTATCATGTTGTCTTCTGCAGAAAAGTAGATGGCAGAAAGATAGATGTCATATTCATATTATGTTTCTTTTTCGAGCAGTGTCCCAGTGGCACAGATAGGAACCAATGCCTCCAAATCAATTACATGATTATAAATCAAGGTCTAAATTACCGAACATCCAATCTCTGAAAAAGTAAAACCAAAGGTAAATTGCAACTGTGGTAAGATGATGTCAAATAGTTGGTATTAGATGTATAAAGTTAATAATGTTTATTTGGACAACATATGGCATAACTATCACATATGGTTTGTGTCAATAATAAAAAAATAAGATATTTTTGAGGGTAAACATTTATTATTTTATTAATACTGGATAATATTCGATAGTGTAAACACACATTTTTTCAATGGCCATAATAATATCGAATATTGGGTCATGTTTTGAGGGAAACTCTGAAAGGTATTGATTGTTGGAAGAAGCTTACGGTCGGTATTCACCAACTCAAGAAACTTGTGAAAACTAATGATTTCTACAAGGAAAACAAGAAGAGACCTAGTCAGCCAAAAAAGTTTGAAGATGTGGAATTGGAAGGACTTGCATTATCATTGGGAATCACACAGCAACCCATTTCCCTACCTTTTCAAGTATTGGGATTCATTTAAAAGTAAGAAAATGAATCGAAGCATATGGATGATTTTAAAAGTCGTAAATGGTGCTAGAACGATACAAAAACAAGTAATTTTTGCATCGTATTGTTACTGGTGATGAAAAATGGACAATTTCCGAGAACTCTAAGCGCAATAAGTTATATGTAATGCCAAAGACGACTTTCCATAACGCCAAGGTTCTGTATTTGGAGGGATCAGAATAATGTTTTGTATTATGAGCTTTTTAAATCGGGCAAAACGGTAACAGCGGATCTGTAGCAAAGCAAATGATTCCTTTAAGGAGCAATAAACGAAACAAGAATATTCGATTAGACACGAAGCCATAGCCATCCACGATTACAATGCTTGGCAACATGTTGCAAGCTATATGGAGAACAGTGAATGATAACACAGGCCTTGCTCTTACTGAAATAAGCTTCACTTCAGAACAGGGTATCAGAAATTGGCTTGATACATTGTTTACCTCAAAGTCGGAGCAGTTCTTTTGACGAGGAGTCCATATGGCTAATGATGGCCAATTTTTTTAATAATATATGAATCCATTTTATTATTGTAATAAATGCATTTTTCAAGCAAAAAAAATTAACATTATTAACTTATATGTCTATTAATATTTCAAATTGATGGGTTAGATTTCTGTCACACCAATTGCAAAAAGCAGAAACTGACAAAAAAATAAATATAAAATACTAATGTTTTATTTCTCTGAATTAAAAGTTTAAAAAATGATATATTCAATCAGCTTGGAATCGAATATAGAACTAATTTATTTTAATAAACAATAAAAAGTTTGCCCCATAAAATAAAATATAAAAGATAAAATAATAAAAAAAAGAGATTTTTGTATAATAAAAATGTAAGCAATTTTAATGCACCATTGTGCATTGTAACTAAACTTTGCTGGTGTAAGCAATTTTAGTTACTATGATACGCTTTCATTTTGTGTAGCTGTTTTTGTTTTGCTCCATGAAAGACACACACCATTTAAGTAAAAGGAAATATGTGGTTTTTGTATTCTCTTTTTTGTTAGAAATGGTATCTTATTCTTAATTTTCCTTTTTGTAGATTTCAGTTTTTCTGCTGTTTTGTTCCCAGTCATTCAGCCTTATGTTTATTATTATTGTATTGATTCAATTCGAAACCTATTTGCTTTTATTTTTATGCATACATCATATATATGGATGTAGGCGTACGTACATATATGCATACACACACATACAATATACTTAAAATAGTACAATAAATGAAGGGCATTTCATAATACCTTTTACGAATCTTCAATACCTGCATATTAAAAGGTTCTCCAATAGTGTAGTAAGTATAGCAACTCTGTAGTCTTTTTTATACTAAAAGTGATATTTTCTTATTCATGACAGTTATCATGCATTTGTGGTTTATTATAAAATAGCAGCTGTGAACTAAAACAAACAGAAAGTTTTTATACCAGAAATGCACAAATGCTTCTACTGTCACTACAAATATTCGTCATTTTATTCAACCCGAAACGAAAAAGTTATGTGAAGTTTTGCACATCTGTGAATATCTGCAACAACTTCTTGTTGAAAAACCGTATACTAGGATTGTCTCTGCCGTTATATTCACTATAAACCAGATCTCCCTCTCTATTTCCATATTTTTCTTCATTTTTCAAAAAACAAATACAAGTTTTTATTCTATTATTTTTATTATTTTGTTGTAAGTTTTGCCTTTTTTACTAGAATCACCCACCTACATACAACGTACATTTTACATACTCCTCTGCTATAGTAACTCCTAAAAAATTTTTGGGATTTTCTAAAAAAGCAATGTTCAATGAGAAAGAAAACCCAACAAAGCAGAAAAAGCATTATATATCAGTATCGAGTAAAAATATCCAATTCATAGAAGGCCACTAACACACATGCATTTATGTAAGTAAGTAATAGAAGTTTGTGTACTTGCTAATATGAGTAGGCATGTAAATTTAGTTTAAAAAATTAGTTTAAAAATTGGAATCTCCTAAAGAACATACCTAAGAAACCTAAACATATGAATACATAAAATTTGAAAACGAATGTAAAGTCCTAGTCAAATGAACATACTACACTTAAAAAAATATTTTTTTGACGGTTGTCTATAAGCAAATAGTCTGTAGAAACAATAACAAAAACACGATTTAAATACTCCATAGTACACCAACAAAAAATCCAAAAAAATATTATTAGATTTGAAGGAATGCCGCATTCCTTTTGTAAATATTTAGTGCGTCTATAGCATTTTGGATTCAAAATAAGAATAGAAAACTTGAAAAGGTTTTCTAAACTTTCATGAAAGAATAATACTGTTGTCATTTTCTTCAGTGTAAACCGTCACTGCTGGCTATTTTTTCGACGTGACCGGGCAGCGCTTTCGATGTTATGACATGTTATCACATTACACTGAAGAAAATGACAAAAGAATTTCTGTTACTGGAGCAACAAACTCAAAAAACTTAATATTAAAAAGAATTCTAAATTTGAGAATAGTAAATTTGAATACAAGATTTTTTATTTAAATTTAATTTAAAACAATTAATAAAAAATAAAAAATTAAGAACTACACGTTGTTAGCGTAATTGTCTAAAAACTTTCTTCTATAAGACTTTCCTAGGTCTTACTCTCTGTTCTCTTCTGAATGCATCATTTCTGCTTTTAAGAATCTCTGACAACTTTCTGAGAGATCTCATTTACCACAGACCTAGAATTTTCAATGGGGCTAAGTATTGCGTAATAGTGTACGGAGTGTTACAAAATTCCAGCTCCTGCATAAATGCTTGAATTTTACTAAAAAGAGCATTATCAATTACAATAACAACTTATGCACCATGTATAACCATTGCTTGATGGTCAGATTTTCATCTATTATCTTGCATCGTCTTTCCTGAAAGTACCTCTCCTTATTTAGCTTATGCACCCTATGACGTGACCATAAGCACCGGCAGCTATATTGACGAATCTTATTTCCTTCAATGATCTCCCTTGTGTTTGTTTTGGAGCTGAAATTCTTAAAGGCAAATAAATATTGTTTTTTAAAATCTTTTCCTATTTTTTTATTTTTGCAGATATTTTTCCGAGTTTTTGATTTTAGGATTTTTTTAAATGGCGTATGCAAACTTCAGTTGTGCTGCAAAATTTTGCTTTAGCATATTGAAATATACTATTCGCATATTAAAATTAACACTTTAAACTAAAATAGTACGCAACAAGGCAAATGAAATCGCTTTAGGATTAGACGTAAATTTTCAATTGAGGTATTTTAAAGTTCCAATAAATATTGTTTAAAGGGAAAAATACAATTCAGTACAATATTGCTACGACGTTTGAAAGAAAAATAATTAACAGTAAAAAAAAGTTAATGACACACTGTGCATTTTGTAAACTGTGTACTTTTCCAGGAAATCTTATACAATCAAGACAACAACAACATGCTTATAAGAAATAAGAAATTTCACCAAATAAGTCAACAACAGAAAACAAAAACAACTAACAAAAAAAAACACACCGCCAAGCAGGCACCAAAACTGAATGATAACAACAAAATGGAGTGATTATAAAATAGAATATTCTTGTATGTGCGAGAACCCCCTTAAAACATAAGCACCACTTGCTGGGAAAATGAATTAATTGAGTTAGTCATCAGTGAGGAAAGACAACAAGGTTGCCATCGAGTTTATTTTGAGTGTATTGAAAGTAAATAAATCGTTTAACATAATTTAAAACTCTAAAGTACTGTGCCATTATTTTGCAATAAAAAAAACTCAAAATAACAAAACACTTGTTTAAAGGAATAAACGTAACAATATAATTTCAGGCAAAACAAGGTTTCTAATAATTCCTTAAATGATTATTTGGCAAGAATAATGTTAGTAATATTCACTGATAAAAATAGATGTTATTATTTTTGAAAATAGCCGTTATTGATCATTTTCATAATTTTAACAAGCAAATTTCTCCAAGTGTCTTAAAACTATGGAACATTTATTTTGCTGAACTTGTAGTTTTTGATTAAATTGCAGATGAGTGTTTACGAAATGTTATTGGTCCTTAACTAAGATTAAAATGACCACAACAAATTTAATGTTTTCTTAAATAATGAAAGGTTTAGTTTAAAATAAAAGAAAATTTATTAAGGCAACTTACAGAATATTAGAATTATTGAGATTTGATTTTTTTAAAGTATACAACAAAGGACACCAAGTAAAAATAGGCTTACGTTTGCAAAATATTGTGTTATAATTAATTAAATTGATTAGAACAAAATAACTATTTAGTTTTTGATTAATTTTAGATTTTTTAACTTGATTTTATAAATGAGGAATATTGTATTTGCATATCTATATATATAAAAATTTAACCCAAATTAGGTGTCCGTTGGTTGGTTGCCAGTGTTTGACGAGATGCATCGTCGGATTTTCACAGTACCTTCGTAATGGTCGTTCGCTGGTTTGTATTTTTGTTTCATGCGTTTACGCACACTAGTGCGCCTATAGTACGTGTTCCAAACAAGACAAATTTTTCAAATAATTTAGAATTTTTCGGCTCAATGTTTGTATCGAATGAAATGTGTGTTTTCGTTTGTACATTGTTGTGTGTGTGTGTGTTTGAACAGAATACGACGGCAATACAAATCGAAATATGCTCATGTTCATAGCCAGTGTATGTGCAAACAAATCGAGAATTTTCTGTTGCATTTTGTGTGTGTGTGTAATTTGCGTGTTCAATTGCAAAATGATCCATCAGTCGATCGATTTTCAAAGCAATTGTTAGATATTGGAAATGGCACAATTGCAATTGACCTCATCACCAAAATGATTACACTTCCAGATAATTTTGGCCACTTTGCACAATCAAAACAAGAATTGGTCACACCCGTATTTCCCGGTATTGTACAAAATTTTAGAAACAATGATTGGTTTGGGCGAATAGGGCTGCGAAAAATGCAGATGTTTCGGATGTCAATGTGACAATTTTGAATAACATTCCCGGGGATATTTTTGCCTTGACTCTGTTACCAATCAAGACGATGTTGTAAATTATCCAGTCGAATTTTAAAATTCGTTACCTGCACAAGTGAAAGTTGGTGTACCAATTACTTTGCTTAGAAATATCTGCCAGCCACGACTTTGCAATGGGACAGGTTTAGTAGTCAAAAATGTCATGAAAAATGTGATTGAAGAAAAAATTTTAAAAGGAAAATATAAGGGTGAGGATGTGCTGATACCACGCATTCTTATGATTCCTCCAGATTTGCCGTTTGATTTAAAACGGCCTCAGTTCCCCATACGTGTTGCTTTTGAAATGATCTGTGTTTTTCGCACGGTCAATTATATGTATCATGTTCACGTGTTAATAAACCAACTGCTTTGTTTGTCTATACCGTGAACCAAAATCGATCAAAGAATGTCGTATATGTAAAATCATTGCGATAGAATAAGACGTATTATATAAGCACACAAAAATATTGAGTTGTGAAAAAGATAAAATAATTAAAAAAACATAAAAACAAAAAAAAAAGAAATTGTGTTCTTTCTGATCAATTTTCTTGAATGATTGAATTTTTTGGCGCACAGAAAAAAGAAAGCTGCAGAACAAAAACGAACCACAAATGACTTGCAAAGCAGTCACGGGCACGCTAGTTTATGATAAGCTTTAAGGTCATTGAAAACACCTACATATTTCTATAAAATACAATTCATTATTGATTATATATTTGTGTATGAGCTGGTCCCTGCTAGCACTACTTTAGGCCTGTAACTCTCGAAAAAGTTTATGTTTGGCTCGATAGAACTAAAAACATGCAAAAGTTAGTTATTTGCGATCGGCTGGATAAAATAAATTATACACTTTTTCGATACTTCAAGTGGGCGGGGTACTTCCCATGCAAAGCAAATATTTTACATCGTATTACAGGGAAACTAAATAGGACACAACAAGGCATATGAGATCGCCTTAGGATTAGTTAGAGGCATAAAGTTTTGTAAAAGTGGCACCAGTAACAATGTTAATGTGTAGCACTAGATGAAGTGTACCTGGACAATTAAATATATATATATTGTTACGAAGATAATTTGTTAAGTTTTAAAAGAAAATAATTATCCGTAAAAACGCTAAACGAAATGGCACTCTGTGCACTTTACAGACTGCGTAGTTTTCTAAGAAATGTAATACACACAAGACAAAAACACATGCTTATTAGAAATTCTACCAAATAGCCAAGCGACGCCTAAGCTGAATGATTAACAACAATTTGGGATGATGTTAAAGAATATTCTTGTATATGCGAGAACCGCTTAAAACCACTATATAAGCACCACTTGCTGGGCAAATGAATTATTTCAAGTTGAGTCATCAGTGAGTAAAGACAACAAAGTTACCACCGTGCTTGTTTTGAGTGTATTGAAAGTAAATAAATCGCTTAACTTCATTTTGAAACTCTAAAATACTGTTATCATTTTTCAATAAAATAACTTAAAATAAAAACGCCTTTATTAAAAGGAATAAACGTAACGATATTTTCAATTTTTCTAGACGGACTTTCATAGTAAGATGGTAACTATCATCGTGTTTATTTTGTGCGTATTAAAAGTAAATAAATCGTTTAATTTAAAGTACTGTGCTATTATTTTGGAGTAAAAGAACCTAAAATAACAAAACGTTTATTAAAAGAAAATTTATCAACAGTGTCAACATTGCCCACAGAATTAAATATTGAAGTAAAAAGTTGCGTCAACATAAAATCGGTTCAATAGCCTCTGCACGCTCATCCAACTAAATTTCCTGATTGCATTTTTTCCTGGGGAAAGTAATTACGCTGTGTCAGCGCCTGGTTACCAGTGCATGTTGGTGTAACGTGATCCAGCTATTGATGTGACGCTTGGGGCAACGAAGAGGCAGTCTTGGTTGCGTGCTCGTTGAGGATAGTGTTTAAGATTTAGTAAAAATCATATATAAAAGTATAATTTAGAAAAGTAAATCAATATAAATTAATTTATTTAAAAGGCGCAGTTGGTCGCGCCCGTACAAATTCTTTTCATTAAAACTAAATAAAATCCTTTAACTGGAAATGTGACGGTGAAAGTCGAGGCCTCGTTTTCACCCATTTTCCGAGCGACCTTATCTTATTATTATTATATTATATTCTTATATTTCATTTCTTGTTATCTTTCTTATTTTTATAAGTATTATTTTATTATTATTTTTTGTATAATTATTATTAGTATTATTATATTTCATTTATTGTTATTTTTCTTATGTTTATTAGCAGTAAGATGAATAAATGAATTAGTAATTCAAACTAACGGTCAGGAATGCCGCAGCGCCCCCTGCGAATCAGTAGCAACCGAACCATCAAACGGTCAGCTGATAGTGTCGGGCAACAATGGCGAAGTAATAGTTAAACGAACCAAACGAAGGCTGGTAATTACAGTGTGTGTGTGTGTGGCTGTGTGTGGGCATATTTGTGTATAAAAGGCAGAACATTTTTACAATTTGGATCAGTTGGCCAGCGACTAAACTGAAGGTAAGAAGTTCTTTGGGCAGGGACTGTTCTTATAAAGTTCTTATCAGCAGACATTGGTAACTTGACTGTGCGACTAATAGTGGGCAGGGACTGCACATTCCGTAGTATTAGCCAAGCACGCCAATAAACCCTACTACGGGGCAAAGCGTGAACTGGTAAACTGTCGGTAGGAAGTCCTCTGGGCAGGGGGTTTCTTATCAGCAGAAACTGGTTACTTGTACTGGGCAGGGACTGCACATTCCGTAGTACTAGTCAAGCGGCCAAGAACACTGCCGCCGTACCGTTGCTAGTACCGCCGCAACCCGGTACTGCCGCCGTACCGCTACCAGGTACCGCCGCTGCCTTTGTTGACGTTGCTGCCGCCATACCGCTGCCATGTATCGCCGCTAGGTATCGCCGTACAGTTGACAGGTACTGCCGCTGCCTCCGTTGATATCGCCGTACCGCTGCCAGGTACCGCCGCTACCGTCTCTGCTGTCGCCGTACCGTGCCAGGTACCGCCGCTGGCGTCTTTACTATCGCCGTACCGCTACCGCCACACCGCTTCCGGGCACTACCGCCTTTACTGCCACCTTCGTTGCCGGCGTACCGCTGTCTGATACTGCCGACGTACCGCTATAACCATATCGCTACTGCCCGTACTGTCGCCCACCGCCACATCGAGTGATTCCCCGCTCTTCAACTGAGATTCCTGACCGACCACTAATAATATTTAATACCATACTATTTAAGAAGTTCCCTAATGAAACACTGTGATGCGTTTTATAACGATTACGGAAGGGGCAGTGTTTTTTCTGGGAATTAAGTAGGTAAACATAAATTAAAATGGCAACGACCCTGGCCTCCGCTGTCGCTATCCCAGCAACCAGCGGAAACATGTCGTTACAGAATAAACGTAAAAATATTTTGTTATATATATATATAATGTTTGCTTTCATCAGAACATTGGTTGATGGGCAAATTTTATTTTAGGATGTAAATTGTCTGTGAAATGATTAAATATCGAAAATCGAGTTCCCATCATTTGACAAAAGTATGGGAACTCAATTCAAAAGTTAGGAAATTTAAGCATGGCAAAGATTTTCAAATGTGATTTTGCGATTATTTTTCCATTTAAAGCGAGCTTTTTTAAAACTTTGTGAGAACAGGGTAAATTGTTTTTACAAAGTATATTTTTAGCTGAGATTGATATTTTTAAGAACTTTCTTATCTTCACTTTAATATTTACCGTGCTATTCTTGACTGAAAAATAAACGTATTTGTAGTGATAATCAAAGCATAACAATTTTCTCTTCTGGGTTTAAAAGAGCGAAGTTTGTAATAAAAGTTAAATTTAAAAATTGTTTCCCAAATAATTTAAACTGATTATTGAAGGTAAAAGCATGTCTCCAAGACCATTTAATTACCTGTCACTAAGCTATTTAGGAAACTGATAAATTTGTTAAATTAACTAAAAACGCTTGTTTCTTTACTTCATAATATTAGCGGTATAGTAATTGATTACAAGTTTGAAAAAATAACGTCTAATGATAGTTGAAATGTTTTTGTTTTTTTTTTACCTTTAAAATTTTACTCTCGTAAAGTTAAAGAAGTTATAAATATTAATATTCAAATATTTTTCTATTTTCCTTAAATTCTTTGTAATAAAATTGCCTCTTCTGTTTTGTTATCTCCTTTGAAAATGTAGAAAGTGCTTTGTATTTTATATTGTAGAATGAACAAAGATGAACACAGTTCTGAGCACAAATATTGTACCGCAGGGAATTTCTAAATAAAGTTTTTTGCTTCAGATTTTTTTATTTGTTTAGCTGTAAAATATTTATTTCTGACAATATGCAACAAGGTAGAATGCAACGAGGTTTATTTTTTGAAGGATGAACGTACAAGCAACAGTGGGCCAAAATCAAATTACTTTATAACTACTTCTGTCATTTGTTATTTTCTGCAAAAAACGCACCTGGCCATGGAAGAGGAGTTTAAATCTAAAGCATTTCTATAGCTTTCTAATGTAGTGCATCTTGGAGACAGACTAAATTATTGTTTTCTTTGTTTTGTCTCAGATTTCAAACAATAATGATAGTTTTTTTGTTTGCTTTATCTGGGAAAGTACATCATTTCCCATTGTTTTAAAGCTAGGGTGCCACATCTAAAAGATTTCAGATATTCCATGCAAAAACTAATTAAAAAAGAACTTGCATTTTATTTGTAATCAATAATACAAAAATGCACATATCCAGTTGTCCATTGTAATATATTGATTAAATTTTAATTAAAATAAATTTAATTTGAGACTTTTTTCTTAGAACTTCGCGGTTGAAGCTCCAAAACTTTACTTAGAGCTCGACAATTGAAGCTCCTAAGACTTTTTATTATTGAATGTTTTTATTTTTTAATTTCGATGGCTTAGATATTAATATTGTGAAGTTCTAGATTTTGGGCATTTGGTGACTTTTCCATAATTTACTCAGTATCTTATTTCTAGGCTTGGAATAACTACTTGCGTTAATATTAATAACTACCAGTTTGAGTAATATACAGTATTTACAATTAGGTTTTGAATATTAATATTAAGTCTTAAGTGTTTAGATATGTGGAAAAACTCACAACTATCAAAATATTTCAAGTGCAACATGAAACGCACCGATTGGTGTGTGCGTTAAGTAAAGCAACAACTTTAGTAATGCAGGCATAAGTGGTATGATATTTTTAAGACCACTTAACTAATATGGATTGTATTCCGATTGCATCAACATTATGTTTGTTTGGTCACCAAAAGTTTTGGACAATTTGACACTTCTTATTTATAAATAAATGTGTTGGCGATTACGATTAATTGTTACAGTACTTACTGGTTGGACCATATTAGTCACGCTACATTATACTTTAACATAAACACTACATGAAAAACTCTTATCGCCTTAGTTAAATATCTTATACATTAGTAGTTCTTATGCCATCTAATTATGTAATAATTAAAGCATTAAGACTATTTAATTTTTAGCGTCCTTCTATAATTTGTTCATATGCTTTGCACCATCGGGAACTCTGCACCATCTATTTTGAAGGTATAGAAGGTTCATTGAATTTTTCTGTGACCATACAAGTACAGAAGATGTCGAACATTCTGGTCGCCCAGTAAAGATTATATCTTATATCTTGAACAATTGAAAAAATCTAAGATATGGCTTTAGCCCCTCGGAGATTGCGAGAGATTTTGGAGGCCATAGATATCTCACATGTTTCATTGGTTTCAATTTTGAAAGATCGATTTGGTGTGAGAAAGTTTTTCGCAAGATGGGTGCCGCATTTGGTACAACGACCACAAACGCAATCGTGTGACAATTTCGCATGAATGTTTGGCATTGCACTGCTTCGTAATCCTATTTGGCCAAGAAAAAAGTTCTTTTCCACGAGGACAATATAAAGATACACATATGTACAGTTTCCATGGCAAAAAACCAATTATTCTATAGATTTAGCTCCAAGTGACTACTTAATCTTTCCCAAACTTGAAGAAATGGCTTAATGGAAAGATATCTGACTCCAACGACGAAATCTTGTCACAAATTATTTTAATGATTTCGAAAAATTATATTTTGCGCAAGGATAAAAAAATTGGCTAAGTGCAAAGAACTGAAACGGCTCTGTGTTGAAAAATAACATAATTTCTTTTATAAAAGCCTGTGTTTCCTGCAAAAAGTCACGAAAATATTAGCCCCCCACCGTAGAGACTCTCTGCCAGTATGTTTTTATCTCGTATTATAAAAGCGTCTTGTAAGCATATGTTGCTGACTGCATTCTTGAATTTTTTTCGGCACTAATTTAGTTCATGCTGTAGACATATCAGACTTAATTCTCCACGGAACACCTTTAATAGTATCTTTACCTCCCGAAATTATCTTCTCGGCATTGCAGGATGCATGCGTGACTTATTTATGGAATTGCCTGTATAGTTAAAGAATTAAGGCGATGCCAGATAAAACTTTGTTGCTTTGCGTGACATTTGAAACTTTAAAGCAAAAGCGTAAATCAAGTGGTGTATGTCACAATAAACTTTGACAACACTCATGAATTTTTTGTTTACGCCCACACACAAATACACAAACACAAATAATAAAAGCCAGGTGTTTGTCAAAGCGCGCAAAAACTTGAATGTTGTTTAACTTTTCGCTTTGCGCTGCGTCAAAAGTGCTTTATGTGGCAACTTTCATACATTTACGTACATTTTAACTCAAATGTCAAAGCAAAACTCTGACGCAATGCAAAGCAAAAGTTTTATCTGACACGGCCTTAAGAGCTGAAAAGACATTAGGCAAGCACAATATGAAATACTAACTACCTGTCGTGGTTCATTTCACCTCGTATACATAAAAATATTCTACTTTCACATCACCCCATATTCTGGAGTGAACTGGAACTTTAAACGTCTTTAGGAGTTATTAAACCAATTCAATCAAGTGAGTGGTTAAAAAACCTAACGGTCAAATAATAATATTGCGCTGATTTTAAAGTAACATTAAATTCGCAAATTGAAATAGAGAAATATCCTATTCCTAGGATTGAGGAATTTTTCACCAACTACAAGCAGGTAAATTTTTTAAAATTGATTTAAGCGAAGCTTATTTACAAATTGTTTTATCTAAATCATCAAAAAAACCAACTCCGTTTCACAATTTCCATATGTAAAAGAAATGTCTATAGCAACTTCATCCTCAACAATGCACGCTTTAAAAAAAATTTTTTTTAATTGAAGGTCTACCAAAAACACTTGTTAGGTCAGCTTAATTCCAAAGAATTTAAAGAATTTTGTCAACGTGATGTTATCGATCATATTACTACTGCACCATTTCATTCCTCATCAAATGGATTGGCTGAGTGTACTGTTCGTACTTTTAAGGAATCTTTAAAATCAAATCATGACAGATAAATAAGCCATTTTAAATTCCTAACTACATATAGACCCGCTCCAAACCCTTTGACAGGTAAAACACCATTAGAACTTATTCATGATCGACAGCCACGTACTCTGTTATCTGCGTTGTTTTCTTCAAAACGTTTAAAATGTCAAAACCAAATTAAATTCAAAGTGGATGACCTTGCCTTTACAAGAAATTTTTCTGGAAGGTGAAAACTGGATGGAAGGAATTGTGATTAATTTTAATGGCAATATGATATATACTATAAAAATGAAAATGAGAAACATCAAAGGAGAAAGACATTAGAACCAGAAAAATATCTTGAGGTTGAACTTTCGGATATTCTTCCCAAAGTTACTGAAGGAGCATTATTTAGTTCAGACTCACAAAATAAAGAGAAAAATGAATAATTCGTGCCTATCGAAACGAGAAAGTTTATAAATCAGCAAGCTACTAAAACAACTAATCTGCGTCGTTCTACGAGAACTGTTAAGAAGCCAAAAAAAATTGAGCCGTATTAAATTTGGGAAAACGTTAAATTATAATGGCTATCATCACTTTGTATATAAACACTTTATTTTCAAAGCGAATAGTTGCTTAGAAAATTATATTCGTCTCTTCTCAATGCAACTTTTTATATCTTAAAAATACATTTGATAATACAAAATAAAATAAAAAATAAGTTTTTAATGTAAATAGATTATATTTTTAACATCTTATAATCATGTTGTTGTTGTCTTGTGTGTATAAGATTTCTTAAAATAATACGCAGTTTGTAAAATGCACAATGGATCGTTTACTTTTTTTTCCGGATAATTATTTTATTTTAAAACTTAATAAATCACATTCGTAAAAGTTACAGTGTTTAAAAGTTATATTGTTTCATTGGTTTCATATCAACAAAATTCTTAAAAGACTTTTACAAGACTTTTACAAGACAAGATATTAAGAAATCATTCCAGTGTCGGAAGCAAAAATCAATTTCTTTTTTGAATTTATCATATGGATTACATAGAGCATCAGTTGACAATAGCACCTATCACTAGAACGAAGAAAGAATCGCGTAAAACTGAAGACCACTTTCTTAACTTAGAATTAAATAAAATTCTCTTTAAACTTGAAATACTTTCTAATTTTAAATGTACCACTTTGCTTTTCAAAGCTTACCAATATCCGAAGGTAGAATGTGCATCTAACTAAATATAAAAATTATTAAGAAAAATCTTTTATTATTAATTTTAAGGAAGTAATTCAAATAAACATCACAATTTAACAGCTACAAGTGCTATTTAAGAAGTCTACAATTATACAGCAGTAAAATATTATTAAATTTTAATAGATAAACACAATAAAGAACGTAAAAGAATATATTCTAGAAATTTGCATTTCTGTTTAATAATTTTCATTATTTAAATTTCCACTTCTTTTATCATTGTTATTTTATTACCATAAACGTATATTAAAGGGTACAATTGAGGGTTTTAAACATTTTATTTAATTGTCATGTCTATACAGTGAGCATTAAGCTGTATCTATTGAGTATAAAATAAAATTAACATATAAATTAATTAATGAAAAAAGGTGCTAAAAGAAACTAAAGACACTATATTCATTTCAGTAGCGCATCTCTCACAATTTCTGAAATTTAGCAGCCACTACATATTTTTACACCGAATAAAGTTTTAACGTTTGAGGATGTGTACCGTTTTTGATAAAGTTTTAACATAACAACTGAACAATTATTTTTATTGATTACATGCCAAGTTTAAAATATTTAAGAAAATTAACGAAAACCAAAAATTTTGGTAATAAATAAGCGACGCGTCGCGACGTTAAAGCAAAATGTAAAAACTATAACTTTTAATCTGTGGTTGAAGTAATTTTTATGTAAAAAAAAGCCTTAATGTTTTTAAAGCACTATTTGAAACTGCCTGCTATAGTTATCCTCCAAGACTATCCTGAGGTGGTAATTTTAAGAAATGCCGCTATATCCTCTTCGCTTACATCAATTTAACCTCATTTACAAGAGCACATATTTTATGCATAGAATACGTTCGTAAAATACACTAAAATATACTAAAGTACATTATAATATACTAAAGTATAATAAAATATATTTAAATATACTAAAATGTAGTAAAAGATGCTAAAATATACTAAACTATATCAAAATATACTAAAATATATAAAAATTAACCAAAACATATTAAAATAAAGTTAAATATATTCCAATTTATAAAAAATATACTAAAATATATTAAAAAATATACTTAAAAAAAAATTAAAATATACTAAATTGTATTAAAATATACTATTCGCAAGCTGAAATCATCAGTTTAATAAACATTTTTTTGTTTAATCTGAATGCCTTAGAACTAGCTTTCACTCTCCAAAACTCACCTTTTGAAAGTGTAAGGGAATACCCTGACAGAGAGCAAATTGCCTCTATAATGTGTAAGCCCGAAACGAATTCCGTGATTTCATTAGACTACATATTATTGTAAAAAATAGCGAAGCACATCACATGTTGGGTTTGATATCCTTCGCTAACTGCCAAGCTTCCGCCCTTGTCGGAATGTAGTCTAATAGCTCCAATTAAGACTTTAAAGCATGAGAGTCTAATTTAGATGTATGGACCTTAGGTCGATGGAAAATATCTCTTACACCGTTTTAGTCACTTTAGTACAGTAACTAACATATTTGGTAGTAATTCTGTGTGACAGCTTACAACAATTAGTTTTACGAATGTTCAACTCAGTTCTGACGAGCACATTCAGAATTTATAGCAAAATCTTAATTGAAAATATATTGTTCATGATGCATGGATCTTAAATATAGTGTTGCAGGATCAACAACAGTTAAGGTCATTTATAGAAACGATCTGGAACTCCTTAATTGATCTGAAAGTCGATTGATAACATAAATAATAATAATATAAAATAAGTTTAACAGTGCGAACCCAGAAAAAGGTTTATTTTGGGTGGAGTTATCACCAACATCAAAAGCAATAACAAACATGCACTATCAACTACTTTAGTTATAACTATGGCTGCTTAAGTTCAGCGAAAAAGTGTGCAGAGTGGTCCAGTTTTTCTGAAAGAAATCTGGTAAGCCTAAGCGCAGAGAGCCTTGTATAAAATTCAAAAAAGCTGAAAGACGAATGAAAAAGGGAGCGACAAATTAGGTAAAAAGAGACAAACGAAAAAAGAGAGAAAGATACAGGCAAAAGGGAGAGAAAGTGACGAATGCAATAACACGAAGGGAAACACGAACAAGACGAACTATATAAACACAGCTGACAATAGAACGCAACTACTAGGAAAAGAACACTGAAGATGGCAAACGGCCGAAACCGGTTTGTTCACAAATCAAATTTGACGAGGGTCGACAGAAAACCGTACGCAAATAAAACTGTTCTTCTTCCGCTACTCCACACGTTTACACATCGAATAATCGCATGAACAAAAATTATTTTAAGCACTGGCTTTGTCCAGTAAGCAGAAAAATAAATTAAATTTTATATTTTTTTTTAAATTTTGTTTATTAAACCAAATTTATTAATTTATGACACACGCATTTTAGTACCAACTACACATAGTACAGTGGTGGTCAAAATCGTTCAACTTAAGTGAGATTTCTTATCAATTGCAGCCATTTAGGTTAATGTTTCTTTTTTAGTGAATTTAAACTTTGTTAAATATTATTCGAAAATACTGCTACTACATGTGCAGTGGTACTGGAAATTTCTACAAAAACAATTTGACAGGTTAAGTAAAAGAATTTTTTAGCACAGGACCATAAACAGGAAGAACAAAGTTGATGTTGAAGGGTAAGCATGTAATCACGTTGATGATTTTGCTCAATTTTAATATAAATTTAGCTGTTATTTAGCTATTGAACACGTAAAAATTTTACGTGCATCCTAAATTAAATTTAAAACAAGGCATGTTTCTGAGGAAAGGCAATTGGATTTTACCAAAACAGTTTGGTTTAGGCATTTGCCTTTTTAAGCATACACATGCATCACACGTTACACGTTAACCTGCACAAACATATCAACCTCTACATATTGCCTTAAACTCCAAATCTACAATCTCCGCTCTTTTTTAACCAACGTAGCGAAGTTTACCACATACTATTGATAATTAGTTCACTCAATACTAATACTCCTTGTGGTTTTCGTACAGGGCAACTAATTCGCTAATTTATTTGGCATTACTACACATAAATTATTTTATAAAGCGGTGACTTTTCAGCTTCTGTTCTCTAATAACAGTCTCCTAATAATTTCTTTTAACCTCTAATAAAAAGGCGCTACAATTAAATTTATCTGCCAATAATTAATAATCAAGGGTTCTACGTACGATTTTTCCACCTATTAGTTGTTTGTTTTCAACAATTCAATCCAACTTTTAACTTGAGAGTTGAACTCATGATCTTCGGATTCACAACAAGCACATACATATGTTAGCCAACTTTACTTTTGGTCCTATTCACGCAAGCTAAACGTTTTTAGAATTGAAGTAACAACTTAAAAGCAGAGGTACTGCTTTTACAAAGGATCTTATTTTAGTAATACCACTTATTAGGCCAATAAAGTATAATAATAAAAAGAAATAGTAATCAAGAGAATTTACGATTTGAACTTGGAATTAAATTTACAGTCATTTTTGTTTTTTTTTTCTATTTCCAAAAGCAAATAGTATGACATGGAAAAAAGTATTCGAGTATCACAAGATCATCTCTTTAATAAAAGCAAAATATTATATTGTTACGAAGATGATTTATTAAATTTTAAAATCAAATAATTATCAGTAAAAATTTAACAAAAAAACCCACTGTACATATTACAAACTGCGTAGTTTTCTAAGAAATCAAGAACATGCTTATAATAAATTCTATCAAATAAGATAAAAAACAACAACATCACCCCTGCTTGGATACACAGCCAAGCAGGGGTGATGTTCAAGTGGAATATTCTTGTACATGGGAGAACCGCTTAAAACAACTATATAGCCAACACTTGCTGGGCAAATGAATGAATTCATTTTTTAACGTCGTTGAGTCAAGACAAAATTACCATCGTGTTTATTTTGTGTGTATTGAAAGTAAATTAATCGTTTAATTTAAAACTCTAAAGTGATGTGTTATTATTTTGCAATAAAAGAACTTAATATAACAAACCGTTTATTAAAAAGAATAAATGAAACAATATTTATGCATTCACATTTAGAAAAAAAATATTCAGAAGAAATAATCATCATGTGTTAATATAGATACTATACTAATACTATACAATTTAATAATAAAAAAAATACTATACCAGCTTCAACGCATTCCACTTAGAAATATACTTTGTAATGGCCAAAAATATATTACAAAGTTTCATTTTAACAAATTTCAGTTATAAATTTACTTATTTTTAAAGTTAGAAGGAACATTTGTCTAAAATTTCTTTTAGAAATTTCATCATCTAAGATAAATTAGCTACAATTATTAAAAAAAAACGGTACCATGTTTTTGAAAGCAAAAGCTATAAACACTGGAAATATGTTCTGGTGAACTTGGTGAAAAGTGATTTAGTGTGCCACCTTTCAACGTTTTAGAAGGTTCGCATTTGTCTTAAGACAGAATAGTTATTAAATATAGTTTTAATCAGTCCAGCCGTTTATAAAATTCCGATTTATTTTCACATAATATTCGGTTTTCTTGCCAGTTTATCTTTGTAACACGCTCTAAGCATTACACTATATTTCGAAAAAATTAAATTGTATCGAAATAGTGTTTTACGTAACCTCTAGAGAAAACCTACATAATTTAAAATATATTATGATCGAAATATTTTGACTAAAACTGTACGTGCGTACATATGTATGTAGATATACAAATATGAATGTAGTCGCATTTATTTAAATTTGCATAAATAAATATCAGAATCAATTAACTTTACACATTGTCTTCATTAATGCACAATAGCTATGAGCATGTTTAACAGCGTTTCCGCGCCTCTCCCCTTCTGCCAAGTTGTATCGTTATGAAGTGTTTGAACATCTATGGATGTATGTACATATTTTTATTGGACAACATGCCTGCCTACGTTGCATAAAATTAAATTACTATTATTTTTAATTAAACGATGCTCAATTTGTTACTGTTTAACAATTTGAAAATAAATTAGGTGTGTTCTCAGTCAATGATAACTTTCTGAATTAAAAATCAAAGCAGTAAAAACATTTTTTAAAAACCTGAAAACTAAATTCTATAAATTCGTGTCACATAAATTTTATCAAGGATAAATAAAGTATCTAGATAATTTATTTTTGCTTGACGCCGCGAAATAACTTAAAGATTCTTATAGCAAAGTGGATTATATAACACGCGAGAAAAACGATTTTCCGAGGAATCGTTATTTGCCACAGCCGAGTATAACACTCTTACTAATTTTTCTTCATATTTAGTTCTGAGAGTATTGAAGATTGTAGAAATTACACAATCTCACTAGATCTAATATATGAATGAGAATGAGGAGCAAGTCAGTTAGCCTATTGAGACAATTAGATAAATGATTCCGGTTACATGCGATACAACAATTTAAAGTACAAGAAAATAATCGCTGTAAAACTTTGAAAAACTACGTCACTCAGATATATCGGGTAAGGAGCAAATTGATATAGTATTTAAATATTATGATTTTTGGCCGCAGGTTTTTTGGCCCCATCTTTTAATTAACCTAGTTTTATCATTTAAGAGGAATTTATCCTACATTAAAGAGGTTTTTTTTCATGAAGGAAAATAGTTAGTAAACGTGTTACAAAAAAATTAAGAGCTTCAAAATAATTAAATGTTTTATAGTAGACTTTTAAGTAGTCAGCTTCTACTGTAACTGAGATTAGATTCAAACAGTCAAGGTGCATTGTAAGATTTAAAAGACATATTTGAATTGTACTCGTATCTAAGCAAGACCAACTGTGCCAGTTGCAAGTTTTGCATAATTCTGTCAGACAAAGTGTTAAAAGTATTAACTTTAGATAAGATGTAAAAGGCTAACGAAGGTGATGAAAACGTATATATCTATTTGTAAAGTTCTGATTTACTTTATTTACATACATGCATACATATGTATTTTGGATTTAAGAAGGCAAAAACTAAAATATATTATTTTTAGCCTTAAGGAGAATTTTGTTTAAAACAAGACTAAAGTCGTAGATTATTTATTTTTATTTTTTTTGTAAATATATAAAATTTAATTCCTTTTTTACTTTATTAATATTATCTTTATGTAATCTAAAAGAATATGTATTTTTTTTTATTTTATAAAAACTTAATTTAAGAAGCTTCAATTTCGGTTTTTTTTTTTTTTTTGTTTAAGAGAAGGCACTTCAGGCAACAATGCGTATTTAGTCAAGTTCCGTGCAACATTCTTTAGGAAAGGGATAGAGAATAGATGAAACAAGTGGTGAAAGTAGAAGGATAGTCGGAAATTAACTGCCGAATATAAAACAGCACAGCAACCAGTGACTATGCCTTCATCGCTGAGCAGCCCCACCGGCAGTCAATTTTTGTTTTTGTGGTGAAAAAAACCAAGGTCTTCGTTGTGAACCGAACCCACAACCCCATACTGACAAGCTAGTACACTACCTACTAGCCTACTAGGGAAGAAAACAATGTCTGGCAAACATCAACTTAGCATTGTCTCTGGGAATTCGGGGTGGATTATTGTTAATCTCAATTATCGTTAGTTATTTAAAACTCTGTACATAACAGTTATTGTGTTGCATGTTAACAAAGCTACTTTTTTTATTGCAATCCTGATTAATTATTCAAATTTGCATGTGCAGAATTGCTGGTATTAGACTTTAATGAAAGGAATCTTTGAAAGCAAATAATATCGTAAATTAATCAAGGTCTATTCCAAATTTCAAAGATCGTCTATTATTTAACATAATAAATTAGTTATCATTAATGAATCGTTCAATTAAAGTAACCTCTTGGTGAATTCAGAACCCGTTTCACAAATTGTTTCCGAGATATGAGCAATTGATCATTGGCAAAACTTAACCGTCTGATAATCGGTGTCCTAAATTAAAGGCAACGGTCAGATTAAAAACATAGGTAAATAGTATGGGACTATTCATGGAATAACACAATGGGCAGATAGCACGCATAGCTTTTCTGGAAATGTTTTACATTTCTAAACAACTCTGGCTAAATTACATGGTGCTACGTCCGACGACCTGATAGGGACTTCTAATCGCCCAAAATTCGCATAGAGTGATTGGGCTCATACTTGCTGCATAGAATGACCACCCCGGGGGCACATAAATATGGTCTTTATCGAACTTCGACTATCTAGACACAGTGCAACTGGGGAAAAAGGGAGCCTAGTCCCTTGAAGTCAGCAGGGGTACAACTGGAAACTCCATTTTATTTCCACGGGAATCAGTAAGCCGCAGAGTTCGTTATTTGTCTCTTTAGACATTTAAGTGTTCTCTGACTGATTATTGAGGTTGGCCCTTTATGGGAGTATCGTAGTGATTGTGGTTTCGCGGCCCCATATCAGGTCTTTTGTTTAATATGGTAGCCAGGATCATTTCGCCGTTAATGACACGCTAGGTGAATGATCCAGTCCAGTGAGCGTGCTAGACATGTGATCTGGACAGGAGTTGGAAAGTCTCCAACTCTTAAGCAAGGAGTGATGATTTGCAGCCCTCCTCTGGTATCATCGAAGTTGCAACTAGAAAGTTCTGTTGCATAGAATTATTTCTTCGGCTTCCTAGGACGAGCATGACGTTCCAAATTATGCAGTGGTTAGATCCACAATCTGATTAAGGCTTCATGGCCAGGCGCGGATGTAAATCTGATCACACGTTGCATAGAATGGCACACCTTCTTATTTGCCACATCGATAGCACCTAACTTCGGCAGAAGAAAATCTTTTATGTTGTTGAGATATTGAACACTATTAACAACTGCTGCTCGAATGACAAACTAAACAATCGGCTGTCAAATTGCTTGTGTTGCTGGATAACACTTTAAGGAATTTTGTTTACCAAGATTTTTTAAAATTTTCTTTTTTTTTAAGAAATTTTTGATTACTGAAATTTAGCTTTACGAAACGAAATATCAAAATGAATACAAATATATTAAATTAATTTAAAAAACTGTTGATTTTTGTTGAAGTGTGAATTGAATTATTGGCCCCATAAAATTTTAAGTCTACCGTAAATAAACTTTAAAAAGAGGCGTGTTTCTGGGGTAAGGTAAATGGCGTTTACCAAAACAGTTAGGTTTAGCCATTAACCACGTTAAGGTGCCTAATTTTCTTAATTTTTGCGCTTTTATCGGCCATTGCCTTTTTTAAGCATACGCAAGTAACCACGTTACATGGCTAAGTTACTAAACTGTGAGACCGAAACTACCCGTTTGCGTTTAACCTGTGCAACCATATCAACTGCTACTCAGTGTCTCGAACTCCAAATCCCGTTTCTCCGATCTTTTTTAACCAACGCAGCAACGTTTACCAAATACTATTGTTATATTGTTAATTACTTCACTCAAAACTAATGTTGCTTGGTTTTTTCGTACAGGCTAATCCATTTACCACGGCTACACACAAATTATTTGTCAGTTCTTACATCAATGGCCAATAGACAGTAAACTGTGAAACACCATACCAATTATGCTCTGCTTTGGATTAAGCTGTTTGCTGTTTCAAATGAAAAATTAATTAAATCGTTAAAACAGTACGTTTTTGTAGTTGGATCTCAATGTGTTATCATTTGCGGAATGTACACATTAATTGTACATTCATGTATGCAAACAATCTACTAAAAATGTAGTTTTATCTGTTCCAGTAACTTACGTCCTTTTTATACTCTAAAACTAAGATTTAAAAAGCTAAATGTAACTCTACACATACTTTTTTTAATGACTCAATTACGGCATAATAAGGGATATAAATTTTAAAACCTTCTAAAGAAGTCGATTGAATGATGTTGATCTGACCCAATCGTGGTTAAAATAGGCTTTCAGATGGCTCTATAACTCTTTAAAACTTTTTACATGTATCGGGTTTTTTCAGCAAGAAGTTTGTTTTTCAATTGTGTGTGATAGTTTTGACATTTAGTTTTTTCACGAATTCGTAGTAGATGCATTGGCAATTATTATAATGAATTCAATTTCACACGAAAATCGCACCAAAGTTACATTTCGTAAAGTTCGTGAAAAATTCGGACAACATAGTCATCTTTCTGAGACGGCTGTTAAGAATTTGGTCATTAAATTTGAGTCGAGAGGCTCGATACAAAATGCGCGAGCACAAACGCGTATACGACGGGATCGTTCAACTGAAAGCATCGCGAAAGAATTTGACTTTGAAGTCTTGCAAGGTTCAACTGGTACAGGAATTGATGCCAACCGACCATTCACATCGCCGTAGATTCGTTCAATTCGTTCAGAAATAAACGGCTGGTTTTTTACTTTGTTTTCATTTGTCAGGGTATGTCAACAAGAAAAATTACCGCATTTGGGCTTCTGAAAATCCTAGATTGATTATTAGAAGACTTTGCATGCGGTAACAATCCATGAATCAAGCTATCGCGAGATGTTAACAGCTTAATTTGGGCCTATTATTGATATCCACATCACTAACATGTGATTTCAACAGGACGGTGCAACATGTCACACAGCCAATTAAACGATCAATTTATTGCAAACCAATAATCCCAATTGCATAATTTCACGACAATAAGCAGTTAAGTAGCCAACCAGATCGTGTGATGTAATACCATCGGATTATTTTTTGTGGGGCTATTCTAAGGATAGATTCTATACGGAGCCAATCGAAACAATTTCAGCCCAAAAACTCAAAATGCCTGATGTGATTAATGAAATAGGGGCGCCATTTTGACAAAAAGCGATTAAAAACTTTGATGAAAGAATCGACATCTGTCAGACTGGTCGAATTGCCGAACTTTTCTCTTTGAAATACATTAAAAACTTGAATCACCTCAATCTAAATTTTTTGTTTTAGAAAAAAAACTTCTTGTTGAAAAACCCTTTACTAATCTATCAAATTTAGTCATTAAAATCAGCAAATAAATGATAATAAATCCAAAATAAATGATAATTAAAAAATATTAATTTCAGTAGAAGGTTATAGCTTCACTTAAATTTTATCGGAATCGCAATTTGATTCAAGTATATTTACTTCACTTAGTGAAAGTTATTCAAACAGAAACTCTTTCTTTGTGTCTCTTAAAATTAAAAATTCGTAAAAAACAACATTATGCCAAAATTCGAAGACAAACAACAATCATATAGAATCACCCATTTAATCCACACCAAATAAATATACAGCGAATTTCCAAACAGTCTTTTATTGTAAAAGTAATTTTTGTTTTTTTTTGTTTTTTTTCAATTACCAATTCGATATTCAAAGTCAAATATTTGAAATAAAAATAATAATAACAAAAGTGTGTGATAGTAGTGATACTTTTTGATCTTTTTTTAACAGAGCAGAAACCAGAGTCATATATGATCCAGATGCTTTTTGAATTTTTATTAATTTGCGAAAACAATTTATAAATCACTGTATTAAACCTAAAGGTTCTTACATAAGCTATGTATAATTCATCTTCGAAAAGCGAGCCGTGTTTAACAATCTGTAAAGAAGCTCTGGTTTATTAATAAATTGCACAGTGCCTTTCAAAGGTGAAAAAAAAAAATTATCTAACAAAATTACTGAAAATAAACCACTTAAGGCCACCTTGATAAAGTAAATTAGATAGAGACAAAGCTGCAGGTAATGAAATTATACTTAAATTTTTAAATATTTGATAAGTAAAATTTTATTAAAAAAATTAAATTATTTATCAATTTAATATCACTGCAATACAAAACTTGATTATTTAATTCATTTAAGTTTCTGTGTCTGCATTAGATAATTAATTCACAAAATTGCAATTTATTCCTTTTCAGTCTAAAATTGGTTAAACTTTATAATACGTTGGCGTACTTCCAAATTCATGCCATTAAGTAAATTTAACAGGCAATAATATTAAAGTAAATTGATAATAAACCATTGTATAGTCTAAGCTTTCAGCCCTACAGATATTATTAATATAAAACGGACGTTTTCAAAATGTTAAATGTAGAGAAAGAACGCCGTTTTTATATACAAAGAATATAGCATGACCGCATTAAAATTTATATTCTTGATTCTTATTCCTAGGGAATTCATTTTTTGTCTCTCTATCCGTTTTAAGATTAATTTTCCCAAGGAACCGCAAGAGCTGCAAAAAAAATCAAGAAATTTGTCAGACATAATTTCAAAAATTTCACTATTGAAAATCATTCAAACCAGTCTTTTAGCGGCGCACAGTGGCTCAGAATCAATTTTCATTGGCCAAAACCTATATTTTTTCTTGACATGGAAGGGAAACATATCAGAACTTAGGTAGCCAACAAATTTTGGCAAAATATTCACAGTAGTAGGCGTGGCATGCTGCTAAAAGCAAAGAATTTAAGTTAATTTAGAAATAAAAAAAATTTGTAATATTTGACCTCATATTAATTACGATTTCTTGAAAACTGTTATTGATAATGGGCTGCTGTTTTTTTTTTGTTATGTTGGGTGGACTGTTGTTTTTAACAAATGGTTTTTGAGCAACCTGTATAATTTGTAGTTAGGGTGTTATATAATAAATTTTAAACCACCATATATTCGTAAAATTTGAAGTTTAACAGTGTATAACTTTTGAAGGACAAACACGGACAAAAACTCGAAACCACCCAAAGAAAGGCAAAAGTGTTTTCTTTAAGCCTATATATACTTTTGCAGTAGAACATTTTTTTATTTTAATGAAAATACTCAAAATTTTTACAAACAAAATTCTATGAAAATTGCTAGTAAATTTACTTTAGAAACTATTCACTGCCATAAATACAAATTGCAGATAGCAAAACGTAGGTAGAAAGAGAGGAAAGTTATTAGTGGTATAAATATTTCTTCAAATCGTTGAAAAACTTTCTAGAATTTTTCATGCTTTTTTACACAGATATTTCAATTACCTGCTAAAAATTATAGGAAAAAATGTTTTAAATTTATTTCAGTAAAGTACAGATATATAAAGTACAATTTATACCTATCATGTCATCACATAACTGCAGCTAAAAAGAAACGTTATCCTCCAAAGGAATCTAACAAAATCACACCAATTTCGGCACAGTTACAACTGCAAGCTCTACTTGATCATACAGCCGAAAGGTTGCTACAATCACTTAAAGGAAGTGAGTTGAAAAAAATCGAAACTGCAATTTGACTCTTTTTTGTAAATGGAGATGCGATGAATCTTCTGGCCAAAAGCAATATAAAAAATTTTTATTTGAAGATATTTCTGACACAGATATGTTCATGTTCAACTTAGAAGACTCGAAACCTTCGTTCAGCACAATGCAAACAAATTAAATTTGGAAAAACTATACTCCATCGTCTACGAAATACTGCAGACTAATAAAATTTGAGAATAAAAAAGAAACTCGTGATACCATTAAGAATGAAGTTAGTGACATTAGAGATCGAATTTCAACACTAAAGCCATTAGAGTTATAGATAGATGAACAGATTATTAAATTGAATTACCAATTAATACTTTCAATGATAGACGGAAAAATTGCCCAGGTTTTGACTAATACAAAAGCTTCATCCAGCTGTATTACATGTAAAGCCGGTTAAACCAAGAACCGACAAAGTCAGTAGATATTATGATGCATTTGAATTTAGACTATCACCGCTACATACGGGGATAAGATTTATGGAACACGTACTCAAAATTAGCTATGATTTGGACTTCGGATCTTCAAGATCAGTAAGTAATAATGACACCAACACAGAGAAAAGAAAATTGCAAAAGAAACAAGTTCAACGTGCATATCTCAAATATGGGTTAATTATAGATCAACCAAAACACGGATCAGGCAATACAAACGATGGCAACACCGCAAGAAGATTATTTTTGGATCGCGAAACTACATTTGATATAACAGGTGTTGATATAGATGTAATTTCAAGATTTAAAACAATTACTGAAGTACTTGCGTGCAATGAACAAATTAATGCTAGAAAATTTGGTGATTATGCCAAGGAAACCGTTGCTATATTTACATTTAAATACAATTATTGGAATATGTCAGCAACAGTGCTTTACCATGGAGAATATGTCATTAAGCTACATTTATTACCAATTGGAGATTTATCAGAGGAAGCAGGAAAAAGAAATAAGGATTATAGATTTTACAGAGAACATAGTACTAGAAAGTTCTACGAAGTTCTACAAATGAAGATTTATTTCATATATTATTGAAAACGAAAGATCCCTTCATCTCTAGCATTCGAAGCTAAGCCACTGCTACAGGACACTAGTAATACAGAGGAGAATATAGAATATTTACAGGAAATATTCCAGCAAAATGAATAATAATTATGATTTGCATTTAATATTTGAATGAAATAAAGTATACAAATATTAATATTAAATATTTATTTATTTACAATCTATTTATGACTATAAATAAATATATAATTATAAATAAATATATAATTAAAAAAAAATTAAGTTACACCGTTTTATTTTAAAATTGACCAAAAACTAGAAAATATGTAAGCATTGTTAAGCACAATTTTAACTGCAGCGCGCTGTACCGACCTTAATAAAACCCAAACTCGATGAAAGCTTAAGATGTTATCTACTGACTAAAAAAAGAATTTCTAAAAAATCTGTGCGCCGTTTTTATATACAAAAAATATAGCATGAGCGCATTAAAAGTATATTCTTGATTCTTATTCCTAGGGAAGTCATTTATTGTCTCTCTATCCGTTTTAAAATTAATTTTCCCAAAGAACCGCATGAGCTACAAAAACAATCAAGAAATTTGTCAGACATAATTTCACTATTGAAATTTCACTACTGAAAATCATTCAAACCAGTCTTTTAGCGGCGGAGATATGTATCAAAAATGGCGAGCGCTTATGTTTTTCAAAAGTTTTTGCTGTGGTTTTTATTTGTTGTTGTTTTTTTGCTTTATTGTATTGAAAACCGAAAATTTAGAGGAAAAAAACTCTAGACCACAAGTGAAATTCCCACCTAGTAATTAAGAATTCACCATAATATCACATTTTCACGAACAAAAATGAAACTGTACTAAACAATTGCTCTTGCAGTAAAAAATATTATAATTTCATTAAAAATCAAAAATTCAGAATATCAATATCAATTTTGTTGAAAAATTTTGAATTTCACACTATTGAAATTTCCCCAAAATGAAAATATTTAGGCCAGGTTTAAGTTCGTATTTTCACACACCATTTTTACATCATGAAAGAATTGTGATGAGTTAGTTCAAGCGCTATCATCTCTGCTTATTTTACACATTATTATATATCTACAAGCAGTTTAAACCTTCAATCATAGAATTAAAAAAATTAATATTAGCCAATAACTATTAGCGTAAAAACGCCTGAGCCAAAATATGTAAATTCAGGAACGGCCCAACATTTGTTTCTGCGAAATTTCTATGAATTTTTTCTTACTACAGCAATAAGTGTCACTAAAGACTATTTGGCTTTCTTGCCTTATAACTATTTCTTCGAACTTATAAAAATTGATTTAGAGAAAATTGTTGCACATTTAAAAGTGTTTTAAAACGCCACTCATTGCAAACAGCTGATTAGCGCTTGAGAATAAACTGGTTTTTTAAGTTAAAATCATCTGGTTGTTACCAACCACCAAAACGTAACAGGAAACATATGTTTGTAAATTTAGTCTCTCAACTACTGAACAACTGTTTATGAAAGTAATTCATTCAAGCTCTTGCGCATAAGCGAGAAAGAATTGAGTTAATGTACTTAACACATCCAAAACAGTTCACTCATCATTTGAGTGAATTAAAGTAAAACTATAAAAACCGTGCATGGCAACCGGCCGGAATAGTAGCTTTGTGGCACTGTTGGCTGACGCGTGTTTAAGTAAGGAGACGCAAGAGCGAAAAATGTGAAAAACTTTGTTAAAGTAAAGAACTTAAACCAGGCAATAAAAATATTACATAAATAAAAAGACGAAGATTCATTAAATCAAAATATTGCAAACTTTAAAATTATTTTTACTTTTTTTTCAGTGTTTTAGTGTGATTGATTGGATTAAAGTTTTCTTAAAAAGCAACTGTTTCAGACAAACTAAGCTGTAATTAGTAAAGTCAAACACAATAATGAGATAGTGACGTTGTTGATTTACATACTTATAATAAATTGTGTGAAAACAGATAAGAAAGAAAGAAAATATGGAAATTGTGTGAACCTTTTTGTTTTTGTTATTGTTATTGCTATTGTTATTATTCCATTTCTGCAACATTTTGCAATTATTTGTGCCCTTAGCAACAAACAAATGAACGAATTAAATTACATGATTTAATTTTATTTTTTTGTTTTGCGAGTTACAATAGCATGTTCACAACAATTTTTTTTTTGTTTTTTTAATTAATTTAAAACATTTTTTCAACAAGTTTTCTAAACAAGAGAATGAAGAGGGGAAAAAAGTAATAAGCAAATTATACGCGTCAGTGCTTACAGTATAAAAAATAATGCTTCAAACATAACAAACTTATCACCCCTTTTGTTTATGAAAAAAAATAATAAAATTATTTTGTATACTTTTACTTACATACAATTATTTTTCTATTATTCGTAGAGGTAAAAACTCTCGTTTCACTAACAATATAAAGAAAATTGTCAAACAATTTCCTCATTTCAGTAAATTTGTCAAGCCAGCGAAAATTGAGCACATCTAGTTGTTTTTAGAATGTCAAATACCATCAAACACAAACAGTAATTACAGAAATATCACAGGCACACATTAAAATAACCCACTAAACATTTTACTTCAATTTGATAAACATTCCTAACGCACAAGGTGCAGACTTCGTAAGTTATAAAATGTAAAATAATAAAATGTTCTACATAAAATTTATGAAATTCTCTGTATGAATTAATTGGCTAAAATATGTCGTAGCAGTTTCTGATAAGTCGTTAGGAAAACAATGATATAATATTTCCTAAACTGTAAGCCAAAATATCGCACTTAAAATCAAAGGAAATTGTGCAAAATAAATAAATGTAAACAAAGTTAGTGATTTATAGACACGATTATATGATATAATCGTAGTCAATAGCGATCAATGGAAATTAGGAAATAAAAAATATACCTAATTAACTGTCTCATAAGTAGAAATGCAAGCTGTACTCTAGTTGATGGACTACTCAAAACAAAAAACAGACCAAGTGAAAAACAAAAGATTTTTGGCTCCATATAAAAATAATGCAAGCTAAAATGACGACGTAAGGTCATATTGCTATCAGCCAATTCTGCTATTTACATTTTACCAAAGTGACTTATTACAAAGCAATTATTACTTAAAAGCTGTTCTGTATACACAGAAAGAAAAAGAAATATAAATAAATATATTTGCGTCCTCTTAATTTTTGTAGTAAACTTAGTTATTAAAAACACTTTAAAATTAAAGTTTTTAAGGTAACTTCCTTCCATTTTATAACTTCCAGTTGGCCTTTGTTGCCAGCTGATTATGTTGAATGCTGGTTAGAGCATAATAAACTTTCAGTAAATGTCTCTTTACGGAGGCTATGTGCCTCTGTTTTAATTTTAGTACCTATAATTACTTAAATTTAAATGTCATTGTATGTAGGATATATTTGTCGGCGTAAAAACGATAATTTGCGTCCATGTTTGGGATTTTAGCATTGTTTTATATTTATTAAAAAAATGGATTAGAAACAAATTTTAAAAAATGACAAAAATTTTAACAGATATTTAAAATTATTATTTTGTCAGGACAGCGAATAAAAACTTACGTTATCTTATAACTTTATTTATATATATTTATTTTTAAATTCAAATTTGTGTTTAATAAAAACATTTTAGCTCCACAATTACAAGACTTTTTGTCTTATTATGCAGGACTTAAATAAACAAAATAAAAAAAAACCTAACTATTGTAAAAGTGTTAAACGGCAAGTCTTTTTCTTACTTTACTGATAACCCCTTAAGTTCGGTAGTGATTTTTATTCTAGTAGAATACAGAATATTTTTCAAATATTTCATTTCCTTTCTACAGTAAAAAATTCCCATTGTAAGCTGACATTGCTACTATTGTATTTATTGTTATGACGCAATAAATAAATAAATAAATATATAAAAATAAATATTATATATTAATTTTAAATATATATGTTTAAAAAAATATCAAATGTTAGCAAAAATGTTTTCTGGGCTTACTCAACATATCGCACCCTAAATGCAAAAGGGTCACAACCCAAAATTTTCCGAAACTGATTTTTTTCCCATAAATCAAATCAGAGTACACATCTCTCACTACAGCAAAAGTCTCTTTTACATCACTATCTTCTTTAATTGGAAGAATACAGTTATGTCTATTTTTGTATTAGGTGTTGTTGCTTCTGCACGATGAACTAAATAGAATTATTTTGAGTTGGGAAAATTTTAGTATTTTGAGTTGTGACGTTTTTGTATTTAGGGTGCGATATGTATTTGTAATATAAAACCGCAGTTTGTTTTGTATTCTTTTCTTTTGTATTATTTTTCTTAACATACAAAGCAAAAAAAAATAATAATAAAAGAAACGTTAATCTAAAAATCTGGTTTGGCTATCAGGAAAATAAATTCACATGGATTTTTCAATTCTACTTCTTGAGTTATTAAATCAATATTTTTATTAGGTTTAACGCTCTTCAATTCGTATGTTTTTTGGTTAATATTTTTCCAAAAATAATTAAATTATTTCTATTTCTTGTGATAACTAATCAATATTTTTAATTAATTAATAGATATGGACCTTAACCTGTTATAAATTCTTATTTGATTGTAACTCAAAAGTTTGGCAAATAAGTTTTTATTAAAAACCTTATAAACAGTGTGTATTCAATTACAATTAACAACAATGTTAAACTTTTAAAACAACCTTATGCTCATAAGGCACGCAACATTTAACATTTTGTAAAAATTAAACCGTCACCACGTTACCAAAAAGTCCCTCACCTGAAACTGCTGAAGAAGCAGCAACTATTAACCAATGTTGTGCACCGAAAATCGTTAACTGCTGTTGTGCATGTAGTCATTGCAAAAATTCCTTCAGTTTTTCATTTTTATCATCACAAGCTTTGCCACCAATTGCACAGCGCACAAGTGTACCGGATAATTTGTCACCGAATAGACTGGTTGCTTCTACCTCTACAACAAGCGCAGCTGCAGCAAGTTTATCATCATCTGCTCCACCCACATTGAGAAACAGCAGTAGTGTTTTAAACGGCTTGGATCACATCTTAACATCCTTCTTAATGAAAATGGAAGTTTTGTCCTTACAAAATCATCACATTGAAAATCAATTTGGTGTAATTGGTTCGACCAAGGCTAAAAGAGGTGAGTTTTTTTCTTGAAATAAGACACTATAGTTTTTTCCGCTATTTGAAAATTTTATCTTTTGTCCTTTTATTTATTTTTTTATTTTATTCAGTTGTTATAAATTTAATTTTTGTAATGGTCAGCCATGGTGCAATAATACCAATTAATGAGTTTTCTTAAACCCCAAAATAAATTGTTTTCAGATATTAGCTGCGTGTAAAATTAGAAGGAAATGACTGTTTAACATTTGACATTTATAGAAAACCAACTACGACATTCACTACTATCCACATCACTTCGAACCACCCTATCCAACATAAACTACAGTATTTAGACATGTGATACATAGATAATCCCACTTATTCCAGATAAATTTAACAGTGAAATCGAACAATATACACCATTGCTAAAAACAATGGCTACAAGCCCACTGCTATTGATAAACATCTTAGACTATACAACACTAAAACCAGGAATAAAAAAGACAATGGTACAATCGATACAACATGGCGACACACTTTTACAGAAATATACAGATTGACTAACCTTTTTTTACAAAGAAAGTTTAGACACAACATTAAAAACCAAACAACACTCTGACATAATCTCAGAACATCGACAGAAACAACTGGGAAATTTAGTTCCAGCTTGTATCTGTAAATATATTTATGTAGGACAAAGACTAAAAACAAGATTTACAGACCACATACGCTTATACGAACGAAAAAGAAAAGACTTTAACATTGCATTACACCTTAACACTCACGGACAGGCACCAAGGGAAATAGATGAGTGTATGACATCCTAGCAAAAAAGAATAACGACTGGAAATTCTTGAAAGCATGGAAATCTGCAAAAAATCTTCAGACATAATATTCACACCACTAAAATTATTCACACAATCTAACTGGCATAAAATACCAGGTGCCGGGCAATCTTCCTACATGAGTACCTATCACTTTCATCAAAGAACTACTTAAACCCGAACTCGGACTCACCATTACATTACAGTCTAGAAGACGGTTTCAGAATGATATCATCCAGCCAGCAATTAGGACTTACACCGAAAGAAATAACAACAGTATTTCATTTACTGGCGAAACAAATCGAAATAACTTTATTTGGTTTACAATTATCTTTTGACTTTATACTGAAATTACAAATTCTTTAACGTAATTTCTCAATTAACAAAGAAATTGTTTTTAAATAACGTCCATATTTTAAAGATAACTAACAATTTGGACACCATTAATAAGAAGTGCATTTTTTGGACTTCATGCAAGCATCTTTGACAATCTTAGTATCCATCCGCTAAAGCTTGTGAACGCCTTCTGCTTAGCTAATTTAAATAAAAGATAAGAACGAAATTTCCACACCAGTTAAAGATTTTTCACAACTTCTCTATTTATTATTCTGAATACTTTTTTGCTCTTGCATACCAAAGCGTCGAATAGCTAGAAATTCAGTTATTATATTTCATACCTTTGCTTCTTCCCCCAGTACGAAATACGATTTTTTGTGGAAGTTCTAACTTTAAATAATTAGTGTTGTTTCTATTTGTAATATCGGGTTTTTCAACAACATGACAGTTTTTAAATTTAGTTCTTGACGTTTTCGTAGTAGATGAATTGGTAATTGTTATAATGAATTCAATTTCGCATGAAAATCGCATTAAAATAATTAAAATCCGCTATCAATATGGTGATTCTGTTAAAGTTACATTTTGTAAAATTCATGATATTTTAGGACAACATAATCGTCCTTCCGAGACCGCTATTGAGAATTCGTTGATTAAATTTGAGTCGACAGCCTCGATACAAAATGTGCGAACGTCAACACGTGTTCGACCGGGTCGTTCAACTGAAAACATCGCAGCTGTGAGCCAGAGTGTTGAGGCCGATCCAAATTTGTCAATTCCTCAACATTCTCAACAATTGGGGTTATCCAAAACCACCACATGGTGAATTGAAGCCGACGACCATTCACATCACCGTCAATTCCCTCAATTCATGCAGGAACAATCGGCTTTAATTTGGGCTTTTGAAAATACTGCCTGCTTAACGTGACACTGTATGGTACGCTATGTGGTCTAGAGGCGTGATGGGCTGCTTTTTTTCAAAAAATGAGGCCGGAGATACGGTAACAATCAATGGATCATGCGAGGTGCTAACAACTTACTTTTGGCCTATTATTGACGACGTGGATATCGCGACAATAAGCAGTTAATTGGCCAGCCAGAACGTGTGCTTTAATAACACTGGATTATTTTTTGTGGGGCTTTGTTCAGGGCAAAGTCTATACGCAGCCAATCGATTTCAGCCTCAAAATCCGTGATGTGATTAACGAAATAGGATTGCCATTTTATCAAAAAGTAATTAAAAACTCTGATAAAAGAATCGGCATCTGCCCACGTGGTCGTGGTGGACATTTGGCAGATATCATTTTTCATTCATAATTGCCAAACTTTTCTCTTCGTAATAGAATAAAAATTTGAATCATCTTAATTTAAATTTCTTTGCTTTATTTTGTTTTAGAAAACAAACTTCTTGTTGAAAACCCCTTTATATTGATAGAAATCTGGTTTTTGCTGGAATTTCTATATTTGGTGAAATATTTGATTTATTTTGATTTTTTGTAAAACTTTGAAGAGCTTCGATTTTTAAGTAAAATGACAATATTTGTAAAATTTCGATTATTTGTATAGTTGTTGTGTTATTTAAAATTTAAGTAAAATTTAGTTTTTTAATTTCTATCAAACTACAAATTTTGTGAATATTTCGATTTTATATTTAAATTTCGATTTGTTTTTGTTCAGTAATTTCGGTTAATAGTCAACTATTCTTAATAAAATATAAAGATATTCGTGAAACTAAGGCTTTTTGTAAAATCAGAATTGATTTTGAAATTATGATATTTTGATTTTGTTTTACTAGTAAAATTTTGACTTTTGGTAATCAATACAAAGTGTGTTAATCTTAATAATTTAACATGTTCCTATCAGATAAGCAAAATTGTTCCGAATTAAAAAGACCCTTTAATCCGTTATTTTAAAATTCTAAATTTAAAAATTTTTGTTATTTCAATGTTGTTATATTGAGTTCTTTAATTGCAAAATAATAACACAGCTCTTTAGAGTTTTAAATTAAATATTTATGTACTTTAGTAATCTTACGACAGCTATCGCTGTATTCAGTTCAAATATGATGCCTCCTCACTAAGGAAAAGAGTGAATATTGATAAAAAAACACGATTATAAACGATTTTCGAATTTTAAGCTTTTCTCCGAGCAACAATAAAAACAATCCAATATTTTTCATAATACAGAGTACAAACCCAGAAAAACCTCGGAATACACTAAACATATTCTTGTTTAGCAAAGCTCTCAATGGAATGATTCCAGAATGCCACAGGAATGGAAACATTCTTATTTTAACTACCACTAAAAGACAAGCCGAATTATTAATAAAAACAAAAAAATTATCAAATATTTGCGATATTAAATGGTCATATCACGATAAACTTATTACCGTGAAAGGCGTTATCTACTGTCCAGAACTAAAAAATCTAGCTGAAGTAGAAATAATTACTGGTTTATCAGATTAATATATTACTGAGATACAAAAAATAAAAAAACTCGTAGATGGTAAGGTAGAAAACACTCCACTCCATCTATTATCTTTCGAGTTATATACATTGCGAAAGGAAATCAAGATAGGGATCCAAAACCTCAAGCGAAACCATTACGTACCTAAACCAATGCAATGAAAACATGCTACCGCATTTGACATACAAAAAAAGATTTAGAGTTATTTCCATGTGCAACACATGTGCCACGCCACTGCAATTTAATAGGAAACTTTGTTTCTTGGACAACAGCTTACTTAACGACCGATAGTATGTTTTCCGTAGGGGAGCGCTCTACGGGTGACTTGCTGGTCTTCCTATCGGAACAATGGTGCAACTCCATACATCATTTCGGAGAGTGTAAGGTGGTGGCTCTAGATATTTTCAAGGCATTTAATTTAAATTCTCCAGATTTATATCGAGTTTTCTCAGGAATCGCACTAAAGGAGTTGTTATAGATGGGATTTCATCAGACGAGTTCAGGACTAAATCAGGGTACGCAAGGCTCCGTTCTTTTTCCTACCCTATTTCTTACTTTTTTAAACGACCTTTTTTGTCAAACTTTCGAGCCTATATACTCTTTCGCTGATAACAGCACCATTTGTCATTCGTATTCATTTGGTAATAGATCGAACGAGTTGGAAGTGAGTTCCAAAAGACGGAACATAAATGATACTCTCAATTACGATATCGCAACAACCTTAGAATGGGGTCATGTGAATAGAGTCGATTTTAATGCTCGCAAGACGCAATGTTGCATGCTTACGCATAGATCTATATTCGGAAATGTTGCAGCATTTTCTTGGCAAAAAAATTCACTGTGATGTTCGATGGACTTAACACATTTTTCAGGTTTCTAAAAAAGCTTTGCAAGTGCCTCGGTTGTCTGAAATGGGGTAAGAGATTCTTCACTCCATCCGATCTTTGTACTATTTTTACTTTCTACATCCGTCCAAAGATGGAATACAACTCTCATGTATGGGCCGGCGCCCCAAAGTCTATTTTGGAGTTGCTCGACTGCGTACAGGAGAGGGCCAAAAGGCTCATTGGGAACGGTAGGGTATCCAACTCCCTAGAGCATCGACGCAGTGTGTTTGTATTGTATTGTATTGTATTTCACTGTTTTATCGTTACTGTAATGGTAAGTTTTCTAAACGAAATTAGGGAACTTACTCCCGAAACTCGTACATTTTTGCGTTTGACTCGATTTTCGTTGAGAGCGCATCCATTTGTGGTCGATTGGCCGGTGAATCGCACTACGCATTATAGGGAAAATTCGTTTTTTAACAGAACAGTTCGTATGGAATAAACTTCCTCTAGATATCTTTTCTGTTACTTTCAAAATGTCCACAAACACTACTCTCTCTTTTCTCCTCCCCACAACTTATTTTCCTAGTTCTGGTACAATGCACTGCATGAATACTGGTTCGAGAGGAAAAAAAATTATAAGCTGCTACCATCAACACAAATCTACAAATAAACAGTGCCCAAGGTAAATAAACAAGAAATCATTAAAATTTCAACTCTAAATAGTATCTCAATAAACCACCGTCTTATCGTAAAACCCATCCAACATGGATAGACATTTCAGACTTTTTTATAGAATCAAATATGTCTGCTAGTAATTCTCTCAATATAAAAGAACTCAAACAATACCATTTAAAAGTTTTTAACAAATGGAAAGAAAATAAGTGGACTTTCTGGTACTACGATGGCTCACGGTCAGAAACATACCATACTACACCTAAATCTTTACATCTGAAATCACGACGGTCCAAAAAGCATTGAAAGTAAAACCACCTAAGAAAAAAAGTGTTGTATGTACGGACAGTTTATTATCAATAGAATCCCTTAAAAATACAACTAACAATAAGGCACTAGTAATTAAAGTCCGTGAATCCCTACTAAAACATACACCCGGCCATATAGCAATTACAGGTAATGAATTGGCTGACAAAAGTGCTAAAGACGCAGTTTTATCTCGTACAGTATTGCTTAATAACTATACCAAAAAATTATTATAAGGCACAAACGCAAACAGATAAAAGGTCAAAACCCAAACGAATATTATATCAAGACATAAAATATGCAACAGGAATGCCAAAATATCAACAAAAAATGCTAACACGTTTAAGACTTGGCCATAGTACCAACATCTTTTGAGAAAAGAAAATCAACCGTTTTGCCCGAAATGCAATAACCAACTCACGATGTCTCATCTAGTGATACAGCGCTCTCAAAGAGCTTGCTAGAAACAATTCAAACTTTAAGCTTACTGAAAAACATATTCCATACATATTCCATATGTAAAAAAGACTCTAAAATGTATACGAAGGCCGCTGTAGCCAGTTCCTATAACTATAATTATTAATTTGTAAATTTACTTACTTTTAATAAATAAATAAATGCAATGGTAACTTTCTTGTCTTGACTCAACGACGTTTCAACTTGAATAAGTTCGCTTGACTGTGTGTTTTGTTTTTCTTCTATGTTAGTTGTTTTTGTTTTCTGTTGTTTATTTTATTTCGTAGAATTTCTTATAAGATTTCTTAAAAAACTACGCAATAGTTTCAGTAGTCCTACGCATATAATTATCTTCTTTTCAAATTATTTATTATTTAAATATTTTCCTTTAAAACTTAACAAATCATCTTTGTAATAACATGTTATTGGGCCGTTATTTAAATTAGGTAAATTTTGAATAATAGTGTTATGAATAATGCATGTTCTTCATTAAGAAGAATAAATGTCTAGAAAACTTGTATTGCTTCTTTCAGTATAGGAAAACTGAAGTCGACATTATGAATTCAAATTGCATTATATTTTACGTTACACGAACATTTATTATTTATACAACATTAAAAATAGAAAATAAATTTTAGTTTTACTAAAATTACATTTTTAAAATAAATAACCCAAATATATATCCCATTGAATGTTAAACATAAATCCTTGTTTAAAGAAAAAACACAAAAATTAATTGAATGCCTTTTCCTAATTAACAACTCTTTTAACGTTTTTTTTCTTTCAACACACAAGTCAAAGAGGAAACGGGAACAATAAAACAAAGAATGCAGTACGAATTCTTTGATGTACAAATAAAACAAAAATATAACTATAATTCACAAAAAGGTTATAAACTTTTTTTAATAATTTCACTTGATTTGAAAAGGTCTGGCATAGTACAAATTTGTTACACACTTCAGCTATGAATGCCATCACACAATATGCTTGAGGAAACTAACTACAGTAAAGGGGGTACTAATATTTACATATATAAATTTTTTTTAAATAATAGAAACTTCTTTTTCAAATATTTTGTTGACGAAAATTTACGTGGAGGGGGAATGGTTACGTATCATATACATATATCTTACACCGGGTAAATCATTCCGCGACTTTATATTTATGAGTATGTGTTTCTTTTTGATCTTATTAAAATCACAGGACTAATTGTTTGCGCTTATAGCTATGTGTGTGCAATAAATAATTGTAGCTCATTGCAGATCGTTTTCGAATGATACTTCCCATGACGTCTTCCTGGAAACTCCAATCTATGCTCATTTAATTATATTACCATAACGTTTCCTTTACGATATATGTATCTCTATTTTCTTAACAAATTATTTTAGTTAACAATAGTTAAGTGTTTCCATAAAATAACGATTATCTTATTCAAGGCATGCATGTCCTATGCACCATTTGCATTGAAAAGCCCATGTCGTGCACCACATTTCATTCCATTAATAAAAAAATTTCCTTTTTGACATCTCTGCATCATCAAAAGTGACTGTAAAGATATGCCTCGATATCTGCATCTTAAAATTCGCAGCCAAATGGGGAAGCGTTTGATTATAGACACAAATGTTAATATTTTACTCATTTGTTGCTAAGTAATCTATTAAATAAACTTTTTTACTTTGCTGTTTTTTACTATGATAAAATAAATAATTAGCCCAAATGTAGACACTTGCTTAACGTTCATTTCTTTCACCAATTGGATTTTGGAAGCATAGAGATACAAATCTTTAAGATGTTTAAGTTATCATATGAACGACTTGTTGCAAGACCGCCAAAATGTCTAACTTTCGTATTTACTATTTACTCCTCAACAGTAGCACAACTATTACAACAACATCAGAAATAACACCCTTTACTGCAACAACTACTTCTCTTTTAAAGCGAAACCACTTAAGAAGAAAAAGTACATGACATATTGAAAAGTCTAAAAGAAAGAAGAAAAAAGGAGAAAGAGCTTTTAACAGTGTATTCTATTTTATTAAAAGTATCAATTAACTCTCAAAGTCATCGGGAAACTGCTAGGTAATACCCAATTGATGATGACAATGAATCACAGTGATGCCGACAACGATATGAATGACCATATTTTTTATTATATTCCACAAATATATTGGTTTTTTTTAATTTTTGTTTAGTTGACATCATTATACCTAAACAATCGCGACAAATTCCAAGATTGCATAGATTTACTTGCGGGCCAAACGTTTTATAGTGGTAATAAATAGAAAAAATTAATTGTAGGAAACATGGGCATTCCCTACTGTTGATTACTTACTCGCAATAATTTATATGAAATTTTAGGAAAAACAATAACATGTTACTTTTTATGCCCTCTAAATAAGAAGTTGGAATTATTTGTTACATGCACAAGTCGTTTGCATCATTTGCAATTGTAAAATGTATTTTATATGTATTTTGGATTGGTGTTTTGCCCATTTATATATAAAGCAACCCTTTTTAGCACAGAAAATATTTAGCATTTCAAAAAAGTTAGCACGTTACATGTATAACTCAGGAAATGCCTGGTAATAAACAAAAAATTTATTTATGTTCAGTTATGGAAGTATTAGATATAAAAAATGGGTAATTTATATAATGGTCACTTTTTCCATGAATAATTATGTAAAACCAGTAATAAAATATAATTTTATAACGGTCATTACGACTAACACTTACAGTGTGACACGATATTTGTTGGTATACATTAAAAGCGATCCCTAGAGTATTTGTTAACTTAAAAAGGAAAAAGTATAATTTTTGCAGTTAAAAACCCTTTGGGTTAACCTCTTCATAGTATGAAAGTGTCAACTGAATTAAATTGTTTAATTTAAAGCGAAATGGACTTCTTGACTCAATGTCGTGAAAGGATTAAATCTGTTGTGCTGGTACATGACATGAAATCTAAGAAAAATTTAGTCTGTGTTTGATACAAAGCGACGTATTCCACATACATCGCGTGTCTTAATATTTGAGTCTTAGTCACAGCCATGATATTCTGATAAAGGTAGTAAAGTATAGCATAGTATATACCAGTAGTATCAAAAATTGTTATTTGTCTCCATTTTAGCTTTGCTATGGATTTTGTCTGATTCCAAGCAAATTTAATTTCTTTTTAAATTCTTTTAATTTAATACATTTAATTATTATTTGTTTATATTCAAAATTACAGCTTAAAAGATTCAATTGAATTCAGTAATAAAAGAAACAGAAAGACAAGTTTTTAAAAAAGGAATTAGTTTTAAAAGTCCATCTTCCTGTCAACTAAAGGAAATTTTTCATGAGTTTATAAGACCGCCACTTCATTTATAAGTTTAAATCCAAATATTACCTTCAACGTATGATGTTATAAAATAATACGTTAACGACAGAGTTAGAAAATGTAATATTGAACTACATACATTAGAGTATACACTTTCATTATATAGTTGTTATATATAACCGTTACAATCACTAGCTTTGCTTAGCCAGCGACAAGGAGCACTTGGCCGTTATTAAGTGTTTAAAAAAAAATGTCCAAGCGTCACTAGAAGTTGCAAGTTTCATTTTGTGCAAGTACATTGTGTCGGTAGTTACTTCATATAAATTAAATTTCATATATTTTTTATTAAGGTCAAACAGTTTGGCGCCTAAAAATAGGAGAGATTAGATGAATTAAATACAATTTTTTCATTTGTTATTAAAAAATGTAACTTGAGAAATATAATTAAAAGTATTGAAAAAAAATTATAACTTACATACTCGAAGATTTTTACAAGCTTCTATTAGTTTACCCAACGTTTAGGTTGTCGTTCATGATCCAGTGGTGAATAATTTTTGCAAGGTATCCAATAAATCTTTAATCGAAAACTCACTGAAATGGAGAAGACACATAAACCAATACATTTTAAATCGTTGGAACATCAGTTTATTATGCCAGTATTTGTTCGCTCGCCATCGCAGAATGTGCCAATCAAAAAATCCAGAAATATTGATGAAATATTCGTTCAATTTGATGTCCTTGTGTTCAGAATCCTCATTTTCCACTTTAATTTAGCCTGATAATTGTAAATTTCCCTTGATAAAATTTTTATGGTTAAAGAATTAAATTTACTCCCATCGAATAAATATACAATTAAATTGAAAGCACCTAATCGATTAAGAGACACCGCTTTTTTCTACGGTGTCTTCCAAAAGGGAAGGGAAAAACTAAATCACCAATCAGAAATACCAGATCTCCCACACATCATGGCAAAGTTCAAAACATCATATCATATCTACTGAATGGGATCTCGTTCATAATTAGTGTGTGGAAACACTGTGAGAGTGCATTTTATTACGATTGTCAAAAAAAGAACATAAAATATCCAGTACAGTTAGATTCATATCACGTCCATCCATGTTAGATTCGTAGAAAGGTACTGAAGATTTATGTAAAAACTCTTAATTAATCTATTTGATTGAATAGATCTGCGATCTATGCAGCACATCTGCGTTTTTCTAATTGATAAAATTAAAATTTGCAAACCTGTACAAAATTATAGGTTCTTCCGAACGAACAATCAGTTCTAACTAATTTTACATAGTTGCTAATATTTATATATATTTTTCAAATGTCGGACGTAACCAGCGTTACATTTCCAGTTTTTTGCTGTAACCAAGGGTTTGTTCATGTTGTTGTGTATCTTTAGCTGCAGTTTTCATTTGATACAGAGGCAGTGTCCCATAACTAGATTTCATAGCACCATATTGTCTTGTGGCCATTATAAATGAGAAGTTTACAATCTAGTCTAAGTGTAGACTTACTGCTTATCAGTCAATTCATTTAAATTGCTTTTAATTTATTCTCCTTTATTTTGGTTTTTTATGGCTTTTCTACGTTAAACGAGTATCGAAGTGTATACCGAGGTATTTGTCATCTAGGAATTGAAGTATAATTTGTTTATTAGTTGTAATAGGAGGTCAAAAGCATTTACGGAAGCCAAATGCACGCATTTTTTCCCATTAACCTTAATTCTTCATTGCTTTGGCTACCTCTCCAAATTAAGTACATGATCCTCAAATATTTGATTAATATTTGGGCGCTTTCATGAATGCTTAAAAAAGCTGTGTTTTCAGCAAATGTCAATCCATAAGCATGAATTCTACTTAGCGTATACAGCAAGTATAAAACTGGTTTCACGATTCTTTCTTGGAGAACCACGACGTCAATTCTCTGGGACGAACTTAGGAAACTCTCTTGTTTTATTATAAACTAATGATCACGGAATAGATTATTGACTGCTTGTAGTTTTAAGCAGTAGTTTGTTTACATTTATATAAAAAGGCTTGACGCCTTACCTAACCAAAAGATGTGTCGATGAATAAAGGTGAAAAGTACTTCTTTCCTCGAAAGCTTTTTTTACCACATTTATTAACCCGTGTATTTGTTGAATCGTGCAATATTATCTTCTTAATCCGTATTCATGGTCCGGAATAAACCCTCATCCTGAAAATAGGGTTCAATTTGGGCACATCTAATAAATGACATAAATCTATATTATCTTACTTTTGTGGGAACTTTGCTTGGCTACGGTATCATGGCTTCCGCTGGCAGCACTCAAAGACACAAGACTGCATAAAAAATAAATAGAAAAATTCTGACTACTTACCGCGCCTGCTCTTTGAGCATCTTATTACTAGTTTTTTTATGCCAGGTGCCAGAAATTAGGTTTTTAGTTTCTTGAAGATTAAGCCCAAGCAGAACTGGTTCTTCGACACTTACTGGATGGCAGCCCGAGCGTATCAAAAGATATATATATGGAGTAAATAACAGTTTTAAATATTTCACAAATAAATAACGCGTTTGGAGTCTTATGTCTAGATTTTAGTTATTCTTTCAACCGCTCGCTATTTCTTTTAAACTATTTTTAAGTTGAGGATATTTGCCACTCTCTTCGGTTTTTTTTTTCTTTTCATTAAAGCTATTCGATTTCCAAAAGTTTAAGTTGCACGTATAGCAGCAAGTTTCAAATTTGTATGAAAATCAGCAGTAGAAAAATCAAATCGTTATGTGTTCTGTGCAGTAAGTGTTTAAAATTTAATTTATTATAGAAGTTTCTTCCATTGGTCATCACAAAACAATCGATGATATAACTCCCATTGGATTCCGTAAGGTTATGATAGTGAATGAAAGATCTGAAGATAATTCTAGTAAGGTTTCAGATTTTATTACAGCGTGTGATATACTCTTTAAAAATCAATAACACCCGCAATATATTGCTGATAAGTAGGCCAATAAGTTGGTTCTCCGCTGAGGATCGTAATTAAAATTATTTTCAAAATTACGACCTTTCGGAGTTATATTTCTATATTACAGGTAATTTTCACAAAAATCACTGAACAAATAGCGCTTGTTTCGAGCCCTTATAAGTTTTGCGCTACGTCAGATGAATCTCAGAAATCAACATTACTTCAAGGAAGTATTGAAGTTAATTTTTACGCATGACGTTCTCGTTTCAGAAACCTGCGATAACATAGATTACACATTTACTATTTCTTGCATCATGGTGCAGTATTGAGGTGATGAAATTGCCTATCGTTTGCATTAATATCCTGATTGTGGCTCCAAGATGACTAAAATTGAAGGCTGCAGTTGCTTTTTAAGTTCCGAATACCTTAACAGAAGTATAAATCAGAGCTGTTAAATTTGGATTGCGATTAGTAATCAATTAGATTACATTTCAAAAGGATTGGTATTGATTACATAATTCTCTTTTAAATAATTCGTGATTATAAATTAATTATGATTACAAATAATCCAACACTAATCAAGATTATTTAGGATTACGAGAAAAAAATCAAAAATAATCAAAAGTAATCAAAAAAACAATTGACTACTTTCATGGAATATTTTTGATTATTTTTTAAAAATTTTGAATATACATCATATATATATACATTTTATTTTGAAAAATGATAATGTTAATAATAAAAATCGATGAACAACAATAATAATAACAAAAACTGAAAAAAACAACTAATTAAATAATGGTAGAATTTCATGTAGAAAAATGTATTTGCGACAGTATTGCCATAATTTCGCCAAAAAAAAAATAATCAAAAATAATCCTTGAAAGTAGTCGAATTATTTTTTGATTACTTTTTATTATTTTTGATTACTTTCTCGTAATTTTTATTAATCTTCATTGTTGTTGGATTATCTGTAATCGTAATCAATTAGTAATCGTGCGAATCTGAAAATAATCGTAATATAATTATTACTTCAACTTTCAAAAAAAAATAATCTAATTACTAATTATTACGATTAGTAATCATTACTTAACAGCTATGGTATAAATATAATAATCCCTAAAGTAAATGGTGTAATTTCCACCACAATTACTGCATTATTTGCATTGAGCAGTACTATGTAGTTTACCGCATACAACGCAAAAGGAGGATAACTTGCAATAGCCTCTAGTATAGTCAAATTCTTAGCATTTTTTACACTGAACGGATAGATAAATAGGCTCTTTAATAGTTATTTTATGGTGTAAAAGAAATTACAAGTTGTAAATAGAGTGGGTTTGTTTTAACGTTAATTCAAAATCAGAGTTAGGGATTCGCCTTTGATTTGTTATGCTTGCCAAGTTTTTTTATTTTTTTTAGCAACATTTGTGGCCGTGTATTAGCTATAACACGGTGACTATTGTCCTTCAAAGGGTTAATCGTTTCAGGCTTATTTATCGGTGCAAACTAGAGACTTCACATATTTCCATAGGAAGCAAATAAATAAATATATATAATAAATAGAATGTTATTGGAAGTCAATCGGCAGGTTCGAAACTGTACAGTTACCAAACGTTACCTTCAATAAATCAAGAGCGGCACAAGCATTGATAATTGACGAATAAATAAGTCAGTAATCATGGTTTTATAGCGATCGCTATTGAATGTAACATTCTGACCAGCATCGTTTTTCAAGTAGTAAGGACCAATAAAGCCACCAGACCATTAAGCATACACATCTCCAAATACGGTGGTTGTGTTTACTGATGTATCCAGTAAAACTAAAGTGATCTTCGATGCGAAGTTTCTAAGCAAGATTGACTTATGAATATCGGGTTCAACGGAAATCATTTTCTGGGCCCAATTTACAATTTGGCAGCGCTATTCAAGCATCAGTCTATTCATGTTGAAATATCAATTCAAACTACACATAAATTACTTAGGCACGTGTCAAAATTGCCGCCAGTTAAAAGTGTTGCCAACTTAAAATTCTGTACCTCTATAAAAAATACCCGATATATAGGATTTGAGATTAGTTTTTTTACAAAATAAAATTAAATGAAGATTTACTAAAATCGTAAATAGAAAAATCACCTAATCCTTCAATTTTTCTTTTGACCGCTTAGTGCCCATTTGAAGGCGATTTTGGAGTTTGAAAAAAGTATTTGTTTGAGTCGGACGTGTCTTGCTATTAAAAAAAAAATAAAATAAATAAATACCTTGGAAAATATTTTCAAAAATTGTCAAATATTTTCATAAATTAAAAAAAAAATTTTTAGAAAAAAAAATAATACAATAAACTTTGTTTTACTTTTTAAACTTTATTAAAATGAATTCATCTCCTTCTTTGGATGATAATTTACCGCCAGATAAATTGTCGGAAGATTACGTGAAAAATAAGACAAAACCTCCATCGTTACGATCTGCACCTAGTGTAAATTTAGGTGCAAAATCGAAGCCGACAGCTATTAATTTAAATAAAATTAACCAAAACATTCAAGAAACAAATTCATTAACTCATGGAAAGGATCAACAGACCTATACAACTCTACATACTCAAGACCAAATGGAATTGGATTCATCACTTTTATTTCAATCAGACGAAGAAGATTTCGAATGTGTTCAAAACAACAAACGCAAAAGAAGTTGTGAAAATAAGGTAGATTTATCTAAGTATATTTTAAGAAGTCAGAATCATGCTCATACAAATTTGTTAACTACCAACACACAAGAATCACAAAATAGGTTTGCTATTTTAGGTGAGTTAAATATTCATGAGGAAAAAAATAATGCTTCAGAAAATAACTCTTTTAAAAATAAAGATATAATTTCAAAGAAAGTGAATTCATTTTGTCCTCCAATTTTTCTTCTCAATGTAAACATTGATGATTTAGGAAATCAACTAAAAACTAAAAAAGTTGAATATAAAATAATAAACAAAAATAGACACAAAAGCAAGTTGTTTCTTAAAGATGCTTCAGTCCACGCTGAAATGATGCAGCTTCTTAGGGAAAAAAAAATTGAATCTTATTCATATACACCGGTGGACCAGAAACGATCAAGTATAGTACTTAGGGGATTATATTATAAATCCGATATTAATACAATTAAAACTGAAATTGATTCGTTAATTCCAAATACAATAGAGTCGGTCTCAAAGTTTTCCACTCCTTTTTCTAAAAAGCAGAATATTGATACAGGTCTATTCTTGATAACATTAAAAATGGGTAAATCTTTAAATGAATTGGTGGGAACTAAATACCTGTTAAACCAGAGAATATATTGGGAAGCTCCTAAAAGGAATAGAAGAGAAATTCAATGTTGGCGTTGTCAACAATGGGGCCACATGTCGCGTAACTGCAACAGGCCTTATATTTGTATCAAATGTGATCATGATCATGCTCCTGGAGAATGTAAATTTGTTTCGGACAAGGATCATTTACCGTTTTGTAATAATTGCAAACAATTTGGTCATCCATCAAATTTCAAAGGCTGTCCTACTTATAAAAAGTATATGGAAATGAAGAAAAGATCTCAACTAGAAGTTATAGAAAGAAAACAAAGAGCTTCAGTTAATGTTAATAATGCTATAAACACTAATTTTGTTAAAAATGGCCGTTCTTTTGCTAGCCTTTTTCATAATTCTATTGTAGATACTAAATCATCTGTTTCAAAACCAGCTATAATTCAAGAATTTTTAGAAATTGCGAAAATTCTTTGTGAACCCGAGGCTTTATCTTTAGAAAAGAAAATAGAAAAATTTATTTTGAATTATAAAAATCTTTCATTGGCTGAAGCAAGGCAACAATGTCGTGGTCTTCTAGTTGAGGTAAATAAAGCTTATGACCCATAATGTATTTAATTTGCTTTCATTTAATGTTAGATCTCTCATTGAATTGAGTCGTAAAATAGAGCTTTTAAGTATTATAAGAACTAATAAGATAGATATTGCATTCGTTCAAGAAACTCACCTTAATGCTAGACATAGTGTTGCTTTGGAAAATTACAATTTTATAAGAGACCATAGTTCGCAAGGAGTTTCTATAATTTTGAAAAAATCATATAAATATTCTAAGATTAATACGGATAACTTAGGTTTTCCAAATATTTTTGTGTCAGTTGAAATATTAATAGATAATTCAATTAAAAGTTTTTTACTTGGGTCTATATATATTCCATGCAATTGTAACTCATCCATTTTTACAGTTGGGCTTGAAAAGTTACGTTTACTCTCTCAAAGATTTGATGGAACTTTTATAGGTGGGGATTTCAATTCTAGACATAATTCTTGGGGTGATTCACTAAACAATCAAAATGGTAATATATTTTTTAACTTTTTGCAGCAGAACTCTATGTTTTTTACACGTATTTCTGACTCAGTTCCATCGTATCCTAATGGTTACTCTTTTCTTGACCATTTTTTAGTTAGTCCAAATTTTATAGAACCGTGTAATGCTAATTTCAAAATTAGTTGTCTACCTACATTTTCAGATCACTTTCCACTAAAACTTCAAATTACACTTTCAAATTTTAATGTAATCATTAATCCACCTTCAATGTTTACTTCTTTTAAGAACACAGATTGGAATCGTTTTAAAAGTGATATAAATAATTGTATTATGAGTCATTTTCCTAAGTCAGATAAAAATTTATCAAATATCGAAATCGACCAGTACGTTAGTGCTTTTACGAATACTATTAATACAGTATGTAATAACCACTCGGAAAAAATTGAATTAAAAACTCGAAAGTTTTATGTCTCTGAGAGAATTAAAAATTTGTTTAAGATTAAATACACTTGGCAAAAAAAATTAAAAAAAATATTCCACAGAACTTTAAATCGGCTAAATCCTGAGTACTTACTGTTATCTAAACAAATACAGTTAATAAATATCATTATTAAAAAACAAGTAGCAGAAGAACAATCAAACTTTTTTAAGTTTAAACTTAAAAATATTAAAGCAGGACCTACTGCTCATAAACAAATTTATAGAATTATAGGATATAAAAAGAACAGACATCTTAAAAATTTGTCTATAGATGGTATATCTATTGAAGATGATTCATTAAAATTAAACAAATTGAAGGAGCATTTTGCACAAATATATAATAAATCTAGCCCTAATCGAGACTTTTCACAAATTTCTGAAACCATAAACTTCATTCTTAATAATGTCCCAGATAATAAACAGTCATTTTCAGCACATTTTTTAGCAATTAATTCACAAAATTGTGAAAGTCTTACTTCTTTAAATGAAATTTTAGAACTTTCTAAAAATATCAATAATAAAAAATCTTGTGGGTTAGACAATATTTCAAATTACATTATAAAAAAACTACCAACAAAGGCTTTTGAATATCTTACGATTGTTTTTAACAATTGTTTAAACAATTCATATTTTCCAACAACCTGGAAAACGTCAAAAATTGTGCCTATCCAAAAAAAGACAAACTCCATCGATGTAAACAATTTACGCCCAATCTCTTTACTGTCTAATTTGGGAAAATTGTTTGAAAAAATTATTCGCGGAAAAATGGACAGAGAAGTTAATACAGCATATAATCCAGATTTGCAGTTCGGTTTTAAAAGTGGCCACTCAACAGTTGATGCTTTAATTAAATTTCAGAACGATGTTATTACCAATCTTCGCCGGCGTTATTGTACTGTAGCTATTTCTTTAGATGTAGAAAAGGCGTTCGACCATGCATTTCATAAAGGAATCATTTATAAAATGATTCAGATAGGATTTAGCGCGCCTACAATTAAACTTTTTCAAAGCTTCTTTAATAATAGGACCTTTTGTGTACAATTCAACGGAAAACTTTCAGGTTTTGATAGTGTAAGTTGTGGTGTACCTCAGGGATCTATATTAGCACCACACCTCTACAACATATTTATGTTTGATTTTCCTCACGTGATACCAAATTCTACAGCACTGCTGTATGCGGATGATTCTCTTCTTTATTCTCACAATGAATCGCCTAATGAAGCATTAAAGCAAGTTTCCAATCATCTTATAATGGTAAAAAAATTTTATGATGACTGGGGAGTCAAATTAAATACTTCAAAATGCAAAGCTATCTGTCTTCGTAATGCCTCTGGCAAATGTAGATATTTTGTTGTCCCTGAGAGTAAGAAGCTAAAGCTTTTCCTTGACGGTATTGAAATTCCCTTTACTAGGAATTTAAAATATCTTGGTATAAATTTCAACAATCTCTTGAAGTTTAATGATCATGCGCGAATCGTTTTAAATAAATCTTACAGAATTTTGGGAGCATTCGCAAATATTTTGTATAATAAAAATTTGCCGAAAAACACTAAACTTTTATTGTACAAAACAAGTATAAGACCAATTTTTCTTTATGGCTTTCCTATATGGTTTAGCATTTCACCAATCATTATTAAGGAAATGGAAATTTTTGAACGGAAAATTTTGAGATATTGTATAGGAAAGAACTACAAATCAATCAATAAACGATATTCTAATCGATATGTTTATAATCAGTCAAAAGTTACTCCAATTGGTCTCTACACTTGTGACATTTTAAAAAGGTTTATCAATAGACTTGAACACCATGACAATAATTACATTAATAATATTTTTAATTAACAAAAAAATTTCAGTTGGACTAATACAAATTACCTTTCCCCTGTTGGCTATATTAACGAAGAACCGCCAAATTTTAATTTAAATAATAACACTTGCTATAGTTTCTATACAAAAAGTACAATTGGTACTCACAGAGGATAGTACCCTTTTTGTGATTTTTTGTTGTTTTGTTTGTTTAGTTTGTTATTTTTTTTTTTATATTTTATTATTTTTTATGTAATTTTAGTTTAATTTAGAATTAAGTTTATTTAATGAGATTGTCTCTCTTGTTATGTTAGCCTCGGGAGCAAGGGCGTAATATTTTTGTTTTAAAGTTCAATTAGTTTATATCATTTTAAAGATAAAGCTTGGTGCTTTTATAACTTATTGATAATTAAGATAATACATTCTAGTCTTAAGTTTTTCTGTTGTTTTCTTTGTTTCTATTTCACTTACTGTCAAAAAAAAGGCTCAATAAATATTAAATTAAATTAAATTAAATTAAATTGAAGGCGATTTTTGGAAAACACCTTCCTTTTTAAATTAACCTTTGTTAGCATAAAATAAGAGTTTTACTGCTTTGCCATAATAGTATTTGGGTTAGCGATCTATCTATCCTGTTTAGAAGAAATATGAAAGCCCTTATACATATTGTTGGTCTTATTAATATCAGGAAGTTACTCTTTTATTTTTTCTAGTTAAACCTTATTACAAAAAAAAGAGAAAAGTATATTACTATTAAAGAAAAAAGTATAACTTGTATTGGTTTTTTTGTTCAAAAACCGCAAAAAATTGCAAATTTTAAACCTATAGGTATTTACTTTAAAACCTATAGGTATTTAGATTATTACTGCAGAAATCTGTACTCATATTTTTGTTGGCATCCAAATTTACACATTTGTACATTTTGCCCATATTTTTGTATAAATGAATAAATGCAAAAACAACAGAAAAATATACACGAATAATGTAGAATAAAGCAAAAAAGTATAGGCACTCGAAGCCTAATAACGCCATCATAAGTATCTCGTGGTAGGAATTATGCAACATCCTGTTTAATCCTGTCTCCAAGTGATTGTATGTACTTTTAAACATATTGCTGGGCATACGTATATCTCAACACACACAAACATTAAAAATAAAGGAAAAAATGTTTGGAAAATAATTTATAATGGAAAACGAAGATGTGTAAGGCTCCACTTTTGTATTTTCTCTTTATGTTGTACAATAAGTAGAGTAGTTTCTTTGCTCAAAATTGCCTTAAGTTAATGTGCGGTTTATGTTTTGTTCCGGCAAATTGCAGTCAATTTAATTCTGCAATGCAAAATATTTTTCCGAAAAAAATCTTTACATTTTTTTAATACACAAAACAGGCTCTTAGCAGCAGGACCATTTAAAAGTAGTATGCAGGAGGTTATGTTTCAATGTATGCATAGTTAAAAATATATATAAATGTAGACATACGTATGCACATGTTTATTATATGCTGCTGTAATACTATAAGTCACTCACACATTAACTTAACTATTCACTGGTTTACTGTTTGTTTTGCAAAAACAAAAAAAAATTTGTTTGGCCAAAATCTTTCTTTTATCCGTTCGCTTGCTCACTCATGCATTATTTTCTTTTTTCGTTTTTTTTTTTTTGCAATTACTTCTTTGGCAGTCTGTGTTGTAATTAAGACAACAATTGCAGCTTGATTACAAATTGCAAAAAGTATAAATATATATTAACTACAACATTGTATTCCTTTTGTAAAAATATATTTGTGTTAGCGTTCTTTTTAATTGTTACTTTTGTTTTAATGTTTAGTTTTTAACTTCTTACTCCCACCCATACAGTTGCTCTATATGAATATTATCGCTTATTATCAAGGGTCCCGTATCTAAAAAGTAAAAATATAACCCTATTAATATACCCTACAGTATATCCTATATCTAGAACCTCAACACAAGGGTCTTGTTACCAGACGTGTCCACTATAAAAAAGAGCTTTAAAAGAGAATGAATTGGCAATTTTGCTCTGGAGAAAACTTCCTGTTCAGAATTATAATCTTATACTCATAAATCTCTTTGTAAGTTTATTTAATTATTTGGCTGAACCGATTTTAATGAAATCTGGAAAACAGGTAGATATTTGTCTAGAAGTTACAAACTAGCAGCTAGTGAAAAGGGAAGCAAGAAGTTTAATGGGTTCTCATGTATAAGGTCCAATAATATACTAAGAAATATGCGCTAGAGACAGTAGGGGGTGAGAACAAAGGTTTTATTTTCTCCAACTAAATCGATATTAGTATACAAAAAATCCAGTTTTTTATATATATTTTTCGACAACCTGAAAAATAAAAACTGCCAAATCTGACACCACTTTAAAATTCTGGACAGTAAAATAGTAAAATAGAATAGTGTTTAAGAAAAAACTAATACATTCCGAATTTTACTAAACAGTAGGACCTACTCTCATTATATAACTGATATCTGAAATCCTAACTTTAAGCATCATTCAGGTGGATGGACGCAATTTATGCTTGTTACGAAATCATTTATAATAAGGTGCAGGATAAAAAATCTTTCAAAAATCAGTTAAAATAAGAGAAACACTACAAATAACAGAGTGAAAAACTATTGATGTATAGAAAAATATAGTTTTATATGCGAGAGTAAGTCAATAACTCCGTGACTTTTTCCATTTTTTGCCTTTTAATTGAAATAGCAACACTGCTCCAGTTAACAGGCATCTATCTGTTGACTCCTATCTAAATTTAAACAAGCTGCGCAATTAAGGCCATCAACGGCCACCAAACAGACGAAAATGGAACAAACGTAATTACGTTTTGCTTAATCCCCTGTGTATTGAGGCAGATTCAAGCAATATGAATGTGTTTCAGTGCCGTTTCGTAACCGTGGAAGAAACCTGGTTCCACCACAACATATTAGCAGTGTTTCATTTCAATTAAAACATGAAAAAATTAATGAAAATTTCCCTGTTATTAAACAAGGGTGATGATATTTGTATTTTGTATTTGCCTACCTTTGGTGACAGACCTGATAGATTGGGCATGATAAGCGACGTTTCTTTTGACATTTTTAATACGTTATCTGTGAAACAAGTCTTTCGATTTCAAAACATTGCTTCCAATAAGTTGTAAGTAGAGCCCTTTAGTTATCCAGTATCCACAAAGGCCCTACACTTAGATCCGGGTAACGGTGATAACTATAAAAGTCAGTAATTTATAATTAGGCGAAAGCGTTTTTTATGATTCTTTGAACTACATAACTACAATAAATAACAGCAAATGTATATTTGTCTTGCCGTATACAATACATCGATTTCATTAAAGTATCCGGTTGCCAATTTGACTAATTTTCTGCTAAAGGATATCTAACCAGAAAATATAGCCATTTTTTTACCGCTTTTATCTTCATGCATTTCTTTAAACACCCGTTCATACTGAATGATTTTTCCGATAATTTAAATTAAATAGATTGAAATTGAAGAAGAACTACACCGACGAATTTGGGCAATTATGCGCATTAAAATAACGGTTTTTGATATATTTACTTTACAGCTTTAGCTATTATTCCGATTAAATCGGTGTTTTGCTTTTTTATGAATTTTTGTTCACAATAACAATTGCTGTACCTTTTCATAATTTCCTGCAATATTTCTCTACTTACACTTATTTTCAAAAGTGTAACTAAAATACGTTGTTGAAAATTTCAGCCAGATTTGAATAGAAGGCGTGCCGCATCCGCCGACAAAATGGTAAAATTTTTAAAATATTTTTCAAAATACCAAATTACCACAAATGTTGTTTAAATGTAAGTTCGTGTTGAAATTTGTAATAATTTTTCGAAAGATTATAATGAATCTGAGTTCCATAACAAATAGTGTTGAAACACTGTTATTTAAAGTTATGCCATTTTTTCTCCAAGCAGTGCGATTTTAATAGTTTATATGAAATTAATTTTTTTTAAATAACTTAAATAAGCCTCCATTGTGTTTAATTTCTTGTGGTTTTTTTAATAATATTATATTATTTATCTATTAATATTTGCTCATTATACTTATTAAAAAAAATATTATATTATTATAATATTTTTAACCTGTTTCTACAAGCAACATTTGCATTATAAATTGTTTTTCTTCTTTATCATGTTTATCACTTGATTAAATTCTTCCATAAGCTTTACAGCCCTTCCTGTAGTATCATTAACAACCCTTAATTTACTTACAACAGCCAAGCCAATTTTATACGATTGATTATTTTGCCGTTATCCAGGATCTTTCTGTAGAAAATCCGTTGAATTTGAATACCTTTTGAAAAAGTTCAAGGCCTTTTGCGAAATAAAATTCTCGATATTTTTGTTCATATACTGATCTGTTTGATGAGAAAAATTGTAACTTTCTTGTTATCTTCATCAGGCTGATTTAAAGCTGCTACCATAAGTTGTTTTGATTCGTTTGCAATTTGTTTATCAAAGAAAGAAATCGCTATTAGTTCTGACGAAATCTACCTCAAATGGCAGCAGAATTTCCTATTTAGCTTTTTAATAATCCCAAATGTTTGTTGGGAGCTTCTGTTGTAATTGGCGCTTAAATCCAAACTTTTAAATATATTTTTATATATTTCAACTCTGGGGCACAACAAATAATTTTAATGTTGAAACACTTCAGAGACATCAATCAAAAGCGTTGCGGTTATTGACAAATGCTCCTTGGTTTATAAGAAACAACTGCTTACACAATGATCTGAAAATACCCACAATAAAGGAGAGATCAATAATTTCAGTGAAAAATATTTGAATAGATTAAGCAACCACTCTAACTTATTAGCTATTTCACTTCTGGATGATAATGAGGAGATTCAAGTTCTTGACTTACCCTTCAGAGCATGGTTTAATTTACGCACTTACTAGTTTGTAACTTTTGTTAAGTTCACTGAAAGTTAATAAAATAAGTTATTTTTAATTATTTATAATTTTTGCTTAATGTTTTTATTGTAAATAGATTCCAAAATAAAAAAAAATTATAATCTTTGAAAGTAATTTTAAATCTTGAAAACTAGATTTAAAATTCTTTTTATCTACCTTTCTCCAGTCATCCTTGAATCTTTGAAATATTTTGACAGTGGGACCAGACGTTGACATTTTTGTTAAAAATATCCTTCATAAAAGTATTTAAAATATCTTTGTTCGTATATTTGCTGTGGTTGTATCGAAGCACAGAGCTGCAACTTTTTCATCGAGCTCCCATTGTTTAAATAAATCAAACACAATCAGTAATCAATTATTTATTTTCAAAGTAATTAATGGCCACTGCGCATGTAAGATTAATACCGATTTTAGAAAACTAATCACAATTAAATAACTTAGGCCAAGCAAATAGCTTCATAAAAGATGCGTTGGATAGCTTTAAACTAGCTTAAGCTTATGTCTTTATTAATTGAATTTCAAAAGATGTACTCAGAAAGCCATTAAAAATACATGTTTTTTGAATTATAATATGTGATATAAGATTGATATACTTAATTTAAAACTTAAAAAATATGTTTACCCATAAATTATCTTAGTACGGATTTCACACAAAACTAAATTGTGCAATCCCATCACTGACACATAGCCTGACGTAATCACTTGTTTAAAAACAGTTGAGCCAGCACATGCTGTTCTGCAAATTGTTTTTGTTATTTTTAAGTTGCTCCCTTTTTGCTGAGTATCAGTGCTGCCACTTAGAGCTAATTTTACCTATTATTCTCCTGTTATTAAAGATAGAATATTTAATTTATTAGGAAAACATTTAATAAACAGTAATGTTAAATTTCTTAACTAAAAAGTTTATGTATCTATTATCTTAACCAGGTTTTAAATTTTAATTTGAACAACCGAGCAAAATAACTTATATAAAATAACTTGTATAACTCAAAAATTTTATCATAATGTTATAAATTTACTCACTGGAGAAAAGCTTTTATATAGAATTACCAGACTCCACAATTTACATGTGGGATTAAAATTTTTAGGGATTTTAAACGCTGCAATCTTAACAAACTAATGAATTAATAAATGCATATTATTTGATAGCATGTTTGGAATAGAAGGCTCTTTAAATTTTTAAAGCCATTTAACGAATATATACTTCAAATTATCCGCATTTATATGATAAAATCCTTTTCGCCATAATACTCTGTATTTTGAATCCAAATATGTATTAGATTTACTATACCATTTGTAACTATACAAAATTAAGTATTTTTTATGATAAACTTACCCATTAATTTTGCTGATTTTTTACAACAGAATGGAGCATAAATCGAATTTTAAGGAAAAAGTACTAAAGTGATTTTTAAAATTGCTGTAGAGGAAAATGTATCCGACACTTTAGTACAATAAAAGCTTTTATGGTGCTTTCAGATCAAAGTTGCTGCTAACAACTACAAAAGTATGATATATTTTTTGCTCACTTTCTTTTCCTTTCATTATCTCTTTTCTAACACTTGCAACTTTATATATTTTAATATACTAATTTTTAATATAATAACCTGCTTAGTTTTTTTTGCTACTGTTTTATAACTTTTAAGGCCGTGTCAGATAAAACTTTTGCTTTGCGTTGCGTCAGAGTTTCGCTTTGACATTTGAGTTAAAATGTACGTAAATGTATGAAAGTTTCCACATAAAGCACTTCTGACGCAAAGCAAAGCGAAAAGTTAACCAACATTCAACTTTTTGCGCGCTTTGACAAACACCTGGCTTTTATTATTTGTGTTTGTGTATTTGTGTGTGGGCGTAAACAAAAAATTCATGAGTGTTTTCAAAGTTTATTGTGACATACACCACTTGATTTACGCTTTTGCTTTAAAGTTTCAAATGTCACGCAAAGCAACAAAGTTTTATCTGACACGGCCTTTACTCGCAAAAGCGATCGAATACTTCAAAATAATTTACTAAATTTTCTGGATTCTGCGATAGAGAGAACTCTATCTTATTTTTGCTAAAAAATTTTTGGATGTTGTGATAAATTATTTCATTGGGGAATATATGATTTAAATATGGAATTTTTAAATATTTTATGAATTATTTGTGGATTTGTATATTATATTATTTTTAATAATATTGCAATTTGATATAATTCCATTTGTTCAATACTTTTATAAATAAGTCTTTTAGTATGACAACAAAAACGGCGCTTCAGATAAAATGTATAAATGAGTTCTGCTATAAAGTTAAGTTCTTGTACTTGCCTATAAACTCGGTATAATTTATGACTGTGAAGGAAACATTCAAATCTTTACCATCAAAATTAATTTTTTTAAACGTATAATTAATATTTTCGATCCAAGCAATTGTTAAATAATCGCTTGACGATCTGGCAGAATTTTTTTCCATCTGCTACCAATTTTTTAGTTTTCTTGAAAGGAACTCAAAAACACCAAAATATGGAAATACTAAAATTACGAGAAAAATGAAATGGAATATATGTATATAAATATATGCATACAGTCATATCTTATATGTTTTTAGACTTGAAATTAATGATAAACCAAACAGAGATTTACTTAACCTAACACAAATGAATTTATAGTAAATTATTATTATTCCTGTGGATTTTTTGGAATAAAATCTAATTGGATTGAATTCGAAAAAGATGTGGCAGCCCTAAAAGGTAGTCGGTATTATTTGAGCTGTTTATTTTTTTTTTGTTTTGATTTGGTAATGAAAAGCTTTTTAGTTGGATGAGAGTTTATTTATAACATATGTTTTCTGCACGCGACCTAGTAACAATAGTTAATTCCTGACCTGCGCTTTAGTGTGAAATCAGCTGTTTCCTAATTTCAGGGACATGTGTTAAACAATTTGATAGACCGATAGAGTTGAGCCAGTTAGAAAAAGGGTAAAATTTTACGACTTATGCACACATTTCCTAAAAAGCATCAAATTGATATTTGAGCTGAAAAATACACGTACAGAAGAGATATCATCTGTTAAGTGTTAAATTAACATTGTACTTAAATATGTATATACATGCATATGTATGTATAGAACTTGAAGTTAGCTAATATTTTGACAGTATAGATAAAAATTAATAAAAATTATAAGTACTTTTTTTGTTGTGATTACAGTCTTCATATGTACATGTCTTTTAGTACCTGCTTACAATATGGTCATGTACAATAAGTGCCTCATAAAGTTTCTGTTTTTTATATGTAAAATTTAAATACATATGTAAATATTATAAATGGTTTTTATTCGTTTTACAGACTGGGCAAGTTCCCTTACACCACCCTCATCGAGAACAACACCATTGCCTACAAATCTGCAAGAAGCTCCCATAACACCATCTACAACCACATCTGTATACAACTCTTCTCATATCCCAATAAAACATTTCGACGTTGTTGATGGTGTAAAGCCGCAACATAATTCAGCTTATATCACTCACACCACTTCCAATAAATCTTGTTCCCAGCACAGTTACAGTTTTGACATGGAAGCTGCAGCTTCCGCATCGCCTAAGGGTGGCATTGAGACATCTGGTCGTGCTCTGTATGCATACAATAATAATCTTCTCTATTGTGCACCCAATACGACAACAGTTGACACCACCACTACATCAGAAACCTCGAATCACACGGCATATCATTCCCCACTAACCGGCATACCTCTTGCCGCTTTATCCCCTTCGCCGGTGTCTTCAAATTTGTCTACACCCACCGAAGCCACGGAACATTTTGGCATTGCACATGATGACGATGTAGATGCTGCTGCTGTTAATGAACTTTCGCAGCGTTTGCAATCTGAATTGCGTGCTGCTAAAAGTCGTCATTTATCATGCACTGAAGTCTCTTTGCCTTGGGACTTAACACCTCGTATAGCAGCAGAAATGATTAAAACATCAGAAAGGGAGCCATGTGGCGTACGCGGTTGTGCTATTTTTATTTATTTTGAAGACGGAACAGGTAATGCCAGGTAAGATTTGCAATAACTTTCTCAAAGATCGCATTTTCTTTATATTAGAAAAATGTTTTTAGTTGTTAGCCCAATTTTACAGTTAACTTTTATTAATTGACCAATTTGCACATGGAATTAAATCAAAGAAATTTAATACATTTTTATATTGCACATGCATGCATAGATAGATATACATACAAACATACATATGTATGTAGATATGTTTGCGTGTAGTTTTGATTACTTTTTTAATGCACGCATAATTATGTATATGTATATGTCTGTATGTAGAAAATGTATTTAAGTAAAAGAAGTATTTTTTTCCTTAAATGAGAGGCTTAAACTATTAGGCGCGTGCTACGTATAAAAAATAAGAATTTTCGTACTTTTGGATAATACTTCACCAAGTTAAGCAATGACTTCTTGTGTTTAACAGTAAGAAATTAGGTCATGATCAGCTTGTAATTTCATTTTGTTTTAAATATGTATGTTTTTATTGTTAAAATGATGTTTATTTTATTTATAATAGAGGATTTTTTAAGGTCGCTGTTAAATTTTCTATTCAAATCTCTTATTTTTCTAACAAAATCGTTTAAGTGCCTAAAATTGTGTAGTTGGTTATTTTAAATAAGACCATAAAAGTGGTGTTAATAAACATTAAAAAAACTTCCAATAATATGGCCAATGATTAAATGAGTGTGATGATCCAAAAGAGCAGATAAATAGAAAAATTTATAAAAGTGCCTTCTAACAATCGTGCCCATCGTTAACCTTAAAACACCTATCGCGTGTTATCCTTAAAAGTACTAAAAATGTAAATGGTTTTATTTTAAATCATCAGTCGTAGATCATCAGAATATGTAAATGATAGTCTACGACTTTAAACATACTTTACACCTGTAAAGTATTTTTTAGCCACAGTTGATATGAAAATATTGCGCCAAATATTTTTACCTGCTCTTCTTTCAAAGTGTAATGATTATTACTTTTCAATTAGCGTATTTATTTCAATTTAAAAACATAAAATATAATACTGAACTAAATAATAATATTTTTTCTGTTTTAAAATTGCTAAATACAAGAGTGTTAGAATATAGTTCCAGGATTCCTACCATCAGATTAACATACATACATATGTCAATGGCAAACATACTTGATAAGTAGACTGTTTACCCAATGTCGACGAAAAGTTGGTAAACTTGTTCAACAAAAATAAATATATCAAACAAAATTACAGAACATTTTGAAATTTTCGTGTTTTAACTTAATTTTCAAGAAATTTTCACCCTTCTTATTAACAATAAATTATTTGTAATATTTTTATTGTTTGCGATTGAGAAACCACAAAAAATAAGTAAATTAGTCAACTCGGACTCGCACTCGAAGGGTCCTCATCATGTTAAGACTACCGTTTAATTTAATATTTTTGTTGTTATTTTTTTTATTAAAAACCTGTCTATTACGGAGCAAACCACAAATCATTATTATAACTTGTATATGTAATGAAAATCGTCTTAATGTTAGGACCATATTCCGTTTAATATTTGATTTTAGTTGTAGGGACCATAATAATCCAACAGAGATAGGCGCCTGCGATAGGCGAAGAGGGAGAAAACAAACTGGAATTACTTTTTATCTTTAGGGAGATATTTCTCAAATTATTCAAATGCATACCTCTCCTCTTGTCTCAATGGCGCTTGGAAATATAGTTATTCAGGGGATTCAAAGTGTGTCCCAAAACGATTAAAAGCTCCTAGTTTAGACTGTAGCAAAAACGGAATATATGAACTAAACCTAAATTTCTTTGGCTTAATTCGAAGGTTTAGACATTTTTTAAACAAATATGGCGTAAGTAGAATTTAAAACGAATATATCCGAATTTTTATTTTTTATTTTATTGTCATATTATTGTTTTTTTTTTTTCTGTAAAATAAATTATCCTTTTTTAACAGGCGCATTGCTTCCTTCAAAATTGATCCAAACACTGTTTCAACATTCGAATTATTTTTAACATTAAAACAAGATAAAAGTGGCTGGACTTCACTATTGCCCCAATTTCTCAAGTAAGTAACTGAACTAAATACCTAACAAATATTTAAAATTCCTCTACAATAAAATATAACACATATGCACATTTCTCGAACTCTCTTTTCTCCAATCTATGCATACTATATGAAATTATTTTATTATATTAAAACTCAACCTAAATAAGTTTTAAAAATATGTTCCTTTCTTACAGAAATCTTACCCGTAGCAGCACAATTTTAATAAGTCCACATTTCACATTAAACAAACATAAACTTTACGCCTGTGAGTGAATTTTTTTTATAACTTAAAATGAAAAGTAATAAAAAAACAACAACAACAAGAGCAACGTAAGAAAAAACCACCTAAAATGTACAAATGTAAAAGAAAACTAAACTCATAAATCATTTAAAAGAAATCTTTAAAATATAGAAATAAATTAAATAAATAAAAAAAATAACCAAATAAAACCCATTATAAAGTTAAAGTTAAAAACTTAAATAAAATAATAGCATTGTCAATTGTGTTTTAAATAATATTAATATTTTAATATAGTTTATGATATTATTAAATAGTTAATCCCTCCGATTGAATTGAACAAGTTTTCGAGGCAAAATGACGTGATTTTAATGAATGAATGACAATGAATTCCGTTTTTTAAATTTATTTTTCTTTTATATCTATTCATACTATTGTGACAATGTCAGCAAATTGTTAAGACAAGCAAAATAAAAAATCCTATAATACTGAGAAATTCTTGGACCACATTTTCACAAACAATCACTAAATGATTTCCCTTCATATTTACTTCAGGAAAAAATCTTAATGATAAAAACCCCTCAACTCAATTGTTAAATAAAAATATTTGAATAATAAATATTTCAAAAAAACTCGATATTTCTTTAAGGTATTTAAAAATAAATCCAAAAAACACCACTAACAAAAAACTAAACAAACAATTTGTATTAAACTATACTCTTTTACACTACACTTATTGTACAACAATTTAAAAATACACAACTTAAAACTGCAAAGTTGCAGACAAAATTTAATAAAATTAAAAAGAAAAAGCATCACACCAAATATTATAATCAAATATTTCTACACAAGATAAAAATTTTGACTGACATTTTTGGCAAAAAACAAAAAAAAATACACAAAATTTACAAGAGCAAAACTATAAATTTCTTTACAAATTTTAAACAATAATTATTTTTAGAGTAAAATCAACAACATATAGAAGTTAACGGCTTGATAAATAATCCGTATAAATAAAATAAAAAAACTACTCGACAATTATATTGTTCTTCAAACCATTTTAAAAACATGGTTTGTCTGTTCTTTATAAAAAAATTAATTAACTACTTTCAGCAAAGCAAGCAAAGGGGAACGGATATAAATATCAAGTTTCAACAAACAAAAAAATTTTTTTTTGAACTCTTCCTTTCTAAAATGTAGTTCTAATATATTTCCCTTTATTTTGCAAAATACAAAATCTTTATAAAATATAAAATAAATAAGAAAACTTTAATTTAGACAGTATTATTAAAATATTTTAACACTCAGAAAAAAAAGAAAATAAAAACTATTAAGAAATATTAAATTAATATAATACAAAATAAAATAAATGTTTAAAAAACTGAAACAAATTCAATATGCAGTAGTTAAGACACAAAATAATTACAAAACACAATGATGATAAACAAACAAATAATTTATAGAAATTCAAACAAAAACAAAGTCGATGTGATATTAACCTATAAATAACAAAACATAAAAATTTAATAGTAATAAGTATTTTATGTAATAATAATAATAAATTTTAAACCTTAAAAATCTAAACAGTTTTAAATTGAGATTCGTTTTATGTTAACACATTTGTTTCTTTCTACTTTTCCTAAAAGTATTTATTTTAATTTTCTATTTTGTATATTTTTATTTTTGTATTTTATATATGTGTATATATTATGTTTACTTTTAAATGTATTATTATGTTGAAAACTTGTTTTTAGTTACATTTTAAATTTGTAATCTGAGATATATAATTGAATTTTTTATACAAATTTTTTTTTTAATATATTTTATTACTTTCATTTAAAGCGCTGCTAAGAAAACAGTTTCCTGAAATTAAATTAAATTAATTTTATTTAAAGTCTTTAAATTTTAGAAAAGCTTATTATGTATAATATAGCCTTTAAAAATGCAATTAACTCGTTTTAAAAACAAACTGTTTCTTTCATATTTTTAACTTATGTAAAAAAAAAATAAACTAAATGTTACAGAACAAACAAATATTAACAACAAAAGAACACAAAAACAAAAACATTTTGATTATTAAGGAACACTGCTAAGCAAATTCTTTAATATTGAGAAAAAAAATGTTTTATGAAATAAATAAAGTCATCTGTGTTATAAATTTTAATTAAAGATATGCTGAAAACCAATAAAAACTTCTTGTCGTTTCTAAACTGCTTTTTACCTGCTATTTATTTAAGTGCGGTTCTCTACTCAAAGAATATTTAAAAATATGTATGCGTTTATAAAAAACTAATACATAATATTAAAATAAAATTGGTTATTTTTGTATGTGAATATGGCGATAGAATTTTAGTGAAATTAAATTTAAATGTTAGGTCTGACTGTTTGTTTTTGATGCAGGCTGAAGGATACTAGCAGTCGCATTTCGGTGAAGTATTTGTATAAAATACAAATGACGTTATGCTGCCCCTGTTATGTTTTTTTTAATAGACACTTTTTCCTGATATGCTTATGTATATTTTAAAAGAAAACAACAACGACCACAGTATAACCAAGGGATGATTAAAATATTTGTATGGTTTATAATTATCAATTATAAAATTTTAAAAAATTTTTGGATATAGAAAAATCGTAAAATTAAAAAAAAATCATATAAATCATTATTAGAAATAGAAAACATAGTCTTATAACCCTCACAAATCTAAAATATCAAAATTTATTATATTATGTTTTTTAAGATAAAAAAGAATATTGTTGAACTTTTAATAACTTTTGCATTCTGAATAAAAAATTCAAAATCTTCAAGGGAATTTGTTATTTAATACAAAAATTATACAAACCGTTAAGTAAAGGATTTAGTAAAACTGTTATTTATTTAAAAGCTACATTAATTGGTATTATGTTGTTTATTTGTTCATTAATTTTTAGTGGCTGATTTAGTTTTTCATAAAACACATTGAAATCAAAAAACTTAAAATTATTAGTTATCTTAGTTAATGTTGTTCCCTTTTAATTGATTTCAATTCATATGAAATCAACTTACGAAAATCATTTAAAAAAGCTCATAAAAATAGCAAATGTGGTTATTAGACTTTAACCATTGATAAGGTTTCTTTTTTTGTAGACTCCATCTTATAGACAGTTTTTGTTAGAAAATCATCAAAACCGTTTTTTGAAGTCTTCATATTCTCCTATAATTTTTACATTTAAACTCGCTTTGAAAAGTCCAATAATTAAATAAAAAAAACACACAAAGTTCATTTGTATCTTTTAAATTTAAAAAATATGTATTTAGCAGTTTAGATTTCATCGATACTAGCAGCAAAAGAAAATAAATTTTTAGAAAATAAAACATGTAGTTCCCTAGGTTTTGAAACATTGAGGCTTGGGTGGTTCCTTCTGTAGTTCATTATTATATATTATATTATCTAAAAATTGAAGTTATTTCTTGTCTTTTGTAAATAAATGAAGTGATCCCAAAAAGTCAACATTTAAGCAGCTTCAAAAGAAAAATTCTAACATTGTTGTGTCCGTATCGATAACAACGCACGAAATAATATCTGCAAGAATAAAATACAAAATTTTTTATTTAAAAATACAATTACTGTGTTTGTTGGTGTTGTTCACTAAGAAAAACGGTTGACAAATTGTGTAACTACTAAAACTTTTGTTGTAGATATTTTTGTGGCAATACCATATTTGCAAGTATTTGGATGTCGTTGGAAGGGTTTTATGTATAAAAAATATTGAATTTGATACATAATATGTATGGTAGCCAAGCAGCAGCCTGTGCTAGTTTTTACGCCACTAATTAAAATAAATAGACATAACACAAATATTCAATTCATTTTTAGTCCTCTTATTGATTTTTTTCACTTCGAAAAAAACTGCAACATTACAGGGCTTCTTTGCAAAACGAATAAATCAGAGAAGTATGGATTCTCAAAATTTAATTTACACACTTGCAGCGATTGTCCTAGTACCTCGTTGATGGTCATTGCGAAAGTAAGTAGCACTGGGAACTGCAAGCGTTTGATTACGAATGGCATATCTGTCAGTCGGGATCATTGGGATACGTGGCAACAGTATGTAATCGCCTTTGAATTATCCAATCAAAATTATCGCCTCGATAACATTTTTCATGAATTTCTTAACTGAGAGTCTGGATTGCGTGGTGGATTTATTTTTAGAACAATAATGATGGGTATTCCAAATTTTCAATGTAAGAACGTGCGTTGGCAAGCACGGCAAATCCGGCCAAGTCAAGAATTCAGTTGGATAGTTGGCAACTTTATCTTGATTTACCACAGCATAGATGAACTTATATGTTGTCGTTTCTGAATGGTGAAGTTGGTGGTATTGACATCGTTGCTTTTGGCAACTAATATAGCATGCGTACTGAGTTTCAGATGATGTTTGCAGTTTTACACAATGTTTACGAAAACTTTTTGTACCAATCCGTTTATGTTTTCTGTTTTCTTACAGAAGTTTATTGGTTGTTCACACACGGATGGAAACGTTACTATTGACGGCGATCAACAAAAATTTTCTCAGTTGCTTATAGTATAGAATTAAAAGTGTGACGATGCCCAAAATACAAAACATCCTTAGACATGTCACACCTATACTTAGCCCACAAATCTGTTGGATCCGAGCGGAAACATGTCAATATGATATTGAAAACGCACGTTGATTGTGCTGCATTTATAAATAGATGAAAGTTGTCCTCCCCCCCCCCCCATAAAAATATGAGATTGACCAAAAATAAGATTGAAGACGACTAAATTGTCAGCTCGTTTTATGTCCAAACCCATATAAATATTTATCAGCCAAGGAAGAATTTTTAACAAAAGACATCAAATGTTTCAGCTTGGAACATTTTTATTTTAATTTTAGTGGACTATTTTATTTTTTACTATTTAAAATTAACAATTTATCATTTTATCGTTAATGGTACTAGTTTCCTTTAAAAAATGTATTTTCCAAAAAAGAAAGATATTCTCACATAACATATATTATTAGGGCGCCTAGATTTTTTCAAAAATGTCCAGAAGCCAGTAGACTTTCCAAATATATCCTGGAAAAAAATACTATTATTTCTGTAAAAAAAAGGCATCTTATGCAAGAATATCGCTTAAATAATCAAAGTAACGTTAATAGCAATTATAACTGGTCTACAAATGGTTTTAATCCAGCGACATCATGATATAAAAAAACAGTTTGAATTGCGTCTTTTATTGGGATCAATTTGTTTATACGCTTTCAAAAAATAATATGTGATTGGAATCCTTTTTAATTTTGTTTCACAACAGACTTCTATACCTAATCTAGTCATATCTACTATACTTTTAATGACAAAGTCAAAACTACAAATAAATTTCTTTGTAAAAATAATCACCCAAATCTATTGAATGTAAAGGCAAGCGTAATGAATGTAATTTTAATACTTCAATTTTATTTTTACGGCTTGTTATTTTAATGATTGTATCTTAAGACATTTTTTGTTACCTTTCTAAAAGATTTCTAGATAAAATAATCATAAAACTGCCCCCCAAAAAGAATTTTTATCACCATTTATGACAAACTAAACTGCAGAATGAAGAGGCAGTAAATCCGTATGATTATTCCGATACTGCGCATAAAATTTACGTAGTTACTTAGTACGTCTAAAACATTAAAATATTGAATTAAGGAGAATTTTACCCAATCACTAAAGTTTTGCTTTAGGCCTTACCAGAGGCATTAAGAAATAAATAAAATCAATAAAATAAAAAAGCGAAATAGATTTTAAATTCATTCGTCGTACAAAAAATAAGTTTAATTTTAGTTATTACTTGAATACAATTCACTACAAATTTCCACCCTCAGCTTTTATATTTTTAAAAACAAATAACTCTGATAGTACGTTAAGCTTATTAGTAACGCAACCATTTTTACAACCGTTTCGAAGTCATTTGTCCTGATACTTATTACACTTTCAGAAATATTTCGACGATTGCAGTGTTGTGAGACATTAAATTTTCGAAAGTTGCGACGAGCAGTGGAAAAAGCAGTTCCGAAAAGGCCCCAACAATTTTATTTTATTTTTTTTATTAAACAAATCTTTTTCATTTTTATTAAATAAAAATAGACCAATAAAAATCAAATTGTATTTAAAATATATAAATTTAAGCCACAATATTAGAAAGTAAGTTAGCCGTTTTTTCCAATTTTAAAATTTTATATGTCTATTTAATTAACAACTATTATCCAATAAAAATACATACAATCATACATAAACAAATATTTAATAAAAAAAAAATACACAACTGTTACTTCAAAATTGTATATATAATTTTTTATTAACTATTAGTTGAGTTCACTTAAATTTCTTTAAATTTAATTAGCGCTTACATTGTTGAACAATTAAAAATGTAACAAAGAAATAAAAGTAAAAACAACAAAACGAAACGAAAAATATCAAAACAAGTGAAAGTAAAATACAAGAAAATCAAATTTAATTTTTTTTTTTACCTGACAAATTCTTAACTTAAAATATTAAAAAACAAAATTTTAATTTATGTTCAATTAGCGTCGTCTGTATGTGTCTGTTATTAATGTAATTCAAGCAAAAATAACTAATATTTTATTAATGAAGAATAAACAAATAATTTTCATATAAAAGAAAAAAAAAGTAATAAATTTTAATAAAAATCTATTGTTGTGTAATTTATTTTGAATGGATTCAAGATGTAAGTTAATAATTATTTTTAAATTATATGACGGCGCTAAAAGTATTGTTGTGACGACAAAAGTTAACGTGCAAAACTAAACCAGGTGATTGTTTAGCTTTGCCTCATAGTGCACCGCTGCTCAAAGCCGTTAAATTTTTGAAAAAATATTCACTGCTCACACTTTTTTCTTTTAGTTGTATTAGAGAAGAAACATAATTTAAAAATCGCGTACTTTCTAATTAATAAAGAAAATAAATTTTTAATGTTTCTTATAAAAAAAAAATTAATGTAAAATATGTAATTTTTATTGTCCGTTTATTATTGAGCATTACTGTGTGAAATTTAGAAGCCATAGTCATTAGGCTGCGTCTTACCTGTATGGCTCAAATTTATTGCAAGTTTTCGGCTGTAAGTCCCTCTCAAAATGTTCTTCACATCGCAAAAATAGGCTTCGGAGAAATTTGTTCGGATTGCATAACAAGAAGGCGTGGCTTAAACTTTTGATGTTTAATATCAATATCAACAAAATCAATACAATCAACTTCCATCAAATTGAACGCTCATTCTGCAGTGTTGGTCATAACTTTTAGGTTACAAACAATATCCAAGCGCAATGCCATTCCTCTGGATCATTCTTTAAAAAATTCATTGAAATAGAAAATTTTTTTAAGTCTCTTTTTGTGAAAAAATCCTTGATATTTTTACACAATGTTAAACTTTTTGATATCAGTTTTTTTGGGCTTAAGCTACTATAAGTTTTCTTGATTTATTATATATTTGTTCATCGAAAAAGGCCAAACCCACAGCTTCTGGTGATAAGTACCACAAATGGTTGCAATTTATATTTTAATATTCCACACCATTAACAAATAAATTTTTAATTAAATTTAAATCTAACTGCGTGGCTTGCTAAGAAAACCTATGCACGCAAAAGAACAACAAATTTCTATTTACTAACTGCGTAGAAATTTTATACTTACAAGACAACAACAACTATCTTAAAATAAATTCAACGAAGAAACTTTATCAGTATAAAAGCAAAAACAAAAATAAACACCTATAATAAACTTGTAATTAATATGAAAACTTTAAAAACTGGCATTATTTATTTTGCAATAAAGAACTCACAACAAAACGTTTATTTAAGGTAACAATATTATCACTATAAAAATACATATATCTCTATCCTTTATATATCTTATTCTTTTTAGAATCACTTAAAGTGAAGTGTTCTCTAAATAAAAATATGTTTAACGTGTAAATGGCTTTAGACATCCAACGCAGATGGTGAAAGGCACCTGGCATTCGGAAAGCAAACTTTGTACCGACTCTCCTAGGAAACCTAAGGCTAGCTGGAGAAGCTAGCTTTGTAGTCGTCCCAAAACTGCCTTTCCTTTAGAGTACTGAAAAGCAACACAACAATATCTTTTAGATCAACTAGTGTGTTTTTAACATACACATCTTCCATTCCAGATTTAAGAGACTTGTTTTCTGTCCACTCTTCTTTTTAATTAATTTAATTTGTTAAATATTTGTACTCTGGGACTAGAAGATTTTTTTCATTTTGTCATCAAAAACGCTCCTCAAAAGCATTTTAAAGATATGATGGCGGCAAGGGAAATACAGAAGTTATTTGTCCAATGTTTGCTCCTAATGAACGCCAGCACTCTGCTTACGTCCTAAATTGGATGCTGTAGTATCACAGCATAGAGCCTGCACGTTTTCTTCTACTCCCACTCTTTCAGCAAATGGGAAATAGCTGTGACCTGTTCCTTTTCGTGCCGGTAGAAATTGGTAGAATCACAAGTAGCTGATCATTTCCATTAAATGAGATTACGACTGGTAAACGGTTGACTTTCTCTCTACCCAATAATGAGGGCAAAATTGTTTTTTAAATACCAAATAAATATTAAACTTAATAATCTATTTTTAGAAATCAAGGTAAATATATTCAAAAATATCAATATTCAAAAATGGAAAGTTCTGCATCAAAGTGAACAGAAATCTACAATGACTGGAGCAATGAAAAGAAAAGTTAAAAATTATTTTGAACAAGAATATCGTAATAAGCACGACTATATATTTCAAGCAAGTGATGAATGACTTTCCTACTTCTAAAAGCACACGGCATGGCATGGTGCGAGGTTATTTTAAGTGACGCTGACTCAGCCAATCCAATCGATAACAATTTTCATGTTTAAGTCGCTGAGATGGGTTTAAGAGGCTTATAAATATATTGGTTGCTTTTATAGACATATAGACATATAGAAATTCAAGCTGGTAACACTTTTTTTAACGGGTTGCCATTTTGTCAGCTCTCAAGTAATTTATGCTTTTCAACATGAATAGACTGACGCCTGTACAACGCTTCTAAAGCTCACTTTTGTTTGAAAGCATATGTCTATAAAAAAAACTACCGTATTTGCAGTGATGATAATCCTCATGTGTATGTTAAGGCTGATCGTTTGGTGTTCTTAATTGTCTAGTGGCACCATTGGCTCGTACTTCTTTAAAAACGATACTAGGCAGTACGTTCATCAATTGAACAATCATGACGGACGACTAATGGATATAAATAATGTGCTTACGAAGAAGCTTTACCAAAGTAATCCAAAAAATCTTAGAGAAGCTTATGCCATTGCCATGATAACAAATTATTCGAAAAGGATGTGAAGAAAATAGCCATATACATCAACTGTGTGATTAGATTTACATTTGCGCCTGACTATGTAGTTTTAATCAGATGGCGGTCAAGCCACTGCATAATTTGGGACGTCATTCTTGTCCTAGGAAGCCGAAGCTATAATTCTATGCAACAGGTCTTTCCTAGTTGCAATTTTAAGGATTCCAGAGCACTCCTTGCTTAAGAGTTGGAGACTTTCCAACTTCTGTCCAGAACACATGTCTAGCATGCAAATTAAATAATAAAATATAATTATTCTTTTTATGTTTATTTGTATTTTTTATTTAACACAACTTTATTTTATTCTGAACACAAAATTATTTTATTCTGAACACAACTTTATTTTCATCAATCTAATTTCAATCTCTTTGCTTTTTACTAGAATGCTCTGCTTAAATACTAATTTTCAAGCATCCTAAATAAACACACCACCGTCTATCTGTGTTTCCACTTTTTCTCTTTTGGTTGGAAAAACACAGACATAATTATTTGTGTTTACTTAGGATCTTTTTTTCTTTCTCTTTCGTTCTTTAAAAATTATCTATTGTCATTTGGCAATTGTCATTAAATTACAAAATTTTCCCGAATCTACATATAAACGTAAAACTTGGTAATTGTTATCTAATTACCAAATTTTCCCGAATATACATATGATCGTAAAACTCGGTAATTGTTATTTAATTACCAAATTCTCTACATATAACTTGCACACTGGATCTCGGAACATTTCACCAGGTAGGTGTTATTAAAGGTGAAATGAACCCGGCCACCATAGAACCATAGACTAATTGGGGCCGCGAAATCACAACCACCACGATACTCCCATATAGGGCCAACCTCAATAATCAGTCAGAGAACAGTTAAGTGTCTAAAAAGACAAATAACGGAACTCTGCGGGTCACTGATTCCCGTGGAAATAAAGTGGAGTTTTCAGTTGTACCCCTGCTGACTTCAGGGGACTGGGCTCCCTTTTCCCCCCAGTTACACAGGTCTACATAGTAGCTCCCCATAAAGACCATATATGTGCCCCCAGGGGGTCGCCATATACATCACCAAGGTAACGAAACATGCCAGTTAGGACTACCATATGAGGTTCAACCAAGACATTAAAACCACCCAGCACCACAACGAAACTACGCCGAACCAAAGGAAGCCGATAACTCAAAGCAAAGATGGACTAATAATCCGTTTCGTAAAAACAACCAAATGCCTGAGAATAGGAAAAGGACTCCTTAATCCTAAAACTTCAATAAAAATTAAGTCCAGCGTATACATCAAACACTACATCACACCGAATATTTAAAGTAACGTGCGTTTAGATGAGTGAATAGTTGCAGAATAATAGAAAGGTAAATATTTGAGTAGATACAGGAGCCACAAATAATTATATTAATGGTTGTTGTAAGATAGAGAAATCTATAAAAATTGTACGTGCAAAGGCCAGATGGCTGCATAGATATTTCATAGTAAAGACAAAAACAAAATATTACTATTTTAAATCCTCATTTAACACAAACACTTCGGCAAATTCGGCATGTTTGTTAGTGAGCACCGTCTTCACATGCAACAGAAATTAATATCCTTAAATACAGTTATATAAATACAGAAAAGAAATGGAAAACAATGAACAAAAGTTAAATTATGGAATAAATAATGAGACATATAGGGAATATATTGAAAGGATAATGCAAAAGAATAACGTAACTACTCAAAAATTAACATTTACTACAACAATTCAATCATCTGTTAGAACAAAATCAAACCAACTTTTTTAAGCAAGCAATACCGCTTCGATGGCAGATAATCAGCACGTTAGTTACGAATAAGTAAACTATCGGATGATAATATATTACAACCAAGTGAAACTAGCACAATTCCGCCATGTGAGCAGTCCCAAAAAAGGGTACTGATGGCCAAAAAAAATCCAAAATGAATAATAGTTGATTTTCACAAACTAAACGCTTAGAGCATTACTGTTCGCTACCCAATTCCTGATGTTGGATTGACTATCAAGAATTTAGGCAAACCTAAGACATTTACTGCACTCATTCAGTGTGAATGACACAAAATATACATTTTTAAGGATACATTTTGGTTTGAAAAATTTTTCCTCTATAGCAAAATCTGCATGGTATATCCAAACTGTAGTAAAAACATCAGATTTCTCCTAGGATTATGCTGAATAGCAAATTAAAAACACTTTTAGGAATTGCAAGTTACTATAAAAAATTTATTCAAAACTTTGCAGTAATTACAAAACCACCCACAGCACATCTTAGAGGAGCAAATGCTAGAATTAATAAATATCAGAGCTCAATAGTGAAGATAAACCTCGATGAATTAAAATTAGATCTGTTTAATAAATTTAAGACGTACCTTAATCACAAGTTGAATTATTTCAACTCGAATTTAACAACGGGTGCCAGAAGCCCCCTATAAGGCAATTTTCTCAACAAATAACGATATTTTGGCATCATGAAAAAGCTCGAGAAGAAACAAGAGAAACTGCCAAATTACCATAATAAAATCGCTTCTCAATAAGGAGACATAAATTCCCCCAAAACTCATTGCCGCATCAAAAATACAATTAAAATACAAAACAAGTAAAAGACCGTATGAACACGTATGAAAGGATACACGTGCACAAACGAACAATAATCTTAATTTTATTATTCGCATTAACCTCGGGGGATAAAGCAACTGCCTTAACAGGCACAAAATGTGTTTTAATGTATCACATAGCTAACTTGACACAAATATTCAGACCATACAGAGATAATGAAAATCTTATATAATAATGAACAAAGTCAGCAAAAAGAAAATACTAATAAACAGAATAATATTGTTACGGATGCGTCTTGCTTAAGTTGAAAAACAAAATAATTTACTAATTGCGTGGCTTGCTAAAAAAACTTATGAACGCAAGACAACAGCAACTTTCTATTTACAAACTGTGTGGAAATTTTATATACACAAAACAACAACAATCGGGTATGCTGTTTATTAACTGCGTAATTTTTTAAGAAAACGTTTATAAGACAACAACTTAAAGTATTAAAATAAATTCCAGGAAGAAATTTTATCAGCATAAAAACAAAAGAAAAATACACACTTACCTACAGGTGCTAAACGCAACAAATTGTGATACAAAGGGAGTTGAAAATTCTTAATTTTTCTAGACTTTTAATGAACAAATATAAAAGGCAGCGTCTGAGAGGATAGTTAGTTAGTTGAAACATAAACCTCGTGAAGTAAAGACTTGCATCTTTAGTAAATTGTTAAAGTAAATAAAATTGAAATTAATTATAAAACTATAAAATCTGGTGTAATTTATTTTGCAATAAAGAACAAAACATTTATAAAAGGTATAGACGTAACAATATCATAAACGCAACAAAATAACTGCCGCAATGTAACGTTTTTTTTTTTAACTAGTGCTTCTTTCGTGAATGGTAACACTTAGCCCATGTTTGATTTGACAGATAATTAGTTTTATCACAGTCTAAGTTTGTGGTTTTATCCTTCCGCTAAGCGAATATGGTTGTGTAGACGCTTGAACAACGCTTCGCTAAGTAGACCTGCGATCGACTTACAGAAGATGCCGATTTGGCAAAAAAAATTACCTTTTCAGATGAAGCTAATTGGTCTTGTCGGGTATGTAAACAAGCAAAATTGTCGCATTTAAGGCACAGAAAACCCACACGCATACATTTAAAAGCTGACGCACCCAAAACGAGTCACTGTTTGGTGCGGATTTTGGTCCAAGGCATAATTGAGCCATTTTTCAGGAGTGGCCGTTACTGTCAATGGTGATCGGTATCGGGCCATGCTGAACGATTTTTTTTTCACAAAAATTGAAGAGGAGGATAATGGCGACATTTGGTTTCAACAGGACGGCGCTACGTACCACACAGCCGAAGCTGTGTAGTTTTGTTTATAGCATTCAAAACAAAAAAAAAAGTTATTTGGCGGACCCTATATATTCCGCGCAAAAACAACACTGAACTTTCTTTCCTTTGTATCGTACAACAAAGTGTAGAGACTTTACAATGTAGCAAAAAATAATTTTTCGTTTTATGTTCATTAAAAAATATTAACTGTGAACAGACGATACTGAAACTACTAGCAACAAGCAGCTTAGATTACAGCTCAACAGCGTCATGTGTGCATTAAAGTGAATAACTCGTCTAAATAAATCGTATTATTTAATTAAAAACTCCAAAGTGTTGTGTATAATTATTTTTCAATTAAAGAACTCTAAAAACAAAACGTTTATGAAAGGAGTAATCGTAACATTATTACTCCTATTGTTTCTGTAACGTAACACAAGTAGAAACTGAAAGTGTGAATGTACAATCTGACTATGGAATTATTCGTCTGTTTGCAAAAAGTATGACTTTATTGAAAATTTGAATCATCATAGTGAATTAAAAATTTCCTGAGTTCATTCACTTCAGGATCAAAATTAGACGAATTAGTTTTAAACTCTAATGCATTCATCATGAAATAAAACTGCTAGAATACATTTATCTATCACTTACCTAAGTGAGCTAAAATGGACTTATTTACCTAAACAAGAAATAAAAACACATTAAATGAATTAATTAAGGATTTTAGGGAAGCGTTATTACTTTTTTTATAGGACGTCAGACAGGGTTATTTAAATTGACTTTATTTTTGCTTGTAGTAACAGTGACTTTCTTGAATAGCAAATTACACAAAAAAATGATCAGTCTAAATTTTCGAAGATAATTTTTTGGGAAGGCACATAAATGGAAGTTATGAATATAAATAAGAAATAGGAATCAGATCTAAATAAGTCGGATAAATACCTATACACCATCATCTTACATTGATTTCTTTTTGGCGACAATACTACAGACTGCAAACCAACTCAGGACACTACTCTAAGAATTTGATAAAAAGGCAGTTGAGATGATTTCTTTTACGAATCTCTGCTTAACAGGAGAACCGTCTACTAGATACAGCTTGGCGATAATAAATAAACGGAGATTGTCACACAAACTATCTAGATATAAATCATGCTACGCGAGAATGACGCATGTATAGATAAAATGGGGAGGGCTTTGATGTCGCTATGCACAGTGGATTGAAAACTTTCTTTTTGGAAATAATTCGGTAGCTCATGAACTACATAAACTAGCATATAGAGGCCAAGCAGAGCTACATCTAAGTCAACTTACGGACGATAGGCACTGTAGGTTAAAGGGGAACTTCTGGGTATTCCTCCAAAGTTGGACACCTCAAGCATAACATTTTTTGGAAATGTCATAAAAAGTTTATTTATTACAAATATGTTACGTGTTTTTCAACTTAAGTAGACCTTGAGAATATCTATAAAAAATGGGCTTACGTGTCTAGGTTACCTCTTTTAGTTTGAAAGAAAATCGGGCTGCTGACCCAGATATATCTCTGCTTGGCCTCTGTGAAACTTTACTAAGATAGCTTATGTGGTTCATGACCTACCGAATTATTTCCAAAACAAATGTTGAGCATTCCCTTTTAAAATGCTTCATTTTATAGATGAAAAGAAATAGCTTAGGTGTTTAAAGGGGACTTAACGAACGTTTATCATATCATAATACAGGGTGCCATGGCTAATTTTTCAAGTGACCACTGGGCAAACTTTTTCCGACGTAACCATATTTTTAGAAATATTTTGGCAGCTGCAGATTTACATTCTCGACTCTCATCATCTCCGACGGCACAGGAATTTCTTAGTGAAACGGCACCCATGTCATAATACTAAATCCCGAACTCTCACGCTGAATTTATGGAGATTGCAACAGTGATCGTTGGTAGGCCCGGTTTTATACAATGCCTTCATATCAGATATGACTCCGCCCCCGCAAGAAGATCTCTTGTTGATCTATATTGATGACATCCTTATTGCTTCTTCATGTACCCCCCGGGGGCACATTTATGGTCTTTATAGTACGTATCCGCTATCTAGATCTGTGGGGGAAAAAGGGAGCCCAGTCCCCTGAACTGGAAGCTCTACTTTATTTCCACGGGGATCAGTGAGCGGCAGAGTTCATTATTTGTCTTTTTAGACATTTAATAGTTCTCTGCCTGATCATTGAGGTTGGCCCCTATATGGGAGTATCGTGGTGGTTGTGGTTTTGCGGCCCAATAAGGGAAATATGAAAATTATGGTGGCCAGGATCATCTCACTGATAATGACACGCAAAGTGAATGATCCAGTCCAGTGAGCATGCTAGACATGTGTTCTGGACAGGAGTAGGAAAGTCTCCAACTCTTTAGCAAGGTGTGATGGTTTGCAGCCCTGCCCTGGAATCATTAAAGTTGCAACTAGGTGGTTCTGTTGCTTAGAATTATGTCTTCGGCTTCCTAAGACGCCTGTATGACGTTCCAAATTATACAATAGTGGTTTGTCCACCATCTGAATAAGGCTACATAGCCAGATGCGGATGTAAAACGAATCACACTCTCTGCTTCTTCATGTACTAGGGCAAAGACTGTTAACAGATACGTTAATTGTTACTAAAATATTTCCAAAGGTGGAGCCACAACTTTAATAAGACTATCGCTATTATGTTTAAGGATAGTGGTAGATACCCGAATGAATTGTAAATCCTTTATACCGTGCGGCAATTTTATTCATGAAGAATCGCTTCAAATCAAATACGTTACGCGTATTGATGACTGATTTTAATATTAAATTAAGTTAATTTGGTAAGTTAATTTGGTAAAATGTAAAAAATTGAGCACAGTATGATGATTTGCTTGACAAATAAACGTCGTTTTGAAAATAAATAGTTATTTTGGTTTAAAGGGGCTCTTTCAAACTTCTGAGAGAGTTGTTAGAATATAGGATAGCTTAAAGTACTTTGGCGTCACCTTTCATGAAAAATTTGAGTTGCAGAGGTTGACGCTGGTGCGCATTTTTGGTGTCCCGACAGATCACGCGCCCTCTGACTTCTTATGTCTTTTCAGCTTGGTCTAGAATTGCTTTAGCCCAGAAATATGAGAGAGAGGCTTAAATAATATAATATGAGAGACGAAGCCTAGTTGTTAGCCCTGTGTTGAAATAATATACAGTACGCAATGAAAAGTTCTGTAGGCCCTCTTTTAGCTCTAAATACAGTGCAATGGATTTAGGCACAATAGATTCACTAATGGTCGTGAAGGCCTTTCAGTTTCTTAAAGAAGAAACGAGTTTCATGGAGAATGAGTTGGTACGACAGTGTTTCTCTAGGGTTTCGAATCTAGAGACCGACATATAAAGTAAATTTCTACGTAGCGATGTATTTTTCAACAATCTATATTATATGGAATTTGTAAGTTCGATTCTGGATCTTAATCTGTATCAGTTGAATGGAATACTGAGCAATAATCAAAAACTACTTGATTTAGTTTTTGTTAATGATAATTCTGTTATACCGTATCGCCGTATCGCTGTGACGCAATCTCCTTACCTGAAAATTGTTATCCTACAATTTAAATCAATGTTTTTAACGAAAAACCATATATTGCGAATGATAAGATCAGGATTACATAATTTTTTTTCAGTAACTAATAACACTTTGTTATATGATCTTCTATTCAATACTTACTAATATGATATATTTTCCTTTATTTGATGTATTTTATAAGAAAATGTATGCATGTATGGAACGTTGCATCGCTAAAATCCTTCATTCCAAATTGTTTGGACCACCGTGGGGTATAAAAATTTTATCAACACTAAAAAATAAGAAGAATAAACTTTACAAAATTTATAAAAAATCTGGATCCTTTGTTGACTTTGCTAAATACTCTTCTACACGAGCACATAACACAACATAATTTATTAAATCAATCTTGCTACAGCATGTACTTGAATAAAATTCGAAATAATCCTCAATATGATCCAAAATCTTTTTACAATTTTGTTAACACTAAATGTCGCTCAGTATCATTTCATCCAGTAATAAAACTTGATTCTCTTAAATTTGATGATGAATTAACAATAAATAATAAACGGCATATTTCTGATAAACAATATGATGAAACTTTTCTATATCCTTTTCTTGAGTCACCAATTGTGGATATATCTGCTGCACCTGTGGATGTAGTATCTGTATTTAATCATCTTACTAAATTAAAATTGTTATATAAATCCGGTCCTGATAATATCCCGAATTTTCTTCTCATTAATTGTGTTGCTACTTTAACTTCTTCTATAACATGACAGCGCCATTTGTCACTCATATTCATTTGGTAATAGACCAGGCTATTTGCAGGTTACTTCCAAAAGGCAAAACATGAATGATACGCTTAATCACGATCTTGCGACAATCTTGCAATGGGGTCGTGTGAACAGAGTAGAATTCAATGCTCGTAAGCCACAATGTTGCATGCTTACGCATAGATCTTCGTTTGGTAGTCGTGCTGCATCTGTTACTATGGGTGGTATAGGTATTACGGAATCGGAAGCTCTTGATGTTCTTGGTATGAAAATTCAGTGTGATGTTCGTTGGACTAAACACATTTTTCAGGTTTCTAAAGAAGCTTTCATGTGCCTCGGTTTTCTAAAGCGGTGTAGTAGATACTTCACCCCATTCGATCTCCGTACTATCTATACCAACTACATCCGTCCGAAAATGGAATACAACTCTCATGTATGGGCCGGCGCTCCAAAGTCTATTTTGGGGTTACTCGACCGCGTACAGGAGAGGGCCAAGAGGCTCATTGCTGACAGTAGGGTATTCAACTCTATTGATTCTCTAGAGCATCGACGCAATGTGGGATGCATTTCACTGTTCTATCGTTACTACAATGGTAAGTACTCTAATGAAATTAGGGAACTTGTTCCTGATACTCGCACGTTTTCACGTTTAACTCGATTTTCGATGAGAGCACATCCTTTTGTGGTTGATTGGCCAGTGAATCGCACTACGCATTACAAGGAAAATTCGTTTTTCAGCAGAACAGTCCGTATGTGGAATAAGATCCCTCCGGAGGTCTTTCCTGTCACTTTCAATCTGAGAAAGTTCAAATCGAATGTCCACAGACACTACTCCCTCTTTCCCCCTTCCTGTAATCTAATTTTCTAGTTCTGGCACAGTGTATTGCATAAGTAGGGGTCATCCCCTAAGTGCTGGTCCTATTAACAAAAAAAAAAAAATCATTCACTTTCAGTATATAAATTAAATATGATTATTTTCTCATATTCAGGAAAGATTCGATTACAATTCCATTGTTCAAATCTGCCTGTAAAAGTAATATCGCAAATTATAGGGGCATTGCTCAGTTTAGTGCTCTGCCTAAACTTTTTTAAATAATTGTTACGGATCAAATTTGTCATCAAGTGTCATCAATTGTATCGCCTGCTCAACATGGTTTTCGAAAATGTTGCTCAATAATTACAAATCTCTTAAATTATTTTATTAATCGTCAATTAAAAAAAAAAAAACAAAAAAAAGTTATATAAAGCCTTTGACAAGGTCAATAATAAGCTTCTATTACACAAGCTTCATTGCATGGGATTCACACTTGACTCTTTAAGATGGATTTCCTCTTATTTTTTGAACAGAATACAGAAAGTTGCCTTCAAGAATCTGACATCAAAGCCGATATATGTATGATAAATCTGGTGTACAACACAGGTAGCCATCCCGAACCCTTGTTGTGTTCTTTGTTCATCAATGATTTACCAACAGTAATAAAGTTTTCAAATATCCTCATGTATGCCGATGATGTCAAAATTTTGTTAATTTATAATTATTATCCGAATCAAATCTTCAGGGAACATGATTTGTTCCTGTATAAAACTTATCTTATGCAGCTCAGTTATAAAAAGTGCAGCAGAATGTGTTTCTTTCGGAGAACACATTTTAATGTTGAATATATCTTGAACGATGAAATATTGAACAAAGTTGAAGCAATTTCTGACCGAGGCATCTTACTGGATCCTAAACTGAATTTTAAACAACACGTTTCATTTACAGTAAATAAAGTCCGATCTCTCTTGGAATTTATAAAACACTGGGCTAAAGAGATTACTGATCCTAATATACCGAAGCATCTTACAATCTCCATATTAATACTATCGAATCTATTCAGCAACAATTTTTGCTCTGTGTCAATAGCTTTCATTGGAATATGCAAAATTTAGTATCTTATAATAATAGACTTGCTTTAATTAAACTTCCGACGCTTAAAAGTTGTTTCTTTTGTAGTTTCGTCCTTAATCTTATTAAAGGAAATGTATTCTGTCAATTTTTAATAAGTAATATCTGTTTTAATGTTCCATCACATCCAACACGTAATTTTATACCGCTATCCATACAAGTGTACAGAGATAACTATGGTAACTAGGATCCGTTATAAAAGATTTTTTCTGAATTTAATAAATACTTTACAATTATTGATTATTTACTTTTATTCTGTTTGGCGACGGCAACATAGTTGTCGATCAATAATAATTTTGTAGTCCCTAACAGTCTTATGACTATAACACACGTATCTAATATTTGAGTCAACTGATTCATTTTTGTACTATTTTTGATAAAATTTTGTGAAAAAAATATATACTGTGTGAAAAAATAAAACCTGAACCTAAAATAAATTAAAAATCAGATTTGCCACAGCTTCTTCCAAGGCGCTCAGTATAAATTTATTAAATATGCCGCCTCCAGTAGCTTTACATTCCATTTCGTTTTTTACCATCCCTTTTTATACTTTAAAATTTAAGTCGCGCCTTAAAAAAGAAATTTGTCAAACATGTATTTGTAAAGAACTACATACTATACCTTTTGCCACTCATTCAATTTGGTGGACCAAGGGCATTTAGATCTTCGAAATTCCCTGGAAAGTGATGGACTTTTTTCCAATTCTTCTTCTACTAATTTTACAAATTGGTTGGCGTTGGTAATTTTAATTTTTTCCATTTTCTATTTTATTTGTACTTTTTTATATTTTATTTTATATTTTTAGTTTTTTTAATCTTTTTAATTTTTAGTTACAACAGCACGACATCATCACAGATGACAATATCAACGGCAATTTAAGGCAACATGTCGTGTGCACCCTGTACATAGGCAACACTGCGGTGATAGGGCAGCACGATCAGCTGTAGTACTGGCAGGAGAGGAAATGACAGGTGGCAAGCCAGGGAAGAAAAAAAACTCTTTCCTTTTCCGTTTGAGTTTGTGGCTGAGGTGGATCGAGAAAGTTTGCGGGCAGAACTAAATAAAAGAACATTAAATAAGAAAAGAATTTAAATAGAAGGAAATTAAATAAATGAAAGAAAAAGGAGAACTTTGACTAATTTGGAGGCTACACACACCTACAAGAAACATCCGTGAGAACGAGTGGAGGAGGGAAGATTTTGTCAACGAGGGACCCGTGGTTCATCCACTTTTAGCATCGCCATCCGGCGGTGCCAGGTATTTTGTCACGGACGACACGGACAATTACGCACTACCCGGTGGACAGCAAATTGACGGACTGTGTTATATGTGTTATGTATATTCATGTTTAGTCTTTAGGGAAAACGGTATTGATCGATATTTGTCCATTCCTCGGGAGGATTTGCTCTCGAGTGCGCGTCCCCAAGAACAGCTCAGGTCTAAGGTTTGAGTCATCGCGGTGGGTCTAGTTGCCCAATTTGGAAAGCGTCTTCCCTGAAAGAAAAAAACAATATATTTTGCAATTGATGAAAAGGAAAAAGTCATTTACGGCCCAGAAATGTTCGAAACGAAGGAAGATTTGATTCCCGAAAATTGCTGCAATGTTTTGAAGGGAGAGGATAAATTGCCTGCTTATAGCCAACAGACGTATATTGCGTACGCTTATATTTATCTTCTTCATAAATGGACCGACCGGTTAACAACAACCTACTTACCTTGCAGAAAACGTTCACCTTTAATTGAAGACCAAAGGAACAAAAGGTTTACTCATGGGTTTTGTATATTTGTTAAAGCTTAACCATATACGATTAGAATTGAAAAGTTGATAGAAGAAAAGAGAATGTAAATGTTAATAGCAGTAACAGGCGGAACAATATTAACCTTTGACTCGCCTTTTTTTGTATTTAAAATATTTAGTATGCGTAATTAATAGTGACTAAGTATCAAAGTTTACTTAAGGTAAAACCAGAAAATTTAAGATTTATATAAACACTTACGAAAAGATCATATACCGGCTAGAGTGAATTGTCACGAGGATTTTGTTTAATCAAAACTATGTATGATTTTTTAAATGAATTTTTATGTTGTTCCTTTTTTTTTGAAATCAAGGCTTGATTTAGCGGACGGTAAGTAGGGTAAAGGGTTGCAAGGCAGAGTTAGGGGCATCTAAGGACGAAGGTTTGATTACGATGCCATTATGAGGTTATCCGTTAGCCTCAAGAGTGAGGGAAACCATCTGGCGGACCATCTGCCAGGATAATGCGACGTATGAAGTACGAGGGAAAAACTAGTCGGACTTGCTTCGGGCCTCATTAATTTTCTTTTTACAGTTTTTTTGCTGGCATGATTATTTTTTTGTGTGTAGCTGTGTAATAGCCGGATGAGTTGGCAAAGGATACCACCCAAGATGGCGAGCCTTAGCCGGTGCAAAACGCCAGCATGCCAGCACGGTCGACTATCTGGTAACTCATTTTAATTGTCATTTTTAGTCGTTTCGATCATGAATAGCTACTATCACAAACATCAACGTTAAATTTTCTTACAGAATACCAAACATGTGTTGCCAGTCATCGATAAATGGCAATATTGCCAACGAGAATACGGACTTACACCAAACGATAAAAAAACGCCGTCGTCTTGTATTGCAGTCGCCAGAATATAAGAATAAGGGTGATTATGAGAATATGCAAACTGTTAAGAAAATTATTGTTCTCTTTTTGCATAATTAATGTTGTAAAAATGTATTAAATATTTTTATAGTCTATAAGGATATTAGACTTAGATAAATAAATAAAAAATAAAAAAATGACATGCATACATAAATTTGTATTTTATAGGCAATGGAGAAATATTACAGTTAAAACTCTCTTATATTCATACTACCATCTGTTAAAAGGCTATTAACTGGAATTTCTTTGTTAACAAGTTTTAATACTGGCTTTAAATAGTTATTGTTTTTAGGTTGTATATTAACAGTAGGAACTTAATACGCATATCGGATTTTAGTTTTACTTACAATTTCTGTAATTATCTGCTCATTGTATTAAAAATTTAACGGTCCACTGGCAAAACCTAAAAAACTTTTAATCCTTTTTTCAATGCAAAGTTGTGAAGAGCCTTAAAAATATAAAATCCTGCAAAAAACAATCAACTGTCAGATGAATTGAGAATGTCAATACTATAGAGAAAGACTAAATTATTTCAAGAGTTCTTATCTGCAACTTGTTCACACGTTAGCTGTTGAAAGGCAGGGCTTATATCGTATACAAACAGCTCAAGAAATTCATGAACGTCCGTCTACAAAAATCGAAAAAATTTTTACGTTTATTCTTTTTAATAAACGTTTTCTTATTTTAAGTTTATTATTGCAAAATGATAACAGTATTTTAAAGTTTTAAAATTAAGTTAAACGATTTATATACTTTCAATACACACAAAATAAACACGATGGTAACTTTGTTGTCTTTAATCACTGATGACTCAACGTGAATTTATAGTGCTTTTTATACTTTTTTCAAGCGGTTCTCGCACATACAAGAATATTTTACTTTAACGTCATCCCATATTGTTGTTGTTGTTTTCATTCGGTTTAGGTGCCTGCTGCGCCTGTGTTTTTTGTTTTCTGTTTTTAACTTCCTTCGTAGAATTCTCCATAAGCATGTTGCTGTTGTTTAGTGTGTAAGTTACCATTGCGCCAAATATAAGTTAATGTAAATATTTGACCATCTGGCAACCCCAAGGTAGAGATAAGAACAAATGTAAAAAAGATGAATAAAATGGCAGTCACATTTTGACGATTGACACGTTCGTTTCATTTAAAAAACCTTGTGTTTGGTTAGAAAGAACGGATCATAATTTGTACAAGATTTTTTAGAAGACTGTGGAAGTTTATAAAAAGCACAGTGGCTCATTTATTTTTCTTTTTTTACTGTTAATTATTTTCTTTTAAAACTTAATAAATCATCCTTGTAACAATATGTTATATGTCATGTATTGCAAGAACATTTCTATTTCACATTGTTGAACTCCGCTGGTAACTTAAAATCGTTACATTTGACTTGTTTTTTGCTTCCAAGCAAAATGGGAAAGTTATTTTAAGGGCCATCTTAGCAATGTTTGGACATTTTAATATCAAGAAGCTACTGCGATTTGTGTTTTAGAAAACTGAAATCCATAAGTGAAATTTGGAATTCTATTGGAACTGAATTGTTATAATATTAGAAGTAATCATTTCTTCAGAATCATTTCTTATTGAATATGGTCCAAAAAATAATACTTCAAATTCCTTGCGATAAATTAAAAGAAATGTAAAATAATTTTATTTTTTAATGTAACACCTTTTTTATTACTTTTCATTATTTTTATTAAAACTCAGCAATGCTTTACAATTTTGTTTTTGTTTTTTTTTGTTTGTTATTGTTTTACTTATTATTTACTATATTTGTGTTTAAATGTAATCATGTAGTTAGCTATGTATGCATGTATATATGTATGTATGTGTGTTATTTTTTGTATTTGTATATATGTATGTAATAGTTTTGTTCTTCTTCTTTTTTAATAAAAGTACTTGGTGTAAACTTATAATGCAGTATGTGTGTAAGTTTGTAAAACTACGTTTGATGTACATACGCATGTACTAAACATAAATACATATACATATGTACATATGTACCTAAGCATTAGCGTTCCTTTCTTACGTCTTTATTTATTTGCATTTACTAATAAAAATACACATTTTAGAATTAATTTGCAAGAAATATTGCATGCTGCTTTTAGTTTTCTTATTATTATTGTTATTATTTATTTTTATGTGGCAAAGGATTAAATAATTAAATTTAATAAATGAATTTTGCCTAACGTTTAGAATTAATAACTGCATGTGCTTAAATCAATTATTTTTTTTTTCCGTTTAGTTATTTTTGTTTATTTTGCTTAATGCATTTCTTTCAGAAATTATATGAATGTAATTTAATTTTTGACTTTCAGTTAAATTGTTAAATTCTTTTTTATTTATTGTTTTGCTTTTTCGTTTTTAACAATTAAATTTTATTTTAAATATCATTTGTAGTTATATTTTAATGTGTTTTTTACGTTTACTACAGAGTACTTGTTGTTGTTTGTTTTTGGGTGTGTTTTCATAGCATAAGTAACAACAGTGATTGCATACTTTTAGGCTGAGAGAAAACATTTTTGTTTCTCTATTTAAAAGAATGTTGATGTTGAATTTTTATTGGTGTTAAATGTGATTGTAGGAGCGGAAGTTTGTGTTGGTTGCGGGTGTAATAGTAGTAGTTGTAGTATTAAGAGCAAGTTAAAACTTTTATCAAAGATTATAGATCTATAAAGATGTTGCACTGCCATACATTCTTCTGCCACTGCTAAATTATTGAAGGGATTTTCGGAAAATCCTCTTGTGTATTACTATTGAGCGAAATCTCATCAAGGGAGAGCAAATTACCAAAATAGAAATATTATATATTGTCAATATTATGCCCAACAAACAAAAAGGTTTGCTTTCAGATAAGTGCATATGAACTAATTAAAAATAATATTATGTGATCAACCCTTTTATTAGTTTACTAGCATTAATTTCTTTTGACTTTGTAAACAAGAAAAACAAAACAATTATTCTAAACTTAGCCTTAAATTGTAAGCTAAAATTATATACTATAAATACGATTAGTAATAAACAACGTACATCAACGTTTTTATATTATGTTTGTTGGGCTCTACAAATTCGTGTAATATTATTGTATACAAAACAAATTCGATCTTCTGTGTTGCCATAGCAAAACAATACAGATTTTTTATTTATTGTCAAAATAAAAGAGCTTGGACTGTCGACGTATTTTAGAAGCCTTATTAACCAATATTTTCATTAAGACAGTGTTTGCTACATTGGTTCTTTTTTGTTCTTTTAGGAATATGATAAAAAAAATAAATGGCAAGCCCTTCTTCTGGTTAATTTAAGTAAAATTAAATTGTAAAAATTTTAGTAATCCTAATCCTCTAAAGCGTGGTGTAAAGCTTAATAATAATAATACTTGGCTGGTATTGCAGGATCTAATAACATACATGCAACAAATTGAATATGTCGGCAAAAAAATATTTTCCATCCGCGGTGTTATCCAAACGACAAGGGGCATATTATTTTCAAGTGAAGAAATGTTTCAAGAAAGTTCTAATTTATTCACAATTTTAACTAGCCGGTTTAATCAGGATCCATTAGAAAACGTATTTTCATATGTTCGCGCCAAAGGCGGACACTGTAAGAACCCTTCAGTTGACGGATTTAACATCGCAATGTCAAAGCTGAGAACTTTAAAAATAAGCCAGTTAATTTCGTCTAAAAATAAAAATTGTGAAAACGACGATGCAATATTCTTAACGGTGGATTTGCAAAGCTGCGCCGAATGTAGTGAAACTGTATCAGCTGATAATCAATGTCCTGTGATAGATATCGTAGACATATATCAGAATAATGAAGAATATTTTGATGAAAGTACCGACTGTTTTAACTCTCCGAATGTATCAATAGAACTTACTTCAAACCGATATTCCAATGGATATATAGCGCAACAAATATCATGCAGCAAATGTAGAATGGATACAATAAAACCTTCACAAATTCTAACATATCCATCGGAAACTTATATCCACACTAAAAACTATGAAAGTGACTCAGATTTTGGAAGTTTATGGGAAACTTACTAGTATAAACCAGCACATATTGTAAAAGTAAAAATTTTAAAACACTAATTTGAATAAAAACTAAAAATCATACAAAATATTTACTATATTTACATGTTTTTTATTCTATCTCCCTCTTATTGGATCTCGTACCGAAAGTTGTGCGCGGTTGAATTAGTTTTAAAAAAACAAGTAAATAATGCCAACATGATTTCGGTGTGAACGTAAATACTTTGATTCATACAACAATAAGGTGCCCCTGTAGACTAGTAGGTAGTGTACTAGCTTGTCAGTATGGGGGTTGTGGGTTCGATTCCCAACGAAGACCTTGGTTTTTTTCACTACAAAAATTAAAATTGACTGTCGGTGGGGCTGCTCAGCGATGAAGGCATAGTCACTGGTTCTACTTTCACCACCCTTTCCTAAAAAATGTAGCACGGTACTTTACTAAAAAGGCATTGTTGCCTGAAGTGCTACTTCTCTTAAAAAAAAAAAAAAAAAAAAAAAAAAAAAAAAAAAAAAAAAACAATAAAGTAAGTATTTGCCCTACAATAACGAAAAGAATCATGTTCGTTTCATATTTATGTTGGACATCCGCACAAACTGTGTGCTGCGTATATTAATAAAGTTGCTAGTAAAGCTAAATTCATTTTTAATTTTAACACAGAATTAAAAATGTGTGAAATACAAAAAAATACCAAAAACAATACACGCACACCCAAACACAAGTATTCATGGGAAACATATGTACACATACATGAATAAATGTGTGTTTCTGTGTATAAAAAAATACTACTCTCTTTTCTATTATTGGTTTTGCTCAATTCAAAGACAGTATTCTCTGTTTACCCTTTACACTTTCCCCCCTCGTCATTAGACGCTTAAAATTTCTGTTAATGTAAAATGTTCGCAGTGCAACATCTTTATAATTCTATAATCTTTGCTTTTATATTATAGAATAGGAGGTTGTTGTTTAGTTTTTCTAGTTTGAAACAGCATTTCATTTCTTTTTAGTCATTTAAAACTTAACTGATATATTTTTTTTCGCTATAATTCCATAATTTTTTGGAATTTTTATTATTGTTTTCTTTTTTAACAATTTTGTAATAGAAAAATAGTTTGCTTTTCTTTATATTTTTTATTTGTAATTTTTACGCCAAGAGTGTAGGTGTGTATTATTATTATTAATAATTTTTAAGTGGAAAAATATTTTTTAAATAAACAAGGTTTTCAAAAACTTATAGAAAAAAAATATTGAAATTGATTTAAAAATTTGAAATCATTAAATAAAAATGTATTGATTGCTTTGCATCTCAAAACATATAAAACACGTTATACAGGATTGTTAAATAAATTTGGCTGATTACTTTTTATAACTTAATTAAATTTAACTACATATGTACGTCCCCTAGTTGTAGTGTATTATGTTTTACAAAACAGCGAATAATTCAAACGCGTAGATTTTAAAGAACTTAAATATTAATGCATGTAAAAAGATTCACTGATTTAAAACTGTTATTATAAAGTTATTAAATGTTATCTTATGATTTAATTAATTCAAGTAAGTCTTATTTGTAAGAGTTGAAAGTTGTTAGATAACCGAGAAGAAACACAAACCACACAAATATCGATTCCGAAACATGTTATGAATTATTATTTAAAATAAATTTCTCTAAAGACTTTCAAATGCCACAATCGGAGTGGTGTGAAAAATCAACAATCAATAGAATATGTTTTGAGGAAAAGCTTTAGCGGACGGGTTTTGGTAAAAGCGATAACAGGGTTTTAAACATATTTTTCCCATACATTTCTTACACTGTTAAAATATATATTTTTCGAACAGCTTCTATCTAAGCAACACTGCGTTGTGTGGAAGATATTTGAATTCATCATCTTGGGAAAGAACTTCCTAAGCCCGAACATTGACTCACCAGTAAGAACACGGCTTGATAATGATAACACATCGAAAGCGTTCGCCGATCGTACCGAACAAACGGCCCGCAATGACGACGGTTTACACCGAAAGAAATGGCAACAGTAAAAAACATTTTTTTATTAGAAAGGCTTATTATTATAAGAAACTTAACTTCACCCTCAATTAACTTTTCGTAATAGCAGAGCTTATTTTTTGTTTCTAACAAAATAGTGGGCTATTCTTATTTTGGCAGGAAATAACTTTTGCACCAGTTGTTATTAATTTTAAAGTCAATGCAAACACAGGTATACTGTTAACCCTGGTACCTCTGCCGTTTAACAACAAAACACTTTTAAAGGGAGATTTAGCAATACATATAACCAAAATAAATGAGTTGTTCAATTACTGAAAAAGTTTATAATTTAATTTAATAAAAAAAAGAAACGAATTTTTAAAATTAAAAAAATTTGCCCTTGAGTTTTACAAACGTATTGAGACTTATTTTATTATCCATTTTGTTAAAATTTTAAGTGCTTTTATTAGGTTTTTTTTTATTTTATTTGGAATTAAAAGATTTGTTTTTCTATAAATTTTCTTGTATTTATTTTTTTTTAGTTATAATCAGGCTAATTCTTTGTTCAAAAAAATGCTTATTTATATAAATATTTTTCATTTATATTAAAAATGGGTTTTGTGTTTATCTTTTAATTTTTAAAAATTTTATTGTGGTTAAAGGAGTGCAACAAGTGTTTTCGCAAACAATTTTATTTGTTTTTAAACATACAAATTAAATTCATTTAATTCTTTTGAATTTTTTTTTTCTTAAATGCATTTTGATTTTTAAAATTTCGCAATACATATTTAATTTTTTTTTTATTTGGATGAAAATAAGATTTTTTTTATTAATTAAATAATTTGATACTTAAATTTTTGCTGGGTTTTTATAATTTTAAACAATTTCATTTAATTTATTCATTTTAAAAATTAAAGCTAAAAAAGTTTTCGAATGTTGTTGTAAAGAACATATTTTTTTTTTATAAATTGTATAAAGCATAAGTTTATTGTTATAACCGGTTTAAACTAAAAAAAAACTAACCTGAATTGACAACAGCTTAAATAATAGTGTGTGGTAAGATATCAGCACAGACAAATTTGGTTTCTTTCTTACGATATATAAAATATATTATTTCTTCTTTTTACTTTTTAACAGCTTTTCTTTCAACTAATGATGCCTGCAAATTTGTCACAGAGTTTTAATTATTATTTAAACAGACCTTGTGGCCAAACAAATAAGAAAAGAATAATGTAGTCAACAGGACCTCAGAACAATCAAAATTTATTGTGAATTTTTAAAATTATTAAAAACCAAATCTTTAAATATTTTTTAGAAACTTAAAACCTGCAGAGTTCATAATTTCTTTTATTAAGGAGCAAAGCTTTTATCGAAATCGGAAACTTCATAATTTGTTAACAGCAGTAACCATCGCTATCATAAACATTATTGTACCACGGGGTGAACAGACACAAAATTTCACATTCAAGCCACAGTGTAGCCAATCAAAGGGGAGCAACCTCAAAAAATTTTTAATTGCTTTAAAACTAGTTTCCCATGAATATTTAGAAATTTAATTGTTGTGTGGACATGAAGTAGAATTTATATTTACGTTTTACTGTAACACAAACATTAGAAATTATTTAATATGCGTATTATTTTAATTGCACATTAATTATTATAATTGATTTTAATGATTTGGTTGTGAAATAATTGTTACATTTTAGTTTTATTTCTTTCGCTAGAAAATAACTAAAAATTGTGTTTTTTATTTTCTTAAGAAAAAACCGAATCTTTTAGAATTTCCAATTTGATTTTGTAATTAACTCCATATTTGAATAATTAATTAATAATTATTCTATATTATTCATTATTACAAATACTAATAATTTAGAATCCCTACAGAAATAAGGTCACAAAATAATCAGTATTATGTAAGCAAAATATAATATTTCTCAATTTTTAATTAACAGAAATTTATTTATTAACTTCTTTTAATGTAAATCGAGGTGGATACTTTTAAAGTTTATAATTAATAATAAATATGTTTTTTCTTTTTTAAAATCTTTTTTTATATATATTTTTTCTCTTTTCAATATTTCGCTTTCCTTTGGAAAGCTTCTTCAGGAAAAAATTTTTTATATATTTTTGAAAACAAAACAAAAATATCAACAAATTGAAAAAATGTTTCAAAACAAAAAAAAAAAAAAAATGTTTTGAAACATTTTTTCAATTTGTTGATATTTTTGTTTTGTTTTCAAAAATATATAAAAAATTTTTTCCTGAAGAAGCTTTCCAAAGGAAAGCGAAATATTGAAAAGAGAAAAAATATATATAAAAAAAGATCTTAAAAAAGAAAAAACATATTTATTAAAGATAAAAAAGATCGTTTAAAAACTATAAAAGTTTATAATTAATAAAATTATTTAAACAATCAATATACATACTAATATAATAATATTTAATTGGTAATTCTGTTTTTCACTAGCCTGTAATAAAATAATTTTATCTTTAATAAATATCTTTTTTTCTTTTTAACGATCTTTTTTACATATTTTTTTTTTCTTTTCGATATTTCGATTACCTTTGGAAAGCTTCTTCAGGAAAAAGCGAAATATCGAAAAGAAAAAAAATATATAAAAAAGATCGTTAAAAAGAAAAAAAGATATTTATTAAAGATAAATAAAAAAAGATCGTTTAAAAAAACTATAAAAATAATTTTATTATTCCAAACTAGTTTGAATGATTTAAAAATTAATTCAGTTTTTTGCGTTCTGTATTTGATTCTCTAATTTTTCGAAGTGAATAAATATTTATTTACTTATTATCTCAACTCGTTTAATTAAGGTTTAGATGTTTTAACGTTGGAAAAATTTCAGTCAAATCCTTTATCTGGACCGAAGAATACTTCAAGCGCTATAAGTGTCGTTTCTCTGTATTTTAATTCGCATTTAAACGCTTTCGAAACACAATGTGTAAGTTATACCAATCCGAATCTCTGATAAGTTTCCGGTGTCTTGCTGTTGGCTAGTAAATACCCCTCGAATAGCTGTATCGAGCTAGTTTTTACAGTCTTTTTCTATTACTCGCATGCACTTAATTTTGCTTAGATTAAATGTCTTGGAAGCAAAAAAAAAATGGAAAAAGTACATGTGAAGTACTCCACACAGTCTCAAAATAAATAAATAAAAATTAAAGAAGACTGACGGAAATTACTTATCTGGACGATTTGTTATTTCTCGCAAAAGTATATGTTATCGACAGATGGCTCTTATTGTAGGTACGATTAGTGTAATAATCTGCCATTAGAATTTTAAACAAATAGATTGAGAAAGTTCTACAGTTCACGAGTCATCGTGAAATTTGGCCGCAGTTTTAGCATTTTTTCTGCTTTTCTTTTTTTGACATTTCTAAGCAGTCATCGCCGCATTCGGTGATAATTGTTAACTGTAACTGCAGTATTTCATACATTAACTGTTTGGTGCAGTATCACAGAAAGCTTCGATGAAAGTTTCAAGCTTTAAACTGCAAGCATAAAAATTAATAAAGATCGTTCCATTATTGTAGAATACCCATTAACCCATTAACAAAATCTGGTTTTGATTTACTAAACATTATTGAAGAGACTATTCGTAAAATTACTTCTGCATAAAGTTATAATTTACATAAACCGATCAAAAAATTATTAGCTTTTTATTTCTGTACATCATTCCTCTTTACAAAATTCACAATTTTTAGGAATGCGGTTCACGTCTTACAAATTAAGAAAACATAAGTTTTATTTTCAAATGTAAGAAAATTCTGGTTAGCAAATACTGGCTAAAAATTTAAGTAAATGCTATCACTAGTCGGTATTGAGAAGAGAATGAGTTATCATCAGCAGTTATTGGAAACAGTTATAAAAGCATTTCTGTAATCAATAATTTTTTCTGAAGTGTTAACTTTGGAATTGTAACGACAGCAGAACGACGGTGAATTGATAAAATAATTTTTTTGTAGGAATTTTCAAAAAATCAAGAACTTATTTGTCCTTTTTTACAATATTCTTTTCTTTTTTCTATGTAGAAAGTACACAGAAAGAATTAATAATAATAAAAATTAATAATATATCTATACCTGTCGAAAGATCATATTTTAACAAAACAATTTAAAATCACCAAAACAAGTTGCTGTACGTATAAGTTTCTCTAAATCATAAGATTTTAAAGTTACTAAAAAGTATTTCGTTAATAAACAGCTTGTTTTCTTTAATAATTTTTGTAGAACAATGAACTATAAAAACACTTAAATATTAAAATGTTTTAAAAACATTTCTTCTATGATCTGTCTACAAGTCGAATCTAATATTTTTGCCTTGCCAATTACGGCGTATACTCTTTGAATCGTTAACGCCAAATTAAAGCAATCTGCCGTTTCAAATGATCTTAAAAAATTACAAACGAACTAAAGAACACAACAAAGTTCGTGTGATCCACAAAACAGTGACTTTTGAAATGATAAATATTTTATTTCATGTGAAATAGATAAACAAAGTAACACAAAGACAGCTAGAGACCCTCAAAGGACATAATTTTACAAAATTTTACTTCACAACGCATTGCAAAGTAGGCTTTTGATAGCTGATGGTAATGAGTAGATCTTTATTTTGAGCACAGTATTCAGTATGAACGAATAAGAAATGAATTTGAAAAATTTCTAAATTCACCCTCAAATGATTTGTTTTATATAAAATATATTCGTAACAGGAATTCAATGACTTGAAATTAACTTTTGCTTTTAGAAACAATTCATCAATATTAATAAATTATTAATAAACAAGTCTTAACTTCTTGTCTTTTTAATCTATAAAAACAAAAAAGTCCACAGTTACCGAAAGCTCAAACTGAACGTTATTTTTAAATACTTTAAATACATTTGCTGTAAAAATATATCAGTTAAGAAAATGTGAATTGTATTTAAAGTAAAAACTTATTTTAAGGATAAACTTATAATTCAAGAAACCTAAACCGACGCACCATTAACTAATGTATAACGACTTTAATATGGAATAACTGTCCATAGATGGCGCAAACTCAAATTTTTTAAAAATTTATAAAATAAAATGTTGAAATTGTAAATGCATGATAATCTGAAAATGAGTAGAAATTTTAAAATAAGATTTAACAGAACTAAAACCGGGCACGCCATTTTCAAATTCACATATTGCTTGTGATTGGAATATGAACCAACATTTTCAACGTTTTAGTTCACAAATAAACAGTAAAATAAGTTTGTCGCTCTTTTAATTTAAAAGGTTTTATAAAAGAAAATACATAAATTACATAGCTCTGCTGATCTTGTAAATTTTACTCAGTGACAAAAGAATTCGCTTGACATATTTAGTGGTGATTGTGCCCCGAATTCGTGGCAACAATTGCTTTCTAGCTTTCCCCTTCTTAAAAAAAAAAACTTTTGTACTTTTACGTTCGACCTAATCGTTAAAATAACTAAATAAATGTTGTTTCTGTTGGTATATACAATTGAAAATAATGCTCCATTTGGTGTTTATAAATTTCTATAAAACAAATTTCTATAAACAAAAAAAAAAATTTACTACGTTTTATTGTATTTTGTTTCATTTATATTTTTTTTTGTATTCTTTGTCATCGTCATCTTTTACATAAAAACTAATGAAAGATAGTTTTTTTTTGTTTTTTTATTTTGTTTTTTTTGTGTTTTTTATTTTCTTCTTTAATTTTTCAAAATTAACACTCATCTTCGTTTTCTTTACTTCTTAAGTTGGTTTAAAACTATATTTTATATTTTGTTTTTATAAAGGAGAGACAGTTTAAGGTTTGTTTTTTATTATTAATTTGTTTCTTGTTTGTTGTTGGTTTTTGCTATTTTTTTGTTTTTCTTTTTTTAGCAGTTGATGTTGTCGTGATTTAGGAAAAATAATAACAACAAAAGAATAATAATAATAATAATAATTATGCGAATAATAATAATAATATTATTAATAAATTTATATATTTAATCTAAATCAGCTATGCTGTGGTTGTTGAAGTGGTAGTATTTGTTGCTGTAGGAGCGTTACTAGCATTGCACTGTATTAGGCCTGTATTTTGCGCATATGGATGATTGTGGTGGTGATGATGCACATTATTGTGATGGTGATAATGATGATGATGGGGTTGATGCGTATGAGGATGATGTGCTAAATGATTGTTGTTGTTGAGATGAAAATTTAAAGCGCCCGCGCCATTATTACCATTTGCTGTAACGGCCCCCAGTGTTGACTGCTGCTGTAGTTGATCGGCTGTCGTGCAGGTGCTGTTCGTAGAGCAGGAGTTGGGAGTAGAAGTTTGATTGGAGGAGGAGGTATTGTTAATAGTAGAGGAAGCAGGAACTGCCGAAGTACAATAATGTATAGTATCACCAAATTCGCCACTACTTAGATCACCTAAAATACCACCAATAAGACCACCACCGCCACCAAATTGTTGTGACTTAACATTGGCCTCAGGTTGTGTACAAATTGGAGGCTGTGCCGTCGTATTACAATCCATTAAATTATTGTGTTGCACTGAATTGATATCCTCTACTAAACTCCCCCCTTTAATTGAATCTACACCGCCGCCTCCATTGCCCCCACCAGACGATGAGGAGTTTGTTTCTGTTGCATCATTTTGTGAAATACCACTGCCAGTAATGCCACCTGTTGTGTCATCTGTTAATCTTAAAGCCACTTCTAAATCACGTAAAACATCGGTCTCCTTTTCATCAATTAAATTAAAACGCCTATGTAAAGCGGTCAAATGGGCAAATGTTAAATTAAGGTGCGTATGCAAACCCAATAGGGCGATTTCTCGAAAATGCGCCGCATACAGATGTGCTATCACATGAAATTGCAAACGTAATATTTTACGGGCAATCGATTCAAACGAACTGGGAAATTCGTTTGCATATTTGGTAGGAAATATCGATTCATCGCTGACTGTTTTTTGGGTAAATGTCATAACATAATCGATATATTGAGGAGCCGCTACGCGGGTCTTTTTACCTTTCTCATCAAACCATAAGTACGTTCTGTAAAACAAAAGGCGGTCGGTTGAAAATATAATTTTTAATAAATAAAATAAAGCCAACTTACCTGTTGCCCGGTCCTGTCATATCGGGACAACCTGAAGTGGTACAAAATTCACTAATCGTGCCATAAACCAAATTTACGTGTTCAAAGAGAGCCAAAGCTAAAATTGAAATGAAAAATAAAAAGTGAAAATATGTTTAAATATTTTATAAATTTTTTTTTATGAAATAAAAACACTATTTTTGAGTTGATTCCAGAAAATCATTTAAAATTAAGTTTTTGTGCAGATAACACCGTTTGTTTCATTTAGTTTTGAAATCTAACAACAATACAATAGCAACAATCAAATAACCGTAGCACTAACCATTCTATCTGATTCCTACAGGCGAAAACTTGATCATTGATATATTTAAAATTATCATTCACTCGACATCATATCGTTGTTATGATCAATAAATATAAACATTAAGTAACGATTATTAACTAACTAATGGACGAGTATGACAAGATCCGCTTTATGTAAACGTACGATCATATTCATTACCAAGATTGTAGATGACTTCACTCGCTGGTGTTTTTTAAAAACAACCAACCAACCCCGGCATAAGTGAGTTAATTAAATTCTCATAAAACAAAAACAAAAAAAAAATGACTAAGAAATTGAAGCTTAAAGCAGCATTTGCCAAAAATTTATATTCAATATTCCGTTGTTTTTGTTAATTTCGTATAGAAAGTGAAAAGGAAAAATATAAAATAATACGATTAAAAATACAAATCATTAAACATTTAATATTCAAATTAGTTTTAACAATAAAATCAACAACATTTAAAGTTAAAAATAATATACTACGACTGTACATTTTTATGGCATTTGAATCATCTCCATTTATAATAAATAACCTTTTCACTTTTTTGCATGTTTCTTTCTGTGCTTCAGCTTTTTATTAAATCTAGATTTATTTGATTAATTTGTTTTGTTTGTTTATTTTTTTATTTATTGAATGTAAAAGTAAAGCGTGTGATGTAATATTTGCCAAATTTATTGTTAATATTTTTTTAACTTAAAGTTGTTTTGTATTTTATAAAATAAAGGGCATGACAAAATTAACAAAAGATGTGTGTCTTCGTGATATTTACATACGAAGCCATTTTAACCAAAATAGGCTGCATTTCTAATTTGATTCTCTTGCCTGTGAAATGTCATCTCAGAGAACCTAGTTTTTGCGTTAAATATTGTTTGCAAGGAAATTCGACTGTCGTACAGATGTAATCTATTAAAAGTAAAACTAATGCTGTTGTTGGTATGTGTAAACGCGGTAAATAGAGCTGAATAAGTTGACGTTGAAGAGTAGGGTAAGACTTTTTGAGCAGCCGTCCTCTTTGTTGCTTACTTAAATATAGAAACTAGCGACTGGTCCAACCATATTCAACGATGTTAATGTGAGCTACATCTTAACGTCAAGTGTTTTTTACTTAACTTGGCTTGATATTTGCTTTGGATAAATTCAAACATGAAAATCCAACAGAGCCTGAGAATCAAAAAAATTAATCGATATTGTTTAGAAGCAGCAGAAGAAATGAGTTGTTTTAAATGCGAATAAATAGAAAATAGCAATTCAAATCTTTCCAAATCTTGATTAAAATGGAAATTAATTCTTGTGTAGCCGAAGTAGATGATTTGGTAAAGGCGCATGTAAGGGGTTCGCAATCTAACGTTTTTCTTTTTCAACTAGTGCTTATTTCCTAAATGGTAACACTTGGCTCATGTTTGATTTGACAGATAAAACTATCCTGCCGCTGAACGACAATGGTTGTGTATATGCTTGAACAACGCCGGGAAATATTACGACATTATTTTAAAAATCATGGTAATGTTGCAGAATGTGTGCAAAAAATGCGTACGGATTTTGGAAGAAGGGAAGCACCATCAGCTCCGTATGTTCGTTATCTTGAAAAAAGTGAAAGAAACTGGCATCCTCATCGATAAACCAAAGCGTTAAAAGCCCAAAAACAGTGCGTACATGCGTACACCCAAGAATATTGCTGCTGTGGCAGAAAGTGTGCGTGTTGCGCCATCAACATCAATTCACCGCCGTTCTAAACAATTGAACATTTCAGAGACGAATTTTGCATAAAGACCTTGGTATGACGCCATACAAAGTCCAATTGTTTTAGGAAAAAAAATTATTTGGCGGATCCTGTAGAACTGTAAAGTAAGATATTGTATTCAGTTAATTTGAAGGGTCAGGTTGGTAAAATACGACATCGTGGGCTTAAGTCTCACCAGAGCTACATCGTATTGTGATCTAAATGGCATCGCGTGTTAACAGAAGCACAAAATATTGCGGTGTGACTAAGTAAGTAAATTTTTTTAAGCGAATATTTAATAAACAAAAGCGCTGACACAAATCAGGCTAGAGCCACAGAAATGGCCAACTGTGCATTTTTTAAAATGCATTTTTGCTCAACACTTCGTCGAGTAGTGCGAGTTTAGTCGCAGTAAAATTTATTTAAGCGCGTATTTAGTAAGAAATAGATCTTAATAAAAAATCCATCCAGAACCACATTTATACTGGTCTTGAACTGCTAGCTTTCAGTTTTTGTTTTTCTTTTTCATTTTATCTTCCCAAAACTTCGAAACACCCTATATAAAATATATGCTTTACACAATAACATTTACTGCTAATTTTAGAATTTATTTTAAAATGTTGATATTTAATTAAAAAAACCGGCTTAAATCTTGTATTATTTGATTCTATTGTTTTTTCAAGGTTAAATAAAATTTCAGTTTTTTGTTGAATGTAAATTTCATATTAATTTGGTAATTAATAAAAATTACTTTAAAATACAAGTTTGTTTAAGTTGCAAAATCTTGAAACCTCTAAGCAATTTCTTTTGCTAAATCGGAGTTATGACAGCATGCGTTACAAATAAATTTTGCTCTTTTTATAAACTCTCTCTGATAGACATTTTAAAAATAATAAATCAATATGTTTACAAAAATTAAAGAAAAAAAGGATTCTAAAATATAACAAGTTTTGAAACTAGAACATTATAAACCCGCTTTATATTTTCAGCCTTAATTTGTACTATTTTGAAGACATCGGGTTTTTTAACAATTGTGGCAACACTAACAACATTACAGTTTTGACATTTAGTTTTTTGACGTATCCGATGCATTGGCAATTGTTACAATTAATTTAATATCGTACGAAGTTTGCATTAAAATAATTAAAATCCACTATGAAAATGGTGGTTCTGTTAAAGTTACATTTCGTAAACTTTGTGATATTTTCGGACGACATAATCGTTATTCTGAGACCGCTATTAAGAATTTGGTCGTTAAATTTGAGATCAAGGCGTGTTCGACCGAGTAGTTCAACTGAAAACATCGCAGCCGTTAGCCACAGTGTTGAAGCATATCTAAATTTGTCAATTTTTCGACGTTCTCAACAACCAACGCATTGTATCTGGTATTAAGCCTAAGGATATGAGTTCGAGCATTTACAAGGTTCAATTAGTGCAGGTATTGAAGCCGACCGCTCATTTACACCACTGTAGATTCGCTCAATTCATTCAGCAACAACCGGCTGGTTTTTCTGAAAAAATCATTTGTTCAGACGAAGCCTATTTTCACTTGTCAGAGTATGTCAACAAGCAAAATTGCCGCATTTGGGCTTCTGAAAATCCTAGAGCGATTGAGCCTTTGCATGCTCAACGTGGCACTATATGATGCGCTGTGTGGTCTGGAGACGTAATTGGGCCGTTTGTTTTCCGAAGATGAGGCTGGAATGCAATAACGGTTAACAGATTTTATTACTGAGTATCACTGAAATGCGGGTTTAACAGGACGGTGGCACATTTCACACAGCCAATGAAACGATCAATTTACTGCAAATAAAATTTCCCTATCGCATAATATCACGACAATTAGCGTTTAAGTGGCCAGACAGATAGTGTTATTCTTTGTGGGGCTATGTTAAGGACAGAGCCTATATGGAGCCTATCAACTCGATTTCAGCTTTAAACCACTATTTCGTCAAAAAGTGATTAAAAACTTTGATGAAAGAATCGACATCTGTTAGCGTGGTCAATGTGGACATTTGTTAGATATCATTTTTCATTCATAATTGCTGAACTTTTCTCTTCGTAATAAAAAAAATTATGTGAATCATCTTGATCTAAATATTTTGTTTTATTTTGTTTTAGAAAAAAAACTTCTTGTTGAAAAACCCTTTATAAGCAAACTAGAGTCAAAAGATATAATTTAAATCTAAATTTGATTTTTTTAAAGGGTTTTTTTATATAGGTATAGAGCTTTATGAAATGAAATAAAACAAAAATGAGATTTCTAGATTGACCTGGAGTTTATTCGAAAGATAATCTTCTTACATTATAATTTACATATGTCCGAGCTGTGTCATATAACGCCACAACTCGGACACAATCTTATCTGAAGATCTAGTTTTCGATGACTGTTTCCAACATTTGAGGATGTATATCAGCAATAACGAGGCGAATATAGTCCTCCATGTGGTCAATCGTTTAGAGCTTATCGTCGTGGACTAACGATTTCGCACATCCCCATAGAAAATAGTGTAGCGACGTTAAATCGCACGAACTTAGAGGCCAATTCACGGGTACGAATCGTAAAACTACGCGGTTACCAAAGGTTTCCTACAATAAATCAAAGGTGGTCAGAGCTGTGTGACATGGTAAGCCGACTGGTTGTTTAATTGATGACCAAAAAGGTCAATAATTATGGCTTTATGGCGGTCACCATTGACTGTAACGTTCTGACCAGAATCATTTTAAATAATTCCAACAGTCAATAAAGAAAACCATATAGTCAGCTTTTCTGGATGTGACAGTATCTCAACTTACATTTGAGGATTATCATCACTTCCAATATGGCAATTTTGTTATTGACATGTCCTTTCAAACCTACATCGCTTTTAAATTCACTAATGGAAATCGGGATCAACGGCAATTTTGTTTTGGACCCAATTTGCACAATTAAAAAAATCTGGTATTAAGTTGTTTGAATTTGTTCCGCTAGTAAATAAAATACTGTTGTCATTGTTCTCCATCTTTGTTGGCTGTTTGTTCAGTATGAACGGGGATCGCTTTCGATGTGAAGACATCATTCTCAAACCAGATTAGAACAAGACTTGTGAATGATGTCTTTTCACATCGAAAGCGATCCCCGTTCATACTGAACAACAGCCAGTAAAGAAGAAATGTTCTTATTCTCAATCCCCAGATTTATCGATAATTCTAATTTTTAAAATTAGTTGGATTGAGTAAAAGTTAACATTTTCTAGAAAGAAGCAATTTTTTTTTATTTAATCTGATGTTTTACTTCTTAATTGTTTTTTTATTATTCACATTTAAAAAAAAAAACAAAAGTGGAATTCATGCAAACTGAAACGGAAACTTTTATAAATTAATTTTATATTTCGTTTTACAAAAATTACATTGCAATAGGTCGTATATTATTCATTAATTGAAAATAAAAAGCAGATAAGCTTATCAAACAAGCAGGTGTTACTTTTCATAGTAAATTTGATGGTTGTTGTTACTCGTATATTTCAGCGAAAAAGATTTATGTGGTATACACATTCTAAAATTTGAAATAGTTACAGTCCCTAATAAATTATGAGAAGCAATAAAATTTTATTATACGAATACCTCACACTTCTCATATATTTTAAATGCGTACGAATAACGTGTTTTAGTTTTATTTCGCACTCATATACAACTTAATAATATCGATATATTAAGAACACAATTTAACTTGATCAGTTTCTAGAAGATGATTACAATTGGTTAGTGTGTTGTCCAAAGACCAAAACCGTTTCAAAATCTGTAAAGTGAACTTTTAGCAGAAAACTAATTTTATATGTTAAAGTTTGTGATAGCAGTAGTTCATCTGAAAAATGACGGCGGAATGATTTAAATATTTCAAGAGCGTTATTTTAATATTATAGAGGCTAACAGAACCATTGAAAATAACACAAAAGAAATAAAAATACATGGAAATAATTAAAAAAACAAGACACAAAGGTACCTTACAAACTTAAGCTGAGAGATATTTAAAAATGAAAATACCATGCCAAGTTCATTGAAATTAATGCTTGTCATCAACTACAAAATACTAAAATACTAAATACCATTTCTATGGAACCACATTCAAAATAAAATTGTCGGTAGGCCTTGTTGTGTACTTGGTGGTATCGTAGGATAATTGATTCGCTTGTTTGAGCTGGGGAAACACATGACAAAAATATCATTTTGCATGAAAACTGTTGGTTTTCAGTCATGAAAAAATGAAATGTGAAATATTATTTTGTAGTGCTTAAGTAGGATATTCGAACACACTTGCCATATCCTTTGTATATTGCTGCTTCACGAAATCACAAAACTGTGCTTTTTTATCTAAAACATATTGAAAACTGTGGACAGAATTACAAGGAAATGTTTCTAACCGCATTTACTCAAACGAAAAATCTTGAAAATTGCATTAAATTTTAGCGCCCAACATCAGGCCTCAGGCAGGATGGTATTGAGGCAAGTATATCAACGGTAAATAGAGCCATTCTAAGCTCTGAATATATGTAATAAAATAGTTTAAAGAAAAACATAACCGCTGAATAATATACAGAAAGAAAATCGATTACTATTTACTAGAGTGCATATGGATCATATAAGTTAGAGATGATGTTTATGATTAGTGGCACTGTGATTTTTAGTAACAAAAATAAATTTTATTTTGATGGCCCAGTTTAATTTTAGGTTGCAAATAAGAAAAATAGCATTTCCAAGACTTAGAGAAATAAATTGCAAAGACATACATAAACGTATGCAATTTAAAGAGCCTTAAAAAGATAATTACAAAAATCAGTGATAATAAATAAATGGTCAGGGCTGTTTATTTACAGTGACGATTTCGATGAATTGCTGTAATCGCACATTTTGCTCGAATAAATATAAATTTATTCTTTACAGTAATTAACGTATTTTACGTACATTAAAGTACTTACGGTTAAATATTTTCAGAGTTTAAAAAACTTATTTTGGAAAAGGTATGTTTGTTTTATTTTCACAATTTAATATTTTATTTGGAAGATATGTAAATAAAAAAAATGTTTGAAAGGGCTGCAATACGCAAATTTTTATTTTATTTTGATGTGACGAAGATTCTAAGCTATATTGATATTTTTTTGTCTTGTCTGAAGTTAAAGAAATAGATCAGAGAGAAATATCTCTGAAATGATTTTTTGGTGAGCTGCACACCTAAGGGCGAATTACGCATGTATTTGTCAAGAATTTAAGAATTAACAAGCTATTAAAAAACCATATCACAGAACTCATTCAACCTCATCCTATAGTAACTAAGAATTTATTTATTTAACCTTTTTTTTTGCTAAAAGCAATACAATACATAACACTTATTTAATTTAATGCAAAATGAAGAAAAAAAAGGATATGCTTCGCCGTTCAGTAGGTGATGGATTTTCTTATTGTTGTTAATAAAATCTTTCTTAAACATATAGAAAAAGAGTTTTTTGTTTCTCTTTTGTATTCTTGAGGACATTTGAATTAAAATGCATTCCACAAATGTTGGCAAGTTCCATACAGAAAAACAATAATTAAATTCTAAAATATATTTATGGACAAATTCAACTGACAATTTAAAGGCATCAAAATTTGTTATCACTCACACTCATTAACTCATTTTTTGAACCCAGATAGACGCCTATTTCCTGCCCTCATAGTGATTTGAAAACATTTCTTGTGAGAAAGTCTTGTTTTGAAAACGACATTATTAAAACTTTTAATTTATATCGCGGCGGGTAATTTGGCCGTATATTTACCTTTTAAGTCTTTGTAATTTGCTTGTTTGCTTAAGCATCAATCAGTATTAAACGGCTTTACCGATTTTAATGAAATATGCAACAAACAAACAAAATTTGATTTTAATCATTATTTCTGCTATGTTTGAGAAGAAAGGGTAAAAACTTCTGTCTAGAAAGACCCTACAACACCGATTGCAATAAATTGGCTAAAAGTAAATTCAAAGCGCCTTAACTTCTCATGTTTTTTGCTTAAAACGCAAAAGTATTAAAAACCTCTATGAAATTCTTTTCTATAATAAAAAAAAAATATATTTTTTGAGGTATTCAAGAAGGAAGTTTTTTTTTTCCTAAAAAATACGAGTTTAATAAAATGGTTCGTCTCATGTTTTGCGGATTTCTTATCATTTGTCCTCTTGCCTTCCATATTTTGTTGAACTGAAAATTTGTTTTAAATTTCTTTGAAACCGAATATGTTTCTGACAAATAACAATTTTGGCAACTCGTTAATAAGCTATTGCACAATTTGGGAAAAAACGAAATATTACTACAGTTTCTAAACAGTTAGTCTGACTTTATCACACGCTTATAGTGTAGAAGTAGCTGTCCATATAGCGCTTAGGGAAGCGGCATCGTATATTAAAACCTTTCTATTTTTGCTCTAATTTAGGACATATTAATCTTTAAAAACTAAAGCTTTTTACTGTTTGCATTACCTTGTCAAGTCAAGCCAAATCAAAAGTCTTCCGATTTTTCTCAATTTAGTTTTTTTAGATTAACGAAAAATTGTATTCAGAAAAATTAAAATCAAAATCAAAAGTTCGGGCTAGCGATTTATAAATTATAGAATTAATACTATTCATTTTCCCAATCACCTACTTAGAGAGGTTTATACAAAATTTGTCTGTACAGTTATCTGGTTTGTTGTTTTGTCTGTCAAATATCAGTAGCAAGTGCTGTTTCTGTAAATGCGAAAAAGAAACTTTTTGCTAGGAAAACGGGTTAAGATGTATATATAGCGTTTCGTTCTAACGATAACTTTAATAGAGATTTCTAAAACCAAAAACATTACAAAAAAAAAAAGAAAAATGAACTTACTATGTGATGCCAGCCATTCATTATAATCTAAGCCAGCTGGTAGATCCACTAGAGCTTTGAGATCAGCTTCAGGTAATTTACGTTCTAAAACACTTTCTTCCAAATACAGTTTGGTATCTGATGAGTTTTGATCACCATCTCGTTCTTTGCGACGAGCTTTTCTGTAAAGAGATCGAAAATATAAAAAAACTTATTCTTAGTTTTTCTCTTTTTTTAAAAAACAATATTCAACTAAAATTATAAGCGACAATTAGACTTATTTTATTCTCAGTTATGTTGGTGTTTTATATAACGAAAATAAAGCTGAGAGCTTACCCAGCTACACATATAAAACTATCAACCGAGGTTTGTGCATAACGATAGAAAGTACTAATAGTTTCACCAATTTTTGCAGGTAAAGTTGTAACTTGCCACATAAAGCGAACGGTTTTTATTATGCATTTGAATACAAACGATGTTGAACTATTTGGTGCAGACGTTGATGTTTCAATATCTTTCATTTGTGTTAAAGGCTAAACAATTTTTGTTTTTGTTCGGGCGGTAAGTGGTGGTGTTTACGTTGCAATTGTGTGAGATGCGCTTGTGCTTGTTTGTTTGTATATTTGAAAGTATTCTGCCTTTGGTTTTTTTTTATTGTTGCTGTTAAATTTCCAAGTGTATGTTTTGCTATTTTTGCGTTAAAAAAAATTTGTGCTTTTTTCCTTGTGCTTATTGTAAAAATACAAATAATAATACTTCTTTGGTATGTTTTGTTGTTAAACTAATTTTTATGCTATTTGATTATTTTGACTTTATTTATTATTTTACTTTTATTTCATTTTATTATTATCTTTTTAATAATTTAAAGTTATTATTTTTTTAAATTAAACACAGCCATTTGAAGGTAAATTAACGTTTTAAACACGTCACGTTATTTAATTTTTCTGTTGAACAGAATTTAAACAATTATTTCTTTGTTAAACTTAAGCACAAATATTATTCTACTAGTTCATTGGCAAAGGATTTTTTTATAAATGAGTGCTTTTTACGCGCTCTTGCTTTGGAATATATTTAAAAAATACAAACATATTGAAAAATTCGTAATCTGATGGTTGGTTTTCAGTTGTTGTTATCAGCATTTAAACGTAAACGAATGAAATTTTTAAATAAATGAACAAAAACAAAACAGCTATTTATTTTAGTAGTCTTTTGTTAGTGTGTTAGTTGCTATCTTTACTCTCTACTCTACTTATTACTTTACAACACTTTTTCTACCACTGATTAATGTGTGACAAGCGAATTTGTAAGCGTTTCTATTAAGTTTAGATTTTTTTTGTTTTATTCCTGGTGGGTAGTTTGTGGTTGGAAGTGGCAATTGTAACCACTAATTTGTATAATAAACTAGGGTCATCACACTAAAATGCGTCACAAATAAGTTCTTATTTTTTTAAAAACAATTTTGGCACTACATAGTAGGAAAAAAGCTCAGCCAGAGCTAAGAATGAATTGTTTATTTAATATGGAAGAAGCTTTGAAATAGAGTTAACTTCATTAGGAAAGTACACGAGAATATCAAATAGGGTATAAATTGAATAGATAAACCCCGAAAAAATTACGTTATAAAGTGATGATTGAAAGTTGGCTTATAAAAGGGCACACACATCGAAAAATTTTACAGAATATTTTTTGTGCTGTGCCTTCGATTACTTGTTATTGTTACCCCGCTTTTATTACATACTTATGTACATTTTATCTTGACATAATCTTGTGTATGGATGTTAACACCTTCATAAGCAGTCTAATAACTAGTAAGGCACAAACATTAAAGGAAACTACTAGAGACCCAACAATTCATAGACTGTGTGTTGGTGTAAGGAGCGTCAAAATCAATTGAGTAAACTGTTACGCTGACCAAAATGAGTTTAAAACATGGACTACAGACTGTAAAATTATAACTAAAATTCTATGGGGTAAATATGACTTCCAAACAATTGAACATTTTTTGTGCCATTGCCCAGTGCTTACAGGCCAAACTTCAGAGTAAAGTATTCGAACTTGAGATAACTGAGATCCCGCTGTTTTCTACTTAACCTTAATAAAACAAAATTGGAATAAAGCTAAAGCTAAGCTGTCGGTTTAAAATATAAAACAAAAATATCACCAATAAACTTAGCATTCAGAGTTGTACTTCTTTGTATTTGACAAAGTTTTAATACGAATCGAAAACACAATTAAATTAAATACAAAAAAATAAGTCATTCATTTAAATACGATAGATAGAAACAAACAAGTTTTATTTACTGCAAAATTATTGACTTTTTTACAACGTGGAAACGAACAAAGTCTTTTAAAGTTTTTGGTGTGATGTTATTCTCATACTTTATTTGGGAATTAAATTTCTTACATACGAACAAATGATTCGTTTATATAACTTTGTGAAATTCTATTACAACAAAACTTATTTATAAGTTTTCTTATCGCGAAGTTTTGACATTCATTTAAAACTAATTTCAGTTCAAGGAAATTCTTTATAGTGTTTTTTTTTCACTTAGTTTCATGATTTTAAAATTTGTAAAATTTGAATTTGTGTATTTGCATTCTAATAAGTTTTCAGTAAGTCAGTTGTGTTTTGAACATTTAATAATTTTGTTTACTTAACTTTAATACAAAAAAAAAATTTATTTGGTAAGAGGTAGGTCATCATGAAGTTACCAAATATATTAAGAAGAAGTAAGAATTAACAACAAACGAATTTTCAGAAATAAAATAAATTGTTCAAATAGGATCTAGGAATAATTCCCATTTCAGTTTTAATAATAATTTTATGCTGCGATAAATAATTAGAGACAACTTATACAAAGTTTATGACACAGCTAACTTTTTATGTTAATTAGTTGATTCTCTTAAAAAATTACTTAAATTTAGTTTTGGAAGTATTTATGGAAACAAGAACTAAATTCATTAACTATATGACTTTACTCCCACTAGCAGAATGATTTTAGTTTTAAAAATCCTTGAATTGTTTTTATTTGATAATTTCATATACTTAAGTGTATATTCAAAATTCTAAAATTGAAAATTCTCATTCAGTACTAAATTTTGATTGATTGCAATATTGGCCAATTTTTGAAAAAAAAAAAAAAGAATTTTTTTGATAATGCGTACCCCAAAATCAGCACATTCGATGATGTCACAATCGATTAACATATCAATATTTAAAAACTGTTTATCGCTCTTTTTAAAGCTGTTATCATAGTATTATTATTAAGTTTTTTTCGTCATTTATATTAGTAACAGATAAAAATAAACGAAAAATGTTTAAAGCAAATGTTTGTTCGTTTGTTAATTTTATATACAATCTAACAGAGAGGCAACTTATAAAAGAGAGAACTTGTTCAAAATTATTATTGCAACTCTGTAGAAGACATATCAGTTTGTTTTTTAACATATGTCAATAAGAATATGAGGTTTTTTTCAAATAAAAGTGAATAAAATAATAATTTACACACTATTAGCGGAATATTACAATTTTTAAGAATTATTTAATCAATAAGCCAAAAAATATATGTTTTAATTATGAATGTTTAAATGGTAACTTGAATTTCCTTTCGGATTTCAAAAAGAATTCAGTGGAACTTCCTAAAAGAAAAAAAATTTACATTTGATAAAGTAGAATCGTAAAACAAAAATCGATCAAAATAGCGGGTTTTTCAACAAGAAGTTTGTTTTTCACTTGTGACAACACCAACAACATGATAGTTTTGGCATTAAGTTTTTCGACGTACTTACAGTAAATGCATTGGCAATTGTTACAATAAATTTAATTTCGCACGAAAAGCACATTAAAATAATTAAAATCCACTATAAAAATGTTAGTTCTGTTAAAGTTACATTTCGTCTTTCTGAGACCGCTATTAATATTCAAAATGTGCGACCACCAACGCGTTTTTAACCGAGTCGTTCAACTGAAAACTTTGCAGCCGTGAGTCACAGTATTGAAACAGATCCAAATTTGTCAATTTCTCGACGTTCTCAACAATTAGGGTTATCCGAAACCACCACGACGAATTTCGCAGCCTTACAAGGTTGAACTGGTGCAGGAATTGAAGCCGACCGGCCATTCTCATCGTCATAGATTCGCTCAATTCATTAAGAAACAACCGGCTGCTTTTTCTGAAAAAATCATTTTTTCAGACGAAGCCCATTTTCACTTGTCAGGGTATGTCAACAAGCAAAATTGCCGCACTTGGGCTTCTGAAAATTCTAGAGCGATTATTGAGAAGCTTTTGTATGCTCAAAGTTTCACTATGTGCCACGTTTAGGTGCCCCTGTAGGCTAGTAGGTAGTGTACTAGCTTGTAAATATGGGGGTTGTGGGTTCGATTCCCAACGAAGACCTTGGTTTTTTTCACTACAAAAATAAAAATTGACTGTCGGTGGGTGTGCTCAGCGATGAAGGCATAGTCACTGGTCTCTGTGCTGTCTTATATACGGCAGTTAATTTCCGACTATCCTTCTACTTTCACCACCTGTTTCATCTATTCTCTATCTCTTTCCTAAAGAATGTAGCACGGTACTTGACTAAAAAGGCATTGTTGCCTGAAGTGCTACTTCTCTTTAAAGAAAAAAAATGCGGTAAGGGCAATGGATCACGCTATCGCAATTGCGATTGCAAGATGGCCAGCCAGATTTAACACCTCTGGATTATTTTTTGTAGAGCTATGTTAAGGACAGAACTGCTATTAGGCCAAAACAAAGGGATTAAAAACTTTGATGAAAGAAGAATCGACATCTGTCAGCGCGGTCGTGGTGGACATTTGCAAGATATAATTTTTCATTTATAATTGCCGAACTTTTCTCTTCGTAATACAATAAAAATTTTAATCTTAATCTGAATTTTTTGTTTTATTTTGTTTTAAAAAACAAACTTCTTGGTGAAAAACCCTTTATTACACACTCGACATTGTTTGTTCTACCAAATATCACAGCGATGAATCCTAACGTTTGAAGCTATAGTGATTAAAACATATTTTGGAATTAATAAATAATAAAATTCCAAAAGTCAAGTAACTGGATAATTATTTTGATAGAACCTTAACTGCGGCAAGTAAATATTACTAAAAAAATTTTTGAGTAATAAACTGACTCGTTAAAAAAATAACAGCTGTGATTGCTATTGAAATTATGTTATTGCAGCTAAAAGAAAATTTACAACATTGTGCGCTATCATGTTATTAACCTTTTGTTTATTATAACTTTCAATTAAGCCTTTATTAAAAAGAATTAAAATGTAAATACTACAGAAAGTTAACAAGTCAGTTAAGACTGAAATTAATTTAAAAAATATTATTATGTCTTATCTTTTAACAAATTAAATTCGAATCTTTGTTAATGGAAGTATAATCTCAATCTAATAATGAGTGCGGAATAAATTTATAACTCAATTTGCATATTTCTACTAATGAAAACTTTACATGGAAAATTAGTTTTTGATTTTGGGTCTTTTTACTTTATTTCTTTAGTTCGTATTCACTTTCCCTCATGCCGGATTTGGTTGGTAAAATTTAATGGATTGACTGTTGTTATATAACTGGTGAATTCTTGTTTTAATTTTTATGCAAACGCTAGTAATAGTCGCGACGAAATACCCCTAAACAAGATATTGACTTATATACATATGTACATACGAATAGTGGCAATTATTCGCAATTTTGTGTAAAAGCGGCATACATCTCTTATGATTAACTGTGTGTGATGTTTATTTAATGATACTCAAATTTTATATGGCTTCTTAAAAATGATATCATAATGCATAAATAAGATTGATAATTCATTATATGTATATGTAGGGTGCATACCACTGTCGACCGGTTTGACTATTAGTGTGCAACGGGACTCAGACTACTGACAGAACGACAGGCAGAACAACGGGACAAAACATATACACACACCTACGTACGGACGGAATGGGAAAGGAACGTCTAAGCGACCTCGTGTAGAAAATAAGTTAATAATAATAGTTCAGTCTTAAGTCTTAAGCGAACCGCGAAGGTTAAATATTCTTAGTTAATAAGAAAATAAATATAAGAAAATAAATGTAATAAAATAAATAAAACCAAATCTACATATATGTAAGCGTGTTACTATGTAGACTTTGTATATACAAACATCTCCTTCTTTAAGTTTAATAAAAAATATTGAAATACTAATTTGGGCAATTCTCTTACAAGTTTGTGTATATAAAAAAGCATTATTATAATTATTATTCAAATTAAATTTAAAACTAAATATTGTTGCTTGATAATTAGACATTGTGTTTGCAAAGTCATTTGGAATTTCTTCGAATAACCGCTCCATATTCTAAGCGTATTCAATAAGATCGTTTAGCTTTGAATCACTAATTTAAACCCAAAAATTTTCCCATTTTTTTAAAATAGCAATAGCAATATCTGTTGATTGTTTTGAAATACTTTGCTAGATAGGCTGTTTATTCACAACTACTGCTTTTTCAGAAAAACTATTAACTTGCGCATATCTAGTAAAGAACAGAACGTTGGAAACTATATTTATTGGAATGCTATGGTTGGCAAAACACACCTTCAATATGTCAATTTACTTACTGGCAATTTTGGTTTTTAATTGAAAAATATCCAAGAATACAAAAAAGACAATATCAAATACGATTTTTAGCGTGCTCAGTAGTACTAAGTGTACTTTGTTAAATGGAAATGTTGTAGTTTTAATCAATAAAGTGTGATTTAAATTCTTTAACTGAATGTCTCAAACCTGGTTGAACCGACATAATTTGAAATTTGCTAGTGTGTGTTTCTTTCATAATATTTGTATGGAGATTAACTAACATTCGTATATAAATTAAAGCAAAACAAACAGATATAAGAAATAGATGGAAAAATTAATGATATTTATAAAACATAAGAATGAATTAAATATTAAAAGAAACTAAGATAGTAAATAAAAAATATATATAAAAAACACTGGTAATTCATTACTGAAGAAACAGGCCATATAAAATAAATATATTTTATTCCAATGTTGTTTTCTTGTAAAATGTAAAATAAAAATTGGAATAAGTCATAAAACAGCGGAATTTAATTATTCAAAATAAGCAATGATTCATTTCAAATAAGAATAATAGTGTAGAAAGAATAATAATTGTCTAGTGGTATCAAGGACTACATTTATGAAATTGAAAATTTAATGAGGTAAATTGATAAGCAACACATTTTCAAAAAGTAAAATATGTAAAAAAATGTAAAATATTGTAACCTTTAGACACTCGCTAACAAGTGTGGGTATGACGCTACTGTGTAAACAAATATTTTTTAGTTTACATTCAAAATAGTAGTCGGCATTAAAGTTGAACGGTTCACGAAGCTTATCATGTAAATAACAAAAACTGTATAAGGAACCAATATTTCATTGTTAAGCTTGTCAGTTTTTAACAGTGATAATTTGTTTTGTAACGGATTTAAAACTTTGTTTTACTGCAAATCAGGTTTGGCAGGTAGAAAATTTTGGACAATAATGATAACAATAAAATAAACAAATAAAAAACATCAATGCCGATGAATAACAGGGGGATAACATTTTGTTTACCATATAAAGGATGACTAATTTTGTATACACTTACAAGTTACTCTATAAAGTATTCGCATGCTAGCACTGAGAAGGCAACGCTAATCTTTGTGTGTTTTTTTAGTGCTAAATTTATTTCAGAAACACAAATATTTAGGGTAAACAACAACATTTAAAATACTAGCACCATTTTCTTTATAAGGAAATGAAACAGCACCTTGGTGTACAATAAACCAAGTTTTTCTCCGATAGCAAAACACACATGTTGACTTAGGTCAGGCAATTCTGTAGAATATTCTACAATGTGTATATTATGTTTATATCAAGCCCGTGACGAGTATTTGTTTTGCTTGTATATTCTTGAACGTGGTAAAGTGAAAGATTTTCTCTATCTAGATTGCCGAACACTGATGATAGTTTGTCTGACAAGTTCTTAAATTTTTTTTTGGGTTAGTTTTTGACATGTCATTAGCATTTATTTTAAAATTAATTGAATAATTAAACCAAATCGTTTATCTGCTTTATGGCAACGTATGTAAATGTAAAGAGTGTATTAACAAAAGTAAAATATGCGTTATTTCTTTTTAATCCATTTGTCTTAGATAACAAAAAACAAAAAAAATTAGAATAATTTTCAACGGTAAAATATTGCAATTTTAATAAGAAAATAAAATATATTTATTTGCATATGTTGGCCATACGTAAATAATTGTCTTGGAAATAATATGTGTAACATAATGTTCATTACACACATACATAAAGGGAAATATTTTAGTGGTAATAAAAATTATATATCAGTTTAAGTAAAAATTTGTTTTAACTTTCTTTTTCTAAACATTAAAAATGTTTTCAGCAACAACAACAACAACGAAAATATATTATGTGGCCAACAAATTATACATCCTTTCGTGTTTAAAATAACTATGAAATGATGTTTGATGGGATGAGCAAAGAACAATAACTAGAGTACATGCATATTTTGATGAGTGTCAGGCCATGGCGTTTTGGGCAAACAATAAAACTATATTTACATACATATATAACGTACATACATACAGTGTGCGACAAAACATATGCACGAACTTGTCTTTGATCTCATATAGGATGCTAACACCCAAAATATAATTGGTAAATAAGTTCTTTTTATTTATTTACTACAATGAATGTCTCCTTTTAAGAATGCATAACGCAAGGAAAAGATAAAACAATTATAACGGATTTTTTTTTATTAAATTTTGCAACGTCGCTTTTTGACCCGCGACAAAACAAAAGCACAAAGTTATACACTTTGCATTTTTCCTTAATTATAAAAAGACCACAAGCAGAAAGCACCGTTAAATAATAAAGAACTCTCTTTTAAATATTAGGGGAATAATTGGTGCAATTTTGCAAGTGTTTGCAGACGCTAATTATCTTTCCGAGCCATCGGTTATAGTTTTAAATTTTTTAACGAAAAATGACTAATTTATTATTACTCTGCGCATTTAAAAGAAAAAATAATAAATGATTACAACAGTGGTGAATCAGTAACATGTATTGCAAAAAAATTTGGAATAAGTCATAGTGTAATTTCGCGCATAATAAGCCGTTTTCGTTGTACAGGCTCTTTGAGTACTATACACAAGGGGGGTCGGCCGAGGAAAACTACTAAGCGTGACGACCAGGCAATATTTAGATTAATAAAAAAGAATCCCTTCATATCAGCAAGATCTATCTCAAATCAAATTCAATTGAATGTATCCATAAGGTCAATACAGAGACGAGCTGTTGAGGGTGGATTGAAGCCATTCCGGTGTTTAAAAAAACCTTTTATTTCTGCAAAAAATAGATTAGCCAGACTTGAATTTGCAAAGGAGCACATAAACTGGACGGCAATGCAATGGAATATCGTGCTCTTTTCTGATGAATCGAAGTTCAACCTGAAAAGTTCCGACGGATTTAAGCTGGTACGTAGACCTAAAGGACAACCCCTTAATCCTCGGTATACTAAGGGTACGGTGAAACATGGAGGAGGGAATGTTTTGGTCTGGGGAAGCTTTTCGGGCCGCGGGATTGGACCAATCCACAAAATAAATGGTATAATGGATCGCTTTGTATACAAGGACATCTTGGAAAATGTAATGCTTCCCCATGCAGAAGAAGAAATGCCCCTTAAGTGGAGGTATCAACACGATAACGATCCGAAACACAAATCTAAGTATGTGACGGAATGGCTCGGAAACAAGAAGATCGACGTTTTGAAGTGGCCAGCACAATCGCCGGATCTCAATCCCATAGAAAATTTATGGGACATTGTAGATCATAAAATAAATCGGGATAATTGCAAAAATTTAGACGAGCCTTTTCAGCAAGTGGAAATGGCATGGAATGGAATTTCTGGTGAAATTTTATCGAAGCTAATCGAGTTCATGCCACGTAGATGCGAAGCGGTTTTAAAAAACAAAGGGTACGCCACTAAATATTAGGGAACGTATTTTTTTTTTTAATGAACTGAAATTGTGCTTATGTTTTGTCGCGAACAAAAAAGTATGTTGTTAACTTTTCTTAAATTTTTCTAATTTTTGATAGGAATTCTTTTCGTTTTTTTATAGCAAATATTAGTTATATATTACCTATTATGTAAAAATAAAGCAATCTTAAATTATAATATGTTTGGCGTTGTTATTATGGAATGTCACAAGTTCGTGCATTTGTTTTGTCGCACACTGTATATGCAAGAAGAGCTCAGTCACACATTTTTCGTTTTGTCTGTTTGTAATGATATACATTTGCCAATTTTTTTAAAAGCTTTTTATAGCACCATTTTCTTTATAAGGAAAAGCTTTTTAGCTGTACTGGCAAACAAAAAGAATTGCGGAAAAACTTCAACACTCGTAAAAAGCGACTTAAATAAGAACATTTGTTAGAAGCAGTAATAAATTTTTAATTTGTGCTATTTCCATCAAATTTTTATTAAAATTTAAATATTTCCTTTAGTTTTTTTTTTCTGTGTACATGCAAATGTTTTCAATTTCCTTTTTTCTGCAAAATGGTTGCAAACGAGTTTCTAAATATGAATTTTTTAGTTTCAAATTGCACTTAGCACACTTGGTGAATTCTTAGACAATTCTTGTAAGGCACATCGATTTTTTTATTAGTTTTAATCAAAATTATATATAAAATTTGTTTTAATAAAAAAGGTACTGATGATAGTCAGTACAATTCCTGATTTTTACAAAAACGAAATACTTTGTAATTTTAATGTGAGTAAATATATACTTTGAAAATAGTGGGCAATGCATGCCTGACACATGTTTCAAATATGCATATTTTTTTTGCTGTGCTTGGATTGATTTACATATATGTATTTAAAAACAAAATGCATTCATATATGAAAGGTACAAAATCAAGGAGTACCCATTTTGCATAACCTACTACCTAAAAGGATATTTTATTCTTCAGTTCTATTTTCGGTTGTTTTAAATACAAAACCTAAAGCAAAACGTATTTCAATATTTTTTGTTTAAATATAAAGTATTATTTAAAAATTTTTAAATTGGCTTAATTAAATTCACGTTTACTTTAGAAATTTTGAATAGACATGAATGGAAAGCAAATAAAAAGATTTTACATACATATTTGGCCAAAATATATTTAATTACAAAACAAAAGTTAAATGTATCCATCATAACATATATTTTATTTACAAAAACAAAAATAAAATGCAAAAATATGTAGTGACTGATTTCATACCTATTGCATGTTTGTATGTGTTATGTTCATGCAGTAACTTTGTCTTTCAGTTTCAATTAAATTAAACATCGGAAAAATTTAAGTGTATGTTTTAAATGTGTGTCGAATTTCACCAAAAAATCGATTTTCACAGAAATTGAAATTAAAAAGCACGAACCTAATGCAAAAAAGTGGAAAATCCCATTCTCTTTAATTAATTTAAAAAGAGAAAAGACTATAATTCCCCAAAAAACCATTTTCTAAAGCGACATTTGGCTAAAATACGATATTAAAAAACATCGTAATTATGCGAAACAAAATAACATGAAAACCTTCCAAATAACAGAATATTTACGTCAAAGATATCCAATGGCAAATTGTTTTTAATTTATTATTGTTACTAACGGGTGTCCGCAGTAATTTCATTGTAATCCTGGCTGTATGCGCTGTGACACCTTTTTGTTGATACCGCATGTTAATCAAGTACAAAGCATGCAGTTCTTTTCAATCATATCACGAGATTGCTCCCCATTCACAGTTACGGTTACGCCGTTTTCATTTTCAAAGAAGTAAGGTTCAATGATTCCTCCTGACCAAATTGCACACCGGACTGTCACTTTTAATGGATGCAAATATGATTGTTGAATAATTCGAGGGTTTCCCATTCCCCAGAACCAACTATTCTGTTTATTCAAATGAAAATGTGTCTCGTCATTTATTATAACTTTTTCTTGAAAATCGGGGTTGTCATGGGCGAGCTGCAACATTCTGTTGGCATGTGTACGGCGGCGTAAATGGTCTTGTTACAGAAGCTTTTGTGTCAACTGAATCTCATATGGAAGCAAATGCAAATTCTTGTGCAAATTTGTGGCCAAAGTTGTTATTTGAAGACCAAGCTACTGAGCACGGCATCAAATTGAGGTTGATGAATTGTTTTGAACACTTCTTTGAGCAGCAGTAATATTTTCAGCCGATCTTGCCGTACGTTGTCCATGCTTGAGCATATCACCTACAGACCCTCTTTCTTCGAAATCATTCACTGCACGATAAATAGTGCGTTTTGTTGGCACGTTGTTTCTCTCAAAAATGTCACATGACTTTCTCATGATCATAGTAATCGACGGTTGATTTTGATAAAATGTTTCAACGATTAAAATAGGTTGGTTTAAAGAATATTTTTCCATAATAAATTGGTGTGTCATGTGTCTACTTCACGATTGCCAAATATGAGCTATCAAGATTAATGTTTACTAAAATGGCGGCAAAGCAAATTATTATAATACCTTCCCGACGTACATCCGGCGGTATACTTGGGTGTGTCAATAACTGAGTTTCGTTCTTCATGGTGCTAATACTTAGACTCCAATGTGCTTTCGTGGTTCCACGTTTGGTCCATGGTTCCCCCCCGGGGGCACATTTATGGTCTTTATAGTACATAACAGCTATCTAGATCTGTGCAACTGGGGAAAAAAGGGAGCCCAGTCCCTTGAAGACAAGCAGGGAGTCAACTGGAAGCTCCACTTATTTCCACGGGGATCAGTGAGCCACAGAGTTCATTATTTGTGTCTTCAGACATTTAATAGTTCTCTGACTGATCATTAAGGTTGGCCCCTATATAGGAGTAACGTGGTGGTTATTATGGTGGCCAGGATCATCTCACTGATAATGACAAGCAAAGTGAACGATCCAGTCCAGTGAGCATGCTAGACATATGTTCTGGACATGAGTTGAAAGTCTCCAACTCTTTAGCAAGGTGTGATGGTTTGCAGCCCTGCCCTGGAATCATTAAGAACTAGATGGTTCTGTTGCTTATAGTGTCTTCGGCTTCCTAGGACGCATGTATGACGTTCCAAATTATACAATTGTGGTTTGTCCACCATCTGATTAAGGCTACATAGCCAGGTGCGGATGTAAAACGAATCACACTATCTGGTCCATGGTTAAGAAATACACAAGAACTCGTACGTATTGTATGGATCCACCAGAACGCACCAGAAAATAATCAACTGAACCAAAAGTAACGGCATTAACTTTTTCCATGTTCAACGTGAGGTAGCTGCGGCTGACAAGGACAAATGTAATGAACCACTTGTTCAAATTTATACAGGAGTCAACTGAATGCTGCCTGTTGACATGAGAAGTGCTGCCATTTGAAGTAAGAGGCGGGAAACTAAAAAAGTCACAGACTTGGCCCAACCTCGCTTTTATAATACGAAATCTTTAATACAACAAATGTGTAAATACCATTTGAGCAATTTTTTAAATTCATTAAATTATATACTCGTATTTTGGTATCTTTATTCAATTAAACTTTGAAACATTTTAAACTTTATAACACATGTATAAAGAATAAAATAGAAAAGATATGTTAGCCGATAATATGATATATTCATTAATTAATTTTTATTTAAACATATGGTTAGTTTATAAACTGAAAATATTAATTTTTTACTAGTTTCTATAGCAATATATTATATATATATGTATATATTATAAAGTTTATTAAAAAGTTTTCCTGAAACTACTTGATAGAGGTAAATAGTAACATGCAAAAGTGATAACAAAATAAAGCACAGTTAATGGGTTTGAAGGTGATAACAGAACACTCATAAACACATACATATATTAGGAACATACATTCATACATACAACAAAACTACATAGATACAGAAAGTTAAATAAAAAAATTTTACCTTTTTATAATAATTAATCATTTTCGATCTAGTTATTCTTTGCTATATAATGTTCGGAAACAAAAAAGAAACTCAAACAAACAATAAAGTCAAAATAGGCAGGCATTATAGTGTTAAATATCACTGTATTTACATTACAATGTAGATTTCCTAATATTTTCAGATTTATGTAACGATTTATAGTATTTTCTATCACTTTTGATCTGAATTAAATTTCTCTGCAACTTAATTTCAAATATGTTGAATGGGAGTTTATTATAGGATGGAATTCAGGTGAATAACCAGAAATTCTAACTTGTTCAGGTATTAAGTACCAATTTATTACAACTAAAATAATCAGGAGGGGGTTAAACCTTAAGAGCATTAAGGAAGAATTAATTGAAATGATTGTTTAATTGCCCAAAAGTGTAGAATCCTCATAATTCCAAAATATGCTCATCGAGGAGTATAATTGCTGATTCGCAGTAAACAGTTCTGTAGGTCATAACAAATGATTAATTTTTTATTCAATAGATATGATCTTCTTTCATTATAGTAATAAATTTTACAACTGTCACAGTCATTATTTTTAGAACGGTAGGCTTACAATGGTACGACAGAAAAATGCTAACACCTTAAAATAATAAACCTTAATCTATAAGTTCAACACTTAAAGATATTCGTAATGTTAAGCAGGGTTTAAAATTCTTGCTTAATAATAGCAAAAGCACTAAAAACTTTGCTTTGCTTACATATTTTTCAGCAAATATAAAAACTAAATTTCTCAGCATTTACAAAGCATTTCACTTTAAACTAAGCAACAGCAAAAAGCAAAAAAAGAGAAAGAAACGCATTTGCTTCAGCTGACTATGTGTTTCTTTTTGCAGCAAAGCGACCAGCATAGCATTTATTTTGAAAACATTTGCTGTTGCTTGTTATAAAAAAAAATAAAAACACCATTCAATGGTGTAATAAAAACAACAACAACAATAAATATATTTCCAATGTTAAAAGGGATGAAAACAATGTAATGAAGGGAAAAAAGTGAGTTACAGCAAGTAACAGCAAGTAACAGCAATCGCATTCAGCCACAACTTCATAGTGAAGTTGTGCAAAAGCAAAAATAAAAATATAGAACAACTGAGTGCCTGTTTAGACACTTCAGCTTTTGTTGCTCAACTTTTGATTTTTCCATTAGAAAGAAAGTGAAGGTTTTATACCCCTTCTCTTTCGAATGGAAAAATCAAAAGTTGAGCAACAAAAGTTGAAGCGTGTAAACAGGCACTGATTGCTGAAGCAACTGCAAACGTTTTCAAAGTAATTGCTTTGCTGCAGAAAGATACCCACCCATAGACAGCTGAAGCTAAAGCGTTTCTTTCTTTTTATTTGCATTCGCTTTTTGTTTTGCTGCACATTTTTCCTAAGCAATTACATATGCATTGAAAATAGTCAAGCATTTTCATTTGCACAACAATTACATTTTGAGGTCTGAAACTGGCGATCCTACCTTAATTAGTTTCAAGTTCATTTTGTCAATGATATTTATTAAAGGAAAAAAACTATTTTTTAAGTGATATTAAAATATTCCAGAGGGCATCGGATCGCTATATATTTTCGCCATTTTTCCTATATATGTGCGTATGTATATTCACTTAACCAAAAGTAAATGAGAAATCTATTATGAACTATAACTTGTGTTTCTTTCTTTCTACACTTTTGCCTTTATAAACAAAATATTGTGGTAACTCTAATGATCGATTAATTCTTCAAACAAGTGGTAACAATTTGAAAAGTGACGATACCAAGTACTAGAACTAGATAACTTTATATATATTTCAAGGCACCCATTATTTCAAAGGTTATATTTAAAAATTTTCTCATATTAATAATTTCTCTTTTTTTTTGAAATAAAAAAAAAGATATTGTAATATGTTCTTTAAAAAAAACATACGTATTTTTTTTTCGTTATATGTATAAAGTTATGCAGTTTGTATGGATACATGTGTGCGTATACACATAAAGAAGAAAAAAAAAACAAAAGGAATAATAAATAACTGTTATTAGAGCGGTCAAACATTTTAAACCGTTAATTATCTTCCAAACGGTGGGAACAAATAACAAAATAAGCACATTTAATAGTTACGCACAATCCCACACATATGCATATTGGGTATTTGAAATTAAAGTAAATACGTTCTCTGGTTAATTAACTGTAGTACTAGTAAATTTAAAGCAGGTGACAGACACTTAAATGTTATAATAAAATTTTGTGTGTTTTCAAGTATGTTCACCAAAAAAAAAAACAGTTACAAAAATTTATGTCTTACTGACCGTTTCATGTAAAAATACACACACACAAACTGTTTTTTTATTTATTTACTGTTATTTACTGTTACTAATTAGTTATCAGTTTCCTCAATACACGCATTTAACACTTGAAATTAAGAAAAAATTAAATTTAAATCAAAATAAATCAGCTTTCTGTTAATTACCACGGAGATTTCCCATCTCTTAGCGAAATTATTGTAAATAAAAAATTTACTAGAGGTCAAAAATAAAAGTCAATGTTACGTTAAGCTATGAAAGTAAAACTATGAAGGTTTCACAATGGTGGCAATATTTACATCGACTAATTAGGAAAGCGATCTTAAATATACCACTGGGATTTTTTTAGATTTGTAATTTAAGTCACCCAATTTATATTCAATAAAAAGAACATTGCTGGGATGACTTATGTATGTTGCAGATTTAAAAAAACAGTAAAAAAGAAACAAAATCCCATTTCTATCTGAATAAAGACAATCAAATTGTTCCTAAAGAAGATTTAATTGAAATGAACCCTGCAGTGGTGAAATGGATAACCTCTGGCTGCAGTCTAAATAAAGCAGAAAACATTTTGAAGTAATCGGATCGAACAGGTTTATAGATTTTGTTACACAAGATACTTTTTAAAAATGCAACGTCATATACGTCTTTTTACCACTGTATGTAAATTTAATATTTTATTAATATTTTTTAAAACCGAAGATACATTTTGTAATTAAAGCTCTATTAGAGTAAGGAGTTGTTAAATAATATTTATTCAACAAATAAATGAAGTGTAATTTTCATAGAGGTCTGGTAGTGGAATATAAATTTACTTTATTCGAAAGATTATCTGCTGGCATTATGAAAAACAATGATTTCTGGCATATAACCGCCACCGCTGGCTCGGTCGTAGTCTAATCTGGAGATTTAATTTTCGGTGACTATTTTCAACATTTGTGGCTGTAAGTTGGCAATAACGCGGCGAATGCTGTCCTCGATGTGGTCTTTTCGGGCTAATCGGCGTAGACTAGCGACTTCACATATACCCACAGAATAGAGTCTAACGGCGTTAAACCACACGCTCTTGGAGGCACGAGTTGTATGACAAGCTGCACCGTCTTATTGACACCACAGCTCCTACACATCATGGTTGTTCAACTGATGAACGAGGAAGTCTGTAATCATGGCTCTATAGCGACGTTCTAACCAGCAACGTTTTTAAAGAAGTACAAACCAATTATCCCACCAGCCTCAGTTTTTTTATGTAATGGGGTCTTACATACACTTGAGAGTTATCATCACTCCAAAAGCGGCACTTCTGTTTATTAGAAAGAGCTTCATCATTTAAAAATCGCTTATAAAAATCGGTATCAATACTATTTTTTGTTTTCGGCTAAATTTGCACAATTTGGAAGCGTTGCATCTGACCCAATCTATTACCGTTGAACTGCCAAACCAATTCAAACATAAATCATTTGACAGTTGACAAAATGGTCGCCAGTAAAAAGAGTGTTGCCAATTTAAAGTTTTATACCTCTATAAAAACACCCGATATAAAAAAGTGTAAATGAAAAGCATTTAACGAATGCATACTTTAGAAAAGAACTACAGGTGATAAAATTGTTTGCTATTTATTAAGATTAGTAATTATATTCCAAGAGTTAATTAGAGAAAAAATTTCTCATCAATAAATTTGGTTTTGGTAAAAACAGAAAACTTTTTCAACCTATCAAACATAAATGACAAAATTTTCTAAAAATCGGAAGCTTAAGTTAGGTAGTTATAGACGAACATCGAAACACTTGTTAGCCGTTAAAACTAATTACTCTCACTGAAGGTTATTATAAAACTCAGCAAAAAAAGCTTACTTTGGTTTAACTACTTTAGTTCAGTACAAACCACAACGCGGCTTGAAAATGATGCATTCGCATCGACTTCAGAACGGCCAGATAAGACAGGAAAAAATAATAATAGTAATTAAGTTCAAGTTTATAAAGATCTAAGAGTAACGGAATATTATATATTATATATATATTTTTCGTTACATGGTCTAAACCCAAAACCCGCCTTGTCCTTCACCAAAATATATTTTTGACTTTTTATTAATCAATGTTCATTAAAAATCGCCAGATACAATTTTTGTTGGTTTGATAGTTGTCAACTTATAAATTCATATTTAAAATCTCAAATATTTGAATTCATAGCCTCAGAAGCTCGTGGTCCAACAAACATACCGTTAATATGTGTAAACCCACATTACAGTATGTTTTTCATTAATAAATTCGTTTAATACATAGAAGTTAGCGATACCTGTAAATGAATTGCTTCTTACGCAAAATATTACAGGACAAAATTATGTAAAAGACAGTAAAGAAATATTGTCAAATATTTTTAATTTAAAGGAAAATAAAGGAAAGAATATATGCTTTGACAAGTTAAAAATAAGACATTGAGTGTAAAACCAACGAAGGTGATGTGGCCGTAGACGTAAAGTATTTGATTTGTCAGAAAGACCAGCATGATGTCCTAAAAAATACTTGTGGAATATGAGCCCTGAAGAACTTAAGTTAAAAAAAGTGCGAATCGTTTTTGCGTTTACAATCTACATTACCAGCTGCGCAAACAATTTATTTGCAACATAATTTTTTAATAAAAAGGGCCAAGCTGTTAGCATCCCAATTTCCTTTTACATAATTTAAGCGATAAAATGAAAACATTTAAAGTTATTGTGAGTTGCGCTCTAACTGTGTTTGTTACTTCCTTTTGGGATAGACCAGAGGCGGTTGGTGGTAAAGAATAGTCTTTAAGAACGTTGTTGCATCGTTTTTGTAAAGTAGGCGCAATATAGTTTATATATTTAATTTTGCCAACGATTCATTGCTGAAAACAATATCACTGCTGGAGATCTTTGTGACATATACAAGTATGTTTGAAACACTAACCACATACGAAAATAGGAATTTATAAGTTGAAGTCAACTGAGATACGAACACAAGCTACCAAAAACCCAAGAAATGTTTTTAATTTAAAGGTTAACTATCTTGTTTTGTAAAAACTTAAATACGGGGTGATTAAATGTGTGTCCCTTTCACCGTTAACGAAATAATACCAAATTAAAGCAAATAGAAATTGTTATGTGTTCTTTAGAAGCAAAAACCAAAAAAAAAACACTCACTAATCTTTATTGTTATTGTTGCAAGACGACACAGGTGATATTTAATATTAAAATTATACTTTTTGGCTTGTAAAACAGAAAGGATATAATTTTAGGATTCGTGAGTATTTTTTAAATGTTGAAAAAATTTGATCAAATTCTAACGTCGTTATATCTTTGCGTGTAGTGGACATCTGGTACAAATTATATAATCGCTTTATAATTAAATTAATTAAAAACAAAAACCATAAGTAATTGTTGCGCTTTACAAAAAATATTGTCTAAATAACAAAAATTTTACTTCTATAATAATTTTTTGCAAAAATTATTTTATTGTAGTTGAAATAAAGAGAAATTAATTTACAGATGCATAAGGAATAAATAAAATTCATTATTTATTTCTTTTACAATTTAGGTCATATAAATTGTTAAAAATGTTTCTTCTGTATTATAAATATTAAGTAACAAAAAGAAAACAAATATTGGGAAAACCAGAAAGTTTTATTTTTTAAAATAAACATGTGTTTCATTTACACAACTTCCTCGTGTTATTGCATAATAAAAATTTGGAAAAAGAGATTTTCAATCTCTCTTCACTGTGTTTTTCGATGCACATATTTTACTAATATTTTTGGTTTCAAATTATGTAGATAATCTCGCTAAGACCCTGATCAGTCTAGAGCCAATTTTGGCAAGATTTTTGTAGTGCATACGAGTATAGCTATAACGGTTGTTCTGCCCATCAAAAATTTAGTTATCGGTATAGGAATTTTATTTTAGCTATAATTAAGTATAATTTTTCGATGCTGTTTAAAAAAAAATTACCCAATTTAATATAAAATTCAAGTTTTTTTTAATTATTTCTATATGTATCAGTTGAAATTCACCATTTAATTTATTTTTTTATAAATTCAAAAGCATACAATAAATAAAATAAAATTCACAAATAAAATAAATGAAGGAAAACATTATTTTAATTGACCAAGCACACTATATGTGGAGGTTTTAATTTGAATAACACTTTTTCTTAATAACGGCAAGTCATATTATTTCGCTGAGTGTAAATGTCAAAGTAAACAATTTAATTTAGCTTTAATTGTGATCATTCCCAGACAGCATTTACTATCAATTTTTAATGGAAAATTACTCATTTTCAATAGAAAAATTGATAGAAAACAATCAATTTCTATATCAATATTGATTGAAAATTGACTGTTCTCTCGGGAGAAAATGGTCGAACAAAATTGAATGATTTTGATTGAGTCATTTTCAATATCAATATCCAGTCATTTTTTTTATCAATTTTGATTGTTTTTCCCATTGGATTTCTCAATGAATTTCCAGTCTATATTCAGTCAATTTTCAGTTATTTTATTATCAATTTTGATTGTTTTTTCCAGTCAGTTTTCAGTCATCTTATTAATCAATATTCATTTTTTGGTTTTTTTAATTCAAATTAGTTTATATTTAAAATTAATTCATATACATATATACATGTTTTTTCCTTACAATCATTTATTTAAAGACGAAGGTAGACGGCGTTTTTTTACTCTTTCATTTGCATAAACGAAGTGTTTTTGCAGCGTTGATTTAACGGCTTTTTCATCCACTTGGAACATTTCATGGCAAATATCTAAAGAAAGAGGAAAGAAATGTAGAAAGAATTGAAATGTTACAAGAATTGACAATATTACTTTTTATTATTGTTATAACGAAACACTTTTCCGCGCTTGGCTTATCTGCCGTGCCTCTCCACGAAAAAGACTTTGCCAACTCGTCTGAAAAAATACGTCTAATTGCAGCTCTTAGAAAAGGAGTTGACGATTCACCCCCAGTCTTCTTAATATATAGTTTCTTTAAATAATTTTTTGTTATACATATTGTAAGTGGTAAAGGCAACATAACAAGCATAATGCATACAAATTTCGCTACCAACTCCGGCTTTTGTAATAGCTGTGCTTCGAAATCGTCAAGATCCTTCTTACGGTGAAATGGGAGTTGGTCGAATTCTGGGCTTTGACTTTCAGAAGGTTTTCCCCTGTTTTCCAATTTGACCGCAATAACTTCCTCTGTCAGCTTCAACAAATTTATTTTGTTTTCTTCCCTTAGCTCCTTCACTTCTGTCCGTAAAGACCGAACTTCCACCGTCAACTCCGCTATTAAATTTTTAAGAGACTGTTGGTCTGTACTGTCTAGATTTTGATCTGAAAAACATAAAATTAAATATAAATTAAGAAAATTTAAAGTGTTTTATTTTGGACTTACATATTATTTGGCTGCTGTTAGGTTCATATCCATAATTATTTATAGAGCTCATGATGTTAATCAGATAATAGTGGTGTGAAATAGAATCCACTTCTAGAAGAATCATTCAAACATATAATCTTGGCAGCTATTTTTTCTTTTGTAAATTCTATTTCCCTATCGTACTGAATGTCAACCACATAATACATGTTAAATTTATCAGAAATTATAGGTTTGCAAAAGTAAGGTGTTAAGTTTTTCAAGACAAGACCGATGAAAAGTGGAACATTATTGCAATTAATGATTTTTATAATTTTTATAACTGTATTCGCAACCAGGCAGAAATTATTTGGTTGCTCCAAAGAAAATAAGTACCCATTAAACTGAACATTTGATATTTGCCCTTTAACTACTCTACCAAATACAACACTTTGATTTTCATCGAGTCTTTTTAAGTGAAAACTACTTTCTACCTGTCTTTTGTAAATTTGAGAAGCAACTTGTTCCCCTTTCCTTACCTTCCGCTTTACTTTTTGGAGGTGATTCTCAAATTTGAAAGCGCTAATTCCATCTAAGGACCCATACCTTTTGGCATCATCATGTAAATGCAACAATAAATGAAAGTTGCATGTAATAAATGAGATATCATACAGAGACGGAATGTCACTTACAAAAGATTTTAGTAAATTTTCTGCACATGAATTGTTTTGTTTTGATTCGTCTTTATGAAGTAAAATTCTTAAAGCTAATGAAAATTTTAAGAAGTGCTCATATCTTTCTGGTGATAATATATTTTTTAGCAAATAAGGTCCGGTATACAATGCAAACAGCCGCAATTCGGTAGCCTTCCATCTATCAAGCTCTTCTAAACTCCGTGGTTTCCTATTAAATTCCTTTGATATATTTTTTTTATTGAAAACTAATTCTGTTGAAAGTGCTTCTACTTTATACGAAGGCAAGGAGTAATGTTCGCCCCTTTTCTTAACCCATGCCTTCAAAAGCGTTCTCATAACCCCCAAGCAAGCTACATGCATATAATCCAAACAACATTGATGAATAATATCTATATTTAAATTTTCTAATGTTGATTTGGACGGCTGCTTATGATGCTCTGGTTGCAAATGCATTCGGAACGATTCATTTGTTCTTGAAACTAAGTTTTGAGTTTCGGGGAAAACGAGGCGATTTTTTACTATTTCACCTTTTTGTGTGCAACGTACGCATGAATAGTAGCCAGTGTGGCCTTTAATGCCTAACACAAAAGACTTAGCGGGTGCATCCATTACAAAACATCGGACCGACACGCTAAAAAAATTGTTTCCAAAAACGAGACCCTCCTGTTGCAGGACTTTAAGTTCAGAAATAAATTCACTTAAAAAATCAGTTGAGCAGTGTGGCTTTGAATTGCCTTCAAATATTCCTACAATGAAAACATAGCCCGCATTGACAATACTGCCTAGTATTGGCCAAACTTGCTTCGAGCTGCTCTTGAACAATGGCAGACCATCAATGCCGAAATCAAGCATTATATTTGGAAGACGGAAATCATTTAATACTAAGAAGTCTGTCAACGCATTCTTTAGACCATAATGTACGTAAATCCCAACTCCTACATTTCTCTTAACCACTTCAGTCGGTGTTTGTAAAACTGTCCTAGCATCTTTCGGAACTTTTATGTTGCATTTGTTTAGCACACACAATAAAGCATTTAATGCCACAAAACTTATTGCGAAGTCTGATGCCCATTTGCTAAGCTCTGAACGCAGATCATAGCTTACATCATTTCCATCACTTGTAACACTATCACTATCACTGTCCAAGAAATCCTCAAAACTACTTTCCCCTCTCGCTTCGTTGACAATATCAATATTATTTTCCACTGCAACACCTTGGTCTTGAAATTGAACTTTAACACTTGAATCACTATGCAAAAACTGTGAATTTATAATTTTTTTAGCTTCCTTTCTAGCTTTTCTTTTTATTTGAGTGGCTGACATTATAAAATAAGTTATTTTTTATTACTTTAATTAGCATATATAAATATAGACAATGAGTAAGTTATTTTAATTAATTACTTCAAAACTATGTTTTCTTTTATTTATTACACGCACTTGAGAGCTGTTGCAAGAAGATGAACTGTATGAAAATGAGAAATGCTGCCTATATTTGGCATTACATGCATTTTTTTGTCCCAAAAAGAAATATTTGATGTTGTTGAATGTATACTCATAACGGGATCACGAAACAACACAATTGATATTTAATCAATTTGTTGACCGTTTTTTGATAGCTGTACATTTGTTTTTGTAAAATGAAAAATTTAAGACGTAAAGAGATAATAATGAGAATAATTTTTTTTTTTTAAAACAGACCTATGAAATTTTTATCAACTTGATGAACGTTTTTTGATTTTTGTACATTTTGTTATTGTAAACTGTAAATTTATCAAAAAACAATCACCAAGAACAATCAATAATGATACGTAAATCACCAAACAATCAACTCAATGCTATCTGGGTTCTCTCAGTTTTTTAATTATACTTCTTGCCTCCCTTATGTTAATTAAAACAAAACAAAAAATAAACAAAAAATGTTTTTAATTAGAAGCAACGGCAAAAAATCATAGAAAATCAAACAGTTTAAAATTTTAATTAATCACAATTACCCCACATAAAAATATTAAAACAAATTGTGGTCTTACACATACTAACGAGCGTACTTTGTATTTGAAAGGCAAAAAAATATGAATTTGACAAGTACAAGTACAAGAAAAGCAACAAACTATCAGCCACTTTAAAGTATAATATGAATTATTAAAACATTTAACATTGAAAAATACAATTACGGACGATCCAAACCAAACTTGTTAGGTAAAAATATATACAAAACACTTCTTTAGGAGTGATACGAATGAGACAAGCTTTTATTATAACATTTATATGAAGCAGTGGTTGAATGATGCTTAAGCTAGCTTCGGTTTGAGACGATGGTTCGTGGATCGCTATTCTCCTGTTACTGATAAAGGCTGCCTGCTCGACCCAATCAAACCATAACCTAGACATGATGTCACGAACACGAATCTATAAGCACAACTTAGGATGTAACATTCGCTCCAAAGAAAAAGAGTGAGTGCATTCTAAAAATCAGAAAAATGTAAACTATAAGGTAAGTTTTACTCACTGGGAGTGAACATTTTGAGAACAATAATATAAAGGCAGAGACAATCAAAAATGAGCACGTATCTAAGCAATATGTATTAAACGGGATGCCAATTGGTATCTTTTCAGTTCGAAATAAAACCAACAGATTAAAAAGATTGAAATATTGAAGAAGAAAAACTTTTATTGCGCTACGCGATCAGTCAAACGCTCGAGCGCCTTAAAATCCAATAAGTGTGCCTCAATAAATAAAGTAACTTTCATGTAGAAAAGAGAACAGCAATGCTTATCTGATGTGACTCATCAGGATTTTTTAGTATTAGAAAAGAAATCACATGTACATTATCATGTGATATGTGACCTAAGTCTAAAGCAATTGTACACATTTGTGATGAAAAATTGTATTGGCAGTTACTAATTGACAACGAATACGCTGGACTTTGTAATAAAATTTTATTTTTGCTATAAAACTAATCTAAAGAAGGTAGCGGCCTACGGCAGTGTGGCAAACACTCTTATTTACTTTCGATTTGTAATAGTTTTTAGTTTTTCTTCTAGCTCTTTAAGTGTGTGCAGACATATGTCTGTTTGCTTAGGTGTCAATCTTTGCAACAAAATATGATCGATTCCCTTGCATGCTAGTTTTCTTCTACAAAACGAATTTGTCCAGTTCAGGCCTTTGAAAGGTATTACGAATTTGTCCACTTCAGGCCTTTCAAAGGTATAATATTTAGCAAGAAGAGTCGGAGTCAGATTTTTATGAAGATGTGCAATATGCTGGCATTTACGTTAGATCAATGTTCTAGATTTCATTATTGGTTATTAACTGCATGACGAAAGAGAAACGATAAGTCAAAAGATGTAGTACTTTCCACCTGATCATCAGGTTTATAGTACTGCAGAAATTGAATTAATTAAAGAATTGTTTGCTTTTTAAAATGCTAAACAGCAAAAATGTCACGTCGAATATCAATAAACATAAAAACAAAATATGTTTTTAGTGACAATATGTGAACGTAACAAACTTTGATGAAGGTCAACAGGTTAACTACTGTAAACTTGGCTAAAACCGTTTCACAATGTAAAGTGGTTTCTCAAAATGATCAAAGTTAAACATTTATTCGTGATAAGGAAAACCTAAACTTAATTGAAAAGTTCTTAAAATTTAATTTTTAAAATGTCGTCCTGTATTTAGTAGACGAGTTTTCTTTGCAGACCAGTGTTTGCTAAAAAAAACAAACATTAAAAACATATACACACATATGTGTTGTAAATCGTTTACGATTTTATTCTTTGTGATATCTGAGTTACGTAATATTGACAACACATGTGATACACAAGCAAATAAGCAAAAACTATAAAATACGGAAGAAAACAGTATGAAAATCCATACATACAACCATACATTTGTGAAACAACAATAAAAACCATTAAACAAATTTATAAAAATGGGTAATATGGTGTTGTTCATTTATATAAAAAAAAAAAAACAGAAATGTAGAAAAATATCAAGAAATAAATTCAAATGAAATAAATGTGAAAGAACATAAAGTAGAAGGCGAAAAGCTTTTCGTGTCAAGAACAATTTATATTATTGCAATATTCAGTAACAACACAGACACGATATAATAAAAACAAAAACAACTAATAATAATCGAATAAATATGATCTTTTAAATGATCAATGTCAATATTAAAAAAGAAGCTGGCAATAAAGTCCGTAAAGACTTATTGCGTTTGTACGTTTAACAACAACAACACAGAGGTGGGAGTTGGTAATGGATGTGAAGTGGTTTCCAGATTGCATATGTGTATGTATATAAGTATGTATTAAAGAGGCCAAAGTTTGCACTTCGAGAAGAAACAGCACTCATTTATAAGAAAATTTCCTAAGATTTCAAATTGTGCAATTTAAAACAAATTAAAAATTGAATAAAAAGAACATTTTCAAAAGGTGTTTATTTTAAGGCCTTTTTTACTTATTGGCAATAGCTGTCCTATATATTATAGAATAGAAGTGTTTTTTGTTACGAAAAAACAAAGTATTTAAACGTTACATATTTAAATTGGGATGATTGCAGCAACAAATAAACGAAATTTTTGTACACACTTTGATAACTTTGTAATTTGAAAATAAAACGACTTAATTCTCTTTAGCACAAACGCGACTTAAACCGCAAATTAAATAGATTTCAAAATTTAATGGATTTTAATTTATGAATTTTGTTTTATTAAAAATTCAACATTTATTTATGATGTTTTATTTATACAAGACTAAAGAAAACTAGTTGACATTCTCTTTGTCTGTCTTGTCTTTTTTTTGTTGTTGTTTCTTGTTAAGAGTTCACTATATTATGTTTTTTTTTTTATTTAAATATTAGTTTCTTTTCAGTTTTTGAATATGTTTTTTTTTGCAGTCGTCTCTTGGGTACTTCGCGTGCTGTTCAACTAAAAAATCATATTTATTGTAGCGAATAGAAAGGTTGAGTCAGTTGAACAGTGTTGTATTGGATTAGAGTGTTGAGAATATAGTGTTGAGTAGTGTAATGTTGGTTCGCTGAATGGTGGCGGGCTGGTTGGCTTGTCTTGTCTTGTCTTTATTTTGCCGCCTTTACCGATTATTTTTTGATGATGATTGTTTCCTCAAGAACTTTATTCCGCCATTTCGGTCAAAAAGAGCAACAGCTAAACGTGTACATTAGATTTTATTTATTCTATTTTATTCTTATTATTTATAAATTTGTTGTTCTTAACGTTGTTGTGTTGTTGGGTTTTAATTTATATTGAAGCTTTTATAATACACAACAGATATTTTATACAGCGTAAAATCTCACTAACAACAATAATGGCATTATTAATTATTTTCGTTTGTTGCTAAAGAACAAGAATAAATAAATCAACTATATTGCAATAACAACAAATTGGTTTTGTGAGAGTTTTATAATGCATTTAACACATGACGCGTTTGTTTCAACTATAAAAGTTAAAAAAAAAAGTATAAACAAGTATAATTATACTATTTAAAGATTACAAAAGCAGTTGTTAACGTAAATATTAGGTAGTTAACACGGCATTAGAAAATTGATTTACAATGTTACAATGCTATTATCTTAATGTTCTTAACTTAAATCCAGCGATTTTCAAACTTTTTTAACCTAAACACAAAGGAGAGTTTATAAAGGACCCAAAAAATGCTCTCTCTTTTAAATTGAATATTTTATTTTGTCAAGCTAATTTAAAAATTTGATAACAAGAAAATGTCGCTTAGCATGTGTATGGATGTTATTTCGGTGAAAGAACTTCTTTTATTTTTGCTAAGCCAGAACAGTTTTTTTTATTATCTTACTTATTCGAATGATTATAAGTTCTATGCTTTATTTAATGACACCTTTTTACAATTTAAATCATTAAACAATTAATATATTGATTAAAAACTATTTATTGATAATTTTTCAAATAGCTCGTTATAAAAATGTTAAAAATTTTAAATGACTAACCTCGTCAGATTTGCTTGGAATTCTTTATTTAGGTTTGCCATTTAAATTGAAGTATTTGTATAAAGCAATAGTAGCACTTGACCGAGTCGATTTTACCATATGACTCAAGGATGCATGATTACAAAAAGAGTAAGGATTATATTGATATTAAGGTCTGCGGGTAAAAATTCATTTATGAGGTTGCCGATTTGTTTAGACACGGTAAGAAATAGTTCAGCCTATTTTCTTCTTAATGTTATTTCAAACTGTAGCCGCCCAAAAATGGAATACGACTCACATGTAAGAAACTTCAAAATCTATTTAACAACTGTTGCAGAAAGCTTGCAGAAAGTGTCCAGATTTGTTGATGCACTGCATCCCATCAACGAATTATTGCATCACTACTGTAATGGAATTCGCTTTAATCAAGTCTGTGTAGAGCGTACTTTTCATTGCCAATCACCGACAGAAACTACTATCTACGTCTTGTTTTCCCTTACCTAATTTCTTAATAAGCTCTATAAACTATTTTTCTAAAATCTACTACTTGAGTTTTTAGCAATTTCAATTATTATTTTTTCTAGAAACTTTTTTAATTCTTCGTTTTTCGTATACGACTTTGTTAAATTGTACGATAACAATATCTCTAAAAGTCGATGAAAAATATCATAAAATTCTACAGTGTAAACAAATCGCCCAGTATCTAGTACATCTGAAACTTTGACGCAAATTAATAAAACAATTGTATGCGAAAGTGTAGGTGTGCATACATGTAGGTGAGTGCCTTACGTTTTTCTTAAAACACCTTTAAAATTTATTTTAAATATATTTTTTCTAATAATAATTTAAATATTTGTTTACCAGCAACAGCTGTTTTGAATCTTATTTGTTATGTTTTTTTCTTGTTTTTGTTTAATATATTTAATTTTTTTGGTTTGCGTTTTGCACATCATTTTATAGATTAGCATTTGTTGTTGCTACTGTTTGTTGTTTGATGTGTACAGTGCTGCATTTAATTTTTTTTTGTTTTGTTAAATTATTTTCAACAAGTTCAATATTGCAATGATGATGATAAATAATAAATTGTAAATTGCAACAACTAAGAAATTCTTTTGCTTTAATAAATTTTAAATTCATAATGATTTTAATTTGAAATAAACAATCGGCAGACTGACGGGTTGTTTTGAATTAATATTTGTTGCAACTGAACCAGTTTGTTTTTGTGAGGTAAATATTTTTTTAAATCATACATGATATTATTTAACAGTGATTATTTTATATATTGGTGTTTTAAAAATTATGGAATTGTTAAACATTTTAAAAAAATATTTGCTCTCTGTGGATATATATTTGAAAAAATAAAAAATAGATCATCATAAAGGGTTGCGGAACTGTAGTAATACTTCTGATCAAAAATGCAAGTACCATAAAAGATCTGTGAAGAAGAATTTCGATTATCGATAAAGTGAGAATGAATAACATCCACAGTTCTTCAGTTATGATAAATGTGCATTATATTTGTTTTTCAAGAACGGTAAGTTTCACATATAAGTGCTTTCCTAAAATATTTGGCAAATGCTTGTTTTGTTATTTGGTTATTCAGTTATCATTTATTTCAATTTATTTTAAACTGTTTCAACTAAATTTATCGTAAATCTATTACAATTAAATTAAATAAATTTTTGAACATCATATAACTCAAAAAAAACAGGGTGGGGAGGATATGAAATGGCTTATTTAATTATACTGTAACAATTTAAACTTCTACAGTGATATCTTCACTAGGAAAAACAGCAATTAATAGCGAAAATAAGGCTTCGACGAAAGCGTTACCCCAAATAACTCCAGCAACTACCTGTGACGAGCCATATAAAATTCAAATAGGAATGGACCGCTATATAACAGTCACAAAGCGCAAACGCAGCCCTAAATTGTCTAAAGTTGAATTGACCTCAAAATTTCCCAGGGATTCTAGAACTGATGGCACTGCTTCTAAAAACCGCTTTCCTATAATTTTTGGCAAATTCATATTTTGTTATTTGGTTATTTAGTTATCATTTATTTCAATTTATTTCAAACTGTTTCAACTAAATTTATCCTAAATCTATTACAATTTATTTTTGAACATCATATAACCCAAAAAATACAATGGATATGAAATGGATTATTTAATTATACTGTAACAATTTAAACTTAAAAAATGCTCAAAAATTATTTTTTTCCCTAAAAAATTCAATAAATTAAAACTACGATGGTAAATTAAAAATACTGTTACGGATGTGTCTTACTTAAGTTTTAAAAGAAAATAATTAAACAATAAAGTAAACTACTAAGTATGCTGTTTACTAATTGCGTGGCTTGCTAAGAAAACTTATGCACGCAAGACAGCAACAAATTTCTAGTTAAAAATGTGTAGAAGTTTTATACATGCAAAACAACAACAATTAAGTATGCTGTTTATTACTAACTGCGTATTTTGCTAAGAAAACTTAACTACACAAGACAACAACAACTATCTTAAAATAAAAGCCAGGAAGGAAATTTGTCGATATAAAAACAAACACAAAAATACACACAGACATTAAGGCGCCTAAACATTGAATGAACAACATACAACAAAAAAATGTGATACAAAGCGAGTAGAAGATTCTTGATTTTTCTAGACTTTTAATGGACAAATATAAAAGGCAGCGTCTGAGTGGATAGTGAGTTAGATGAAAAGTAAACCTTGTGAAGTAAAGACGTGCATCTGAAGTAAATTGTTCTGTAGTGTCAACTGTGTGTGCAGTTAAAGTAAATAAACTCTTAATTAATTTAAAAACTCTAAAAACTGGTGTTATTTATTTTGCAATAAAGAATTCACAAGAAAACGTTTATAAAAGGTATAAACGTAACAATACTTTGCAAAATATTAAAAACAAGTTCACTCCTATCAGCTGGATTTTCTTTATTCACCTACACCATAATTTTATGAGACCTTCCATACTTTAGACTTTCGTTGCACAGATGTCCTCTTTTAGATATTTTGCAAATTTGGAACAGGGAAGAAATCGCGAAATGAAGGTAGATGTGCCACACATTTTTTTATAGTTTTTTGCCTTGCTAACTAAAAGTAGGTTTTCTAATTTTACTTATCAACCATGTCAAATGTGATCTGATGTTTAAATATATTTACCTTTTCACGTCTACAAAACAGTTGTTATTAGTTTCTACTAAGGCCAATAGTTAAGTTTGAATTGTTGTTTGCTCCCTTCAACAGCTCGTCTGTTTAAATAAATCCTCTACCTATTATTTTGTTTTACTGAATACACTTTTTACACTTGTAAGTAGTGAAAAGTAAGGTTTTCAAGGCATAATTGAATTCTTAGCAACTGTTTACGATGTCACCGTCATCCATTTTTATGACAGCATTTTATAAAATACTGAGAATTTCTTAAATAAGATAAAACTAAAGCTTTAAAAATAAAAAGATTAAAATTCCAAAAATATCACCATATATCAAGATATCATTATTTATAATTTTTACACAATAAGAATTTTTTCGTTCTATGTTTAGGACGGAGCCTTTTTGATTACTTTCTAGTAATAATGATTGAATAATGAGCCAAAAAGTAGCTGGATATATATATACATAAAATAGCTGAATATATTTTAAATCGTGCTCAAGGATATTCCTATTTGCGGATATTAGGTTGCAGGGGAATATTTCCGAAGTCACAATATTGTACGTGAATAGCAGAATGATAATTAAAAATGTGGTAGCTCTAAATGTTTGGTCCCATCAAATATTCTCAATTTTTGACATTCATAATAAATGATATCAGTTCATTTGCGTGCAAAGTTAAAACATAAAAAAAATAACAAGCAAACAAACTTAGCTGCTTAAAATTGGAGATATTTGGTGTAATAATAAACATTATATTTCATCGTTGAGCTCTTAGTTGAAAGAGCTAAGTCAAACTACACAACTTTGCCATTATTGCCCGCAACATCAGCACCAAATAAGGCAAGAGTTAGTTAATCTTATATCAAGCAAAGGTGAAATGCTTTGACATGAGTTTCTCTTCTATTTACTTCAGTTTTTTACCGAACTAGTCATGTTACTTTACGACATCATTTTCCAGATTTCCTGCTCTTTTACTTTCTTTTATTTTGCTTGATGCTTTTAATGGTTTTTTTTTAAGACAATTTCACTTGTTTGCTAAATGACAAGTGGGTGATAAATTACAGAGACTGAAACATTCTTTTTTTGCAGCATTTAAGTTTGCTGGAAATTATGAAAAACACTTTTTCTTCTGTTAAATGTAAAGTAAAATTGCCAAAAGACGTTATCTAAAATGGAAATGTCAGTTAAACATCACGTTAATGATTGTAGAATTAACACAAACGCCACAACCACATTTGACAACTACAATTTATTTTAAGGAATTTTACCTTAATTAACAGTTATACATTCGGTTTATGTAAACCTATTTTAGAGGGTCAACTCAAATCTCACTGTAATCATGGCAAAAAAATAAAAAAAGAAATTAAAAAGGGGGAATGAATCTCCAGCTTGTCTATATTGTAATTTTCTTTATACCACAAATGATCTTTGGTTTTATTTTTAATTTCCAAGTTGGGAAACCTGAATTTAGTTAAGGCTACACCCAAGGAAAAATGTTAATTATTGTGCAATAGAAAAACGAGCTGAAAATTGTAATTAAATTTACGAACTTTATATTTTAAGTGCACTTTATCCTTTTCTCCTACTCTTTCATTTTTTGCAATTTATGCTGTCTGCACTTGAAAGAAGGCCAATAGAGATAATTGTGCTTATTAATACAAAAGAATTGCCCTTAAACGCAATTTTTACTGTGTTACACTGCCGCCCTGCCAACTTAATGAGCAAATAACTAACCTTGAACCTTCCCCCCCCCCTTCCACGGGGGCACATTGATATGTTTTGACGGAATCTCACCATCATTACATGTGTCAACGGAGGTGCAAGGGAGCCCAGTCCCCTTCAAGTTTAGCGGGAGCCAACTGGACAATACCACTATATTTCCACGGGAATCAGTAAAGCCCCAGAGTTTAGCTTTTTGTCTTTTTAGCCTTTTAGCTCTCCTCTGACTGATTACAGAGTTTGGCCCTTCGAAGGATCGTGGTGATTGTGGTTTCGAGGCCCTCGTTTGAGTTGTGTGGGTCGGATCAATCATAATGAACACAATAAATGGTCCAGGTCTAGTGAGCATGATTGTGGTTGTGTTCTTAAAATTGATTAACCTTCACGCGTTCTGCACCAGGAGTTGGATAGTCCCCGACTCTTCAGCTTTTGAAGTTGGCACTAGGAGTGACTGGAGGATATACGTATTTAAAGGCCTTCTAGGGTGAGGATGACGCTACATTTCATCCACAGTGGTAAGATCTATCATCTGATTATGGCTTTAACAGCTAGGTACAGACGTAAATCTTATCACGCATAACAATGCAACTCAGTGTAACTGAAGCATTGATCTCAATGAGCATTGGCAATATCACTATTTGTTCACATATCCTCCATCCCTGATAATACTGATAACTTCTTAAAGGCTGACGGAAGACTTGAAATACTGATGCCGACCACATCAATTATGATAGCATATCCATGCAGGTTAAATTTGGGCACATAAGTTGCGGGGAGGAATGTTAACCTTTCCTTAAAGAAATTGCAACATGTTCCAACCCGTAAGTCTTTGGGAACTAAGACGAATTTTCAACAGGAATTGCAAAAACCAGATGTACTAGCGAGTTAAAATACTCGATGTGGCGACCTAATAAAAACAGCGATGTGACTGCAAGTCTGCTGAGGGCTCCAGGAAGACTTAAGGCCAATATCGGCCCTCTCCACTAATATGCCGATTTTAGTTTTTGGCGCTAAAATCTTGCAGAGAATGACATAATTTATTCGGGTTTGGGATGTTCTGGGAACAATAAGGACCTTCTTTCTTTCCCCTTTCCAAGCGTTACATTATAAAAACAATAAAGATATTTCATTTATACACATTTTTAAAGAACTTTATATTTTTTGCCCATCTTAACTTTGAACTATTAGCATTGAAAATCAGATATTGTCTTTCATATTGTTTAGTTGTTTTTTTTTTATTTTTCATTTTCATTTTTTTTCATCCATAAGCAGAACGGAATACATTGTGTAGAACAGTGCCAGCCCTAAAAAGTAAATTATAAGCAAAGCCATGAATAAATATTCGTTCCCTTATTTTTCAGGTCTCCTTTAGTGATGATTATTTTTTTTTTAGTAATAACTTCTTATCATTTTAGTCTGATTTCTTTTTCTAAATTTTCAACGAACTTTTTTATTTCGCGCTTTGTATATTTTTTGCAAATATTTGACTCATAGCACCAAATAAAAACCCATTCAGGACTGGTCCTACTAATATTTTTGGATGAGTGTATTTTTCTTTGAATTTCAAGTCCGATAAATTATTTTCTTTTATTAATTATAATCACACTATATGTTTGAATATATTTTAGCCATGACTCATAAGACCCTTTTCATTTCCATGTCGAGGTACGTGCTTTATTTTACATTATTCTTTTGCTTTGCAAATATTTTTTTTAATTTATTTTTATTTTATTCTTTAAATAGTTTTCAAACAAACTGTCTATCTGACTGTTTGCATTTTGAATTGCCAATTTAAAAGCATAATATTCAATTTGGAAAAGGGAACAACGAAAAAAAAACGAAAAATTGTTCGCAGCGGTTTTTTCAATTCATTTTTGTTTGTGTGTTTGGTTTTGTTTTACTTATAAAATACGGGTTTGTAAACAGTGAGTCATTCTTCAATTCTTAAACATTTTTGGAAATTCATCGATTTTTCGTCAGCAATGCTCCTTGATATGAATAAAGAAATTTCAAGTCGTAAAAGTTGTCTTTTTTTGGAATTTGAGAAAAAACTATTTTTAGTACATAGTGGTATCGTAATATTCCAAAATAAAGACAGCAGTCGTTTGTAAAAAAAACTTCTATTTTATTCTGAAATATTGTTATAAAAATATTATTAAATGATTTCATCAAAAGATTAAACGTTAAACGTTCTTCAATCAAAATCTTGAACGATTTAAATATGTTAAATTCTCAACTGCGCAATGGGTAACATGGTAATAAGGATACCTGTATGCCATTAGCGTTGGAATCTGATTACTACGTCCGTGCAAGCACTAGATTTTGAAGTAACAATTTCGACTATCAATTTATGGATTTGGAGACTGTATTTCGACAATGATCCGCACAATATTTTCTTCTTCTCTACGTGTTATTTCTCAATTTTTACGCGTACAGCAATAACTTTCACTATCCTAAGGGATTAAATCGTACGATTTTAATGTCAATCGACAGTTGCATTTCGAGATATACCGCATTCACAAAATACATCCTTTAGTAGGTCGAATATTTGACGCCGTCAAATTGGAATAATATTTTTTCAATTAACATCCCATTTCCAAATAATTCGTAATTGTAACTTTGTACTGCACACTGTTAACGCTAACACTTAAAGCATCATCATTCACCTGAAAAACTGATATGCCCACGAAATCAAAAAGGATCTACATTTACGAACAGACAGACAGACCATTTCAAAACAATAAATATTTTGGAATTAAAAATAATAAAAAACAGCTTGTGGGCGTTGTACTGGCAAAAGATTTTTCTCTTGTTGTTTTTTGGAGTATAGCTTTTACCACCATAAGCCAAAATCCTCACAAGGCTTGAAAATCAACATTAAAATCATAAATTTCTATGAAGATAATTTGCGCACAATTAAAAATGCTATAATACGAGCACAAATGTGAAGTTGGAACCAATTTCTTCATTTAAACAAATTAATAGTCAGTTTAGATTATCACATGACTCTTGCTCTACTCTCTCTGTTTTATATTACAAATAAGATGTCCAACTAATATGGTTTTTTCCAAAAATAAAAAAATAAGATTTTTAAATGCCGAGGGCAATTAACACGGATATTGTGTAAAGTAATAAAGATATCTTTTTGAACAAATGACGAATGCAGGTGCAGCCTTTAAAATACAAGAAATTCCAAACAGAGTTTTCTCAGCCGACTCTTGTAAGAGCAACGTCAAATCTCTTGTATAAACGAAAAAATCGTAAATACATCTGTTTACGCCACATTAAGTGAAAAATCATAATTAAAATTGCAAAACTATATATGTAGGTGCTGCTACATTAACATAAAAGGTCTTATTCATTAGAAAATGCTGCCATACAACATTTATTTTGAAATGCTCGTTGCCAATTACCATAAATTTCCAATGGTTTGAGAAAAAATTTTTGTATTGCTGTAAACTAAATTTGTATTGCTGGTAATGCATATTGGCAATGTCCATCATTTGCTTTTTAGCCAGGCAGCTTTGCTTAAAGTGTGTAAGTTAAAGCTAAACAAAATTATTGTGATCGAAGGAAATGTTTTATTTCCTTTTTTTTCTGACATTTCAGATTTAGATCGTCGTTTATAATATAAAATTGAAAAAAAAAACAATTTGTGGGTACTTTTCCGAAGTTTTTTTATTTGAGAGAGACAAAAAGTATATAAAATAAAATTATAAACTAATTTTCTTGTCATACTTACATACTTATGAAGACAGGTACTAGGAAAATATTTTATATAAAAAATTGGCAATGGCAAGCAATTAATAGATTCCGGATTACATTAAACCGATTGTTTGACAGAGAACACTGGACATCCAGGTTTGCTTTTATTATTTGAACTTCATTAGGAGTCACCAATATACAGGCCTGAACTGAATGCCATTAATTGGTGCCATAATTACATCAATATAACGAGAAGTTTAAACTGAGAAATATCTGTGCTTTGATTAAATGATAGTATTGAAAAACGGCTTGGCATGGTGTCCGAAAACAGATTAAAAAAGCGTAAATGCGAACATATGTGCTTCCCCTGCAAAAAATATAAATTTGCTACCGATTTTGAAAACACTGGATCAATGCTCTTGTTCGTTAAAGTAAATTTGTTTTCCTCCTATTTATAGTTTTATTTTATCCATATTAGAATAGCAAAATTCATATTTGAAATTTGTACTTTCAAAGAATACCTGTCTCTGTCTAATTCAAACGTCGGCATAAGGGTCCCGGATTAAAATTATTTGCTTCTAATGACTTCACGACAAAGGGAAAGAAAAGATGGTTAACCACGCCCTTAACCTCTTTTAGCTCTACTCCGCACTGGATACATTTTTCGTCCGCTTCGTAAGCAGATTTGTAGCAAATTGAATATCCTAATGTAAACGTGATTGCCTCTGACTCTGCTCTGAAGTTTAGTCTTAGAAAAATTATCATAATTTTTATTATATTTTTTAATGTAAAATATATTTAAAACTGGTGTACAATTTAATATTGAAAATTGCTTTTTTTTTTCAAGAAATATTCAAAAAGTATTAAACGGACCACAAAAACAGAAAAAAATATATGAAACAGATCAATTAATTTCATCATGGACATAAAAGGAAAAGCTGTAAAACAAATATGAGCAAATGCTTTGCAAACTAACAGCGTAACAGCATAAAAGTGAAGTGAGATTTTGAAAAATATCATTACGAAAATTGTAAACAATTAAATAGAAAAGCAACTGCCTAAACCAAAGTTAAGAGTTACTCAAGTCCCTATAATAACTTTGAAATTTGCAATAATTTTTAAAAAGTTATGGCAGTTTAATTTCAACTATGTATAGAAAAAGAATCATTTAATGTACAATCTATCTTTATCTTATGAAGTAATAGTGTTGATTCGTTGCGAAAGGACTTAGTCCTATTTACCGATTAGATTATTTATCGTTTATTGTTGCAACGAAATAGTAATTAATAAGGTGAATGGTAGCGGTTAGCTTGCGCTAATAACTGCAGAAGAAATATGTCATAAGCAAGCTTAATTAAGTTTAGATATCTGCTTGCATTGGTCTCGGTCACTAGTGTACAAGTCCTTAAAGGGCAGCGTGTCGCATTGGCCACCGTAAAATAACTACACCAGCCTAGATTTCATATGCCCATATAAGGGTCTTAATAATATTCCCCCCTCCAACCAAGAGTTAACCCAGTGATAATGATACTATCACATAACGTTTGATAACTTATATGGTAATCAAACGATAAAATAATAAGAATGGAACCTGTTTAAAATTTTACTTATACTTTGCAGACGGCGCTTTCATTGTGGTCTAAAAAAGAAATATCACCAAATATTTCTTTGAAAAGCATATTTACGAAAGATTATGATTACCTTATAATCGGACGAATATTTTAACGTTAACACCTTTTTTAGCTGAGCCACTGGATGTTTGGGGAGCATGTATGTCAATGTCTTCAAATTTAATAATCTTCTAAAACAAATTTTACAGCTGAAGGATTAAGTTCCTTACTAATTTATACCGGTTCTAACTAATAGTGAAATTTTCTCACAAGTAATCTACTTGATCGTTTTTACGTAGTAAACTATGAAGAGAGCCTAAAAACTAAGAAACTAAAAGCTTGCATACCCAAGTAATCATATAAATCATTTGTAATCTTGGACTCCATTTTAGTTATTTCAAAGATTTTTCCGTCTTGTTATAAATTTTAATACAGTATTACCATATTTAATACATAATATTGTTTAAAACTTAATGGTTAATATGTGGGTGGCAATGATTTGTAAAAAAGAAAACTTATTTAAAAGATCGGGTAAATCAGGTTTTAACTTTTTCATTCCAGACTGTTTCATCAATAAATGTGAAATACATAAAAAAATTAATAAATTTCTTGAATATAGTTTTAAAGACGTTAAGAATTGGTGAATATTCAATGCTGAAGATAAAAAAATAAAAATTTGACTTACTTAGCCAATACTATTCATATTACATCCATGGTACTTACCTGAAAAGAAAAAAGAAGAAAATAATTATAAATCATTGTGAATGAGAATAAATTTCAAAAGGTCTGAATAAAATAAATAATTCGGAAATTTTAGCCTTGATACTATTTATAAATTCCAAGCTTAATGCCGTTATAATCATAAATGCCTCAGGCTTGTTTTGCAAAGTAAATCCTAAGCAAAAGCAAATTTCTTTACTTTGATGGCTTTGCGAATCGCCAAGATTGCCGCATTTTGATTTTAGACAAATTACCTGTTACTCTCAGAAAAGGGATTGTATTAGCAGCGTGTCACTGGTCCAATTAAATTATTCCAAACATAAAGTGGAAAAAAGGGAGCGGTACAAAAATAATAAATTCTGGCCGGTGAAACAGCACATCATAACATCACATTACAAATAATATTTTTCACTGCATAAACATTAAGAGCCATTGCAAAATTTTGTTTTTCTGGTGTTTTACTTTTTGAAATTAAAAGTTCTGCCGCCGTATTATCGCATGTATTGTGCTATTCATTCAATACTATTTATTTCAAAAAGTTTCTGAATAATGTCAATTGAACCCCCAAATGACAAGACAATGTTGACAGATCCTTTACATACTGAGTGGTAAAACCGTTTTCGAACAGAACAGTTTTCTATTACTAAAGAACCATTTTAATTAATCTTAAGGCGTTATTGGATATTAAGGTAGACCAGTGTTATTGTTACTGGTACTCGGTATGGCGACATTAGCTGAATTGATGATATTAATGCAAAGAACATTTCGTGTTAACAGGGTGTATTACTGCAATTACTGCATGACTCTTAGTTCTGTATGATGCGAGTTCGAAATTGGCCCATTAAATTTGCAATGATCTTAGCTCTTAGAACTATTCCCTGCATCAATGGAGAAAAGGCAGCGTTGTACAAATAAAACACAACGACCAAATTTGTACAAAATTATTACGGAAATAGCCACAACAAAAAATTTGTGAAATGTCTATTTTGTTTCACACACAATTTACAGTCTGCTGGTACTAAAATGAGGGTCAACGTTCGAGAAGAGAAGACTGAAAAAATGTATGCATGATATGAAATGTTTGTGGACAAAATGCCAAAACTATTTTGATACCTGACAGTTTAAAGTAAAACAAACGAGAATATGCACAACAAAAAAAAAATAGTTTGATAGTTTTCAAATTTAAATAATTAAATCGCAGTTTCTTTGTTTTTAGGGAAAGCAGAAAAACACTCGGGTAATCCTGTCTGTGTAAATTTTCAAACAAAGTCATCCGAAGCGATTATGCTGCGTTCGCTTTGTGATGACCTGCTTCTTTCATTCTCAAAAATATCAAATAAAATTGGGGGCTTCTATGTGAGATAGTCGGAAATTTAGAATAGAGCTATCTTTGAGGCCCGTGTGTGCTATTGAAACTGTACTTTTTCATACAAAATATAAACCAAATACGGTATGAAAAATTCAAGTAAAAATCTACTTCTACTTTCTTTTGAATTAAAAGTTTGGAACACCCACTTATTATAACAACAACCTTCAATTCGTTATAAAATAAGAAAAATTGACATTTATTGTTTGGTATTTATTTAGATGACCGATAACTTTTTAAATACAAAAAATAAATTGTTTATTATTTATTATAATTTTATTGATTGAAATAAAACGTTCATAGTCCCTTTAAGTAGCAAACGGAAAAACAAATAAATAAATTATTGACAATTAATGTTAAATACTGCTATCTGCCGGTGTTGCCATCGTGTTGTTTTTTTTTTTCTTTGTTGCTTTGTTCACAATTTACGAATTTCTAGGCAAACTATGCAAATAAACTGGCTAAGTAAACGGGGTAAGAGTACAATATTCTAGAGCCATTAAGTTCTCGCTTTTTTATAAAGCTTTTACTTTGCTTTAAATTTGTTAGAGAACAACGAACAAAACAAGGCAAAAAACGTAATGCAGAAATAGATTCACGCAGAAGTTAGTACACACAGAACGTAAAAGAACATGTATGTATTCTAATTCTTAATCGCAGGTGGCATCGCCAATACAATATTAGTTTAATTAAGTTAATTCAAACATTAAAGGTGAAAGGGGACAATTTTATATACAAACATAATTTTTCGCTTTTCTTTTTGGCGTAAATGTTTTTATTTCACTACGAGTACATTCAACATTTTTTAGTCCACACATCAGTTTCTTATCGTTTGCTGTAAGGAAAATAAGGAGATAAGTTCTGATAGTTATACGAGACAAACTACAAAGAGATATTAATCTATTGAAAGCAGATCGGTAAATGTACGCAGTTAATAATTATGAGAATTGTCTTCTTACAAAATCTGTCCAATACAGAATTCTTATTTAAAACAGTAACAACTTCTTAGATATAGAGTTAACGCGACTCATACTGCAAACAACAATCTAAATAAACTATTAGCGGAGCGATATTTAAGACAGAGTAGTGTAAAAAGAAAACAAATTAATTAAGTTAATTTTTTAATTTTCGGCTTAACTTAAACCTTTTAGATTTTTCATTCGCTTTGCATATACCGAAGTATGGTGACCTAAAGCTATCTTTATTTTCCAAAGAGGAAAATAATAAAACTTAAAAAATTATCTTTTTAGTTAAAATAAAAATAAAACTAAGCATGATAACTTTTATGTTTTGAGTAATAAATAAAAATGATTATTAAAAAACGTTATTTTTTTCAAATAAAATTTAGAATCGTTACGTCCAGCGCTGAGATGTGTTTATGTTCATTGAAATGTTAATGTGAATGAAACCATTAATATTTTTAAACTAGCGATCCCAAAAAAGATTAAAACAAAAAATTAGCGAAATCGGTTAATATAGATATGACATAGAGCGTTGACAACACCTAATTGTTTTGTTTATTTTTTGTAGAAAAATTTTTGAGTGTCTCTGAACTGGTCAGCTCTTGTTTAAGTGAATGCATGACCACTGCCACTGTTACGTCAATAGTTAAGTGGTTGATTGGTTAGTCAGGTTTTAGTTGGTTTGGTTGAATCAACTGTATTTCATTTTCCTCAATTCGTCAGAATTATTTATTCAAGGTATTTGTTTTAAATTTGAACTACAAACATCTTTAAATATGTATATAAACAACAACAACAACAAATACACACAATCAAATTTTTAATTTAAATTTGTAGAGGGTAAGAAATACAAACGAAGCAGAACTATTTTTTAGTTTTAGTTTTAGTTAAGACCTGTGAATATTGTATTTTGCTTTATAAATTAACCTTGACTTTCAGTACAAAACCCAACAAGTACAACGCAGAAATTAAGAATGAATAAATGAATGAGTGAAAGGGACAGAAAATGTGTAGTTTTTTTTTTTCAATTGCAATAACAAATTAAAACCATTTTATTTAATGATATCTCTTTCAATATGTCTTTTGCATTTGAATATATAAATTTTTAAATAGTTCAGTGACTTCAAAAGTTTAAAATACAACACATGCAAAGTTCACACCGTAATGAAACACAATAAATAAAAGGAAATATGAATATAATTATAATTATAATTACTTGTCTAATTAAACCAGACCATAACTACTATAAACAATCTTTTCTATTAAGCTTCTCTAGCTATTGTTTTGGTTATTAAATGATGTTATTTATTACATAAATAATTTCTATTTGTTTGAATTCATAAAAGTCTAATGTTTAAATCAAAATTACACAAGACTACACTGTAATCAAATATGACTGATTAAAACTAGACAACTCATCATCAAGAATCAAATCGATATTGTTAATCCCAGGCTCTTAATAGTTCATGCAGTGATGAAGTAACATTTACAAAAAGTAAATTGTAATTTCCTGGGAACATATAACAGTGATTTTCAGTCAATTACTTTCATGATTTAACAAAAGACACGTTTTACCTCTTTCAAAGTAAAAGTGAAACTCAGATAATAATGAACGTTAATAAATTGTTTTAGTTTACTTTAGAAAAGTTCTAGTTAAAGATTAACGATGGGTTGTAAAGCAAAGTAATTGATAGAAACCTTCGCAACTACACGTTAAGTTTATTTTAAAACCTGTATTGCAGTTACCTCTAGGTCAGTTATGAACTGGGCAGCCGGTACAGCCATTTTGTTTATTATTTTATTTTGCCACCGATTTAATGCTGTGGAGCTATAACTACAAAGGAAAGTTTTATAATACAAGCTAATATGACACACTTTTGCAAAAGATCAGAAGTAATTTAATTTGTGTCATCAAAAAAAGCAAAAACTGAACTATAAAATTAGAGATTACAGAGGTCATGTCATGTAGATATTTTCTTTATCTTTATCTTTAATTTCATTTTAATTTCAAAGAACTTCAAGCTGATTTAGGTAACAATTTTTGCAAAGTAAAATTACGTGATTTTGACATGAAATCGAAAAAGACCTTGAAATCAAAATATCAAAACTCTTAGAAACTTCAGTTCGTGCAATAAAATGAGTCGAAACAATTTGTAGTTCTTTACAGTTAAATGGCTATTTCTGTTACTATAACAAATTAGCAATTATTTATTAAAATTTTAAATTAAAGGAACAGAAATGAAAGCCAGTTGGGTTAATTTTTTTTTTAATGTTTTAAGTTTTACAAAAATTCAAATAAAAATTATTTATCATTTGTATTACAAGTAGCAACTATAATTTGCTGTCTTTATTTCTTGTCTCCCAACTCCCTGCACGGTTAATACATTCATATGGGAAGTCAGCTGACATAAGAGAGGCAGAACTTGAATATACATGCATGTGTAACAAGTATGTTTGGGCTAATGAAAACTTCCGGCATTATAAAATAAATCTTAAAGTTAAAGATAATAAAACATACAAAAAAAAAACAACATAAAAACAAAGTGTACCAGATTTTCCTCTCTAATCCCAAACGCCTCTTATCTACAGATCAATAAATCCTGTACAACTTATTAGCAAAGACAGTGATTTGTTGTATTGGAACTAATGAAAACCTTGTTGCTGTAACATTTTAGTTTGTTTATATGGTTGGCATAAATATAGTAGGAAATCAAAAATTTTTTACAGAAGACATACACTGCAACGACACAAAGTTTCAGCAAATATTCTATTATTACAAAGTTTGCTTGGTAGGTGGCGGTTATTACTTTTTACAATGGAAATACATCAACAAAATGGAATGGCCGCAGTGCAGTTAAAAAATGTAAACAAATGAATTGCAGAGCATTATGGCAGCTTTCTATTTTTTATTAGTTCATTCGCTTAGTTATAAACTGGCGATACAAAGTCAGCAGCTGTTCAAACGCAAAAAATCACATCAAGGTAATACAGTTAATGGCTGCTTTATATTATCCCACAATGATGATCAGAGTAAATTAACAATTTTGTCGAAACGAAGAGCGAATACGGATAGAAATTCAACAAGTGGCCGGCCGGTAAGTTTATTTCAACCTTTTAGAATAATAGCAAAGCTTAATGTGTCTAAATCTGATGATTTTTATTGTCTTTATTTACAAAAAATAAAACTGATTATAATCTTAACAGGACAACTTGTAACTGTATTAAATATAGGCAAAATAATTCCTCTGGTCGACAATATTTTTAGAAAAAAATAAACAAATTTAAATTTTTCATATATAAACTATAAATGATAACACGATTACGTTTACATGTGTCAACACTAAAAAGGGCTGTTTCATTTCTTTCTACTTGGATCCTATTTCACATTAATAGTCTTAGTGTAAGAAAAAAATCACCAAATTATGCAGATAATTTTTATCTACTTTTGCTTCTATAATATCTACACCAAGGCACGAGTATATTTATTTTACTAGATAGTACTGTTACTTGCTATTATTGCAAATTCAAAATGGCTTTTTATTGTTTCTCTAAAGTTGAAAGTATACAAAATTTTAGGCAAATACCTCTTATATCCTTTGTTAACTTGTTTGTTAATATTTCCAACTGCAAGGCAACAATAAAAAGTTGTAGTTTTTGCAATGTTATATTTATTATAGGGATGCCACATCTACTAAAATAGATATACCGTTTTTAAACAAAGCTTAAGAAAAAAATAGGGTCAATTACTTGTAGGTCGTCTAAATCGAAAACTCTGTCAGGCCAAAGTCGGTACCAACGAAAGCTATTAGAAATTAGTCTTTATCTGTTGTTGCTGGTATACGTAGTAAAAGAGACTCGTATGATTTTTAAATCTAAATCTTTGCTACAACAACAATTAACCGTAAAGTGGATGATGCAAAAAGCATACAAATATCAGTAACGGCATTTTGATTTACATCAAATAGCATTATCTCTACGCTTACAATTACACAAAAAATATAAATTAAAATTACAAGTAACGTAACGCCATATAATGTAACACCAGCTACAAAAGCTAATAAAAAAGCCACTAAAGTGTTTTTAATTTGATAACTTAAAATATAAATTTAAAGTTTTCAAATCCTAAAATGTTTTACCCAAAAGTCTAGGCCAGTTCGCAGTTACGTAATTTTATAATCCAAGTCGAACCATTGTTTCAATTTCTAAATCGTCACTCCAGAACATATTTTTGCTTATGTTATCAAAGTTTTGAGTTCAATTGTTGTTATGAATTGTGTGCAACTTTGACATTTTACATTTGTCGTATAAATGTAACGTCACGGCAAATTGGAAATCCCCATACATAGTAATAAGTTACAAATCTACTCTAATAATGCGATTCCAAATTCGAAAAACTCCAACAAAAAAATTAAAATTAATTAAATTAATAAACTAAAGTTTTTAGACAAAATTATTTATAGAAGTTTTTGTTTTTAAAATTGAGCCAACGATACGTCAAACATGTAATCAAATCTATAAGTTGTAGAATTTTTTTTTCTTTTTTTTATTGTTGTTGTTATTATTATCTAGTTTGTTGGAGCAGGTCAATGTGACACAGTTTGTTAAATAACATGGTTGGTTTGCAAGTAAATGAATGTAAAAAGAGTATGGGACGCACATTAGAAACAAATGCACGGCTACAATTTGAAAGCAACAGCAACAACCAGTTCAGAAAACCAGGTAATCAACCATGTCAAGCCAGTAAAAGCGTCATCCAACTAACAAACAGGAACCTTATTACAAGCAAAAGAAACAAAAACAACTTTAGTTCAGATGAAAACTCAAGTGAGTGTCATTGGAAAAAACAGGAAAATAACTGATATTAAATAAACATAAAAAGATACAAAAACTATTTTAACACTTTACTACACAAACACTGGCCCCCACTACATATTACGAGAGGAACCAAACACATGGTGTATGCAATTTTAATAATGTCAAGGGGGAGAAGAAGGGGAAACAACAACAACAACAACAAAAAGAAGAAAAATATTGACTGACACAGAAATTATAATTTTATTTATTTGTGTAAAACTTTGTTTATAGAGATAAAAAGAATTGTTATAAAATTAAACAAAAGAAAAGATTTATTATTGTGGTTTAACGCATACGAGGATAAAAAATTAAGTATTTTAAAAAATGTCATATAAAATGAAAAAGACAAGTAAGAGTTGGACTTACACAATGTATTTTCAATGTTTCATGGAATGTATTTTTCATTTTATGGTTCAAACATGAAACAATATATATACCTCAAAATTAGGTCTCCTATCGGATAGCCTTTAGAATTCAACTTAAGTTTTCTTTGAAAATGTCAAAGGTCTCTAGTTTGTGTCTTTTGTGGGGCATCCTTTAATTTTGAAGTTGTTGTTTTTATAGTATCGGTGCATATGTTGTGTAAACTTCAAGTGACTGGTTATAATGGTTTAAAAGATAAGGCCATAAGCTTAAAAATGAAGACACACAACCTTGAATTTGCGTTACTTTCATTTACTTTTTTTTGATATGACCATAAAAATACACCTACAGAAATTAAGACCACGACAGAAATTTTAGCGATATTAAGGGCAACGTTTTTACTCTTTTGGTGCAAAGCAAAATAATAAAAATAATATTCATCAGGTTAGATTGCTGAGGGTAGTGTAACGGTGACAATTAGAATTTCCTGAAGAAGGATATCGAAGGTATCCGAAATATTGAATTTTAAATAATTAAATAAAATGGAAAAAAGAAAAGAACCATAGAGTCTTTATTGGTGGGACCCAGAGCCTGGATAAAAAGAAATTAAATTAATAATAAATAAAGGTCGAAAAGAAGAGAGAAGGAAAATAATATTTAAATTGAAAAATTTCAGAAGTCGTAGTTTTAACTGATTATATGTGTTTTCTAATGGCTTTGATTTAGTATCGTTTGATGCAAATATTTTCAAGGGACTTTGGTAGAATTATGTTCTAATTTTAAAAAAATTACAAGATCTGTTTAGCTGCCACACGATGATGCAAAAAATTTAATGCAAAATGCCATTATGATTGCGCAAAATTAAATTTTTTTTTTTCAATTTTTTTAAAAGATAATTAAGACGGACAGGTCAAATTTTTCAAAAAGTCTTTTTATGTCACACTCCTAAGCTTTTAAGAAACAATTTTTGACATGTTTAACAACTAAATAAATATTAAATCATCGGCATAACGACTGTTAATTTCTCCTCGTATTAAAGTTTAAAAATAAATAAAAACAAAGTTAAATAAAAATTCAATTAAATGCTTTTAATAAGGAAATTATTAAATGCGGTTTTTCGTTTACAAACTAAAATCAAATAATACTTGTATTTGTGCAATCATGGTTCAATTACAAAAATAAAATGAATTTATTTATTCTCATTGCAAAAGGAAAGAAAAATAAAGCAAATAAATGACTTTTTAGATTTTGCAGAAAACAGCAAAATATTTTTTTTTTTTCAATCGAAAAAGATTCCCACAGAAATACAAAACTTCGAATTATATTACAAAATACTGTAATAAACAATGGTGGTAAGTATTAGGGGTATTAACACACAAGTTTAGTTGATTTCTGATTTGGAAAAATGTTTTCTGAGAATTCGCTTCAATGCACACATTTTCACAAAATATTTCTGAAACTTCTATTTCATATTTCTGAAACTTTCACTACCTACACACTTTCGTTACCTATATAAAGGGAAGCGTTAGCTTTCAAAGCATTTCGGTTTTATCCTCAATGTTTTCGCTTCTTCCTGCGTGTTTAAAATACATTTTGTGCTTAAGGAGTAAAAATAATGGCCCAATCCTTGGTATTGTTTCTCTTATGTTTAATACCCTGCTTTTTTAACAACTTGTTCTTCGTTTGCAAGTTATCCAGTTGTAAAGTTGCATAAATTTGAAATTGTATAAAAGCATCAGAGTAAAAGAGTACATACTCGCTATCTAGAGTATCATGTCAGTTTACAATACGAACGTTATACAAATTGTATAAATTTGCGGCAAATCTGCTACTTATATAGAAGGGACGGTTTGTTAACAAGGAGCAGATAATAAGCATCATAGATAAAACTGTTAAGGGCCAAATGGTCAATTTATTTTTGGTGCAATCATTCAATAAATTAAAAATAATTTTAAAAGCATAATTCTCAAAAGTCATAATAAGTAAGGGTGTGTTATCGAATCGATTATTAGTTCTGTCACTATTTTTTATTATTATTATTGTTTTTCGAATACAGTTTAGGAAATAAAAAGGGGTCACTTAATCATGATAGTCACATGAATACGTACATATGCACAAGTTAAAACAAAACAGCTTGGCACTCCAAGTTATAAAATTGTCCATGAGAATTTCATAAATTAACCTTTAAGAATACGCTTTATGTAGGCTATTTACCTTACTTCGAACGCTTTCTGCTTACCTTGGCTAGTGGAAACAACAAATCATTGAAAATTATCTTAAAAGTTTGTGATTTTGTAAATCACTCTGTGGAAGAACGTCCAAAATAATATTATGAATTCTTAAAATATTTATAGACTTGCTTTATAATATTTTAAGGCTGCTTTCCGAGTTAACTATTTGGCCTTCTAATATAACTCTCATTCCGTTATAAAATATTTTTGGATTTCTAAATATGCGGAGAAAAGGTTTTTAGATTATTTTGATTAGCAACCAATAAAATACCGGATATCAGCTTATTTTTTATTTCAAATTATTTCGAGTTAGAAGCCTAATCAAATTTAGTGTAGTTTTGATTCTTAGCGTCGGCTCATCAAAAACGTCTACTTAATTGACAGTTTGTGCTCGTACTGCTACTCACATCATCTGTAAGGAATTTTTAGGCATTTTTTAAATAATAATATAATACAATTTCTAAATTGTTCAAAATGCATTAATTTTTTTTCTTCCGTTTCAGCACCTCTTCTTTGCATACTCTAGTCCTTTCAAATGAAAATTGTAAAAATCCTTTTCGTAATGTTTACTTTTATTTATAAAAATATAAAAGCTTTTTTCTTATCATAGCATTGCGAAATAGATAAAAACAAATACAATTAATTATTTTTAATTATCTTAGATTCCAGAATTGAGACCTTAAATAATTTTATTGTAAAAATTTACCGTCTATTTAAAGTGTTTGGAGCAGTGCAAAAATAAGAACATTATGGTTGCAGCTTTGCAACGAATACTGCAAATGTTAGTGTTGTACAAGAATAAATAAGTTTTTAGCAGCTTCAAGACTTAACGTCTTAATCACTACTGTGATTCGTTACTTAAAAGGCCTTTCAACTTGTTGTATATAAAATAATTAATTACAGTTTGTTTAAAATCGTTGTGTGCATTGATTTCAAATTAGAAATTAAATTAAGTTTGTGGAATTGGTAAAGCAAATAGACTGTTTAATTTAATTACGTTCATTTTTAAAATAATTCTTTTCTTATTTTACGTTGGATTTTATTCTTTTTTTTTTTTGTTTTGTTTGTTTTTTGTTACACATTTCCCTGCCTTTCAAATGTACTGGGATATTTTGAAATTTATCAAAGACAATTTATGGTTGCCAAATAAATACACAAACTACGTCAATGGCAAACAATTTTCCATGTCACACGATTTGTTTTAAATAACCATGAATTAAATAAATTAATTCCTTTTAAAGACAATAAAAAACAAAGACATGTAAATAATTTGAAAGATAAATAATGATGTAATAAATTTAAAACTTGAACAGTCTAAGGAAATAAATAGCACAAAATTAACGAATGGCGTTCATGAAGATGTAACTAGCCAGGATTTTCCAATAGTATTTAGCTGCCTTCGAAAATATCACGAACCTGTTTCTTTAAATGTGTTACTTTGCATAGTTACTTTTATTTTATTCATTTATATATCGCAAACTAAACCATAAACAGTAACAACTCAAATCTTTACAAAATCGGCCTTTTTTTCAAAAACGTGTCTAACCACCGTGAAAAACCATCCCATCAATATTTGCTTTAATTAGAAAAATACTCAATTTATATATATATGTTAACCGACTAATATTGATTTATATATATTAACATATATGGATATTTAGTCACAGTGTTGGTATGTCAACAACAGCTGCTGTCAGATCAAAATTTTACACGTCAGTTGTAAAAAACATGTCGCCTAATAGGTATTAAATTTTGCCTTAGTGTAAGTAAATGCTCTTCCTTAATAAAGATTAATTTTGTTCTTTTCCTACAACAAAAATCAACCATTTCAGAAAAACTTGTTTTTTTAACACTTAATAGGTTAATCATAAATAGGTTAAACAAATGCAGCCCAAAGAATATCAAGTGTCTGTGGCGTTGAACACGTTTACCAAGTTTATTACACTCACGACAATTTTCAACTCCTATTCTTATTTTGAAGAAGAACTGCTGCTTTCTTGCTGTTACTGGTAATTTCTAAGAGATATTTTTTTGCGTGACACGAAAAACAAAAATATACTCTGACACAAATTTGTTACTGAATGTTAAATGATTTTGGCAAAATATCATTTAAGATTTTTTGTAAACATTTCTGAAAGCATTGTGAACTACTGACCACAACATTTTAAGGAAAACTTTAAAAACTGGGTCGACAGCTAAATTACAACTAATTAACAAACAAAATATGAAAGATTGAAAAATTAAGCTGATGGTTAGCAGAAAGCAAGAACAAATATGTGTGACTACTTATAAAAAAAACAATGAAAAATCTCTGGATTGTGTGAGGACTATGTCTCACTGTAATAAGTGAACTTAAAAATAACGAAATTAATGAATAACACATTGCGGGGGAAAAATTAGTGGCTAATTTAAGACACGGTTAAAAAACTAATTTTGTTTCTTTTAAAATTTTGCGAAATGATATAAATATTATGATTTTCAACGAAAAAATATGTGCATGTAGTAGCAAACACCCAAACACGCAAAAAAGGACTAAATACCTGCCTCATTTTTAAATAAATAAAAAAATAAAGTGAATTCTACAGCTAGATATTGTGGTATAAAGGATTCTTAAGCTTATTTAGAAGGTGGTATATGCTATACCTGATCTTAAAACTTGCAGTTATAGGTGTCAGTCATGGTTGCCAACTGTTTTAGATAATAAAATTGCTAGATTATAATTTTAGAATAGCCAAAAACACAAATAAAATTATAAATTAAATAAAAATAATAACAAATTAAATTTCTTCGGATGTGCAAACCGTCTGATTTTTTTAAAAGCAAAAATAAAATTGAAAAATTAAACTTTACTTCCACATTCTTTAATCCATATAACTGGCATAAATGTGCAAGATATTTACCTATCTGTAGCTAGATAAAAAAATATTACTAGACATAACAGAAAAATATGAAAGTCAGCTTTAAATACTCCTGCAATTTACCAAATTTTTTCTGCTATTTTTGAAGTTAAGCATATGTGGAGAAAAGACAATAAAAAGAAGACTCACTCACTCCGCGGTGATAGCAATCAGCATAAAATAAATAAATAAATGCGATGGACTTGGAGGCATCTAGCTATTCTGTATATACATCGTATATACAACAGCTTTTTGTTGAATTTTGAATTACCCATCACATATAGAAGATCTCAATGGACGACTGTGAATCACATCTTTCATCTAGCCTGCAGGCAATGTTTCGTTTATATATTTACTTTTGGTAATATATTCTCGACCAGCCGTATCAGTGGACATATTACTTATTTGCCAGATTTGATCTGGGTAGAAAAGCCAAGTTTGCTTTTAGTAAGAGATTTGATCTGGGTGGAATTCGTATAGCGGCACGGATATACAACTTTGTGCCTTTACTGCAATTATCTAAAGTAATTTTAAGGATGAATAAGAAACCGTTTCTCAATCAATATTATAAAAATGAAGATGCTTTCAAGAGTTAAAGACAAAAAACCAAGAACATATTTGTAGGAATTTCTAGAGAACACGATATTAAATTAGAAAGTGATCTAAATAGGCATTCAAAGGGCACCCTTTAAAATTTTTTTCCAATCTTATAGGGGGTGTTCTCAAGATTTTATCTCAAGTCAGTTGCATACGAAGAACACAAAATAAAGGTTTTGTAACTTTAACATCGCAAAGTGTCGACATAACTTTGATTGACCCCCAGACTTTTATTTGTCTAAAGCTCATTTTTAAAAATTAAAATACGGCTCAACTTGATTAAATATTCAAAATAATATAAAAATAATAAGTAATAATAATATGGATAAATTTTGTAATAAAATTAAAAATCTTTAAAAGTAAAAAGTAAAAAAAAAAACTTACGCAACTAAACCGCCCAAAAATGCAACAGGACCACCACCAATTAAACGTATTTTACGATGACAAGAATCGAAAAGCGATGAACGTGATGACGGTGGGGTTTGTGAGGTTGGTGACATTGATGTTGTTGTGGCAATGGGTGGCGAAGCAACTGCAACAGCTACCAATAATGAGGTAGGAGCAACTACACAAGCTGTATTTGAAATCAAAAGAGGTGATACAGATGTAATTGATTCAGACGAGGGTAGTAGTTGTGGTTGTGGTGGTATTGTTGAAGTGATTAATCTACTTTTTGCTGTTGAAAATGATTTTATATAATTATTGTTGTTGTTTTTAATGTGTTTGGGATTATTATTATTGTTGGTGTTGCTATTGCTACAGCTACTAGTACTTATAATATTTGAAAAATAACCCGTACGTGTTGATGTTGTTGACTTAGTTTCTGGAATTGCAGCACCGGTTTTACAATTGTTATTATTTTTATTGTTGTTGTTGTTGCTCAACTGAGTCTTCTCTTCTAAATCAAACAAACGTTTAGATGTTTTTCTAATTTCTGCTGTTTCTGCAGTTACAATTGCTTTTGTTTTTTTCGTTCTCATGAAAGAAAATGGTGTTGCTGACAGTAGACCACGACTGAGTATATGTTCTCTGAATGTGAATGTTGTTTGATGGGATGCTGTCGAAGACGACGATGAATTTGTTTTTGTGGTTTTTGCTGACACCGTTGATGAATCGCTAGATGATGTGGTAGACAAAGCCGAATATCCCGAAGATGATAGCGAGGAGGTAGTAGAAGATGCAGATGATGACGATGATGATGTTATAAATTTTTTACTTTTCTTTTGCTTTTTGTTGCAAGCAGTAGCAGTAGCAGTCAAAATAGATGTTGTGGCTTGTATTTGTTTTTCTTTTGTTTTTTCTTTCTGTTTTTTGGTTTGTAATTGATATTCAACTACTGTTGCTGTTGCTATCGCTTCAAGTCGAAACTTTTGTTCCTTATGTTCTTCTTGTTGTTGTTTTTGTTGCTGTTGTTTTTGTTGTTGCTGCTGTTGCTGTTGATGCTGATATATAAACGACTGCTGTAGTTGCTGCTTAACTTTTGGCTTATTACTTTTATTGTAGTTGTTATTTGTTTTGGTATATTGTTCATGATACTGGTACTTTGTACCTGCTGCTGTTTGTAGTTTTTGTATTAATGGTGCTGTTGTTGTTGTTGTTGTCGCAGTTGCATTTGTACCAATTTCAACAATGTGCGTAGGTGTTCTCAACATTATCTTAGCATTAATTTGAAAAATTTTAATTTTGTTTTTAGTTTTTTCTTTTTGTTTTTTGTTTAATTTTTCAAACAGAGAAATTATTCTTTGGTTTTAAATTTTTACGTCGTCCACAAATTAACATTTGTTGCTGTCACTTTCTTAAGTGTAAATAAACGATGTCTTCTGTAAGCGTCACAAAAATGTTTTTCAACAAATTCATAATTTTTTTTTCTACAAGAAGATGCACAAAACCACATAGACGCAAATAAAATATTTATAAATTTATAAATTTTCAGTTTTTAAAATTATCATTTTCGAGTTTTGTCTGAGTAGATTTATACGAATAAAAAAAAATATAAAGAAATATAATATACGTTTTAAGTATTTTCTTTTTGTTTACTTTGAGTAATGTTCGTGCTTTAAAGGGGAATCTGTATTTTTCATTATTAGCGATAAAAAAAATTAGCGCAGCATTGCGAAATGAAGTTCGAAAACAGGAGTTTACCTAATTCGAATTTATTATCAGCTAAGGGATAAGGAAAGCAACAAATTTTACAATTATGAATGAAAAATAGCGAAGCAAAATTTTGCGTTTAACTCATTATTGGCTATAAACTTGAAAATTAAAATACTAATGCTTGCTTTACCCCTTAATCTAATCACAATGGCGTTAAGAACGTCGTAACAGAAAAATATGTTTTAATATTAAAAAAATATATATTTCGAGAAGCATTTCTGTTTAAAAGGTTGCCAAAAGTATTGAGTTTAACGTCACTGTTAAAGAGCTGAATTTTTCGCATTTCCTTTTGTGTTTTTATGTTTTTCTCATGCAATTCTCGAACCGCCGACGTTTGTATGTATTTAAAGCCAGTTTGACATATTTATTTGATTATTATATAAAAAATTCGAAATTTTTAATATCTTTCTGAGTTTTTGCTCTTGTTGTGCTGATATTCACTTTTTCACAGAAGAAACAACTTCAGAATTGTATTTATTTCCTTTGTCAAAGAAAAATAAACGTAAAATAAAACAAAGTAAAATAATCCGCATATGAAATGACAATATTAGTGTGGTGAAGTGAATGAAGTACTGAATGAAGAAGGAATGATATCCAAAGTGGGAAAACAAACACAAACGAAAATTAAAAGCATTTTCATTGCATGGCAATAACACAACAATTTTTTTTCATGGGAATAATTATATTTGTTTGTTTGTTTGTTTGTTTGTTTTATTTTGCAAGGCAAAAATAGAAAAGATGAAACGATTATAAAACTAACAAAGTTTTATTTTAATATATGTAGCTAAAGTCTTTTTTATTTAATTACTTTTTTAAATTTATTATCATGCGTATGTTATTTCGCCATTTATATTATTCACATAAATTGTTTGTTGCCACTCCAAAAATAGAAAACAAAAATGGGATTTTTAAATTTGCAGTAATGCCATCAATTTTCAAAATATTTTTTTTTTGCTTATCAATCGCAATGTACAAAGTAATTAAAAAGACAATAAATAAATTATAGCGATCTCGAAACAGAATATTGTTGATATAACAAAATTTTGTCCAGGATATCGTAGTATTCTCTCAAAACTGTGAGGGTGCTAATTTTTCGCATTTTCAAATTTGTAGCAGAATTTGCTGTGTGAAATTATGAAATTTGAAAACGAAGCCAAACGATGTAATTTTCTTCATTTGTGCATTTACTCAGAAGTTTTTGTCAACCGATCACAGCACTCAAGCAAAATGTTGCAGATGAAAGAATGCACACCGTTTATAACCGCACAATTTTGTGTATTCAGCATCTTTCTTAATTTTTTTTTGTTATTATCAGCTTTAATAGAATTTTGTAAACAATATTGTGGATTATTTTTATTGTTTACAAAATTTAATTAATAAACATGTCTTTCCTGACTCCCATAGAACATTAGACTTTTGTGTAAAAATACAAACGTTCGTTTATCCTAATAATAATAAACATCTTAGTTTATAAAAATTATTTTAATGAAAGAAAAGGTTATAAGTAAGCAAAAAATTATTTTTTAAAAAAGCTGGCATTTTTTTTTAAAGAGAAGTAGCACTTTAGGTAACAATGCCTATTTAGTCGACTAACGTGCTACATTCTTTAGAAAAGGGATAGAGTAATACATGAAACAGGTGGTGAAAGAAGAAGGATAGTCGGAAATTAACTGCCGTATATAAGACAGCACAGCGACCAGTGACTATGCCTTCATCGCTGAGCAGCCCCACCGACAGTTAATTTTTATTTTCGTAGTGAAAAAAAACAAGGTCGTCGTTGGGAATCGAACCCACGACCCCCATATTTACAAGCTAGTACACTACCTACTAGCCTACAGGGGCACCTTAAGTATACGGCAATTTAAGTATGCGACATAAATTATTACATGTGAGGGCAGTGAAGTAGATATACATGCCACTTACTATAACATAATCAATGAACATGTATGTATGTCATTCATTCAAGGTATCGATAGCCAATTATAATTATAACGTTGTATTTTGCTCTCAAAACTCATTTCAAAGTATGTTTTTGTTACAAATAGCAAATACAGCCAGCGTTATGATATTTCATAACACCAGCTTTTTCCTTTCTATTTTAGTGTTTTCCTTTTTATTTTGTGTTTTACTCAAATGATTTTAAAATTAATCCAAAACCAAAAGTTTGTAAACAAAAAACATTTGAAATTTATTTAATGTTTTTTATGTGTTATGAAAGCTTAGCTCTTCATCGATCCCTTAGATCTTTAATGTAAAGTAACAGTAACGAATCAGCGAAAGTGATTTAGTTGCCACACCAGGCATGGGAAAGTGTTTTATCGAAATCTTGTTGAAAAAAGCAGTAAAATAACGTGTACAGTTTTTATCACAATTTTTTGTTTTATTTAAAAAACATTTTTTTCAAAAAAATTCTGAAACAAGTTCATGTAGAGAAATTTTAAAGATTAACATTATTTTAAATACTTAAAACAAGAATTTGATAATGAAAAACTTTTTTAGTAAATTATGTATTAATCAACACCTAAAATAATTCAAAGTTAAAGTTTAGTATTTAACCTTGACATATTTTTTTTTCGCTTTCAAATAACCGTTTAATCAGTAAAACAAATTAAACAAATTATTTTAGAACTAACTTGGTATATACAGTAAGATGCAAATATGTCAAGAAGTTGTGTGCAATTTTTCAAAATCAAAGCTTTTTCTCTACAAATGACTTAAGTGCGATTCAGCATTTCCTTTTGTTTTTAATTCGGCAAAATGAGTCTAACCAACATTAGTTCGGAGTTATAACAATAATTACTATAAGTATAATACACATTCATTTGTTTATAGTAGAAGTTGGAAGTTTAATTTATTTGTTTTTTTATAGCAGTTTTAAGACTTTTTGATTTAACTTTTTATTTTCTTATGATTACTGTTCAACCAGTTGATCATTTTACAGTTTACACAATTTACCCGAATAAAAAATCTGGGCTATTTTTTGCAAAAAGGATATTATTTTAGTCGTTATTTTATCGATTACAGCTCTAAGAATGGTTTTCGGTAAGATTATTAATTATCCCCCAAAATACCAATGTTGCGTATGAGATCACACCTAACAGATGAAACAAAATTATGAATTCTCCAAGTAAAAAATCATTTTTTAATTAGTCAGTTATTTGATTTAATGCCGTCTCGCAAAATACAGTGAGTCGTCACTGATAATTTACGCAATGCAGTAGAAAGTCTAACCTTTCATAGAAATAACTTTACGATAAGCTTGCGCCAAAATTACCTAACAGCTTTACAATACAAAATCTACAATTTATTTTTTGTATACATATGGCAACTCTGAATACTTGTATCTGGTAATTGTTTATTCGAGCAGAAAGAAAACACAAGCTTACAAGCGACCTGGCATCAGAAGAAGAGCAGACTGACAGTATCATATATTAGATTTCCCATTTGCGTGAAAAAACACTTTTTTACTGATACTTCCTGTAATTAGATAGTAAAGTAAAAAAATATTAAACTAAAGCTTTTTTTGGCCAACACTGTAGCAATAATAGTTGTCGAATTTATTAAAAATTAGTTTTCAATTTTCATTTATTTGCGCTCACTGTTAAAATTTCAATTATTACCGAAAAAAAAATTAAATATCACAAACTTTAAAATGAAAACACACGCGCGTTTCTGTTCAACATATCTTTTACATTATAGGAATCTTTTTTTTGTATTTTTGTTCTTATCGCTTCTGAAATACAAAAAATTTTGTTTTATTTTTAAAAACACCATATTGTTATTTTTTTTTCAAAAAAAAAGATAAAAATTGTTTTTTAGACTTAATAAAAATACCTCAAGAGAGGACGACAAACGCCGAAGAGAAAAGATCACCTCCTGCTTCAATGCTCCAAGAACATCAACCCATTAAATTTTATATTTCACACATATTTTTTTAAGCGGCTTCGTCTACTCTTAAGTCTGTTAAAGGCGGCAGTTATTGAATTGAAATGGAAAAATTTATGTTTTAGAGGTAACACTTGCGCTGTATATCAAATCCGGTCTATAAATTTACGATCACGACTATATAGGGAAAAATAAATTCTTCTTTACCGCTAACAACTGCGATTTGAATTTATAGGCGATTTAAAATATCCAAATTGTTCTAAACTAGAAGGATTATATGTACGTATATATTGGCATATGTACGGCGGCATAAATGGCCTTGTAGAAGAAGCTCTGGAAATGCCATGTTTTTAGCCGATCTTGCATTACGTTGTGGTTCATGCTTGGATCTATCACTTACAGGCCCTCTTTCTTTTTTTTTTTTTGAGCTGGTTCTATTCAAAATGTGGTTTAGCAAGAAAGCGCTACATCCTTAGGAAAATGGAAATATTTAAAGGTGGTGATTTTAAATCGAACCAAACGTACCAACCTCAGTTCTGTGCAGCAGCACGTTGCTGTCGCAATGTTTTTCTCTTAAGATTTAATTTTGCAGCCATTAATTTATTGTATCAAAAAGAAAATGTTTTAACCAAAATCTTTCTATACTTTTATCGAAATAGAAAGTGTCAAAAAACCTGGATGAGAAACTAAAAAGAAATAAAACAAAAACAATCCAATTATGTATAACGTCGTTTAAGAGTATTACCATTACGGTTTTTATTTAAAATTTATATTTTTGGTTTTCTAAGGAACCAAAAAAGAAAACGAAAACACTGTATGATTCAATCTAAAGTCTACCATTCAATGTTTTATTGTCTAATAAATATTTTTTTTTAATTTATTATATTTATCACAAGTTTATGATTATACAATTTAATACTAAGTAGAACAAAAAGACCTCGTGTTTATTATATAAAAAATTTAAATATGCACATTAAATGCCGTCTAAAGCTAATTAGCATTTCATTTGCATTCGTTAAGAATGTGTTAACAGGCTAAGCTAATCGAAAGTTATTGTTCGTTTTAACATCAGTAAAAGAATAAAAGACAACAACTTAGAACTTTGCATTTTTTAGTATATTTAATTAACACTCTTGTTAAAATTAATAAACAAAACAAAGATAAGATGAAGACAAACATGGCAAGAAAAGAACGCTGACAGATAGCATATAAAATTTGTTATTGTGCAAATCGCAAAGATCAATTTATTTGCATTAAAAGCAACTGATTATATTTTGCGTTATGTCACATTTTTGTGTATTTATTAAATAATAATAAATATTTGGCTGTATTCTGTATTAATTAATTTAAGATTTAATAAAACAATCAAATAACGAATAAAATATTAAATATTTAAAGAGGTCCACTGTAAGCAAAACAAAATACGAAAAATTAACGGAACCCCCAATTAAGATAAATGATGCTAGTTAACGGTTATCGACACCAAACTGACAGAATCCTTGACTTTGTATATTTTCAAGTTTCTGCTTCTTACTTATAGTATATGCGCATCCATTATTAAAATGCGGAATGCCATTTTACCGTAGACTAACCGTTACTCTAATCGAACCTTGAACCAAAGAAAGAATTAAAAGGTAAATTTCGGAAATGCCCCGGTATAATGTAATCATCTTAGTCTATAGAAGACTGATATATTAACAAATTTATTGAAATTTCTCATCCTAGAGCTTATCGCTTGATAAAGAATTTTGAAATTGCTTCTCAGTCGGCACAAAAAGACAGCATATGAGTCACAAACAAGGCAATGCTTCCCTTAAGTTTTAAGAATATTGAACTAATCTTAGTAGTACATTTATCCGAAAGCAGAAATCACTTTCCCAATATTCTTTTTCAAATACTCGGTGAAATTTCAAACGTCTTGCACGGAGCACTGGCTTGCTAAGTTCAATTTGAGCGAACTTGCGGTCCACAGTGCCGCAGGTAAAAATATTCGAAATTTGAACTCTTTTCAACATACTCGAAAATATAAACTGTCTAGATCAGTAACCCTAACTTACAGCAAAAGACAAAAACAACCTGAGTTAAAAGTATCTCTGACCACAGTAAAAATTCAATCCGCAAAGTTCTAATAGGTCATGTGTGCATCTTAGCCAGAAAAAAATATAAATTTAGGTAAATTAATTTTTAAATTATAAATCGTAATATTTAAGGCTTTCATCATTGTAAGTTTGAAATTTTATAAATTTTTGTTTTGAAAAACTGGAGGAATGTAAGGCAATGAACACATGATATATTTATGCTTACTGATCCTGTATAATAATTTAGAGTTGTATAAGCAATTCTTCCTTTTTCGTTCTACCTACTCAAAATCAAAGTCTTTTAATAGAAAAATGTTGAAAAAGAACATTTTCATTTAATATTAAAATGGTTAATATTTGGTTAATAACATGAAAATCACATTAGCCTAATTCAGTTATATTTTAAGAAGACCACTTTCATAATTAAGGGCGCATAATCATAAATACAGGACGTCCACCGGGAAGTTATACTATTTTGTTATGCAGCCAGTTTGGTAAACATTAATCTTGATAGGTCACATGACAAATTTGACACATGGCAAATTTATTATGGAACAATATTCGATAAACCAACGTGTTTTGATCCTTAAAACATTTTATCAAAATCAATCATCGATTACTGGGACGCACTATTTATCGTGTAGTGAATGAGTTCGAAGAAAGAGGGTCTGTACGTGATAGGCTCAAGCATGGACCACAAATGTACTGCGAGATCGACTGAAAACATTAATGCTGCTCAAGAAAGTGTTCAAAACAATCCATCAGGCCCATGACAACCCCAATTTTCATGAAAAAATCATGAGAGACGGGTGACATTTTCATTTGATTGGATATGTGATTAAACAGAATAGTCAGTTCTGGGGAATAGCGAACCCTCAAATTATTCAACAGTCACCTGTGAAACGATTCGCATTTGTGAGGCTAACAGAGGCAGACATTTATCTGATATTGTATTCTATACATAATTGCCGGCATTAAATAAAACATTTATCAATATAAGATCTATTCTATCCATACTCATTGCATTTGACCTTTACTCCATGTTAAAATAAATAAATACATACTCAATACAAATAAATAATATATTGAAATTAATTTTCTTGATCATTCATTAGTCTCTTCTATAAAAATAACAAATAAAACTTTAAAACTTTATTCATTCAAAACAGAAATCGCTTGCAGCTTATTTTGCTCCTAATATACTTAACATTTAAAAGCCATTAATTAAGCTACTGTCATCGTATTTTAAGACGAAAATTAAACAAACTATAATTAACTGTACATTAAGCACCTTGAACTTGGTACAAAGTTTAGTTTTGTTTAAATCTTTTAAATAAATTTAAATGAAAACTTAGTTGTAATAAGTTTTCTAATTTAAAAGAAAAATATCTATTTTTAACTCGTATTTAATAGATAAAAAAACCGATAGATAAAGAACCGATTAACTATTTCTTTTAGTTTATTATTACAATTTTTTTTTATAATTTATAATCATCATAAATATCCAGCAGCAAGTTTAGCAAATTCATAGTTGGTAAAATGGAGCACTATATGAATAAAAAGAGCATTTTCTTTATATAAACCCATTTCGATTATTTTTATTCCAAATTTGCTGATAAATAACAAGAAACTGTTTGACAAACACAATTTTATTAGATGGATAAGTAACCAGGTGCTGAAACTCTTTTTAAAATTGTCATGCGCAACAGGGAATGAGTGATCAAAAATTTTATATTCGTTTGGAGAGATCCGTCTAATGTTCTTATAAGACTGACCCAGCCTTTTTGGCCATATTTAATTTTGACCACAGAAAAAATTCTTGTAATGCAGTACAAAGACATTTCGAAAGTATCGATTAAGCATCTGGATGTCTATACTTTCAAAGCAGAAAATATCGGGTTTTTCAACAAGAAGTTTGTTTTACAATTGTGACAACACCAACAACATGACATTGGTTTTGACTTTTAGTTTTTTGACGTATTTGTAGTAGTTTTATTGGTAATTGTTACAATGAATTCGATTTCGCACGAAAATCGCATTAAAATAATTAAAATCTACTATGAAAATGGTGATTCTGTTAAAGTTACATTTCGTAAAATTCGTGATATTTCCTGGATACATAATTGTCCTTTTGAGACCGCTGTTAAAAATTTGGTCGTTTAATTTGAGGCTTAATACAAAATGTGTGAACAACAACGAGTGTTCGCCCGGGTCGTTTTATTGAAAACATCACCGTGAGCCACAGTGTTGAAGCAGACTCAAATTTGTCAATTCCTCGACGATTTCAACAATCACCACCACACGGCGAATTTTGCGTAAGGATTTGACATTGAAGCCTTACAAGGTTCCACTGGTGCAGGAATTGAAGCCTAACCACCGTTCACTTCGGCGGCTGGTTTTTCTAAAAAAAATAATTTTTTAGACGAAGCATATTTTCACTTGTCAAGGAATTTCAGCAAGCAAAATTGCCGCATTGAGAATGAGAAGCCTTTGCATGCTCAACGTGTCATTGTATGGTGTGCTACACAGTCTTGAGGCGTAATTTTATTGGCAAATCGTTTATCTCCATTAAAAATTGCAAAATGCTTAGCAAAAAAACATATCGTTTTAAATCTCGTTTTTAATAATCGCTTTAAATCAACGATTTTACCTTCTTTGCAAAGTTTTAATGCAGGAGAAATTTTTCTGCAAGCCTGTAAGAGTTCAAGATGGCTTGTGAAGTTAATATTTTTTGTTACTTTATTAATTTAAAAAAAAACTCAAATTTTGATGAAACAATTTTCAATTAATTTAATATTGCAATTTTTTTAGTAGTTGACAATATTGTACTTCACGGTATTTCTTTATTCTTCACATGTTTTATACCATTAGATGGTCTCACAGTTGCGATTAAAAGTATTTTATCAACTTAAGGTACGTATTTTGCCTTTTGCTATTGATAAAGATAATGAATGCCCAAATATACGATTATATATATGTATATATTAAATATATATATCAAATTAAATGAGAGAAAATAAGAAAAAATTTCGTATGCAAAGCATTAATTTTGTTGGTTGAACTTTTATTTTTATTTTATTCAAGTATGAACAAAAATTGTTTGCTGTTGTCTTCAATTATTCTCTTCTATGAAAACTATGATTTTGTATACAAGACACTTTCCCAACTATTTATTTATTAGTTTCTTTGTTGTAAATTTTACGTTTCAAGAATTCTTAAAAAAGAAAGTTGCTTCTTTATGACTGATTATATTATTATTTAAATAATAAATACGGTGTCTTATTGTATAAAAAGCTTAAATAACAATGAGGGGTTTTATCGTCGTCTTAGGAACAAAGACGCGTTGATAAATAATAAAAGTGTTAGTTCGTGCTTAATTTATATTATTTTCTTCTTAACGCTAAAAGTCAATCTACGATTTCTTAAGAAGTAACCAAAAACACTTCCTAGATGAAAATAACAAAAATGATGATTTCCATTTTAGTGAATTTACAATTTTTAATACGTTAACTGGAAGGAGGTTAAAATTAAATTAATTTATTTCTTTAATAATCAATTATTTTTAATTTATGTTTTATTCGTAAAGTAACAACTCTTTTTTACAATCTGTTTATTTTCTGGTTTTAAAAAGGGTACAAATTCTACTAACTTTAACTTATCTATTTTAATTAATACAAGCTTAACACGTTAGACGACAGCATCAAATTTTTTCATTTCATTTTTCTTTAATTCTGATTTTTTAAATGAAGGGTTTTTCAAGAAGTTTGTTTTCTAAAACAAAAAATTGGAAATAAAATGAAAAATTAAATTTCAGCAATTAAAAATGGAAAATTATATCTGGCAATTGTCTAAATGTTAATTCATTCATCCAAGTTTTGAATTATGTTTTTGGCAAAATGGCGGCTCTATTTCCTTAATTACATAAGGGACTTGGAGTTTTAAAGCGGAAATCGGATCGATTGGCACCGTATAGACTCCTTCCCTAACATGGCCCCACAAAAAATAATCCACGATCTGTCTGGCCACATGAGTGTTGATTGTCGTAAATTAGGCAATCGGGAAATTTGATCGTTTCATTGACTATGTGACATATGATACCGTCGTGTTGAAACCACATGTCAATGATATCCATGTCGTCAATAATAGGCCAAAATTGAGTTGTAAGCATCTCGCGATGGCGTGATCCATTGACCGTTACCGCAATTCCAGTCTAATCGAAAGAAAAAACGTTCCAATCACGCCTCCAAACCACATAAGTGCACCATATAATGACACGTTGGGTATGCAAAAGCTTTAGGATTTCCAGAAACCCAAACGCAATTTTGCTTGTTGATGTACCCTGACATGTGAAAAAAATAATTTTTTCAGAAAAGCCAGCCGATTGTTCCTGAATGAATTGAGCGAATCTACGTTGATATGAATGTTTGGTCGGCTTCAATTCCTACACCAGTTGAACCTTGTAAGGCTTCAAAGTCAATTCGCCATGTGGTGGTTTTGGATAAACCCAATTGTTGAGAACGTCGGGGAATTGACAAATTTGGATCTGATTCAACACTGTGGCTCACGACTGCGATGTTTTCAGTTGAACAACCCGGTCGAATATGCGTTGGTGTTTGCACAATTTGTATCGCGCCAGTTGACTTAAATTTAACGACCAAATTTTTAATAGCGGTCTCAGAAGGACGACTGTGTTGTTCGAAAATATCACAAATTTTACGGATCACCATTTTCATAGTGGATTTTAATTATTTTAATGCGATTTTCGTACGAAATTGAATTCATTGTAAATGTCAATGTTGGCGTTGCCGGAATTGAAAAACCAACGTCTCGTTGAAGCAACACCTTTCTTAGCCAAAAACAAATATTTTTCAATTTATTTTACTTATTTTCTATTTATTTAACAACGTATGCTAAAAGCTTAGAAACAATCCATGTATTTGAAACCATCCTTTTACATTAGAAGACAACAGCACTGTCGAATAAACAAACAGGATAGTTAATTTAATTTTATTACATAAATTGAAGCTTAACTTGTCCAAACACACTACAAGTTGGTAAAATGCTATTCATCTGGTTGAAAGTTCATAATTGAGAAGTTTTTTAAGCTCGCCTTATGTCCGATGGATCCTATATTTAACTTGCTGCAGCCATTTTAGTTGCCAAACGGAATTCGTGTTCACACATCGAAAATTGCTACCGATGCTTTTTTTAAGTATTCACTAAAGCTTCCATTATCTCAATTATAAAAGTGTGTAAATGAATGGAGAAACATCTATAGCATTTACTTTGCGCAGAGAATAATGTCTTAACCAAATAATACTCACACCTGGAAGGTAAATACTATCGTTTGCATCCTTCCTTATAGGCATTTAACTTCGAAAATCAAATTTACAAAGAATCTAAGCTAATGCAGATAAAATTAAAAACAACACTAATAAAACAAAGTCCTGACAGCTACGAAATAAATTCTTTGGAATTCAATAAACACAATTAACGTTTCAAAGATTTGCAAAATTTCATTTGGAAAATTTGACGGGTAAAATAAATAAAAATAATGCTTCCTCTGCCCACCTTCAATTTCGGCCACAAAAACAATTTTGAGAGGTCCTTTGAATTTTAAATAAAAGCAGTTTGAAAACCCCTTTATATATTTAACAACTTTTTACTTTATTATTATTTCTTAACAAAATGACTTTAATTTAATATGTCAAAGAAAACCAACAATTACTTTTCTTTTTCATTTTAACGAAGCATTTTATTTATGTTAAGCTACGGTTCGGGGAAAATTTTTAAAACTAATTGGGGTCACAAAAGCTTTTCTTACAATTTAAAATTTAAAAAGCAGCAAATTGCTTAAACCACATAATTTGTTAAAGGAAAAAGAAAAAAAATTTATTTTGCTTTACACCAAAACCAAATAGTTAGTTAACTGATGGTAATTTGAGTAATTTCTGATGTTTCTGAGCTGCTTAAAAATTTTGTTTTCATTGTGAGTGGCAGAAGCCCCAGGCTTCTGTTCATTATTAATATTTAAATCAAACTAATTATTAACATTAAAATAAAGATGACAAAAAAATATACTTAAATACTTAGAAATAATAAATAATTGTGGAAAAAATTTTTTGGAATAACTTGTTAGAAATCCTGAAGAGAAAAATTGGTTTGTAATAAAAAACTAAATAAATAACCAACAGCAAAGACCAAAGAAAATTTTGAGTAAATAAAAACACAATAGATTTACAATGTATTCAGACCTATAATTTAGAAAAGAAACACAAATAAATTTTTCATTTTAAAAATGAAATGTAATTTTCGCATCACATGCAAAACAACTATATAACTATTAAAAGTTTGTTTAAATAAAACAAAAAACAGGTAATACACTTAAACACTATTATTGTTATACATACAGTGAGCGTAAAAAGTAGCTGAAGACAAACAGTTATTTTTTGTTCTTTATAAAGAAGAGGTTTTACAAGAGCTTTATAAACAAAAAAGATTTAAATATAAAAATAATACCAAAAATAATACTTATAATTTCAGGTGTTTACAAATTATATAAGCTAAATAAATGGCCACTAATTACAAGTATACAGTCAAGTGTGATTACTGCTAGGGGACTGGCTAAATTAAATCCAGGTTAGGCACCCCCTACAAAATTTGTTGTAGGCTTTCTTGGGCCTATTAAGCTCCTTTAATCCGTTGCTGGAAGTTTTTTAAATTTTAATTTTTACTAAACATTTCAAGCAACATCTAGCCAAGGGGAGAAAGTAGAAGATGATTTTTACAAAATATACCTGAAAAGATAGATTGCGCAGAATGTCCAGTACTCGTACTCTAGCCGTAAGCTTAGCGCTTGTTAAATGTAGATGCCATAGAGTACTTCAGCCCTAAAAGAAACGCTACCAATTGCGAGAGATTCTAGCCTTAAGAAAATAGCTCAGCATTCGAAGGTCGACAGTTTAAATAAAGGCTGATCACAGTACATAAGTAACCAATTGGGTTCCAGAAATTATTGAGTAATGGCGGAAGTCCAAAGGGGTATATAATTTAGTTGGTCAAACTCTATACTCTTCTAATGACTCTATAATCTTAGTAAGGATTGTAAGAATATCTGTAAGAAATGGTGGTCGGTGTAAATTGTGTATCACGTGATGATTAATCTACCATTTTTTTTTCGAGCAGTAAAGACGAGTTCTTTAATTTCATGCAGAATTTTTCGGAGCTTGGAAATGGCCCATTTAACTTAAAAGCTTATATTTGCACTTTGCACATATCTACTTATTTCCAAAATACATCGAGACTTACTACCGCCATATATTTTTTTGACAAGCATCTTTATTAAATAAAGAAAATAGTTAAGCATTTTATACTGTTAAAGAAGCTTGCTTACAAAAACAATTTTTTTTGTCACTCACAGTAGATATTTTTTCTTTGCGTGTAGCAACCGTTAACAACTATTTGTACAAAGGGTATTTATTAACAAGGTTGTGTATTTAACGTCGGAGTTGTTAGGTTTTTGGTTGGGCAATATATAAAATAATAACCGTAAAAACAAAGCAAATTTCTTAAATGAAGAAACAGCAACAAAAAATAACAAAATTAAATAGCTAAAGCAAAAGTAAAACAATTATGAAAATGAATTGTATTTGAAGCCGCAAATTTACAATCATAAGACGGAACATTTTAATAATAGAAGATTGAGAAAATTTAATTAATGGAAGAAAAAATAGTTACAATTATGCTGCTTAAACGTGTGGTTGCTTATTAGCAGAAGGCACTAAAAATTAAATTTTTAAATCTGCAGCTAAATAAAATAAATTTTTTTTTCAGAGAAGTAGCACTCAGGCAGCAACAATGCCTATTTAGTCAAGTACCGTGCTACATTCTTTAGGAAAGGGATAGAGAATAGATGAAATAGGTGGTGAAAGTAGAAGGATAGTCGGAAATTAACTGCCGTATATAAGACAGCACAGCATCCAGTGACTATGCCTTCATCGCTGAGCAGCCCCACCGACAGTCAATTTTTATTTTTGTAGTGAAAAAAAAACAAGGTCTTCGTTGGGAATCGAACCCACAACCCCCATATTTACAAGCTAGTACACTACCTACTAGCCTACAGGGGCACCTAAACACATAAATTTGCTCAGAACTCAATGTTTTTAATTGTGAGAATGAAAATGAGTTGAGAAAAAAAATAAGATTTTAGAAGACTCTAAATAGTCTCATCAGGCAATGATGATAGTTTTAAAAAAATCGGTCCACAGACTCGCCTACCTTAACATAGCATTTAATTTTATGGCCGAACACATTTTTGCATCAAGTAACTTGTTGCATACTCGTTTAAAGGTATAATATAAATACTTTATTTAAAAATACACAATTTTTGGAAAAATCATGCTAAGGACGCGCCCGCTTTACACAAACAGTTAAAATTCTATAATATAAAGAAAGAATCCAATTTTAAGGTACGCAATTATTAACATTAAAATATAAAACAATTTATCATTATGGTTTCAATTTAAAATGTTATTTTAAGAAAAACATAATTTAATATTAAAGAAATAAATTTGCTCACTGTCGTTAGCATTTTCACTTTCTGATTCATCCATAAATTATTGCTACAAAATACACTTATGCACTATTTCTTTTCTTTTACATACAATTATGTCTCTCAGATCACATGTTCTTAAAAGTTGTTTCTGTTTATTCTCTAAGACACTTCAGATAGCTTTAGTTACAACATTTGCCGAAGTTGATGCAATTAGTTCATCAAATCGCCTCATTTAAGTTCGTTATGGGACTTTTATCATACCACACATTGGGTCGGCATCTATCGCAGCTTATACTTGAAGCCTAAGGAGAGCAGATTTCCGTTCAACTGAAATATGTTTGACAAAAAAAAAAACAAAAAATAGCTTAAAATCTAATATCTGCTATTGAACTTATGTTTTCAATAAGATCTTTAAAAACGAATTTCCACAAATTGTCTTAATTTTAGTATCGCTTACTTACTTACTTAATGTTACTTTAAACTCCTATCACAGATTGAAAATATAACGAATCCGTAGAGGTCTTCATACTGTCAAGACGTTAACTAAAGAAATTGGTTAAAATGCGGGCAATTAAAATTTATATATCTTGTTACACAAACTTGCAGCAATAATATACAATAAAATTGCAAAGGTGTATTTTTTATGTTTTTTTAATCACTATTCAAATTTATCTCGGAGTTGCAATTGTAAGCAAAATTCAGGGTTGCATTTTAAATATACTGTTTACTGACCGTTAGGAAAAGTTTTTCAATTTGAATAATATTATGATACGCAAAATGTTAGTGATATTAAAGTGTTTTTTTTTTTCAAAATATCACTGAAAAAAGTGTTGAATTTTTATATCACTTCTACTCATTCTTTGGCAAGCTCATAACAGTATGCGATACCATATGTGATATAACGTGAAAAACAACCGACTTGCTTAAAGATTATTAAAGGAAAAAAATTCACTGGCCATAAGGATCACATATTAAACTGAAGTTTTAGGTCATTCTAAGAACTAAAAAAACAGCTTTAATTTCGAATGAATGGTAAATGCCAACACAATGTTCGAAAGGACGTTCAACATTGTACCTCCAAGGGATTCATCTGGCGTACCCACATGCACAAAGTCATATTAAAACATTTACGGTATAAAGATTTTATTCTCATAGCTATTATATAGTTTTTAAATAATAAATAAATATCTGTTATTCTTTTCAACGGTCTTTTTTAATTAATTTAACAATATATATTTTTATCGATATTTCGCTTTCTTCAGAAAAAAATAAATTTTTGTCAACAAAAATTATTATTTATTATTATTACTAACAAATAATATTTGTTAATAATTTTTGTTGTTAAAAATTTATTTTTTTTTCCTGAAGAAGCTTTCCATAGGAAAGCGAAATATCGAAAAAAATATATATTGTTAAATTAATTAAAAAAGACCGTTGAAAAGAATAACAGATATTTATTTAAATTATAAAAAGGTCGATTAAAAAAATAAAAAAGTTTTTAAATAATCTTAGACTATTATTTAAATACAATATTGTATTACTTAAAAATTACGAATAGTAACATTTTTAAGAGACAACACATTTATTTTATAAATATTTGTATTTAATTTATATCATAAAGTTAAGCTATTATTATATTTTTCTTTTTTTATAAATTAGCAACTATGCGGCCTTTTTTAACAAACAATATTTATTATTAATTTCAAACATATTTAGCAAATATTGTATTTATTTTTATTTTAAATGTACTTTATTTGAACAATTAGTTTCTTATTTCTAAACTTATAATGCGAGCTACGCATTTCTTTAGTCACACAGTTTAAACAATGAACGTTATTATTAGCGAAACTGTTAATATGTGAAAAATAATTATTCAGGAGATTACAAAAATTAAAAATCGAAAATACCACCTAATAGCAAGTTAAAGGTTTAATATTTAACCTTTAAAAACTAAATTTGAAATTTTTCAAAAATGTGAAGCCCTTATTTCTTGAGCATTTTTTTTCTTTTACCGCAATAATAGAAAATAACAGCTTTAGCGCACACGAATTAAAGTGAAATAGTTTGAAGGAAACAAAGTTTGATGAAGCAGTTTCTAAATTCTCATCCTCAGCAGTTAAGCTTTGTTATTAAATTCGTATATGACCTTGAAAATATGGTTCTTATTGTTACTTTTTAAGATTTTTTTGCGGAAGAAGGATAAAATAAACTAAAAAACAATTAACTATTGTTGTTCTTTATTCAACTTTGAAGTTATTTCTTAATTATTTAAAATCTCAACGTTTGTTGCACCAATAAAAACTGCTTTTCTGTCAGCATGCAGATTTTGTTTTGGGAGAAAGCGTATTTATAATCCACGAAAAGTTATCCAAATTATTACAAGCTACTTAGCAACATGTGATATATAAAAATTCATTATTTTGAGGTATATTTTTATTTTCCAAGTGCATTTATCAATCATGTTTCATTTGGTTTCAATTACTCATAACATTTTATACCTTGGATACACATCTTTGCGGATGATGTTTTCCTATGAAGTTGTTTGTTTCAAATTTTATTTATTTTTATTCTTATGATATAAATTTTTTCCTTTAGAACACTTGCAATGCGAGCTAATGTTCCTGGATCTTATAAAAGCGAGGAAAAACTCTACTTCCTTTTAAACGACTTCAATTTTTAGCGAATAGTTTTGTTGTAATTGTTACGTCATTCCTTTATGTTGCGTTTTGTTGTTTTGAGTTCTTTTATTGCAAAATAATAATACAATACTTAAGAGTTTTAAATTAAGTTAAACGATTATTTACTGTCAATATACAGAAAATAAGCACACTGGTAATTTTGATGTCTTTACTTAACGATGACTCAAATGAATTAATCTGTCCAGTAAGTGGTGCATATATAGCTATTTTAAGTCGTTCTCGAATATACAAAAATACTCTACTTTAACATCACTCCATATTGTTGTTGTTATTATTATTTTATTGTTCAGTGTAGGCGACGGCTTGGCTGTGTGTTATGTTTTCTGTTGTTTATCTTATTTTGTAGAATTTCTATAAGCATTTGTGTATTAGATTTCTTCGGAAACTACGTAGTTTGTAAACTGCACAGTGGGTTGTTCCGTTTACTTCTTCACTGATAATTATTTTCTTTTAAAACTTAACAAATCATCTTGGTAACAATATTTTTATTTAGCATTCCATCATTTTTAGGCTGATTAAAATTTTTTTTCTTGAAAAGGGTAATCTTTTAAAATGCTTCTATTGGGAAAAAATAATAGAAATAAGAATTTGTGATTGTCAGTAAGTTTAAGAAGTTTCCATAGAGCTTTTATGACGAGACCCCCTTATAACAAATGAACTTTAAAAGGGTGTCACATATGGTTTGATTTTTAGCCATAATTAAGAGATCATTATTTTTATTCTTTTTAAATGCGGGTCCTATAACAGCAACATAAAGTGAAATTTAAGGAGCAGCACTTGATATTGACGAAGCTTAATAACCGAATATTTGCCAAGTACGCTGAGTACAGAAAATGTAATTTGTGTCACTTTCTTGTTTCTTGAATTTTATAAAATTTTTAATGTAATTGAAAATAAGTTGATACAAGAAAAATAAGTTTTTAAAATTCATATTTACATCATTATGCTTATTTTTTTTTAGTTTAATATAAAGCTGAACACTGCTCACACATTGTAGGCAGATAAGCAGAAAAATGATTTTTCAAAAAATAAACTACGAGAGAGAAAATATATTTTAGTTTTTAACCGAAAAAGAACAATTTAATTACCGCTTCAAATATCATTCTTCTTTAAAGTTGAGTTTTTGTGGTTCCTTTTGGCCTATTTTCAAAAAATATAAGGCAACTGCATATAAATTTCACTTTTTTATATCTAACGTTAGATTTTTTATTACAGTAATAATCGATAAGGGTTTTTGGTTAAGCAAGCGATTTTAAAAACTCTACAATATACAAAAGTATAAATTACTTCTTTTACGGCATTTTGCCGCCTCTAATAACTTAAACTTGAAGCATAGCTACGATTTAAACACTCTGATATTATCTAGAATATGATTTACTATTGTATGATATTACTCTTGTTGTCTGTAATTGTAATTGTCGTATTTCTACATACACAACAAATCCATTTTGATAGTTTGTTGTAATAAATTCCTCAACGTTAAACCAGCGAACAGAAGTTTGAACACTTAAAAAAAGATGATTTTAAGAAGCAAACAGAGTTTTACATAAATAGAAATTAAATAGAACTCAAACTGATTATGCTTTCTCAAATATAATTGACATAGTTGACATTTCATCTTTTAGAGTTTTATACTAAAAATAGCTGTGAAGTCTGTTCTAACTTAACTTTTAAGTTATTAAAAAAAATTGCATTTCTCCAGCTTCAGTCAAGTGAAAAAAGGAAAAAAATTTATAAAATCTAAATTATTAAATTTAATTTTAATTATAGTTATTTGCATAAAAGCAAACATATAAGGTTTCTAATTATGTATAATTTTTAGGAATTATTATTATGGAATATAACAAGAAACAAATCAGCTAGTCAAGCAAGTACCTGACTTGTTTACCTAAACAGTATTTAATTGTTAAGCTAAAAGATAATCTATCCGACAGATAAATAGAAATAACTAAAGGAACACAAATAATATTTTTATAAAATCTACCGGGAGGATATATTTGACCTTAGAATAAAGCGGTTAAATTTTCTAACGTTGATTTTATGCATATTTCGATTGTCTGTGTGTTATGTTTTCTATTGTTTATCTTATTTTGTAGAATTTCTATAAGCATTTGTGTATACGATTTCTTAGAAAACTACGCAGTTTGTAAAATGCACAGTGGGGCGTTTCGTTTGCTTTTTTTTTACCGATAATTGCTTTCTTTTAAAGCTTAACAAATCATCTTAGTAACAATATTGTTACTTAGCACTCCATCATTTTTAGACCGATTTGAATTTTTTTCTTGGGAAAAAATAACACAAATAAAAATTTATGATTGCCAGTAAATTTAAGAAGCTTCCATAGAGCATATATGGCGAGACCCCCTTATAATAAATGAACTTAAAAATTGAAGGGTGTCCTATAGATACGTTGATTGAACCATAATAAACTGATCATTATTTTTATACTTTTTATGTATGTCACTTTACCTGTTTTTCTTTTTAGAGTTAATTAATGCGATGTTTGCAATTGCCTTGCTTTAATTATTGAAACTATAAAATTTTATTTACAAGAGTTATATATAGAAATAATTATATCAAATTAATAAAACCAGACTATTCAAATGAACATCGAAAATTTTGTAATTAAAGAACATATAAAATAGACATAAATATTTGAAGCATAATAAATATTTTTGAAAAACAAAAAGGTCCTAAATAAACAGGAATAATTTCTTCTGGGGTTTTCCCAATCATAAAGAAGTGAAAACACATGTGGACCGCAGTGTGTTTAATTAGGATCCTTACAAATTAGTATTTAAGAACAGGTTATTAAAAAATAAGAAGATTATTAAATTGTCATTGAAGAAGAAAAGTCGTGTCAAAAAATTAGTTAAGAAAAATTAAAATATTAAATAAGTACATATTTTTAAGAGAAATTGTACTACAAGAATAAAATAAATAGTAAAATTAAAGTGACTAAGTTGTTTCTTACTTATTTCCTTAAGAAAAACGACCGAACGTCGGTTGAAAATTTATTTCAAGGGACAGAACGATAAACCAAATAATAAGTCTTTCTTTATTATTGAAGTTTTCTTAAACAAAACTGCCAGGTTATGAAAACGGCCTGCATTATAAAATTTTAACAAGACTGATCAATTTCGAAGTAAAACAAAGGAGAGACAAAAGTTTTAAACAAAAAATATCTTCGTTTTGTTAAGATAGTCATTATTCTTATTCTGTCTAGAACTCAGTTTCTCAGCCTTGTGATTTGAGAAAGTAGTTAGATCGAAATTACTTTAAACTCAAACTTGTTTGCTTGCTGGGATACTGTGTTCTCTCAAGAGTTACGAATTGTTTCTGTAGATTAATTTAGGTTTTATATTTGTTAACAATGAAGATGTTGTTGTAAAATAAATATAATAAAATTGTGGCAAAAGCTAAATTTCACACGCTGCAGCACATTTGATTTGTTGGTTGCAACAGAAAAACTTTAAGTGTTGTTAAATAAAAGGCACACAACAATGTGTATCAACCACACATAGACAGACAGACCTGTTTTTATTAGTTGGTTGGTTAAATTGTTAAATTCACAAAAAAACAAAAATCAGACGCATGATGAAATCGGCAAATAAATTAGTTTGATACACAACAATAATTAGATTGTGTTGTTACTTCCTAAAGTACACTAAGAAAAATTATGTTCGATAGTTATATTAATTATAAGTTTCTTTTAATATAACAAAATAAACAATTCTTTTCCCAGATGAGTTACTTAAATTTACGAAATCTTGATGACGTTCAATCACTTAAAAGTGAGTAAATGGTGAACGATACAGAAAACAAAAGATTTTTAACTTTTTTCCGGCCTAATTGTTGAAAGGCTAAAATTTAAAATTTTTTTAGCAGCGAGTGATAAATAACTAATTTCGTGAAATGGAACTATAAACTATCTTCTTCTTCGTGCGTCTAAATACTATTATAATACTTACTCCTGGTATATGTTTAGAGTCGCGTGTATATGACTAAACTCTTTAAAACTAATATTTGCTTGAGTAGTGTCATATTAAGAATCAGATATACTACGCAGATCATGCATGTGCAAGTCAAATATTATTTTTTTATATTATATTCAAAATAGTTTCAATATACAAAGACATGTATTATTTTTATCGCAATTCTTCAAGTGTATTTTATGATAAATACACAATTTATAACGATTTATACCAACTTTTTATGCTTTAATTAATTTATTATTCTACTTTAGTATTTTATGTTAAAGGAAATAATATATATTCGTATGTATATAATGTTTACTATTTGCTATCAATTAATTTATTTACAGTTAAATTGCTTTAATAATTATTTTTTAAAGCAAATAAAAAACAAAAACATTTACTTCAAAAGTTCTAAGAAAGGGTTTGCTGCCCTTGATAAAAAAAAACAAAAATGATGTGTGTACGTGTACCAAAGTACGTTGTGAGTGTTCAATGCTACAGAGCAGGGAAGATAAGGTGTGCCTTTTTGTAAAAATTAGCAAAGAAAAACAAAAATTTATGTAAAATAATAAAACAGATTTGCTCTAAAACTATTTATAAATTTTTAATACTTGCGGAGAATTAAAAAGTGCGGTTAATGTGTTTTATTAAACAAAAGAAAAACCTGGACACTTGAGTTACAGAAGATAAATTAATAAATTTGTATACATTTTTGAGGTAAATTTTAAGCCCAGTATAACTTTTTTAACTGAAAGAAAAATATAAAATTGCATAAAATTGTCTCACAAAGCCAAACTCAATATCGGAGAAATAGCAGAAGTGAATTCGATTTCTCTATTTCTATTCCAGATGGAATAGATTTCCAATTTTTATTTTTGTCTCACCGTTTAGTGGTGGCAATATAATCGCCCATACTCAAGCTTATTTTGTTGATCTCAAGATGCTTTTTGATCCTAACTTTATTTACAAAACATTGCAATCTCTTTTATATTTTAATATTCTTAAATTAGGAGAAAAATAGGCTTTTGTTGCATTCGATTTGAATCTTATCTAGTGATTGTTTTAACTTTCTAAAGAGCACAAAAAAAAATTCCGGAAGCCGAAGAAATTTTATAATGAAATTTAATTTGTGTTTTTTTCGGTACACCGTAACAGTAAGGAAGTTTCAAAGAGCTCTTCAAAGTTAGCTTATATAAAAATGTCCACTATGATTCCACTGACAAATTAGCAGCGCTATTTACTGAACTCTTCTTTCCATTTTATATAGATGCGACACTTGCTGTTATATGTGTTCAGTCCAGGATTTCTTTTAACTATTTGTTCATTTTCGATACAAGATGCAACAAAATAAATTCTATTATAAAAACGGCGTTAATTATGCATTTCTGTTATGGAGGCGTTTAAGAAAAGAAATTGTATATATTTTGCGACTAAATTTTTATAACTAATTGGCCATGTGATGATTTTGGCTATCTTTGTATACAAGAAAGAATGTTGCAGCGAAAGTTAGCTTTACACTGTTTTAGTAATTGTTTTTTTTAACTTATTTTTGTACCAGTAAAAGAAATGCTTTCAATAATTCTTTAAAATTAGTGAAAAGATTTCAATATCTAAATGTTATTTAAATGTTTTTGTTGCCATTTTATTTATAATTCAGTGTTAAATAATTAAGAGAGTAAATTAATCAGTTCATATATTTCCTTTTTTTACTCCAAATCTAATAAATTTTAGGTTTTAGGGTTTTTGGCATTGGAATCGAACACATTGTTGTAATTACAATTTTTTTTTTTGTGTGACAGTGCGTGGGGCGAGTCAACTCAAAATAAATTTTATTGCCATTTTCAAATGCGTCAGCCACACGATATCTAGTATTTAAGCCTTAGTTTAACATAAAAATGTCATAAAAATTGTTTAATTACTTTCAATGAGCAACAAATAATATTTGGCAATTGTTAACTTTTTCTTTTGTTATTTGATAGTCAAGTGTTATTTTTTCTCGATTCGAAGAATTTGTATTACTTTTACGACAGAAAGAGATTTAAGTTAGAAAAGAATAAAATCCTTAAATACGCTTATGCAGCAAAAATTTGAAATTGTTTTTTAAACATTTTAAACAAACGTTTCATAATAGTTCTTTTTTTAATAATGTTTATCACATACTGATTAAGTGACTATAAAAATTAAATTTCAAATTCGTAAAACTTTGCGTCATATGCTGCTTTCAAAATCATTTGAATCAACTCTGCCTATTCAACTTCGTGGTTACAAGCATTTATGGAAATTATTAAAAAAAAAAAAAGAACAGAATTAGAATAGTTCGATGACGTCCACAACAGAACAACGGCGCCCCCATATTTTCTTAATGGTTTTTATATTTTGTATTAATGACTTTATCCCGTTTAATCAAAGTAAGCGATTAAAGCAATAAATTATTTCACTCTTTCTTTTTTGTTGTAGTTTTTTGCTAAGACTTTCGTTCACATTTTTGGCCTTGTGTATTCAAATTTCTTTTTACTTTAAGTGAAAAAGTTTTTAAATTTATTGTACTATTATTGTATTATTCTCATTGGGATCAGTAACAAACTTTTTTGTCGGCTGACAATTTCATAACAGCGGTACACACAGTCAAAAGTACGTTTTGGACGACCTTACTGTGAAGGCTCTTGGAAATAATGTTTTTCCTTATCTCCTCAATAATGTGGGGTGCGACATAATAATAGGACAATCAGCAAGGGAGTTTAAACTATTCGGGAAGTAAGAAAATCAGGAGGGTTATTTATATAACCTCCAAACTAATCTAAACGAGAATCATGATAAATATCTTTGTGTATAGAGACGAATAACAAGTTTTTGCAAGTTTTTAACAAATCTCTCCCGAAGCTAAACTTGGTAGGTGCTAAAAACGATGTTCTCGAAATTTTTGGAGTCAACAAAATTAAGAAAATATATAAGCTATGAAATCAAGAATAAACTTTTGAGTTCTGTGCCTTAGTCTGTCTTAGAAGGCAAAATTCATTATAATATTAAATTATAAAGAGCAGTCTTATATAATATTGCAACTGTAAGTGTAAGAGCTTGCGTTAACGTTGACTTAGTGTTAAGGAATCACTGAAGAAGGAAGTGAGGTTAAAAAGGAGCCTAAGGTAAAACAGAAATTAAGTTTACAAAATAACAGGTGACCCTACTATGCTGCTAATTTTCATTCTTCACATTTGAGAAGAAAAATACATCCTTATTCATCAGATTTAAATAAAAGCGAAATGAACTGCAAAAGGAAAAATCAAAATTAAAAGCAACAGCAATTTTTAGAAAATAGAAAAGAATTTTTCAGTTTAGCTGGCTGGTTAATATAAGAAGCAGATAAAGGAAAGAATTTAAAAATATTTTAGGAATAACACAAACATATACTTATGAAATTCGTACAGATTAAATCCGTTAAACAGCATATAACTCGTCAAAGATTGATGACGACGTTGAAATTGCTGTTGTTGCAGTTGCAGTTTCTGGTGCTGGTTTTTTGCACTATACGTATTTTGCATCTGTGATACATTCGTAGATGGTGACACCGTGCTTGTCGTTGCTGCTGATGCTATTGACGAATTATTGTTGTTGGAACTAGAGATGCTGGTGGTTTTTTGATTAAAATTTTGCAACGTATTCGCCGTTGCAGCAACTGCTGGTGCAGTAGAGAATAATGACAGTACGCCACCCATAAATATGCACACTGACGTTGTGTCGTTTGTTTCAGTAAAACTATTAGTTAAGCTCGGTGAGTTAAGGTTTGACGACGCAGGGGCAGAGTTGGCAAAACAAATATTAACAGATGATAAAGTTTTAAGATTAAATGTAATTTCATGACAACAACAACTAAAACACATAAATTCTCTTTTATTTTTATTTATTTAGTTTTGTTTTCTGATCTATAATTAATGAAATAATTGTTTTCAATTTACATTCAAAGCACAAAATTAATCTTAAATTCGACGCCACTTTAAATAAATTCTTAAGGCTTTTAAGGACTTTATTATAATTTATTTATTGTTATTATTCTCTTTTTTCTTCATAAACATTTTTTGATTGTTATTGTACACTGCATAATTTTCGAAATTGAAGATATTTATTTTTATTGGCAAAAATTCAAAATAACTAAAAGTCAACAAAAAAAATCATTAAAATTCATTTGATTTAAAAATAAAAATATTTGCATGTGTTGAATCGAATTCCCCAATATTAGCGGAAGAATTGATAACAGGAACTTTAAATGACGTTAGCGAAATTTTCTAATTTAAAATGTAACAAAGTGAAACAGATGGCAAAAACTAAAGAAAATTGAGTCAATATTTTATAAAAAGAAAATAAATTTATTTAGCTAAAAACTGAATAGCAACAATCTTAAAAACAACAACAAAGAAATCAAACCATAATTTTAATAGTGATGTGTAAGAGGAGGAACGAACATGTTTGTGAAAATGTTAATGAGAATTAATGAGAAACACAGGTGACATTGACACTTTCGTATTGTGCTATTGTTTTATTTTATTTTTCTATGCTGATTTGTAGTAAATTTTTATTTTGAGCGCATTAGAAAGACAGAAATAAATGGTCAAACGACAATGACTGACAATAGAAAACACGTAAAATTGTGTTAAAATTTTAATTTGAAACACAGGAATACTTAACAACAACATTACTTTTAAATTTGTATATTGTTTTTTAAACAAAATTTTAATAAACAAAGATACTAAAAAATAAAAAGCAGCGTTAATGACGATATAGGAAAAATTTTAAACGCATCATCATAATACTACACAGACAGTGCTAGACAATAGTCTACATCGAATTGAATGAAATTGTTAAAAGCAAAATGAGAAGAAAAAAAATAAAGTATATTGTACACTAAAATTTAATAAACATTAGTTGGGCATTCGCGTTATATGATTTTAAAAATTAACTTAAAAACACGCCCACTAATCTGAAAAATGAAGCCATGAATTTAGGAAACATAATTCATGGGAAATATAATAATTAGTTTAATTTATGTTTATTGTTATTAAGATTTTTATTATAATGATTTTCTACATAAAATCTAGGGGTGTTATTTAAATTTTGCAGCCATCATTCGCCTAGATAACTTGTCCTAGGAAGAAATAAGTCACCCCACCCCAAAACAATCTTTATCCTCTCAGAATGTTTTTTTTTCGTATATAATGTGTCATACATGACGCCATATCCTCTTTTGTATATAGGAGGAGAGTGAATGATGGATAGAGAGCTTCTCGGATTTATAAATTATTAAAAATAACATCAACAAAATGTAGGCCAAACATCATTATAATCCAACAATTGCGATATTGAAACATTAACTGGCCCAATTAGCATGCAGTATTATTATTGGATATTTTACTTTCGGTACTCCATAAGTGGCATAACATTTTCCTTTAAAATATCGATCATTAAAAACAGCTGCCTTTTATGTTGGTGGAAAAACAATATTGTACAATGTTCATCAATATATTGGGACAGGCACAATATTATTTCACAGTATAAAAACTTGCACAAATACCATATATTGTGTGTATCGATTTTTTATTGCGTTTTTCCTCTTTCAAATATTTTCTGAATGTTAAAGAAACCCTTCCTGAGTATTAAAATTGCATTTCTTCACTTGATAAAATATCATTAAATTTTCTCAAACGCATGCGCTATAGGAGTAAAGAAATGTCAATCATTTTTAAACATTGAACATGGATTTCTCTTCTCTGCTTCTAATAAAATGATTTTCTGGCTTCTAAAATAAACATCAGAGATACGATGTTTCTAAGGAGTGATCGCACAAATAGCGTATTAGAATTATTTCTCATTGTAACAGTTACAAAGTATACAGCTGTATCCGAAAATTGTAATAAAACCATCAGCTTAAATGGTTAAAGTGTTCTTAACTTTTGATAACATTTGTTTGATTTTTTTTGTTTTATGGAAGAAATATTCTTAGTCATAGATATTTATATCAAAGTATATTTTTCCCTGTAGACTAGTAGGTAGTGTACTAGCTTGTAAATATGGGGGTTGTGGGTTCGATTCCCAACGAAGACCTTGGTTTTTTTCACTACAAAAATAAAAATTTACTGTCGGTGGGGTTGCTCAGCGATGACGGCAAAGTCACTGGTCGCTGTGCTGTCTTATATACGGCAGTTAATTTCCGACTATCCTTCTGCTTTCACCACCTGTTTCATCTATTCTCTATCCCTTTCCTAAAGAATGTAGCACGGTACTTGACTAAATACGCATTGTTGCCTGAAGTGCTACTTTTTATAAAACAAAAATGTACAAAGCTAATGTATATATGTATGTTCTATAATCTATTGAGAAATAACAGATCTACTTTATTTATGTACATATAAACTTGCAAATGTATTTTTGACGAGTATATTTTAACAGCGAATTAGAAAAATCGCCCAATTATTTGTCTATGAGTTTGTATTAAATGGAATTAATTTCGAGGGGCCTTTTTATTTTTATTAATTTCATAAATATAAAAAAGTTTTATTATTGAAAAGATTTTCGTTATACAATAAAAATATAGACCTAATTTCAAGGGTTTTTTACTTGCTTATAGAGATGAAAAAAATACGTAGCAACCCTGGAACAACTAGAAAGTATGGTGCAATCTGTTTATTAAGATTTTAAAACAGAACGTACGCAGACTTTTTCCAACTTCTGTATGAAAGTATGAAAAGTATGAATATTGTAATACTTTTTATATTTTATTATGTTTTGTTGTTAACATATTTTCTATAAGATAGTGCTTATTGCTTGCAACAACAACATTTAAATTTTTTTGTGCTGTAATATTAAAAAGCATGAATTGTTTTTTGCCAATCAAGGTCAAAATTTGTATTACGACATTATTTTTAATTATGGAAAACATAATCCAAAAAATTAATTTTGCAGTATTTAATTAAAACCATATACAGAACAAAAACAGTAAGCGGAGCAAAAAGCGATATTTAAAAAATTATAGCAAAAAATTATTGCCGAACTGACTGACGAATGTAAGTAAATTCTTTATCGAATGAAACGAGGAAGAAAATGAAATTTAACTTTAAACCAAAATAAAAATATTAATTAATTTAATACATTTTATTTTTGTTCCATTATTTTATTTGTATAAAATCATCGTTATTTATCAACGAGTTAAAAAATTCCACGCATTTTTTATAGCATTCTTCACTATTTACTGTTATTTAGATCTTGATTGATTTTAAAGTTTACTGAGCATGTACATCTAGCATTTAAATGATAAATTAAAATTTATGTATTTTTTTATATCATTTTGTGTTTAGACTTAACGAACTTTCAGTTACCAATAATTTTGTATCATAAAGACTGACGTTAAAATAACATCCTAAACAGAATAATATGCGTCTTCAACTGCTCCATAATTTTATAATGATGATTGTTTATTAATGTTTAAATTGCTGTCATAATTTGCGTATTTAATAATGTTAGAAGAAAGAAATATTATTATTTATAGTTTTTTCATTACAAATATGTTTATTTAAGATTTTAAAAAATAGCTGACCATTAAACAAAATTAAACTTTTCAAGTAATGAAACACACATTTAGTTCTTTGCAAGACAGAACCAAAAAAAAACTAAATTTCCGTCTCTTTAACCTTCATTTGTAAGAAATTTTCTTTGTTTCTGGTTTTTAGTTATTAATTTTTTTTTCTTGTTTCTTGTATTTTATTTTATTGTTTGTTTCTTTTTAAGATTTCATCACTATTTATAAGAAATGACTTGACATTGTTGCTTTTGCCCATTAAGAAGATGACGATGTCGAAAGTGAAGAAAATGAAAAATGTTGATTTTGAAAATACTCCCAATGTTGGTGGTCATCAGCATGTAATTTATGGCTTAAGGTTTGTTTGTTTATTTACCAAAAATGTTAAAATATAAAATCAAAGAATAACATAAATTTGGTATTTTATTAAAGATATAAAGTACTCATAATACTTCATTCTCACAATTACACTGCAAAGAAAATGTGTAACACTTTTTATGGACAACTTTATACGATCAATGTTAAGTAGTCAAAGCTATCGAATGGAATTATGTTGCCTAAAATGTTCATAAAAAATACTATTATATGCATGTGGAGCAATATAAAAAATATTTATTAATTCCATTACTCTCCTTGTAACAGCAAAGAGCTGACTTGTTAGTCAGAGATCAGGGATGGCAAAAAAAATTTTTTTTGTTTACTTTTTTTTTAATTTTACAAATAAGCCTCGGAATATTTCTATAATCATCACGTGATCATCAAGATATGCGCCCTTTTTTAAATCGATATATTAAACAAAAAAAAAAGTAAAGTGCAAAAAAACTAACTAGAGAAATGAAATGATAACTAAAAAATACACTAAAAATATTATTCTGCAATCGCTTGAAATACGCTACAATCAAAATAAACACTGACAATTTGTATACCGAATAGCGCAATATGTTTTAATTGAAAAACAGATAACATAACAGATAAAAAAAATTCGCTTACTGATTAATGCAATTCCTTGTTTTGGACATTCATGTTTTGGTTATCCCAATTAACCACTTTTTAGTGTGGGTAAGCCCTATAATATTTCTATTTCAAAGGTTATTTAAAGTCTATATTAACAAGCCCCAAGCCAACTATGCATGGAAGAATAATATACAATGCTGCTTCAAGGTCATAATTTATTTCATTTAACAAGGAATTAGCATATACATGTCCCCACAAATTTTTAAGAAAAAATATAATAATAATGCTTTAAAAATAATACAGATCTTCTTGGAAAAATTATTCAGTTTTAAGAATTCTTACTTTTTTTTTACTGATAATTGTAAAATTTTAAACTGAGTTAAATTGAAATTATACCTTTTGCAAAGAACAATTGCACTGAATTTAACATCCCTGATGACATCTACTATCTTAAACAAAAAAATAATTAAATAAAAACAGAGAAAAAAAAAATCCGCATTGAAAAACCAGTCAATATAAATAATATTCTCCACTAAAGGTCACACAGTCAGTAATACTATAGAGAGAACAAACCAGCCACCTTCAACCAGTAACGAGTAAATAAATGTTGGGGCAAAAGGAAAGAGGTAAGTACAAGTTAAAAAATTTTAAAAAAAGGCCATCAAAATTACAAACAAAATATTAAATCACAACTTTTATATGCTTAACGCTTTTATATTTTTTATTTTTCCATTTTTAATTCAAGCCAGATGTCACAGTAACAACTGCTCTATGACAAAAGTGAAACAGAAACAGCTGATGCATAAAAGAGAAGAGCGCAACTTTGTTCGCTTGCGTTTTGCAGGTTTATGTATCTGAGTGTGTGAGTGTGTGTATGTGTGTTTATGTGTGTTTCTGTTCTTTTGTTTTAAACGACTGGCATGTGATTGAAAGGGGAAATGAAGCAGAAAACTTTATTGCAGCTGGAAACTTTAAGAGTTACCAAATTTTGCATATTAGTTTTAGGATTATTGACTCGTGATGAAATTAAACAAAACTGATTATCTCTGATTATCTGTATGCATAGTACAACAAACTGAGCTCTATGTTTTTTTATTTTTAAAGTAATTTGACCGAGCTACGCTTTAAATGCTTTAATTAGCTAAACTATAAATATTGATTTTTCTCGCTACAAACTAATTGAACCTGTGGTTTTTTCAAGCAGAGTTGATCTGCTTAAGAAATATTTCTGTTAAAAATAAAAATAACTGATAGTAAAAGCACTTAAGTTTAGTAAATTTAGCTTCATATGGACTATAATGAGGCTCGTGAAGAATTTTGCCGAGCGTGGCATAAACGCAAGAAGGTTTCATCATCGAGATCCCTCAGTTTGGACGCAGGAAACTATCGCTGGTGTAGCTGCTGCCATACAATCCAATCCTCAAGTATCAACAAGGAGCTTATCTGCTCAAATGGGTGTCAGCAAACAGTCACTGCAGACAATTTTGGACCAAGATTTAAACTTATTTCCACATAAGATTCAATTAACAAACTGAGACCTCCCGATTCGCTTGGAATTTTGTAAGAATATCATTCAAATGGCGTCAGAGAATAAAAACATCTTGACCTGCATTTTTATGTCTGACGAGGCACATTTTGATTAAAACGGCAATGTTAACAAACAAAACTGTCGAATATGGCGTAATTCTAACCCACAGATACTCCATTAGACGCATTTACATCCACTTCGCATCACAGTGTGGTGTGCAGCTTCTTCAAGGTTCATTGTCGGGCCTTACTTTTTCGAAAAAAACAGTCTTACTGTTACGATCAATGGAAACCATTACTTAAAGATGTTGCAAGAATTTTTCTTTCCAGAATTACGCCGAAAGAGAATCCCTTTCAACTCTGTTCGGTTTTAGCAAGATGGAGCAACTTGCCATATAGCCACGTCTGTGCCTGTTATGACAGAATTGCGGAAAAAAATCAACAATAAACTGATTTCAAGAAACTCAACATTCCGTTGGCCTCCCAGATCTCCTGACCTAACTGCACCTGATTTTTTTTTTGTGGGGTTATTGCAAAGAAGAATTTTACAAAAGAAACATAACAAATTTGGATGATTTAAAGCAATCGATTTGAACGGTAATTCAGGCAATTCCCGTTGCAACACTCCAGGCAGTAATGAATAACTTTTTGATAAGATGTCGCACATGTGTCACCGAGGGTGCAGGCCATTTGAATTCAATTTTTTTCAAAACTTCAATAATTACTTTAATAATAATGTATGTATTATTTTTTAAATGAATTACCAAAAAATAAATTACATAAATTTTACAAAATTGATCAGCCACCCGATATATTATTTTTTGCACAAAGCCATTTTACAAAATGTGTATCGGGAAGCAGTTTCATCTGTAAGAAAATTAAAAACTATTCAAAGTTCCAAGTACGAATTTTAAAATCAAAATACAATAAGTAGTAGACTCGCTCGACGTTCCTCGAAAATAATTATTGTGATTCAGCTTGTTTTATAAATTCCTATTGATACACCGTATAGAATAAGACTTTCGTTGATTACTGGATTTTTGTTAGCAAAATGTTTATGAAAATTTTACGAATTCCAAAAAGCTATTTAAAGTTCTAAGGCGCTATCCTGTGTACATAGTTCATTAAACGGATTATTGACCTTAAGCAAATCAATCATCATAGTGAGTAGAGAAAAGCATTATCCGAATTTCGAAATTACCTTTTGGAATATAAGAACTGGGATCTGACCTATATGGTGATTAGCAGAGCAAATAAGTGAACTATTGAACATAAGCAAGTATATGTAAATAAATAATAAATAAAATAATAAAACAAATAATGTTAATGGTGGTAATATTCATTCATTCAAAATGAATTGGCACTGGTGCCTTTCTAGGAGTTTAACTTAAGTTAAACATTTTAAGTGCAACACTCACACATACCACGTAACACATGTTTTTGAGAAAGAAATTTGTTTATTTAAATCAGAATCCCTCCTACTAGCTATATCGTATTAGATTTCAGTTTTAAAAATGAAAAATAGTTCTGAATAAAAAGTGCTTTCTGTTTTGTACCAATTTAACGTTAAGATTTCTATATACTAAGCACATTATCTACGAAATAATAAATATTTTCTTAAGTGCCAAGGTAATCATCAAAGTGATATTGTTTAAAAATAAATGTTATCATTTGTTATCAACTCAAAATAGTGCGCACATTAAATTTCAAAACCAAATATTGACTTGAACAAATCACTATTGAAAACTGGTGTTTTTCTTTTTAAACAAAGCAGTAAACAAAACAAAACAAAAATAGGTCAACAAGCCTAATTTGAAACTAACAACCAACAAAACAAAAAAACCAAATGCAAAACTTTCTAAAACAATTATTTAAAAAGTATTACCTATGGCAGTCCTGATTTTTTCTTAGTTAAGCTGTAGCATTTAAACTCCAACTGCTACAGTTATTCAAAATAAGTAAGTGATAACTGGCTCTCTTTTTCTCTGTTTAGCAAAACAAACAAAAATCATATGTTTTGTGCATAGACCACAACACAACAACAATACCAAAAATAAAAGACAACTGCAATTATTAGACAGTTGGGGAGGAAACTGTTTGTTGCGCGAGTGAGTGAGTACTCGTTGTCTTCTTTCAAATGGCGTGTAGAATGGCAACATTTTTATACTAAAGTTGTTGTGTAGTTTCTTTTTTATGGGAATGAAGTCATGGAAATTTTTTTCACTGCGATTGAATTGCAAAGTCAGTAAGCGTGTCAGCAAAAGCAAAAAAAAAAAAAAAACAAAACTCTGTAACAAACAAAGTTTATAAAAACAAAAATAGCAACGTTAAAAGTGTTGGTAAAAAAAAGCCCAACATCAGTAACAGTACGTTTGCATGCAAACAAATACAAAAATACTCAATGTGGATGTATATGTGTACATAAATAAATATTCAATATTTAAACAAAAGTGTGCTACATTTCAAACGAAACGAGAAAAAATTATATCAAAAAAGTAAATACACACAGTTTTTATTTTTATTCTTTATATAAACTGGGTAATTTTTTATGGCTTTATATTGTTTTAAATAAATTTAAACACACAAAACTAATACAAATTTTTTTTACAGCAAAGAAGTGTGAAAATCAAATTGCCGGATTTAAAAAAAAAATGGCAGATAAAAAGATGATGTTTTAGCACTTAATAAAAAAAAACGCTTCTAAATTTGAAATTGGGATTCCTATATAATGCCCATAATAGTATGCCTATTCTTTTTCAGTAGCATTATCAATTTACACATGGAAAAACGCCTAGGGGAGGTATTTCAAATAGCTGCAAGATATTCTTAGCACATAAAAACATATTTAAATGCAGCAGATGACTTTTTATACACAAACTTGTTTGCTTTCCTCACTAAATAAAACATTAACCGAAAAATCTTCGTCTGCATCAAAATATTTCTTAGCAAATTCAACTCGTTTCTCCATATTTATTTTGCTGACGAATGGCTTCTTTCGAGGCACACGGTTGCTTCTCAATGAATGTCTCACGGTTTCTGGATGCGCTGGAGCAATATCCTGATTTTGCAGGGTTTTTGCAATTTCTATTGCTGTTATTCTTGGATTTTCTTGCACGTCTAACAAAATTTTTCGCTAAGCACGAGGAGTCAGTTTAGGTGGTTTGTTTTCTACACTATTAGTTTGATTATATTTTCGAATAATTGTTTGAATGCTTGATTTTGGATGCGCGACCAGTTCTCCAATCTCTCTTAGAGATTTTTTTCCTCATAATAATTCACAATTAGCTCATGTACTTTAACACAGATTTCTTTACCCATTTTGATTAAATTAACACAACTGCAATATTAATATCGAACAATTAAACTTCTTTCCAACTAACGGTATCTACATAGTACCTGCATTTTGTGTACTCGACTTCAAAGCCGTATGCAGACTTTTCTGCGTTTGAAAAATTAATTTTGTTCATTTTTGTTAATAAATATTTTTGGATTAAACTTTTTTTGTTAAAATTTGTTGTTTGTTGTTAGATTGGATTTGCTTGGAATATATTTTAATGCTACAATCTTCGCAGAAATCTCCAAACCTCGCTTCTCAATGGGGTATGTAGACTTTACTGTATAACTGTCCATATGTACATACCTAAGCTTTTTTTTATAAAATTTCATTCGATTGTTTTGGAGCAAAGAGAGGCCAAGTCTAAATTTATTTGAACAAGTTCTTAAAATTTATAAAGAGAGAAGTTAAAAGAAATATATTAAACTTTGATGGGTCGCCTTATTGATCTTAAAATACTGCATACAACACAAAAGTATGCAGAAAAAATTTGAGTTTATCAGCAAATTGTTTTTCAAGCTAACTGACAGACAGGTCCACTGAAACTGGCGATGATGAAAAACATTATAATAAGAAGAAGATCCAAAATATTGTCAAGTTCACTTTAATTACCGTTTTTTCCGCTCTGTTCACAAGATGATGCCCTGCCCAAAGAAATGGATAAGCCTTTAACTAAAAAATATATTATGATACGATCTCATATGATATGTAACGAAATTCATATGCAAATATATTACATACTTCATGTCCTTTTCTTTATTTTAACATAAAAATTTGTGATGGGCTTTTTAGTTTGACAAACAAAAGCACTCTATTTAACAAATTGATTTGTCCTATTTGTATTCTGTACAAACTAAAATTTGTACAGAATTTAAAATAGAAATGTGAGACTGGGCTTTTTTATATTGAAGATTATTGCAAAATTGTTATTGTTATTGCTTTGAATTTTTTCATAAAAAATCTACATAACTAATTTTTATTGGAGTAAAACGGCAACAGTGGAAAACATTATTTCGCCATTAAATGTAAGTTTAGATAAGTACCTATTGTGTTTTCTTTTCTTTGTTTTATTGTTAATTTTATTAACCTTTTATGCATTTTGTATCTTCGATTTGACAATTGAATTAACAGTATTTTTTTAGTATAGAAATTACTACTTTATTCTAATTTTAGCTGTAACTCATTTTACGAATAACATTCTGGTTAATCTAACCGTATGTCTAAAAATAATTGCATTTTGAGAGAAATTTTATAAACTCTAAAACGATATTATGCAGGCATTAGCAATTTGTTGCGCTTGGTTGCATTCGCAGTTGGCAACATTGGCAATAATACAGGCAAAATATAATTGTGTTGCTGAGTGAGTGGCAACAAAATTAAAATTCACAAAATAGAAAAAAAAATTTACTTAAGCCTGACGTTAATGGCGATGTTTGCTGTTGATTTTGATAACAACAATGATTATGATGATGGATTTCTTTAAGCTTTTTTCTTTCGTTTTTGCATGGCTAAACAGCACGCAAATTGTTTAAACAGAATCATTATTTTTTTTTTTTATTTCGACAACAGTTATTTTTCTTATAATTTTTTTAATAAAATTTATAAATATAAACTTTTATTTTGTAGGTATTTTGCTCTTCACTAGAACTGGTTTTGTCCTCAGATTTTTATTTTTTTATTCAACAATTTATTCTGTTTTATACACAAAAACATATTTTAAATACTAATTTTAGAATTTAAATCATTTAAACATTTTTTTTTGTTTACCATTATTTTTTAATATTTTATACTATTCGTTTTGTTTTTTTTTTATTAAGTTCTATGGTAAGATCGTTCAATAATTTTTCTTTAAGATTTAATGTTTCAAATTTAACACAACTTGTTTGTAAAACTTAATACATTTGTGTATAACAAATAAAGGCATTTTCTTAAAATGATTTTTCTTTTTTGTTGAAAAAAATAAAAGTTTCATTAACTTCACTTAAAAGTGCACGTACTCGTCACGTTAAATATCCGCGTACGTTACCAGGGCTACCGCTACGACCTAATCATGCCAAAAGAAGATTTCAGACTAAAGTTACTTTCGACTAGTTCTATACGTTTGTTGCGTACATTTTCGGTTTTTTTTTTCTTTTGTCTGTCATCTGTTGTTTCACTGTATGCGACGACTACTATGATGACGAGTTGTTTGCTTGCTTGGCCTTACTACAGCACAATACTGCAGCTGTTGTAGTTGCGACTGAAATTGGTGGTCTGGTCTGGTCTGGTGTGATGCCATAAAAAGCCCACTTAAACTACAAAAAACAAAACTAAGTAAAAGAAATATTCATGGAAAACAACAAATAAACATGAAGATAACCATAGTTGCCAGATTTAGCGATTTGCTGCTTCAAATTTGACGATGTTTAAAGATATATTATTAGTTTAAGCAACATAGAGAATATATAATTTATTTCACAAATACTTTAGGAAAGAATTTAGCTTAATATTGCATGGCCTTGGTTAAAAAGTATTATTGTTAATGAAATTTCCAAAAATTGTTCACAGGCTTTTAAAATCGGACTTGAAAAATCGTATGTGGTGGCCGGCGGTTCAGCCACGACTGCTTATTGATATTAATTAGCAACTCTACATTTTGATTTTTCAGTTAAGAATTTATTGAAACTGTGCTCAATAAAAAAAATCTATTCACTTTAGCTCGTAAAATCAAAACAATTGAAGTTAAAATAATATGGCAGAAATTTGTCTGAAGCCTTGAGATTTTTTCTGCATTCTCTAACATTTTTTTTTATTTAATTATCCGAATTATCTTAGCCTTACATGTCTTTTAGCAGTAATGGCCTCAGTACAACTTATAACAATTTTTATTAAAAAAAGAAAAACTATTAATATTAAAATTGAACTTTTGTTTTTTTATTATTTGATTATTATTTTTATTCGACCTTTTATTTTTTAAATAACGGTCTTTTAATTAAATTTATCACTTTTCAGTTTTTAATTTCATTAAAAAGACCGTTAAAAAGATTAATACATATTAATTAAAAAAATTAAAATTGAACTTAATTGTTTAAAAAACAAAAACATGACGAGTTTATATCTCTATTATCTGGCAACATTAAAAAAAGCGGTTATATATACATGGACATGGAAATTTATATGGTTATTTGTGCCTGAATCACCAGACAGTTTTTGCTTTTTACACGATTCTCTTTCCTAAGTGAGAACCAGAGAGATATAAAACAAATTCGCAGACTTCATTAGAAATTGCAGAGAGCTAAACAGTAAAAATGAGTGATAAAAGAATAACCTGTGAGAATTTTATTGAAAACAACCTGCGATGTGTGTTAGGCCATTTTGAAAACTTTTTAAATTCACTCTCTGCTGTTCCAGTATTACTGTCTCTCTTTTTTATTTCTTAGTTTAGCATTTGTTTATTAATTTTGTGTTCTTTATTTAATTAAACTAAAATACGTATTTTACGTGGCCAGTTATAAGAAAGTTTAAATAAGCAAAATATTAATTTAAAATTTAATAAAAGGTTGGTTTTGTGTGTTGAATAATGAATTGAATAAAATAAAGATCGACGCAAGTATTCACATTGCCACAATACGCTGTGAACTGAGTTTAAGTTGCAATTTTCGTTAGAATATGTAAAAAGTTAGTCAAAATGTCGGAATAATAGTTATTAATAATAATTTCCGACGTTTTTTCTGGTGCCATTGTTCGTATGAGACAAAGCTGAATAAGTTAACTCCACCACTAAGATAGTGTGATGTATAAATTAAAATAAAGAATTTGCAAAAACATGTAAAGGATACGCCTGGTCGTTGGCCAGAGGAAACTTCATGAGTTTAAACCCCATCAAAGCCTCTAGGATAAGGAAAAGTAGCTGTTATTGTGTGTGTAGCCGCGGTGGATAAAATGTTTAAAAAATATCTTAAGTGACGGTCCCTTACTTAAGAGCAGTTGTTGAGAAAGTGAAGACGCTTATAAATACAAACAAAGAAATCGGAATAGAACAAGAATTTATGTGTAGGAACCTGTGTGATGAAATGATTGAGTCGCTTTTATGATAAAAACACTAAGAATTCTTAGTGAAAAAGTTAAAACATAACATTAATGTGTGGCAAATGTGACAATTCGCCTCTTATTTTCTAAACAAGAATAATACAGTGGTATAGCATGTTTCATGAAGAAGAGTTTGTGGGAACAAACCTACCATGGCCACAGTGAAATGCTCGAATCAAACGAGGCAAGCATAGAAGAAACGTCTTCTACATGTATTTTGGGTGTAAAATACATTTGTAGAAACAAAATGTGAGGTGCTTAACGAGTTTTAACAAGAAACAAAACTTCACACGACGGTAAATTAAGTGGAATTTGCTCATGTTTCCGTCACTGTTTTCTGGTATGTGTCAACCATAAGAAGTATAGGCATCTAATAGAAGACTAAAAAATAGCATCAAATAAGAACCCTGCGTTTGGAAAGGGAAAACATAATGTAATTGTAAAAAATTCGGCAATCAAACATGTTAGATATTGAAAATAATCGCTACGACATTGAAAAATGCAATACTTCATTCAGAGTTGTCAGAAACAACTAGAAACACTAGAAGACCAACAAATCAGAAAACTGCTGATTGTAATTATTTTTTTATGATTTTTGTTAAAAAAAAACAACGCAGTACTTTTTTAGGCCACAGAAAAGCCCTTGCTACAAGTGCTACACAAATACGATTGATTGATCGGTATTTACTTTTACAACTGGTCTTAACAAATTATTCTTTTTACATCAGCATAGATCCTAGAACGATCTTCAAGCACATTGATAACTTTCCAACCAGTCTGGTGAAACAACGTGATATATTTTCTTTAGATGTTCAGTAGTTTCATTTCAAGGATTAAACTATGAAGAAATGTGTTAGCCAGTTACAAGAAAACTTAAACCATATTAGCAGAATCATCGGAATGCGGGAAGTATGCATTTTTAGATATTTTCTAAAATAAAATAAAACTACAAATTCAGATTAAGAAAATTTCGGCAATTATGAATGAAAGTGATATCTGGTAAATATACATCCCCAACAGGCTGAAAGATGTCGATTCCTTCATCAAAGTTTTTAATCACTTTTTGGCAAAATGGCGGCCCTACTTCGTTAATCACATCACCGATTATGAGTTTTAAGCCTGAAATCGATTCTATTGGCTCCGCACAAACTCTGTCCTTAACATAGCCCCGCAAAAAATAATCCAGTGGTGTTAAATCATACGATATGGCTGGCCGCTTAAATGCTGATTGTCGCGAAATTATGCGATCGGGAAATTTGGTTTGTAATAAATTGAACGTTTCATTGGCTGTGTGACATGTGGCACCGTCCTGTTAATATGTGCGTGATATTCACGTCATGTTAATGTTAATAAGCCAAAATTAAGTTGTTGGCTTCTCGCGATAGCATGGTCCATTGCCCGTTACCACCTTTCCAGCCTCATCTTGCAAAAAAAAAATGGCCCAATCACGCCCCCCGACCACATAGTGCACATTGACTGCAAAGGATTCTTAATAATCGCTCTAGGATTTTCAGAACCCCAAATGCGGCAATTTTGTTCGCTGATATAGTGGATTTTAATTATTTTAATGTGATTTTCGTCCGAAATTGAATTCATTGTAACAATTGTCGATGCAACTAAACGTCAATACTATCATGTTGTTGGTGTTGCCACAATTGAAAAACAAACTTCTTTTTTTAAAAACCTGATTATACATAAATATTTGTGTATATTCTTTAAAAAACTTTGTCTTTTGTTACTTTTAAATACGCCTACGTATTATTCAATGTGATTGGTTGAATTATTCTCTTTCACTAAATTTTCACATAAAAAGTCAATAGTCTTTGAAGCTTTATTATCACAATTTAAAACTTCCACTCAAGTAGTTTAAGGTTTTACTTTTATATTTGTTTCTACTTTTTTTGCCGTTTGCTGCATTACGTGCTTGGCGTTCATAAAATGCTGCACTATCGAATACAAAAATAAAAAAGTGAACACCACTGGTTCTACGTCTATAAAGAAATAATTTTTCATTGAATACTTTTTCTCGTTACTCATCCATTTTTATGAGTGTGTTTCAATAGATAGCTGTATCAACAGATAGATAGATAGATAGATGTATTAGATGTGCCAAATAAAAATTAGGCCTTAAAAAAATTTTTGGATGTTTTTCTTGATTAAAATGAGGAAATTTAACTTTTAATCCAAATGTTTTAAAAAATCTGCATTGTGAAAATATAAAGCATGTAAATAATTATCCTAAGACAATTAAAATGTCTGTGCCTTGTTAAGGATCAGTTCATCTTCATTGGCAATTTAATTTTGTAAAACCTTTTAAAGAAGAGCAATAGCATAATGAATCCCAAGTGTCCAAGTGCGCTTGTTAGATGGAAAATTTCAATAATAATTTTTCCATATTTCAATATTTAAAATTTATGCAGAAATTTCACTTGCAGTAGACTATTACAATATTCCAAGGATACTTTCCGTTTTTAATTGAAATGAAGATGATTGAAATAGCTGGACATTTGTAAAAGTAATAGGCTCTGGAACATATCTAACACTGGAGGATGTACCCTAACTGTGACACTGTAGAAGTTCTCTGATTAGTACAGGGTGTGTACAACACCAAATTAAAATGCATTTCTCACAGTTTTTTAAGTATGTATATGGAGGAAGATTCTGAACTTTTTGTAGTACAGTCGTCGCAACAAACGAATCTATTCTAGTTTAATTTGGTACAACACGTTTATTCATCTTTTCAATTGAAGATATTAATTTTATCACTATTTAACTTTTACCAATATTGTGTTCATTTTAAGCGATAATTTAATACAACGCACAAAAAAATTCATTTTCACTTCTAATGAACGAGAAGATTCGAAATAGCTTTTCCGAATTAAGGCTTGATAAAAGCAGGACCTACGGTTTTACACTTTTTACCACTTGCTTTAGGTTTTGTTTAAGGCCTGGAATTTTGTTTAGAGAGTGAGAAAGGATTGCAGGGTTTTAAGGATTGTGTGGCATTTTGGTTTCGGCAGAAAAACTTTACGGATCATAGATAAATGTTAGCTAAAAAGAAAGTTTGCAATAGAATAACGCTCTTAAGTGTTTCAAGATGAATGGAAATGAAAAGAAGCCGAAAACCGGGAAACATATTATCTTTCATTAATGCCTATTTCTCGTTTGGTTTAGTAAACTATAACAGGATGGGTCAGGCGCTAGCGAAAGCTGCAGACTTAATAAACTAGGACTCAGCAAGGGCATGTGGGTTGCCTTAACGGAAGAAAAGGACGATTAAACGGTGAATTTTTTTTCCAGAATTATGATGATATTTTTTTTTTTAATTCAAGCTAAGCTTTTATTTATGCATAATCCGAACGATTTATTAAAAAGATGTGATTTAATTTTGCTTTCAAAAGCACCGCAAATATGTCGTCAATGATACAGGAGCTTTTAATCATTTTTGTAGCATTATCTTAGCTGCCATTGTACTGCACTTCACATCCCAGATGGCGATATAACATGCTTACCCATCTATGCATTGTTGTTTTACAATAAGTTAAACTATCAACGTCCTATTTAAATATACACATCAAAAATTTTATGCAGCAAAATAAACAATTTTTGTTCGATGTTGTTTGATGTTTTAACGTTTAAAAGTGAAAAAAAAACTACAAATATAAAGACGGAAAAACAAAATATAACAACTATAAGAAAAGGAGTTTTATACTTCTGAAGCAAAAATGCAGTTATATTAACTACCAATGTTACCAGTTAAGCACTTTTGGAGTTAGATTTAGCACCAAATATTGCATTTAAATAAATTTAGCATTTTTCTACCAATTTCGTAGCAACAAAATATATATTTTTAAAAGTTTTTTTTTTATTAATTTTCACATAAAAAAACCTAGGTTAACTTTATTTCACTACTCCAATTTGGCAACTGCTAGCTGCTGAAATAAAATTAATGCTTTTTAACACTTTCGACACTGTTGTTATTCATTGGGTGAGAAAATTAAACGCAATTGAAATTAGAACAATTCGTAGACCAAAAATCGACTTGAAAGCTTTTTTTCGCCATAAAAAACGTAAAATTATTTGTATTTAATAACAATTAATAAAGATGAACATTTTTAACACTTACCAGTTTTATTTAAAGAAATTAATATAAGATGTGGTTTTTTTAGAATTTGTAGATTTGTGGCTTGAGCCTGTAACCCTGTAAACGTTTCATAACAAAACTGTCCATTCCACATTTTAATATATTTTGACATTGTTACTCTTACTTTTATACAAAGTCCAATGTGTGTAAACTTACCTAAAAAGAAAGAAATAGAAGAGGGATGTTTATAAAAAAAACACAAAAGAAGCATAAGCGTTGTTATTTTGGAAAAACTAATTTAATAGACAACGTAAATTTTAAAAGGAAATAGATAAATAAAATCTGTTTTAAAATAATGCAGGTATGAAAATCTAAGGGATTTGTACACTGTAACTTGATTTTTACATAACATGAATGTTAATCTGTTAATTGTATCTTTGTTCAAAAATCTTTTGGTCACCTTAAAAATGAAGTCATATTTTTTTTTGGTTCACATTTAATCAACTTGTTTTTGAGTCACTTTTTCTTTTTATTATTCATTATACTAATAATTTCTTGCTGCTGCTGCTGTTGTTGTCATTGTTGGTGGTTTTATTTCTTGTTGTTGTGTTTAATGGTCTGATTATTTTTTATAAATAGAATTTTAACACAAGGTGTTTTAAAATACAATTTGTTTACAATTACCTGAATTTTAAAAAGCGTAAAGGCGGTTACAAAGGGAGAGAGAAGAGAAAGGTATCGAGAGAGTACATGAATTCAAGCTTGCAATGAAAAATTAAGACGTAGAAAAAGTAAATTTAATAATTTTAATAAAAAGTAAAGAAATTTTATGTGAGAAAAAAACATTTTTGGGTGTACTGGACAGTTTTTAAAGACCATTATGTCTGCCAGCAGCGTAGCACAAAAACTTAGGACTCTCGGGGTACGTAAGAGTTTACTAAAACTTCCTACAGAACAAGTATCTGAGCCGACGTTCCTGCAGAACCATTCAGTGGCAGACAAGTGTTGAACCTCATTCCTCGTTTGGACAACTCCTGTCCCAACAACAATTTAAGTATTTTTAAAGAAATATCCAAATGGTGCATATTGAATATGATTTTTAATCACAAATGATTTTACAAAAGCTTAGCATTTAGTTTGGTCTATTTCGTGTTAGCTTTTGTAAAAAATTAATCCACAATTTTTTTAAAACGTTTTCATAAACGATCTAAAACTGAAAATCGGTTATTGCAGAAAATGAATGTTGAAACAAGAACGAGACAGCCGACTTAACGAAGCTTTTTCGACTTGGAAATAGAAGAAAATCGATGAGAATTAAAAATAATATATTTCTGTGAATTAAACTGTAAGAGCAGGTATAAACCCGGCTGTTATTTTTTGGAGTATTTATTTTGAGTCCTAACAAACATTAAAACAGTAAATAATACTAGTACTTGGAAATTAAATTAAGTTATTTAAATATAAAATTAGATATCATTTAATAACATAAACATTTAAAGAAAAATTTTATACTTATAAAAGTTATTAAATTGTTAAAAAGTTAGTATTCAGAGCAAATTGTCTCTGAATACTTAATTTACTAACGGATAAAAATAGCGGGTAGGACGACATTGAACATTAAAAGATATGTTGATAATTAAAAAATCTGAACAAAAATTTCCTTTTATTTAATTTAAAATAAAATGACGACATTAAATATTATTCTTCGGCTTTTTAGAATTGGTAGCTTTATTAAAGCAAATCTACTACTGCAGGATGATAGCATTAAGGGATCCATTGTAAGCCTCGAAGAAAAAATAAAAATAACCGGTTTTGCACCGATTCAAAACTATTATTATAGAATTTATAAATTGGATTTCAAATAATTGAGCCATATTCCATTATAAGTTTGACAAGGGAAGTGTAATGGTGTTTTGTGATATACAGATCACTAAAATCCTTCGCCCAGCATTTATAAATCCAAGAACAGCACGTGCTGTGTTATTTGTTAACGAAATATGCTGTATAAAATTTAATTTACCATTCAGCAAAATACCAAGAGCGTGACCGTTTAAAATACAAGTATAATCCACTTTTTTATGATATCTTCGAAAGTAACAGATGTATTTGCACTTTTTAAGGCTCAAATATCTTTAGTTTGTGTGCATATATTAAAACGTGGCTTGGGGTAAATCCTTAATGAACAAGGAAGTAATAAAAGACCTACATGGTTTCGCTGCCGCACAACAGATGAAACAATAATTACTTTGAAAGTAAGCGTATTAAACCAAACGTTTTAAGTTCTGTTTAACAGATATCAATTAATCAACATAAAGCAATTGTTCGTAAATCCCACAAGGTCAATAAGGTTTCTTTATTAGAGGTTTGTAGTTGACCTTTACTAAAGCCGGTATTTGCACCATTAAGTTCGTTGTTGTTGAACAAATCCCCAATTGAATAGCGTTATTAATTTTAAAACCATGCTGAGCAATAGGATCCCATATAGATGATACTTGTAACAATTTTCTCAATACGTTTAGGTATAGCGCTAAGTTTGGCAATACCTCTGTAGTTGGCAACATTATTCCTACAACCAGATTAAAATAATGGAATAATAAAAGAATCCTTTCATATTTTAGGAAAATAACCAAACCAACGATATGTTGAAGATTTTTATAAGAGGTTTTACAAATTACTTATTGTTAGCTAATCATCAGATTCAAAATTTTGATACTTTATAACAGAGAGAAACTCACACTATTTTTGTAGTTAGTTAATTAAGTTGTCGAAAGCTCGTGGATTTGACTTATCATTGTTTCGAATTTTATTTAAGTATTAGGCACGACTAACAGTATAATTGACGTAGTCAATAAACGAACCAAACTTTTTATACCTTTTGTATAACTTTTTTTTTTATTTTTAACTTTAATCAGATACTTAGTGTTCCATAGTGGACTGGTAGTTTTAAACTCTAGACTTTTTTAATAAATTAACGAAGTAAATGCTTAATTGATTATTTGTTTAAGTATTAAATCTCAAGCCATAAGTCCTTAACAAACAGTAACCATAATATGTCCAAGTGACTACACTGCTTCGTTTAAGTTGGGTGTACTATGCATGGATTAATCTCTTTAATACTGCAAAATTATTAACTACTATTTTTAAAAATATAAAAACAAAAGTACAGGATTCATAAAGTTTTGCTATATTTTCAAGAGCGTAAGAGAATTTTCCTCGTGAGAACTTTAGTCCCTTAACATTGACTAAAATTCGGCCATGTAGTAGAAATTCTATGAGAACAGAAAAATTTTGCGGAGTAATAAATTTAATTGGGCAAATAAGCTTGCCAATGAAGCTTTGTTAATTAAGCATAATTCCTTTAATTTTCATTGTGTTCAAGGTCAAATCACTTGTAAAACAATACATGCAAATGAAATGAAATTAATTTCATTCAACATGTCAGTATGTAATTTTGTCAGGAAAAGAATTAAAGGAAGTCTGCGTGTGACTTTGATAATGGCTTCTAATTAAAGCAAACTAAGAAGCCCCTGCGTAGTTCGTTCACACTTGTCTTTATATTAACTAAAAAAGATCTTGGGACACAATTTCTAACAATTTAACAAGTTTTATAGTTACAAATATACATTTATACGTATCGTTTCTTATAATATTTGTGTAAGAAATGTTCAATCTAAAGAAACTTAAATTCAAAATTAATTAGGACCTTAAATATCGAAAATATGAAACAAGCGTACAACACAGCTGTGTCAGTCGGACGGAACAGTCATTGACGACATTATTTACAAGGATATCGCTTACATTTTTCACTTTTGTATACCTACGCTTTCTAAAAAATATCAGCCAAAAAAATAAATAAAAAACACTACGAAGCCGTTGTTGAACTACAGTCGACGGCGACTAACCAGTAACACAACTACCACCCATCTGCTCAACGACTTTCTTTAAGCACTTAAAAATTAGATTTTAGTTTAATATTTCTTTATTAAATTCTCAAATTATTCCTCAGCCGATAGGCGGATTTATTATGATTTTGATTGCAACAAAGAATTTAAATATAAATAAAACTGCGCAAAATCATAATTCATGTCAAAACAAAATTCCTAATAAAAATATTTAAATAGTTTTTAATGTGGTTTTTTATTTCTAACTAAGGCAGTTTCACATATGAAAAATCAGAAAACAGTATTGAATTCTAAAAACTTTTTAAGAATATCTCATGATCTGAAGTATCAAAACAAAATGCATTTAATTCTACCAATTTCAATTCTTAATGCTTCGCAAGTAGTTATTTTAAAGATGGTTTCAAATATGATTTTGATGGCAAATTGAATTTATGTCTTCCTTTTATTCAAAAAAGCTACAAGCAATCCTGAAGGTCTGTCGGCACCCTGGCCACTATAATTTGGTATTGAGGGTTAAAATTTCTGAATTTCAAAAGTAAGTCATATAAGAACTGACTGAACACATGACGGGAATAAATTTTTAAGTTTCTTTATCAATAATTTCGAAAGTGTATCATTGTCGAGGAAAGTTTTATAATATACAGTACTTTGTAACTTTCTTTTCGTTTCGTTATTGTTGTGTACATAGCGATGTATACTGTGTGTAAATACAGGTGTAATCACATGCACATCAAAAAAAGGTATGCTTCCCAAAAGTAAACCCCTTAACTCTTGTATATTATATTCATCTAATATCATATAAAGGGTGCTTTGATAGAGCTATAAAATTTTGAAAAGTGTGTTTTTATAGAGGTGTAAAGTTTTGAAATGAAATAAAAACAAAGATTTATTTTTAAAATTTACATGAAATTTAGTTTATTCAAAAAATAATCATCGTAGATAATAATTTAAATACAGACTTCTGGGATATGGCCGCCACTAATGTTGCGGACGTAGTTTTATTTTAAGGTCCAATTTGCAATCACTTCTTCTAACATGTATCGCAGTATATCGGCGTAGACTAACGGCTTTACATAGCTCCATAGAAAATAGTCTAGTGGCTTTAATAATAAAATCTTGGAGGAGAATTCAGGGAACCGAAACGTGACCCAACCGGTTACTTAACGTTTCATTCAATAAATAAATAGTTGCACGAGTGATGTAGCAGATTGCGCCGTTTTGTTAAAATCCCAGTTCCTTGCCCAACCAAAATAACATATTTAATTGATGAACGAAAAATTTAGTAATCATTAGGCTATAGCGGTTACCATTGATTGTAATAGTAGGGACGAATGATTCAACTAGCTCATAAATCATACAGTGAATTTTTCTGGATGTAACGGTGTCTTAACATTTACTTGAGAATTATTTTTGCTTCTTAAAGTACCCATTCCAGAAAAAGTTATATTCATCGCAAAACAAAATTCGCTTATGAATCATCGGAATCAACGACTATCGTGTTTTGCCGAACCATTTGACAATATCCGACAAATCATTTTGCGATTTTCGCAATGACTGCTGTTTATTGACGGATTCAATGAAACAAAAGTGAACTAAGTCGTTAAAGTAAACAATAAATTACGTGACAGATAGTTAAAAAAATGTTGCCAGCCGGAAGTTCTATAACTCTATAAAAAAAAAAACACCCGATATACCATTTTCCTTTTCAATAGACTGAATTTTAGCTAGTTTTAAGACATATTCCGAGTGCAGTGTTGGTTTAAGCCGACTATATTTAACAACGATTTTTTTATTTGTTTTTAAACAATAAAAAGAATAATAGAAAAATTATTTAAACGTTGCTTTTGCTTCAAACAGTAAGACATGCGCTGTGATTTATTTGCGACTATACATCTGGTGAAAAATATGACAAAGATTCTTTTAAAACGCCTGAAAATAATTGAAAACGCAATTGAATATTGTTATTTACTCAAATTTATAATTAAAAAATACAACTAAAAAATAATTTTAGTAAACTAATGAGATCGCCCGCAGTTCTGCAGCAGTTGACGGCGACCAAAAATTAACTCTTTGGCCACGAGTTTTGAGAAAAAACTAAACATTGTTTGTTGTTGCATGAAAGCATAAAATACTAAAAAAATGTACAAGTAAAAGAAAATCAATAAAATTAGAATTAAATAATTATAGTTCTACATGTATATTAACTTAATAACTTAAAAGGTCATGTTATAAATAAATTTTTGCTGACAGCAAGGAAATCAATATTACGTAGCGGGATTTCAATTTACACTGCAGGACGATGTTAGTTCTTTGAATTACATGCCAGTAGGAGTGTTACCAAACTGACGTAAAAATAATTATTAAAATACCACGCCTTAAATAAATACATTTTTTGGTATATATCATTTCATCGAAAACGATGCGCAGTAAGGGATTTAGATAAAAATAAAACTTTCTGAATATTATCAACTCACCTCCCCTTAAAGTGGTTTTATATTTTTTTATATTTTAGAAAAAAGCTAGATATCCTTCTAGGCATGATGAAAACAGCCCCATTGAGTTCGGCAAAAAATGAAAGATTATCGCCATATTGAGACAAACTGCGGAGCAACTATAAAATAATTTCTATCAACATGTAGCGCATAACAAAACAAACTCAAGTTTAATCAAAAAGTAAAATCAACCATTCCAGTTTGCAACTTTAGTTTTTTGGAGGCAGAGCCTTTTAGTTGTTTCTTTTATTGAACTTTTAGAAGTATCGGTTATAAACTGCCTTAATATTCGCGTATGCTCAATAAAAAAAGAAAACTAACACTGGCCATATTAGTAGAAACACGAGGCTACTGGTAATCGGAAATTTTATCATTTTTGTCTTCTGTATATGCGATGTATGTATGTTTTTGTAAAATAGTGCCTATATGTCATGATATTGTTTTTGGTTTTTTCTTAATTGAAGGTTTCACACAAACTGATAACAACTATTTTTTCCTTGTATTCGAATGACTTGGCTTATTTTTTATTGTTGGAAATAGCAGTGATATATGTTGTGAAGGACGAATTATTAAATGAAATATATTTACAAAGACGAAAAAAACTGAAATTAAATTAAAGTGCGTACATTGTAACAGACTCAGTACAGCGAACGATAAGAAATTCGTAAATAAAAATAAAATGAGCTCTTATCTTCTGTTTAAGGGAGTTGATGTACGAAGTAACAGGGCCTTGGTAATCCATATTATACAGTTTTAAGAGGATTTCGAAAGACCTTCATAGTGGGCTTTTATAGCAAAAATGTCCTCATGAGATCAAAAGAAATTTTTATTATTGAATATAATATACTTAATACATCCCAAAGCAGATAACAACAAAAATATTTGATGTTAAGCTGGGATCATAAGTAACAGAGCGAAAAAGTCACCAATAACTTACACACAGTTTAAAAAATTTCCTAAAAAAAAACTATGAAATATTTGTCATATTTGTGGTGGCAAAACATCACATTTTCTGAATCGGCAATATTTTGTACAAAAAACTTTTAGCAACTCATGCTTTTATGAATCATTTGCCTTAATTTTGCACTTTACTCATTATTTTAGGAGAAAACTTTGCACTTTCCTTTTATGTCCCCATTAAAAAAACACAGCTTTTAGAATCCATCTCATCAAGAGTTTAAGCAAAACTTTCTATTGTCTTTGCATTATGGTAACTTGGAACTAAAAAGAGAAAAATGTAGGCAACACGAGTGATAACTGCGTTTATAAAATTGTCCTTTTTTTTAATGGATATGTGCTTTAGTGTGAGAATGTAGTCTGTTGAAGAGGAAAGCGGCACGACAGGACTAAAATAAATTATAAATATAAAGTATAATGAATACAAAAATTGTATAAAAATATTTTTTTGTCGTTTGCCCATTTTTGTGTGTGTGCGAAATTGAAGTATGGAAAGTTCTGTCCTGTTCGTTCCTCTTTGTGTGCTTTTTTTTGCTTACAAAGCACTGAACGATATTTTAAAAAGGAGCTACTTTTTTCTATATCAATAATTTGTGGTCGTGACAGATGTGTCACTGCCTCTTTATATACAAAATTAATTCGATTATAATGTATTTTTTGTTTTTGGTTTTTTAACACAGCAAAGCCTACAGAAACGTTAACGAAGAAATATTGCAATCTGCCAGATTTAAGACGAGAGATTAACAAATTTATATGGACACATCATCCGTAAATATATATATATATATATATATATATATATATATATATATATATATATGTTGCTTAAGCTTAGAACAAAGACAACTTGCTGTTGCTACCTTAAATATTTTTTCCTTTTTATTTGTTGCTTTTCGTGCATTGAGTCATTTTATAAGCACAAGGAAGATTAATTACATTTTCACGATAATGGATTTTAAGTGAATATTATTTTTTGTTTTTTTTTTGTTTTCACTTTTAATTTGGGTTAATGACAAATAGTCATAGAAACATTTAGGCATCTCTCGCTGTATTAAAAATAAATATTAAAGGATATAAAAACTATTTTTAATTTTTTGTAATGTCCCTTGCATGCACCAGGTGGTGGTATAAAAATAATGCTAGAATACGAATTGACAGGAAAGTTTTTAAAAATTAATAAAATTAGCTCTGCTTTTAGGCAAGTTAATTTAGAGATGTAAACACGTGTTTTGCAATATTTTTAATTGTTGCTGGTAGCGTTTGATATTGGAAATTTCTTCTGAAACTTATCCCTAATGAAAAAATCTGCAGCCGTTACATCTGGAAGATTAAACATTGAGAACATTCGGCCTAGAACTTGATGTCTACAATTCTCTGGTCGTCCATCCATCTTGATTTAAACATTTGTTTGTTGACAATCAAGCCGAAACTGTAGACATAATTTCTTATTTTAAATCATAAACTCATAATTCTTACATTAAGTTCGCGTCTTATCATTTACACATTCTCAACTTAACATGGTTGTCATAGTAAAAGATTTGTGATAAAAGAATTTGTGATCAAATTCTTATATTAAAACTAATTTTAAAAACGAACTGCCGGAAAATATCCAACCCATTGAAAAATTTTACAAGAAAATCACCGATTCCTACACGGGACTCTATATTCATTCCTCTATCTTTTGGGAGGATAGAGAAACGAATTATTTGAACACACAAAGGGAAATATTTAACCTATTTTAACGGGCAACAGGCAACATTTCGTGAATTCGTTTATTTTGTATAAAAACATCTAAGATTTTTACTTAAATTTGTTGCAACGAACAACTGCTGCTGCCTAATTGAAAGCACTGTTGTTAAATAAATGCCTGTAGCTTTTTTATACTTTAAGTGAAAAATTTATTTACAATTATTTAATTTTTCACTGTTATATGGAATACAGAATTTTAAAATAAAAATTTCAAGAAGTTTCGGAATTACCAGTGATTTTTGTTATTTCTGTTGTAAGAAAACTATGCGGTTTTTCAATGAGAAGTTTGTTTTCCAATTGTGGCAACACCAACAACATGATAGTTTTGACGTTTAAATTTTTGACGTATTCGTTGTAGATGCATTGGCAATTGTTACATAAATTCAATTTCGCACGAAAATTGCATTAAAATAATTCCACTATGACAATGGTGGTTCTATGAAAGTGACATTTCGTAAATTTCGTGATATTTTCGGACACCATAATTGTCCTTCCAAAACCGCTACTAAGAATTTCGTCGTTAATTTGAGCACATTTAGTAGCTCAGTACTAAATGTGCGAACACCAACCCGTGTTCAATCGGGACGTTCAACTGAAAGCGTGGCAGCCGTAAACCGCAGTGTTGCAGCGGATCAAAATTTGTCAATTTCTCAACGTTCTCAACAATTGAGGTTATGTAAAACCACGGTATGGCGAATTTTACGTACGAATTTGACTTTAAAGCCTTACGAGGTTCAACTGGTTCAGGAATTGAAGCCGACGACCATTCACATCGCCGTAGATTCGCTCAATTCATTCAGGAACAAACGGCTGGTTTTCCTAAAAAAATTATTCTTTCAGGTGAAACCCATTTTTAGTTGTCAGGGTAGTCAACAAGCACAATTGCCGCTTTTGGCCTTCTGAAAATCCTAGAGCGATTATTGAGAAACCTTGCATGCTCAACTTGTCACGGTATGGTGCGCTATGTGGTCTGGAGTCTTGTTTGCGCCGTTTTTTTTTTTTTTTTGTTGAAGATGAGATTGAAAATGCGGTAACGGTCAATGGATCATGCTATCGTGAGATGCTAACAACTTAATTTTGACCTATTATTGACGACGTGGTTATCATGTGGTTTCAACAGGACGGTGCCACATGTTACACAACCAATGAAACTATAAATTTATTCCAAACTAAATTAAATTTTTAAATTAATTCTTAGTGTTTGTTTTTTAACACAAAATTGTATAACCCACTAAAAAATCAGCTATTGATTAACTTTTAGAGAATTTATTTTTTATGTTATAATTTTACAAGTGAAGCTGAACAGCTGATCGCCTGATTTTTTTTTTATAATTATGAAAATGAGGTTGAGGAACCATAAGACAAAAAACCGAAGCTATACGGTTACTTAATAGCGTAAGCTAATGTCTAATAGCACTATAGCGAAGAGTATATGAGATTTGGCGCCATACACAAACTGGTATATTGGCTTATGCTGGACTTTCTTTGTTTTTTGCAGTTCTTTATGGTTTTTTCGTGCTTCGAAAAAAACATTGGTGAAGGCAATGGGGATCAATTTTCCTTATTTATCTTAATTTTTGATTGAATAAGAAGATTAAGAGAATGTACATAATCTTGGTGGATTTTTAGTAGAACATAGTTGGAGGATTACGGGACCTTGGTGTGACAAAATTGTGTGCTCGAAGATCAGCTCATTTGACTATAAATAAGAACCTTCCAGATTTTTTCATTGAAATTTTTTTCAAGCAACACAGTTGCTACAATCCTTTCATTCAGAAATTTCTTTTAAAAAGTAGTCAAACAAAATATGTTTTATCTTTGTTTTCATAACTTTTAAAAATAAATTTGTTATACTCGTACGTATTGGCATTTTCTCCATTTTTATTTTTTAAATTACAGGGCATTCACCGGGAAGGTGAAACGAAAGAGAAAGGATCTGATATTGATAAATGTTTCACAAATGCGAGCCCTTTTGAGCACATTTTTCATTACATTCTCACATATTTCACGCGGAATTTTATTATTTTCATGACGAATATTTTGTTTTAGTTACTGAAGCGTTTGTCACAAAAATAAGTTCCACAAAAATATGTCCGGAGCAGGCAAATCAGGCGACCGTGGTGGCCAATCAACATCACCATTTCTTGTAATAATAAATTTCATTGTATTCCTGGCTGTATGCGAGGTGGCACCGTCTTTTTGATACCACATATTAATCAAGCCCAAAGCATGCAGGTGTGGCGTTAAAAAGTTTTTAATTATATCACGATATCGCTTCCCATTCATAGTTTCCGTTACGCCGTTTTCATTTTTGAAGAAGTAAGGTCCAATGATTCCTCCTGACACCAGACTGTCACTTTTAGTGGATGCAAAGGTAATTCGAGGGTTCCCCATTCCCCAGAGCCGACTATTCTATTTATTCACATATGCATTCAAACGAAAATGTGCCTCGCCACTCATTATGATTTTTTATGTAAAACCTATTGCCATATGTACGACGGCGTAATGGGTCTTGTGAAGAAGCTCTGGTGTCAACTAAATCTTATATGGAAACAAATTCAAATCCTTGTGCAAAATTGTGGCCAAAGTTGTTCTTTGAAATCCAAGCACCTGAGCACGGCGCCGAATTGAGGTTGATGGATTGTTCTGAATACTTTCTTGAGCAGCAGCGGGGCGAACATCCTGTATTAGTAGCAAATATGAGACGTGTTTATCTTCCAACATACTGAACTAATTTAGTTTAAATATAGATTCTACACAACTTCAAATCTTTAAAATGGTAATATTTTCCTTAAAACTGGTTGTTATACATGAGCGTAAATTGTGGAACAAAAAATCATTTTTTGATTATTATGGAGATAAACAACCAAAGGCTGGGGAAACCAGGCGGGTTTCTAGAACTAAAACATCATAATATCAAAGATATACTTATTCTACCATATAATTTATATTTTAAGAAAAAAATTACACAATTCATTTGCTGAGGGGTATATAATATTTGGCAACATTTACTTTTAACCGTTTAAAATTATTGTCATATAAAAATGGACCAATTTAAGACACAGTGCAGTAAAGTATTCCCTTTTTTAATTCGATCTTTAAAAAGTTTTCGATTTTGAAGCGAACTGCAATTATGAGTTATGTATGTATGTTAAAACAATCCAAATACGATCTCCGGTTTTCATTAATAACATAGTTTTTCTTCAATAACAACAAACAGCAAGTGATAAGACTTCTTTACTCAATCATTAATGCACAAAATAAACAAATGTTCAATGCAAATGTAATGGCTCAGCATGCAGATACCACTTACCAGCATATGATCTCTTCTAGAATACAACTAATCGTCAAGGAAAACATTTGTTAAATGGCATAATAAACTGCAAGCTATTGCTTTTGTCGGCAAATTATAACAGATCTATACAAATATCAGCATATACATACATGCATGCATACATACATACATATGTGTAAAAACAATAAAATTATTTGTAACTCCTCTTTATAAATCATTTATGAAAATTACAAAAGTCATTAAAATTTTTAAATGCTAAAAAAGAAAGAACAAAAAGAAAACAACTGCGCTAAAGTTCAGGCCTACAGCGAGTTGCAAAGAAGTTAAAACAAATCATAGACAAAAAGTAGCCAGCTATGCAACTCAACTGTAAATCTTTATTCAAGAAAATAAAAATAATCAAATGCACTAAAATAAACTGTAAATAGCATGAAGAATATGATGAGGAGAGGAGTAGTGTTGCAAAAGAACAATATGGATAAATGGATAGAAAATAAAACTGGTCACGGTCTCTTTCACAGAAACAAAGCAATTTCAACAAATAGCCAACAACAAATATTTATATACATAAACATATAGAGAGAGAGAGAGAGAGAGAGATATTCATACAATACTTAACAGCAAGAATATCGGTACTGATGGTGGTCGATCGATGGTCGAATGATTGCTGGACCGAATGAAATTGTTTGTTGGAAGTAAAGTTAACCGTAAATGCACATCGTTGAGAAATGTGATGGATAAGGTAACGAAATAACGAAAGGTAAGCTGTTAAGCAATTAGTGCCAAAGTAAAAAACATATGTAGGTATATTCGAGGCCGGTCTGAGAACTTAATTAACTAGAGATTAAAATTTTTAAACATTTTGCAACTGCATTTAAAATTTTTCGAAGTTAACTGTTTGTTGAACTATAGAATATTATAACCAAATGCATTATGTTCAATCTAGCGTAAGTTCACGTACATTTTATTATCTGAATGTATTAACCAAGATAAATTATTTTTACTAATTGTATATATCATATCATGTTTTATATATTTTATCATATTATATTATATAATATAATATATAATATAATTATAATTATATATTATATAATATATATTATAATTTATTTTAATTAAAAGCTTGTATATAAATTATCATGATATGTAACAGCGTCTAATTGCTTAAGACAACATGATTATAATGTTCAATAAAGTTACTTAACTGCGACCATATAATTCAATTAGCTTATGTATACTAAGCGTAGTAGTATCGGGTTTTTTTTAACGAGATGATAGTTTTGACATTTAGTTTTTTGACGTACTTATTCGTAGTAGATGCATTGGCAATTATTACAACGAATACAACTTCGCACGATAATCAGATTAAAATAATTAAAATCCACTATGGAAATGGTGGTTCTGTTAAGGTTACATTTCATAAAATTTGTGATGTTTTTGAACAACATAATCGTCGTAAAATTTTAATCGAGCGGCTCGATACAAAATGTACGAAGACCTCAACGGGGTCTTTCAACGTAAAACTCATAGCCGTGAGCCACAGTGTTGAAGCAGATTCAAATTTGTTAATTCCTTGACGTTTTCAACAATTCGGGTTATCGAAAATTTATAATTGCCGAACTTTTCTCTTCGTAATACAATTAAAATTTGAATCATCTTAATCTAAATTTTTGGTTTTATTTTGTTTTAGAAAAAAAACCTTTATTTGTGTTTTATAACCATTTAAAAAAGTTTTAGTTCTTTTGGAATTTTTTTACTTGAAAACATTTTTATTCCATTGTTACCTTATTATTAACTGCACTAAATATTATGTTTCGTGTGTATTTAAATGCCTTCATAGTTGTGTTATAATCTTTTTGAATCTCGCCTTACACACTTTACATTAAGCGCCACAGCTGTGTGAAACACCCTTTTTTATTAAAAATTATATAACATTTTCAATTAATATTTTTTTTAATTCAATGACAGATAATAATTTCAAATTTTACACGTGTTATAATTTATAAAAGTTGAAACGCTAGAGCTATACTTCCAACCAAATAACCTCAACTCTGAGATCGGTAATGCTGAGCAAACTGTAGAAAGAATATTTTGTTATTATTTAAAAATATACTGTAAGAAGTTATAAAGTTTATGTGACGTTTTTCCAATTATTTACAATTAAATTCTTTAAGTCTAATTAATTCATAAATAATCATACTCCAATAATAAAGCATTTTTCACTAGTTATTTAATTTGCAAAGTGAAGTGAAAAAAGAAAAAAAATTATAATTAGAAAAGAAGCCAAAGTAAGGAAAAGTTATAAAATTTATAACTTTATATACGACTTTTCGGACGGCCTGTGAAAAAAGAAAATGTCGGCATGCGTAATTGAAGCTGGAGCTAAAAGAAAATTAAAACACACACCTGCCAACAACAGTCAGCGTTACCAGAAACATGGTTGTTTCATAATTACTTATGATTTTATTATTAAAAGTTTAGATCGAGATATATGTATGTTGTTTTGGTTCAAATTATAAAGATACGAAATTTGTACAATTTTATTGAAATGCTAACCTTCAATAGCTTGTTTTTTTGAGGTACAATGTTTTATCTTTAGCATTCGGTTTTTCAGTTTAAACTGTCATCAAATATTTTTAGCAAGAATATAAAAAAATTCTTGAAATATTTTAATTTTTAATAAGAACTCATTTTAAGCTGACAATATTTTTTAAAGTTTTCAAAGAAGGTTCTGTTGTACCTCCACATTTAACTCAGCACTTTTTCTGTCCAGTTATTTTTTTATTTCTTCTTTACTTTAGAAGCCGAAAACATTTTTGGAAGTCAAAGCTGAGTTCGGTGTAATAGGTATTATTTTTTTTCTACCTTAATTGACCCAGTAAGGATAAATTATTATTATTAATGCATTTTTTTCAAGTAGTTAAAGTGGTTGCCTTGTGGCAACGCTGCATATTACAACAGTTACTAAATTAACAATGAAAGAGGAAAGAAAGGCAAGGGTGCAATAAATATTCAAGGCTACAAAAACTAAACCCTAATGAAATTAAAATAAATAAAACAGCTAGAATAGTCTATTTTTTTATATAGAAAAAACAACAATTTTTAGAATTTAAAGCAATTTTCTGACAATTAAGTTTGAAGGTTTCAAAAAAGAAATACTTTTCTTTCTTTTAGCTAAAGGAATAAATAAATAAGCTGACACACAAAACACATTGCACGCAATGTTTCAATCCAAAAGTAAATAAAGAGTTAATTAAACGCTAGAGTCTAAAAGCAAACTAAACATTGAACAAATTTAGCTTTGATAAAATAAAATGAACAAGAAATTTAGCTTTTAAAACCGAAGAAAGTTGAAACAACAACATTAAATAACATCACACAACGGCAACAATAATTTAATGATTTTACGACAACTAAAATTGATTTTAAGGAATTTCGAAAGGATTCTTCTTTATGCAAACTATTCTTAAAGAAGCATTAATGTCATCATAAACTAAACTAGATATATTGTCTTAAGGCCATTAGAATGGCAAAGCAAAATGAAATAGAAAAAGAAAATAGTAAGAAGAGGAAAAGTATTAAACTGAACAAAATAACGAGTAAAGTACGACACATTTTATTTAAGGGTGTCAAAGAACATTAATATTTAACAAAATTTTCTAATTTATACTATAGCCAGCTTGAAGCGTTGTTTAGAGGAGTCTTCTTTTATGATACGAGGGATGTTTTAAGAAGTGGTCCAAATCTAAAATTAAAACATTAACTTTGAATCAAAGAACAATGAAAATATATTATGAGATGGAGAATAGAGAGGGTAGAGAGAGGGTAGAGAGAGAGAGAGAGAGAGAGAGAGAGAGAGAGATTTGTTTAACATACGATCTGAACATTCTCTGAGATCACACATCTTATCTTGTGAATAGAAAACTACCGGTATTAAAGAAGAAAATAATATTATAATAAAAACTGTAGAATAGCGTGAAGTTGTACTTATAACTATTTAAAAGATAAACCGAACACAAAATTGCCAAAATCACATAAATAATTACTCCTGCTATTTCATATACTGTTACGAAGGTCTTTAGTTTAACAAAAAGAAAACAAGTGAAGTGAATTGATCTATTCTAAGAAATCTTATGAACACACAACCAAAAAAACATCTAAACGGAATAATGATAAAAACGCCATCTATATGAAATGCGTTGAATTAAAGTTCGCTAGTGAATGCTAGAACCACTCAAAACTGAATATAAAAGCTTTCCGTACGCCATAGGATAGTGTAAATTAAAGTGACAAAGCTAGCGCAAGCATTTTTGTGTGTATAAAAATAAATAACTCGTCTAAATAAATCGTGCAGTTTAATTGAAAACTCTAAAATGTTGCGTGTAATTATTTAACAATAAAACAATTCAATAAACTAAACGTTTATTAAAGAAATAAACATAGCAATATCATACAAAGATTTGTTTGGGTATAAAAAATTAAGAAGTGTCGAATAAAATTTTCCCAGAAGCAGAAGAGAATTTGCTACTTCGAAAAATTACTCGTGGACACACTCAAATCTTATGTTCACTAGTTTTAGCAAGAGATACCGAAAATTAAAACAACAGCATTTATCAAGAATTATCTCAGTTTGGTCTGCAACACTCCTACGGAACACAATTTCTTAATGAATGGAAATTTTATGCTGTATGTATGTCTAGCGAAAATAAAACTAGGAATTGCTGAAAAGGAACCCTTAACAAACGATGAGGAGTTGCACATAAATGATACGATTTTTTGATTTTCGGTTTTCCCAAGCTCATTAAAGTATATTAAATGGTAATATCGATACAACAACACAATAGAATTAGAGACGATTATATCACAATGAAACTCTAGTTAATAAATGGGAGTTGGTGGAAATAATATGAATTTTGATTGGAGCGAAAAATCGTTAACACTGTTTTGAAAAATATTTATGCAAAATTACCATCTAGTTACTGATATAAATCGCATCCACCCTTAAAAAAGCCGCCTTATTCAACTCTGTCACACACTGTTGCCAGATTTTTCTCTAAGTTTCCGATTTAAATTCATAATAGGCTGATGAATAATTTTTTTCTCCTTTCCACCCAAGACCCCGGCATGATTTTAACTCTGATCGGACGTTTATGGCTCGAAATTTTCCTTATTCAGTTTACTAATTGAAGGTTAGATAAAATTGGTACATAGAGTTATGTCAAAAGTATAGAGCTGAAACATCCAGAAGCAACTCTCGACAATTTTTAACACGATATAAAATTTCATAAGAAAATTCATTTTTATTACAGCCATCGTTAATGAAAAGATGTCAACTATAAAAGTTGTTTGGATGCACGAAAATAAAATTGAGGGAGTGGTGCCAGTGTCGACAGTAATAAAAAAATTTATGTACATCAATAAAATGTTGTCTTTTTGTTAATACTGAAGTTTGTTATTTGGTAAATTGATGGCTCTCAATAACAACGTTAAACAATAAACAGGAAGAAATAACGTAAATCATTGTTATTTGCTTTAAAGAAAAAACGAAAACAAAAATTAATAAATTATGCAAAAAGAGCATGCAACTTTAAAACTGCAAAAAAAAGAAAAAACAAAAATAAATTTTTACCAATAGAAAAAAAATGAAGCAAGAACCTGCTGGTTTCACAACGTAATTACGACCACAGTTTAGTACCAAAAAAAAACCGGAATTGTATCCTTAATTGCAGGCCACCTGCACTAGATGCTAAACAACCCCTTAGAAAAGTTTTGTTAAAAATAAAAATAAAAAAAAAAATAAATACAAAATATTATTAAATAGGAAATGAACAAATTTACCGGCATAAATAAATGAGGGAGGAAATATAAAGCAAAGTAGCAAAGTACAAGTTTACGTATATGCCTGCGTGTGTGGATGTTAAAAAAGGAAGTAGAATTTGCAAAAACAACGTACTTTTAAAACACTTCAAACATGCTCATAAATACTCTCAACTAAAACAATTTGAAGTAATACAATCTTGCTTAAAAGGGATAGTAATATTTTGAGATCATTGCCCCAAATTTCCGTTGAGGCTAAGGTAGTTGCCATGGAAGTAAATGGTACGGCGACAAATCAATAAGGCTTTGAAAATATTTGTCAAGCAAGTGTTTTCAAAAAAAATACCACGACTCAGGAGGATCCTCGCAATTTTTAAATTGTTACCTAACACTTGAAAGACACCTAGACTAGACAACGTTCCACATTATCTTCAATTGCATAATGAACACTACTCCTACTTAATTATTTTCAGGATGCCAAGCAAACATGAGCTTTATTTGATTTTTTATATATATTATATTAGTTTTTTCGAATCGCCCCAAATATTATGATATATTATTTTTATAATACCAGCACTTAACGGATGTCTTCTTTCGTATGCAAAGCATTGTGCCAAAACTAGGAAATTTGGTTTTGGCAAAGAGGTGAAAAGAATTAGTATTTAAGGACAATCGTTTTATATGTTCGACAGTCTGGAAAGATCTCAATAGAGAGTTTAATCCACATGCGAGCTGTACGGCTAAAAGCACGCGTCACTTTAATCACAAATAATAAACCTTAATTATGTTATCAAACTGGAACTTAACTATTGCTATGAGTGGTGGATTTACTCATAAAAATGCAAGCAAATCAACAGCTTCAAAACAGTTATTCAGTTATTCATACACATTTTAATGGCTGTAGAAGAGTATGGGTGATGTTATTCGTATGTTTTATATTGAGGACCTTTAGCCGTTTACCACATTGCTTCAAATTAGGGCACCTCACCTATAAACCCCCCGGGGGCACATATATATGATCTTTATAGAACTTCGACTATCTAGACACAGTGCAACTGGGGGAAAAGGGAGCCCAGTCCCCTGAAGTCAGCAGGGGTACAACTGGAAACTCCACTTTATTTCCACGGGAATCAGTAAGCTCGCAGTGTTCATTATTTGTCTCTTTAGACATTTAATAGTTCTCTGGCTGATTATTGAGGTTGGCCCCTATATGGGAGTATCGTGGTGGTTGTGGTTTCGCGGCCCCATAACAGTATAATGGTTATTATGGTGGCCAGGATCATCTCACTGTTGATGACACCCTAAGTGAATGATCCAGTCCAGTGAGCATGCTAAACATGTGTTCTGGACAGGAGTTGGAAAGTCTCCAACTCTTAAGCAAGGAGTAATGATTTGCAGCCCTGCTCTGGAATCATCGAAGTTGCAACAAGAAAGTTCTGTTGCATAGAATTATAGCTTCGGCTTCCTAGGACGGGCATGACGTTCCAAATTATGCAGTGGTTTGGTCCACCATCTGATTAAGGCTTCATGGCCAGGCGCGGATGTAAATCGAATCACACCTCACCTATAAGTAATACCTTAAGGGAATTTTTATTTTCCAACCGATTAAGAAAATTTCTTCTGTCAGTTGCGTAAATATCCAATAGTTGAAAAGAGATTTAGCTTTAAAAACTTTTTTTTTTTGTTAATTAGTACAATTCTTTCTGCAGCGGAATAGAAACACTCCTGTACTATACAACGTAAGTTTAGTGATTTGTTTCGAGTTTTAGCCGATCTTCAGGAAACTTTGCGCACACGTTGTTGTCAGAGGCACAGTGGTGGGTGAGATAAATTCTACACAATCATCTTCCATCCTAAAATTATTACTGGATTTTATATGGATTGATTTTCTCAAAATTATGAACTGAAAAGTGACTAAATTAGTAAAAACTAGGGTAATCGATTATTCGTAATTTTGAGGAAACCGAAGAAACACCACTTTATTACAAAGTTTTATTAAATAACTGTGCACGAAAATTATGATTTAAAGGCATCAGTGGTTTGAATTTGGTTCAGCTTCAAATAAGCTGAAGGTTGACGCGTTAGTGCCGATTAGAATGAATTCAATATTAAAGTAAAACTTTGTTAAGTTTATTCCTTTTTTAAAAAACGTTTTGTTTACTTATTTGTTAGAAATTCTTAATTTCTTGTGTTGTGTGTATAAGATTTCTTAGAAGACTACGCAGTTTGTAAAATGCACAGTGGATCATTTTGTTTCCTTTTTTACTCATAATTAATTTCTTATAAAACTTAAACAACTTCGTAACAATATATTCGATGAAAGAAAAAAAACATTATTAGTTAAGTCAGCAAGGTTCTATTCGTCTGTGTATTTTTGAAAGTAAGTGTATCTGGTAAAGAAGAGTGACAGATTAAAGTTTTCATAACCCTGAAATTAAATGCTGCGTAGGTAAGCAGTATAAAAGAACTTTTGGTGTTAAAACAAAGCATATTAATTTGAAGAACGTGCATACAATTTGAATTGTTACATTGCCGATTATTTAGTGATACAAGTTAAGGCAGCGAAATAGGGCGGTATTAACTTTATAATCAGTATTTTTTAATTGGCTCAGCGATTAACTTGCCACACAGCTATAGCTTTTATGTAGAAATGTTTGTACTCTTTAATGGATGGAATGAACTTGACTCCCAAGCAATCGAAAGAGAGGATACAAAATTTATCTGAAATACCGAAAGTAAATAGGAATCAACCCAAGAAAAACAGGTGTCTTTTCAAGGTGTTTTTTATAAAGACTTCTTGATTTCCCCTCGTAACTGAAAAATATCCTACTCTTTTTCTTCTGATGTATATGTTAAACAAATTCCGTTATAGTTTATAAGACTTTTAAATTTATTTAACAATATTAATTATGATATCAAAAGCTAACCTACGGCTTTTTTAACTAGAAAACGAAGAACATAAAACAACAGCAAACTTATCACGAGAAACGTGAAAAAAATAATGGCAATTAATCAACAAACTGTTTACTAAATAAGCTGTTGGAGTAAATAATGCAGTAAAAACAATTAAATAACGAGACTTAAACAGAAAGTTGTTCTAGTTATTAGAAAGTTTTAACTATTTTCTAGCATATTGAATTCATAAATAAATAATATTCAATAATTACTAATCGTAACTGAAAAAAAAAAAATTAGAAATGTAGCAAAACAATTGTAGAAAAATATCTCAATAGACGTTAACAATAATTTATTCAATGTAACTGTTAACGGCAAAATGTTTTCAGTTAATAGACAACAATTAAACTACAACAGCCAGATAGTCAAACTGTAATGTGGTGAAAAAACAAAAAAAAACGTAAAATTAAATAGATACTGGTTTTTCTAATACAGTTTTGCCCCACTGTTACTACAGTAGACCCTCAATAAAATATTTTTTTCATATCATTTGAACGCATTAGCGTCTTATAAACTAATAACTTTAGTAATAACTAAATGCAAAAAAAAAGATGATTTGTTTCCAAAGATGATTTGTATAAGTTTGAAAGATGCAGTTGGTTTTTTATTTCTTGGTTTCATTTTACTTTAATCTTTCGTTTTGCTTGATTAGTTTTATTTTTACAATGACCTTTCCTTGATACGTGAGTTAGTTCAAGTACTGGGCTGCGCCATTACTTTTAAAAAAGAATTTCAAATGCGAGTATTTTATGTTGATGTACAAAATAATAATAAAGAATATCTTTATTAAAATGTTTAATAAAAATTACAATATAAAAAGGAATACATATATTCAGGAAAGTACCTTTTTAAATATAAATATATTGTTGTTGTTTTCGAAATAAACACGCGTTAAAACGTTTGTTCGCATTTACATAAACCGTTACATAAACCAATATTTTAAAAATAGCAACTTTTTAGAGTTACGATTATAAATAGAATCAATTTCACTTACGCATTTCGAAAATTTAAAGTATCTTTTTACAAATCCTTAATTCAAAGGTTAGTACCACAGAAAAGATACTCAAAAATATCTTGGCAGTTAATACCTTTTGCACATTTACTGCAATAAAATAAATCTATAAATCACTTTTCTAAAAATGGCTCCTAAACTCGGTGCAGACCGCTCCTGTTATTTTTCGTTCGCTAAGAAATCAGTTTTTACTTTAGAATATAGATTTCTGTTCGCCAACCGATAATTGTTGGATCATCAGCTTACGGCACTGCCGTAAAATACGGTAATCTTGAATACCATCCTGCGTTTGACCTACCAACATCATCTTCGTAAACTTTCCTTTAAGGCAGATAATATCTGCACTTCCGATATCCAATCACCGTCTTCTTGCTTAAGGACTGTTTGAGCACTATCACCAGATTCTATGTAACATTTTGAGCATTAAGAAACATTTTAACATCAATGTGCCGAATCATTTTCTACATGCATCTAGTCAAAGAAAACTGCTTTTTGAAGTGCCTTTTCCTCTTAAACTTTCCATTCAGTTTTTTCTTGGAATATCACTTTTCGTTCAGAACTTAATGCGAAGACTTATTGAATAGGGATGATTGTCTTGTGCACAGAGAATACTATTCAAGAGCTACATGCGACCGAACAGCTCCACCAGCTAAAGTGACACGTGCTGATACAACGGTAGTTAGTTAGATAAATTATTCGATTATGACGAATATTCACCAACGGCCGCTTATCCGTTCATAAAAGATCCGTCATTAAACTTCCAATATCATTTTCTTTATCTCAGTGTTTTATGTAATCTTTCGGTCGGTATTTGAGTTCCCTGAAAACTCTTATCATCTTCGTTTATCCTACAGAAATTTCAAAGTATAAAAGTATAAAGTTTGAATAATGTCGACTTGCGAAATGGCATTTGAAAAGATTAGAGCAAAGTTAGTTTTCGGGTTTCTTTTAAGGCAGAAAACTATTATTTTCAAAATCGGTAAGAATTACTATTTTGCTGTCGTCAGAAATTTCTATTTGGAATGTAAAACTTCGCTTAAAAACTTGTAAATATGAAGCGTAAATCACGTTAAAGTATGCGGGTGGCTGATCAATTTTGCTACATTACGAAACTCAAATAATTTTTTGTAAAGTTTATGCAATTTATTTTTTGGTAATTCATTTGAAAAATAATACATTTTTTTTAAGTAATTCATGAAGTTTTGAAAATAATTGCATTCAAATGACATACACCCTCGGTGACAGATGTGCGACATCTTATCAAATCTTACATCTTATTCATTACTGCCTGGAGTATTGCAGCGGGAATTTTGTTGAGTTTCTTTTGTAAACTTTTTCTTTGCAATAATCCCACAAAAAAAAAAAAATCAGGCGCAGCGAGGTCAGGAGATCTGGGAGGCCAACGGAATGTGCAGTTTCTTAAAATCAGTTTATTAGGAAATTTTCGCTGCAATTCTGTCATAACAGGCATGGCTTGTTGAAACCAAACAGAGTTGAAAGGGATTCTCTTTCGGCGTAATTCTGAAAAGAACAATTCTTTCAACATCTTTCAGTAACGGCCTCCATTGACCGTAACAGTAAGACCGTTTTCTTTGAAAAAGTAAAGTCCGACGGTGAATCTTGAAAAAACTGCACACCGCACTATGACGCGAAGTGGATGTAATTGCATCTGATGGAGTATCTGTGCGTTAAAATTACTCGATATTCGACAATTTTGTTCGTTAGCATTGCCGTTTAAATCAAAATGTGCCTCGCCAGACATAAAAATGCAGGTCAAGACTTTTTTATTCTCTGACGCCATTTCAATAATCTTCTTACAAAATTCCAAGCGAATCGCGAAGTCCCTCTTTTTCTTAAAGAGAAGTAGCACTTCAGGCAACAATGCCTATTTAGTCATAACCTGCTACATTCTTTGGGAAAGGGATAGAGAAGAGATAAGACAGGTGGTGAAAGTAGAAGAATAGCTACATAGCCTTCAAGTTCTTATTTTCGTAGTGACAACAACCACCCCTAGATTGGTAGGCTAAGTACACTACCTACTAGCCTACCGGGGCAGCTTTCATTTCTGGAAGGCCAATGTTATCGGAAATTAACTGTCGTATAAGGCAGCACAGCGACTATGCCTTCATCACTGAGCAGCCCCACCGACTGTCAATTTTTATTTTTTGTTCTGAAAACAGCCACGGTCTTTGTTGGGAATCGAACCTACAACCCCCAGACTGATAAGCTAGTACACTACCTTTTAGCCTACAGGCCCACCTTGGGTTCAGTTTGTATGTTAATTGAATCTTATAAGTTTAAATCTTGGTCCACAATTGTCTGCAGTGACTTTCTGCTGACATCCATTTGAGCAGATAAGCTCCTTGTCGAAACTCGAGGTTTGGATTGTATGGCAGCAGCGATAGCTTCCTGCGTCCGAGCTGAGGGATCTCGATGATAAGGCCTTCATGCGTTTATCCACGCTCGGCAAAAATCTTCACGAGCCTCATTAGAGTCCATCTGCTAAGAGGAGTGCCACCAAACGTGCGCCTATATTCTCTTTGGACGGAAACTACGGACTCTAAAGCGTAAAAGCGTTGCATTATCTGAATTCTTGTTTCATTGCCCAAATTCTCTATTTTAGTTAAATTTAAAGATCAATCTATAAAATAAAATAAAAATGGAGCAGGTTGGTTACACAGAAAATAAGTTATTACGTGCCACAGGGTGGCTATTTAGGGTCATGACTATAGATAACTACTTCTTAAAGATGACTTAGTTGAAATTCAGTCAAATTCGAAAGTTATCTCTGGCTTCCAGCAACTTCTCCCGTGTTTTTTAAGTCCTCGAATGATTTGTAATAATAAAAGAAATGATTGTTCGGTAAAGACGGAAATTACTCCTTCTGATTATGACAAAGGATGCACGAACTAAGTTAACTGCAAAGAATTCTCGCAAAGTAATTGGAGAATTAAAACAAACAAAAATAGTAGTAATATGCATACATTCGTATAAAATGTGGAAGGAAGATCAGGAATAAATTTTAATAGAGATATAATTTACTTCCACAAAGAAATTGAACTTGAGAATAAATTGCATATTTCAGTAAATAATTTTCAAAATTAAAAAATAAAAAAATAAATAAATCTATGAACACATTTAATTAATCGTATTTTAAATTATTCAGCAAATTTTGAAACTATAGTAAATTTAGTGTTTCAACAGCAGAACTTATTCGTAAGATTCGAATTATATTTTCTACAAGAAAAATTCTTAAAATATTTAAATAATACTTCTTCTAAATTATATATAAATCTACATTATAAATTAAAGCTGATTTTTGAACGATAAGCTTAATGAATTATTATTACTTTTTCAATCAATCAATCCAAATCGGATATCAATGCAACTATCATGCTCTCAAATATTAGCAGTTTTAAAATCGCTGATACTTACAATAGCATTTCACAGTTTTGAGATAGAAATCTAGTTAACATTAATCAATATGAAATATGAATTACAATACATATGCAAGAATATCGATAGGAACTATACTCATGTATATCATGTGAAAACAAATTTTCTAATCTTTTATTAGAAATTGTATTCAACAGTTAACAGTAAAAATTATCGCTTGTTAAAAATTTTTCGAGAAGAGGAAAGAAACATGATTTTTTTCTGGAAAAATATGGCTTAATATAATGTACAATGTAAGATAGATAATGTACAGTGGCGAGCACTTCTAGCTACATTCTCTACCGTAACAAGATTTTCTAATTAAACTCTTTTTATTATGTTGTTTATTTTTCCTCAGCCAGTAAATGAAATACTATTCTATTCTGCTTACCTGATTAGATACGAACTTAACAACAGAACTGCCTGAACGCCAACGCTGACTCGTCAGTACAAACTACAACGCGGGTTGAGAATGATGTATTCGCATCGAAAGCGCTTGCCTTTGACTTCAAACCAGCCAGAGAGGAAAGGATAGAGCAACAGTATTTCATTTTAAACTGTTTATTACTTAATTACGTAAATTTTGGTTATTTGACAACATAATAAATTAGCAAATATCAGTTATGGTTTCTGTTATTTTTGTTTTATAAAAAAAGAAGTAGCACTTCAGGCAACAATGCCTATTTAGTCAAGTACCGTGCAACATTCTTTAGGAAAGGGATAGAGAATAGATGAAACAAGTGGTGAAGGTAGAAGGATAGTCGGAAATTAACTGCCGAATATACTTTTATACCAGTGACTATGCCTTCATCGCTGAGCAGCCCCACCGACAGTCAATTTTTATTTTTGTAGTGAAAAAAAAGCAAGGTCTTCGTTGGGAATCGAACCCACAACGCCCATACTGATGAGCTAGTACACTACCTACTAGCCTACAGGGGCACCTAATTTGGGTTGACTGTAAGAAAAAATTCTATAAATACCATCACAGATTTACAGATATTCATCTTTCAATTAAAATGTGCTGTTTTGGAAGACGAAAATGTGAAAATGACAAAGAGAAACATTTATTTGCGAGAAAATTAAAATTTGATTCCAAACAGAACAGTCTTTCGATTAAAAAAAGTTCGCGATGAGGTTTGGTTAGAGAGCATGCAAAAACATCAAAAAAGTTGCAGATGTTAAAAAATGTCTGTTAGTGAGCGCAGCAGGGCACTTTAAGGAATCGTACTGACTTCAGCTATAAACAAAAAAAAATAAATAAGCACTGCCTATCAAAAACGTGAAAACAGCGACTAAAGTTCTGAAAAGAGCAGAGCGAAGTGCGATTAGGTAGATAGATAGACACCGTTATGAAATATTCAAAAGCACCAATTTAAACAAAACATGGAACATAGAGGCGGAAGCGTAATAATTTTAAACACCTTAGTCCAGTGGTAGAATGACAGTGAAAAAGGATTATCATCTTTATATCATAGGTATAGTTGAATTAATTTTGTGTACCAAAACGCCAACAAGGACGAAAAACTTGTTGTTCAACAGGACGAGAATCCCAAACATAAGACCAAAATAGTTGGCAATAATTTCAAGCAATTTGTTGGCCCGCGCAATGCTCATATTTCACCTAGCATTGCTGAAAACTCGTTTTTCACGGTACAAAAACTTAAACCAGGGATCGAGGTGGTATCGTCAAATATTTAAAAACATGCCACTGAAAACTTGATCGAAAGTTTAACAAGACGCGTCAAAAATGTGATTAAAATGCTCTGTACAAATTTTTTTTTTGCAATAAATATTAATCTTAATTTTTTCTTTAAATATTCTAGAACAGTGATGGGCGAACTTTTTGGGTGGGGGCCAATAAATTTAAAAAAATCTTGCGGCGGGCCATTAAATTAAAAAAAAAACATAGAGGGTCATTCATTAAAAAATTATGAGGTTGCTGTTTAATTAAAAGTTCGGTTTAAGCTATATATTTATTAGTTATATTACGTAATATTTTAAAACAACATAAAAATTTTATAAGATACGGTTTATTATGATTTTAAGATTTTCCAGATGTATGGGAAGCATGGATCTGTTTCTGGCTTGACATAATTTCCTCAAAATCTGGTTTCAGCTGGGAGGATGCGACTTTTAATCATTTAAATAGACTCTCGTCTGACAATCGGTTTCTTATTGAATTTTTTCTGCATTTCATTACTGAAAAGGCCTGATCACATAAATATGAGGAAACAAACATTGCCATAATTTTCTGCGCATGATTAATTAGCTTTGGAAATTCATCTTTTGGTAAGGATTTATAGAAATTAAGCTTATCTGTATTTAAAAATAGCTGTCTTAAATTATTATTACATTGCAATTCTATAATTTCCAATTGTAGATCAGATGGAACATTCTCAGGATTAACATTAAAAGGCATTGAAAAAATATCTAAACATGGTTGGATTTTTTTAAAGTCAGCAAATCTGAATACAGTTTTAATAAAGATTGTGAAAAGACTTTTAACTTCTCTTCACTCACAGGCCTCAAAAAATTAAGTCTTGGAAAATGAGTCAAATCATTTTTTCCCAAACATTTAGAAAATATAAACAATTGAGTTTTAAAAGACCTCAAACTCCCCCAAGTTTCATCTATAAATTGATTTCTTCCCTGTAACTTCTTGTTCAATTATAGTGCTCGAGTAAATCCGTAAACAAAGCAAACTTGATGCACCAATTCTTATCCTTCAATATTTCCCTCTCATCCCGAATTTCAGTTTTGGTTTTTAGAAAAACTTTAATTTCTTCGAGAAGACTCCAAACTCTCGAGAAGGCATGCCCACAACTCAGCCACCTGATCTTTGTGTAATAAAGTACATATGAAAATTTTGCATCAACTTCCGATAAAAACTCTTGAAATTGTCGATGTAACAAACCACGGGCTCGAATGGCATTAATTAATTTTAAAATAATATTAAGTACGTGGTTAATATCCAAGGCAAAGAATATCTTCGTGGATTATACAATGTAAAAAAATTGTTTCGCTTTCAGGATTCTGACTTTTATAAACTCCTGCAAACCCCGTATTTTTCCCACCATGTTAGGTGCTCCATCAGTTGTCAAATTAATTAATTTGGAAATTGGGGCATTAAGAGATTCCATCCCCTCTCTAAATTCATGATAAGTTATTTTTCCTGTCGTTTTTCCATTCAAAAATCTCAAACAAGCAAGTTCTTCGGTTATTACAAAGTTTTCATCGACTCCTCTGATAAAAATTAGACGTTGGGCTGTATCACTCCTGTCAACACTCTCGTCCATAGTGACTGAAAAATACTTAAACTTTTTAAGACGTCCATCGAGTTGATTGGTTAAATTATAAGAAATCGCTACAATTCTTTTTGTGACCGTTCTACGTGACAGCCCTATAGATTCGAAATCTTTTACTTTTTCTGGGCATAATACTTTTCCAATGCTAATTAACACATCCTTAATAAATTCTCCTTTAGAAAACGGTTTGTTACTTTTTGCTATTTCATAGGCAACAATGTGCCCAGCTAACGTGGATGATCGCTGGACACTTCTTTAATTTTTAAAAAACATTTGCGGACTAGATTTTTTTTCTTTTCAATTCCTCTGAATGAACTTTCTTTTCTTCATCTGTCATTTTATAATACTTCGACCCAAGATGTTTTGAATTAAAGTGCCTAGCGAGATTATAATCTTTTAGTACAGCTATCGGTTCTTGGCAGATAAAACAAATAGGTTTTTGGTTATATTCCATAAAGAAGTACTTCCATGTCCACTCTTCTTGAAATATTCGACATTCCGAATCAATTTTTCTCTTTCTATTTTTGATTGACATTTATGGGGATATTTACAATACACTTTATTATTTTAATTACACAAATAAAACTGTACGTTGGCAACTTTATAATTTTACTTCACAATTTATTCTTTACGTCACGAGATTTACACTTTTACTGATTGCTAATTAATCCATCGCTGGCCCTTTTATATTTGTTGCGCATGTTGTCTCGAATATTCAAGGATCTTCTAGATCTCACATATATTAGTTGTTGTTATGTTATACGTTCAGTTTTCTATATTAATGTGTTTTATGATGTTTATGATTCTTCTTGGAATATTGCATCAGAAAGTTGTTGTTGTCTTGTGTGTACAATATTTCCCAGAAAACTACGCAGTTTGTACAAAATATAATATGAAAACATCGCATTTTTTTGCTAAAATTGTCAATTTATATCTTTTTTAAAACATAATGTAAATTTATTTTTTGGGCATAATTTTTTAATAGGTGATTAATTTTTTTTTGAAAAACGCTAGGCGGGCCGGATGTGGCCCGCGGGCGGTAGTTAGCGCATCACTGTTCTAGAATTTCATTTGGTTTTCTCAAATTTATACCTATAACAATTATCTCTCTTTTTATATATTATTTTATCGAATAGTTTAAAATTTTAAACTGTTTTTATTTATTTTAGATATTTTATTTGGGTTTAAAATTTGTGTATACAAAAACGTGGCAACAAGTGCTATCCATTGTGTGTATGTACGTACATACATACATATTTAACAATAAATTAACAACATGATTTTGTTTTAATATTGCAAGGAAACCCTTAAAACCTGTTGCAGTGTCTCTAATTTCTTTGGATTTGAAGAGTCTTTATTAAAATTTATATTTCTCACTCTTGCAAAGTAAAATTTAAAGCTGAAAAATTAGAGCTGAAAGTTTTAGTTAGTAACTTTTTTCTGGCTTCATAAGCTTTAAAAGAAATTGCACCAGCTTCATCCAGTTAAGTAATTTTGAAATGAGTGACTAAAAACTTCTTGTGTTTAGAATTAACTTTGTGTTTTTATAAAGAAAAATAGTTATACACACACATACAATATATGAATATAAGTATTTCCATATACATATGCATAAGTATACATAATTGCATGTATGCGTGTGTATATGAATGGCTGCATGAATGTATACATACATACATAAGTACATACGACTACAATGTAAATAATTTTCAAAAGTAATCAATAATATTCTTTCTACAATAAATACTCTTTTTCGTTTGCTCTTTCTATCTCGTACGCTCGCTGGTATACAGATTCTCTGGAAAAAATACAAAACCAAGCAAACAGATGTTTTTGATAAGTTTTACAATAACAAAAATCAGCTGTTTAATATATCAACATATTCAGCTGAGATATAACTGCACAAAAAAATAATGTGTACATAATATATTCTTATGTATCTCTTGTTTTTTTTTAGCAGCAGTTAACGTCAACCGCACAGTAAAAGAACAGCTGACTCAGTTTAAAAACAACAACCTACAGATAAAAGTAAATGCAAAAGAGAGTTCACATAGAGAAATGTATTGATGTGACCAGATGTAAAAATAATTTAAACTGTGATGATTTTCAAAATAAACTGTGTATTTAGAAAAATTTAATCGAATCACATATGGTATGAATAGCATGCAAAAAAACCATGTCAACAAGAAGTTGTAACTAATTTTCTTCTTTATTATTTCATTTTATATTTCATTCAATCTAAAATAGGTCCCTGATTAATATTGTTTAGTTATTAAAAATTGTGTTTTTGTCTTTCTAATGATTTGCCTTAAGAACAATTTTAATATACATCATATTTAAGTGATATTTGCATAAAAACATATGCTTTACATAAGTGAAAAGCTTTTGTCCTTTTAGTTAATAAATATTCAATCTTCTGCTCTGGCGGCAAGGTTAAGAGCTCATGTGCTTCAATTTCTCACAACGCGAACGCCATTATATTGTAAGCAGTCAGTGCTTGTCAGGGATGCCAACTGTTGTGACTTAAAACTCGTGGAAAAATTAATAAAAAGGGTAAATCAATAGTTTATAATTTTTAATATAAGTTTATTTTTAGATGCGGAAGATGTAAACAATTTTAGTAGTAGTAGTAGGCGTGTAAAATAATTTAAAATTATTACTATGAAACCGTTATATAAACTGACAAATTTATACATACATATGTATATTGAATTTTACATTTAAAAAGGTTTAAGCAAATGGTAAAATTACTTTTGGTTGTATTTTATCAGCACTGTTTATGAGTTGTATAACTTTCTTAGGTTTGTTGTCGTTGTTGTTTTCTAACATCGAATTAGATCATAGTGTTTTTCAGTCATTTGCGAATTAAAGTAACTATAAATTACTTTGGATATACCTTTTCGTAGTTATTCACTTTTAAAAATACGGTGCGTAACGGTGAACACTGGGGATTTTGTATGGAGGTGAGGAAAAAAATATATTTGTCAAAAAATGTAGTGATTTCATCACAAATTTAGTTTTATTTATATAGTAAAAATACACAAAAGTAATCAAAATAAAGAAAATTAGAGAAATGTCGATCGTTACCTGCAATGTAAAAAGCCATAACTAACAAAAAAATTTAAATGATTTTTTTTAATTTTAAATTTATTACTCTAAAAGAGCCTTAACTTTGTCGCTTATAACACTATGCTTTTTCTGGCTAAATGACGGCGTCAAATGTAAAATCATGGGATCTGATGTTACCATCGTTCTGTGCATAATATCTTCGTTCGTGGCAATTCGACTGCATTTTCTGGAGTGTCTAAGGAGATATTTTTTACAGTCTTTGTTACGACTTTCCTGAGCCTCTTCGGATAGTAGGCCTACAGGAAAAATTTACTTTTCAATTATATCTTTTCCATGAATCAGAATTTTGTGAAGTGTAGGTGGCATATTGCACCACTCGTACAGTGCAACAAACTCTTTTGCCGTCTCCAAACAAAAATCGCCGAATTTTTTTGGATCTACTACTTCGGTGATTGTTATAGCTTCGAGAATTATCGAAAACCTCTTGATTATGTTTTCATCTAGACCCCTGATTTCGGAAATCAAAGCAGGATTAGCAAAGAATCTTCGTGGCATATTTCCTGAATTTGTCGTACCAGAGCCTTTCATAACAGTATCAACCTGTATTCCAATTTTCTCCTAAAGTTCACGCTTTATCAAACATTTTCGGGCTTCTTTTATCGGACGAGTATTTGAGTTGACTATCCCACGTTTAAATTCAATATTATAAGCTACATGCAAAAGACACTCAATTACTTCTTGAGGAAACATAGCACGTACTTCATCCCTTTTGTAGCGTTTGGCGCGATCGCAGCACTCCTCAAACCATTTACGTGGCCGACCAAGTACAGAACTGGTAGAACATTCAGCCTCAGTAAACTTAATTGTGCGTTCAAGCCAATTTGCATTCTTTTTTTCAAATCGCGAGTTCGTACGACTAGAATCCTGCCATCTTTGTTTGAAGTTAGAGTAAAAGTCCTTATATATTCTATCCAAAATTTCACATGCTCTAGTTTCGTTTAAGCCAACGTGCGATTGTTGCAGAAACTGTTTTAATTTTGTTCTGTCTTTGTCAAACTCCAGAAGCTTCGATCATAAAACCCCATGTGAAATAGAAAAACTTTCCATTGTCGCAAAACTCTTGGGCCTTAGTTTCAGTTATAATTAAAAAACCGGAGAAAAATCACTTCAACTTTTCGCGGTCGTCGGCATTTGTTGAATGCCAAAAAACGATCAATGAGCACCTATAAATACTATGTACTTTTCTATATTTTACTGACAGGTACTTATGAATGGGCGCATATTTCGAAACGTTCCAATGCATGAGCACTCATAAATCTGGGTGCAATTTCTGTAACAAAAAAACCACGCAGGTAGCTAACGGAAAAACCCAAATAATTATTACTTTGCTACTGCAATCATAAAATTCAAATAACCTTTTGTTTATTACTTTTTTTAATTCTAAGAATCATAAAAAAATAATCAATGTTTTTTTGTGCATATCTTGAGCAAATTTTTTTAATTCATACCTTTAATTGTGCATAAAAGCGAAACGCGTTCATTGATTTTCATGAGTTATGTCTCATTTTGTTCATAGATTATACGACTTTACGTGAAAGTAAAAGGACTTGACACTTTTTTTACCGTTTTGGATTTTTTATGAATTAAAAAAAAATTAACTTTTTAGGCAAAAAATATTTTTTTTCTTCATACATTTATTTATAATTTCGAAACTGTTGCTTATGTAGCGAAACATTATATAAACAGATGAAAGTACTTGTAATTCTTGATTTTTCTAAATTTGTTTAAGTAAAATTCTTGAGTTATGTTAATCATAAGGGCCTTATCAGAATTGAGTCGCGAATCAATCAGCTGAAAAATGTTGTACTGTGTAATGCAACAAATTGAGAGGCGGCACTGGAAATAGATTAAAAATGTAAAAACAGATATGAGACAATGTATTAGTAGTGATTTCCAACTGTGGGAAAGTATGGCTAAAATTGCAGGTCCAATTGTTTGGAGAAAAAAGGGATTTTTTTATATGTTCATAAAAATAAGCAAACAAAAAAAACTTAAATCTCTGCAGAGTTTATTTTTTCAATTTTATTATACTTAAATACCCTACTTTAAAAAAAAAATAAAAAGAAAAACGTTAGCTTACATAATAAAATAATATTCGTTTTGAAATTCTTAGATTTAAATTAAGTTGATTCAGTAAAACATACAATTACTGAGTGGGACGGCTATAAAAACAACTAGCAGTCAGATCGCAGTAATTCTTTTTGATTTGATTGTACCATTTAGTCTTAAATTTCTAAATATCATTGAATATTGCATGAAGAGTATGTTGACAATTTGACTTTTTTCCGCGAAATCCCCAGTGCGGGGTGCTGCGAACTTTTGTGATAAAAATATTTTAATAAATTACTTTGAGGAGAACGTAATGTACACTGCCTAATAGATACCTATAGTGCACCAAAATAATTAATTTAATGATAATTAAACAATATTCTATTTTCATATGGCTTTTTTATGTCATCATGAAAACGAAAACGAAGCCAGAATGTACTGTAAATAAAGTAATAAAATGGTCTGTAATGTGTTATATTTTCTAGGGTTGCTTTGCATATAACGTGTACTCTGTCATCAGTTTATTAAAATAACGAAACAAAAATAATACAATTGTCATAATATACTCATATTGAATTTGAAATGTAATTTATTCATTCATTTTTATTTTTAAATTATTTTTATAATTTTTTTGTAAAAAGGTATTGATATTTTTCTCGTTGCTCTCAAGCTATCATAGTTGCCAGATATTAGGAAATAGATATTATTAGAAAATCGTCAAACTTTAAGTAAGAAATTTCTTAAACAATAACTTTAGAAGCTAAAAATGGAGCTAAAAAGGAGATTATTATAGACCAAAAATGTGCAGCAAACTGTTACGTTTTAGTAAATTAAATATAAAATTGATACAAATTAGATATGGGCCCATCCAAAGTGACTTATTATACGAGATGGCGGTTAAAATTTTGTTTCCATTACGTCTGCGTATATGAACGTGAGCATCCAAATTCTGTCGTGTGTCGTGTGAGTGGAAATTTCGCATCATGGACTGACTCGTAACTACTGTTCTTTTTTGATCCTTTTTTATATTTATAATTTCTAATTTGTTTTCCCGACTCGAAAAAAAATTTAAACATGTGGTAATATTTCTCTGATGCGCTTTTAATTATTTCGGGGTTTTCAACAAGAAATTTGTTTTTCAATTGTGGAAACACCAACAACAACATTATAATTTTGACATTTATTTTTTTGACGTATTCGCAATCGATGCATTGGCAATTCCTACAATGAATTCAATTTTGCACGAAAATCGCATTAAAATAATTAAAATCCGCTATGAAAAATTGTGGTTCTGTTAAAGTTACATTTCGTAATACTTCGTGATATTTTCGGACAAAATAATCCGTCCTTCTGAAACCGCTATTAAGAATTTGGTGGTTCAATTTGGCTTCATACAAAATGTACGAACACCAACGACGTTCTCAACAATTGGGGTTATCCAAAACCACCACGGCGAAGTTCGGGTGGCTTTGCACCTTTACAAGGTTCAACTGGTGCAGGAATTGAAGCCGACCGGCCATTCTCATCGTCATTCAGGACCAGCCGGCTGGTTTTTCTGAAAAAAAATATTTTTATTAGACGAAGCCCATTTTCACTTGTCAGGGTGTGTCAACAAGCAAAATTGCCGAATTTTGGGCTTCTAAAAATTCTAGAACGATTATTGAGATCCCTTTGCATTGTGCGCTAATTGGTCGGGAGTAGATGAGGCTGGAAATGCGGTAACAATCAATGTATAACGATATCGCGAAATGCTAGCAGCTCAATTTTGGCCTATTATTGACTACGTAGATATAACTGAGATGTGGTTTTAACATCTTAAATTCAATTTATTGCAAACCAAATTTCTTGATCGCATAACTTCACAACAATCAGCAGTTTAGTAGCCAGCCAGTTCATATGATTTAACACCACTATTCCTTGTGGAGCTATGTTAAAGATAGACGAAGCCAATCGAATCGATTTCAGCCTTAAAACTCAAAATCCGTGATGTGATTAACGGAATAAAACCGCCCTTTTACCAAAAGTGGTGGACATTTGCCAGATATTATTTTTCATTTAAAATTGCCGAACTTTTCTCTTCGCAATACAATAAAAATTTGAATCATCTTAATCAAAACTTTTTGTTTTATTTTGTTTTCGAAAACCCACTTCGTATTGAAAAACCTTTTACCTACATTATCAATTCTATAATACCATGTAGTACGACAAGGTATATTATTATCACCCTGTGTTAAAAATCAATTTATATTCATTCAGTATTCAGTTAAATATTTGAATGAAATATGAAGACTTAAACAGCTGACTGTTCAAATTAAATTAAATTTGAATTTAATTAAAAACACGTACTTTTGTAAGTTCCATTTGTATTAACAGTTATTTATTTTATCAAGTTGATGGCCACTTTTATTAGGCATATATAAACAAAACTGTACATTAAAAATTATGTGTTTTTTTAATTTTATTAAGTCTGCTTAAACGTGAGCTAAAAAGTCATGAGTGAGCGTGGAATAAAATATTTTTTTGGGGAACGTCAGTGGCTTTCGATCCCATATATTTTAATAATTATTGGTTTTATTATTATTTTTTTTTATTGTACGTAAGGAAATAAAAATTGTGTAAGTTAGCAAATTACTTAAAAATATTTTCTTAAATATTACATCAAAAAATTAAAAACGGAGAAAAGTCAAAAAGCCGAAGAACAAGTTGAATTTATAAAAATCATTCAATAAGTTAAACAAAAACTTAAGTAAAACTTAAGGCCAAAATTAATTTAGAAGTGTTAAGATTTTACTGAGAAGTTTAGGTCTAAATAATAAATTAATTAATCAGAAGAAAAGGTATATTTGGGAACGATTTCCTTTCTACATACAATAAAGGGTCCACTATCTAACGTTTTTTTTTCAACTAGTGCTTATTTCGTGAATGGCAACACTTAGCTCATGATCAATTTGACAGATTTTTAGTTTTATCCTTTCGCTGAACGAATATGGTTGTGTATACGCTTGAACAACGCTGGGAAATATTGCGACATTACTTTGAAAATCATGGTAACGTTGCAGAACGTATGCGTACGGATGTTGGAAGAAGAGAAGCACCGTCAGCTCCGTATGTTCGTTATCTTGTGAAAAAAGTGAAAGAAACTGGCATCCTTGTCGATAAACCAAAGTGTGAAAAGCCAAAAAACAGTGCGATTTGATACCGTTGGACTATTATTTGTGGGGTGCCGTCAAAGATAAGTGTTACGCCGACAAGCCAGAGACAATTGACGCTTTAAAGAACAATATTCGTGAAGCAATTGGTGAAATACAGCTGCACACAATCGATAATTGTTGAAAACGTTGAATCATACAAATTCTCAAATAAATCAAAAAATTTCTTTCACAAAACAGAAACTTATAAATATTGTCCCTTTTGTTTATGAAAAATATACATATATTTTTGAAATAAATAAATAAAACACTCATCAAAAATTATTTTTCTGGCAACACTGAGCACCGTTAAGAAGCGTTCTACATTGAAATGAAAGAGATAAAAGGATAAAAAATGTATTTTATGAGGAGTATCACTATCGAAACGACCTACAAGTGTGCCTGCTAAATTTAAAGCCGTAGTGCCTTTTAACACCTTCCTGCAGCAAGATGTACCTAAGAGCTTTAAATTCTCAGTACTAAGCAAAAAGAAAGAACTGGAATTATTTAGAGGAGCTAATTACAGTTAACAATTTCCTTCAACTAATATAAATGTTCTATTAAGTATCGGTTTTTAGTTTTAGAGTAGTTTGAATTAGGACATCCATATTAAATCATATGACCATTTCATTGTTAAAATACATTTCTTTCAAAATGTTCTCTTAAAAACTCCTACTTTACATATAGATTATATATGTAAGTGTGTATAAACATGTATGTGTAGAGAAATTTTAAACCTTAAATAACGTCCTTCTTTTTCTTTTCTTTATGTTGACTAAAACAATACAGAACAACAGCAGTAATAAAATAATATACTAACGATGCATTAAATATTCATTCATAAACCGGGTACACAATTTTTCTATTTGTTCAAAAGGAAGTTAAATGGGTTTTTTGATACCTTAAGTCGTCTGTTTTCTGTTTTTTTTTTGTAGCTGTTGTTGTTCTCGTTCTAACAATTTGTAACAGAAACACAGATAGTTTAACGCAATCATAAATTTGTCAAAATGGACATATTTGTGTGCTAAATACTGGGTATTTGCATAAGATCCTTTGTTGATACGCAACATGAACTCAATAATTTTTGCAAAAAATTTTTTGAACAAAAATTTCTACTCACAGATTTTTTTAAATTTACAATTACAGCTACGACTGCCAGACTTTATCATTTTTATATTATTTACTATATTTTCCCGATTGATAGAGCCTAAAATGTTCTATTGAAGATTTGACGATTAATTTTCTTCTTAAATTTGTGTTTTTTAAATACAACTTCTTATCTAAATAAAATTTTTAACTTTCATTTATAAATTGCTTGCAATGATGCTGTTGGTGAGTTTTTCGTGCACTTTTAGCATGATTCAGATAGTAAAGGGTCCGCCAAATAACTTTTTTTTGTTTTAAATGCTATAAACAAAACTACTGAATATTTTCTCAAATTTCTTTTTTTATTTGAAAGTACAATCCTTCCAGTTAATAATGGAAAATAATTTCATTCAAATGGCTGGCCATGCAGTAGCTTACACGATCGGTCCAATATTTAAACACATCACTCGTTAAACATAGTTTAAGATGTTGGTAATTATGTCATCTAATTATTGTTCATAAGCAATATGCGTTATATTTTACTACTACTTTTTAATTCAAAGCAGACTAATATTTTTACGTTGAGAAAGATATGTCACTAAAAGATTCAGTATAGACTTTTTAATAATCTTCGGTTTTTCATGCCTTCTGCACTGTCATCATCGCACCTTGTAAGCAATAGCATCAGCTTAAATTCATGCCATGGTGAAAGTTCCTAGAATAGACTTTGTGAAGCTATCATAACTTCTTAATTTTTGAAAACCCCCCTTAACACTGTTGCTTTTAGTTTTAAAGTAAAACGATTCTAATTATTATCTACCGCAGCAGAAAACTGCATCTGTATTGTATCTGTATTTTGTCTTCGAAATTTTCGAAATTCGAAAGAACACTGAAATGACAAGTAAAAATTTGACTTGAATACTTTTTAACATGTTCCCAAATCTATTTTAAATTGCAAGTTTTTTTGCTTTAGAAATCGTTTTTCAAAAGAAAGCTTCTAAACACTTTACTAGTGTCATCAGCAATTCGAACGGACTATTAACAAATTAACAGCGGTACATTAAACAGTTATACCCTAGTTCAGTTTATTCTATCTTTAATGAAATCACTTGTTATTCATAACCTGCCAATAAATCAATATTTTTATTTCTTACAGCCCATCTATTTTCATATTTTTCATAATTTTGTAATTATAACAAGGTTGTGACAAGAAACGATTAATTCTGCTCGCTTTATTTTCAGGCTCCTGCCTAAAAAAGGTTTTCAAAACAACCTCCAGTTCGTTTATATAAAGAATTCGTTGTGCAGTTTTCCTGAATAGTACAAGTGTTTTAACAGATTTTCTTTTGAAAGGTGAAAAAATGTGGCAACTGTAGTTCAACCAAACGAACCTTACGTACAAACTGCATTTTTTAGCTTAACATGTTATATAAAACCAAAAAAATAGCCTCTGATCATTCTATGTCAAATAAATCACTAAAAATAGTTTTCAACTTTACTATTTCAAAAAAAGCTGACACTTGAGATCCATAGCTCAAATACAACATTTTAAAAATTCTGAAAAATGTTTACAAATCGCCAAGGTTTGTAGCATGCACTTAAATCTTAAATCTGGTAGGTAACTAGGAGATAGCTGTCTTTGAAGCTGATTTCATTGAATAACTGCACACTCTGAGCATAGAAAAGATTTAAAGTGGGACCATAACGGGATCAGGAAGTAAGTTTCTTAAATTTTCTAGACTTTTAATGGACAAATATAAAATGGCAACGTCTGAGTGGATAGTCAGTTAGTGTAAAAATAAACCTCGTGAAGTAAAGACGTGTTCTGTAGTGTCAACTTTGTGTAGTAAAAATAAATAAACTTGTTATTAATTTAAAAACTCTAAAAACTGGTGTTTTTTATTTTGCAATAAAGAACTCACAACAAAACGTTTATAAATGGTATAAACGTAACAATATATAGAAAACATATATTTGTGACTAAAACTCTGTGCGAGATAGATTTTTCCTAAACCCTTTATTTGAGTTCAGGATGTCATCTAACTAGAATTTAGTGAAAATTATAGTCACGTTTTTGTGTATATAAAAGTTCAATATCATTTTGTGATATGCTGATAACATATATATATATATAAATTTAAAAAAAGTTTGCAATTCTAAGCAAATTGGAATAAATATAGAGCCAGTTATATCAAATATAAAAAATTTAAAATTTTCTAAATCGCAATTCTATAAAAAAAATGTTTAGATAAAAAAAGAAGAGCTTAACTACTTAAGAGACTCCAGAGAAACATGGTGTTGGTTTGTTTACAAAAGCCTTATTATGCTGTCTAACAAGTTATAAAATAATTCTATAAATATAGGGTGTTTCTTATATAGTTATAGAACTTTAAAATGGAAAAAAACAATAAAGACAATCTTTTGGCAATATAATTTAAATATTACTTCCGCCAAATGACCGCTACAGCAGGCTCGGCAGTGTTCTAATCTGGAAGTCCAATTTTCGATGCATTTTTCCAGCATTTGTGAGTGTATATCGGCAATAGCGCCGATATAAGGGACTAGAGCATCGACGCAATGTGGGATGTATTTCACTGTTTTATCGTTACTTCAATGGTTAGTGCTCTAATGAAATTAGGGAACTTGTTCTCGTTACTCGCGCTTTTTTGCCTTTAACTCGATTTTCGTTGAGAGCACATACATTTGTGATTGATTAGGCAAACAATCGCACTACTCATTACAGGGAAAATTGTTTTTTTGCAGAACAATCCGTGGAATTTGGAATAAACTCACTCCAGATATCTTTCCTCTCACTTTTAGTATAGGAAAGTTCAAATTGAATGTATACAAACACTTATTTCCTCCTCCTCCATAATCTAATTTTCTAGTTCTAGCACAATGCATTGCATGTGCAGCCGACATACCCTGAGTGGTAGTCCGAAAAAAAGAAAAGAAAATAATAATAGACTGGCAATTGCGCCAATCCCCCTAGAAAATAGCCTAGCGTCCTTAAATCGCCTTAAATCACATCTACTACACATCATAGTTTGATAAACAATAAAATTATGTTATGGCTCTATAGTGATCAACATTGACTGTAAGGTTTTGATTGTTTTTAAAGAGTTACGCACCAATGATTCCAACAGTCCATAAAATACATCACACAGTTAGTTTTTCTAGATGTAACGGTGCTTCAACATCGCTCCAAATATGGCAGTTTTGTTTACTGACGTATACGCTCAGACAAAAATTAATTTCATCGCTAAAAATAAAAAATGCATAGAAAAATCAGAATCAACGGCTATCTTGGTTTGAGCGCACTTAGCACGAATCGGAAGCGTTGCTCAGCCGTCAGTCTATTCATGATGAAATGCAAAACCAAACTAAACAATCATTCACTTGACAGCTGATATAATGGCCACCAGCTAAAAGTGTTGCCAACATAAACTACACATCTTGGCGATAGTTTTCAAACCATTTGACAATTATCGACAAATCATTTTGTGACTTCCGACAGACAAACCATTTTGCGAGAAAGTTAAAAAACTGGAAGTACTGACTCCTCCTTTAAAAAAAATCGCTAAAATTTTTCTCAAAACAACTAATCCTAAAAACGTATGTATGAGTCACAACATACACGTTCTTATGTAACAGCTTTTGCCGTGGATGGACATCAATCGTCGCAATGTATGTTAAATTTCATTACTCTACTGTTGCTAGAATAAAATATATTCTGATGCAATAAGGGTGCTTTCGCTCGATAACTGTCTATATCTACATCTGGAGTACATTTATTTGCAATCGATTGCGATCTGCAAATCATATAACAGCTGGAATTTATATTTTAGCTGTTCTGTGAACGCAAAAAAACGTTATTCGCATTCAATTCATTGTGAATGCGTGTTGCATATCCCATCAGTGTTATGTTAGTTCTGTTTAAATATTCAGTTTTATTCTTTAATAAACGGCATTTTCTACATTCTAATTGGATTCAAATATTGTGTCTAATTAGATTAAAAAACTGCGACATTCATTATTATTAAATATGACAGACAACATTTACAATATTCTTTCAGTGATGGTTGACGGGAGGATATCAACGTATTATCAATAATGCATTTAATTTATATGGAATAATTATATGAAGTTTAAGACATTTTTCATTGTGAGAATTTTTAAAGAGAATTTATTCCTTTCAATTTCATAAATTTCTAACTAAAAATGTAATCGCAGCTTTTAGTTTTTATATTTTTTTTTTTTGCCTATCAAATTTCCGGCAAAGTTTTATAAGTATTGTTTAAGTTTGTTGTATTTTTGTTGTTGTTGTTGCTGTTGCTGTTAATTTTTATTAGCATGATATATTTTTTTCTTTTTAATTTGATTTACCTACAAAAACAGGTAACAGTCTCTTCAACATCCAACGGCAAGGAAATTTGAGTAGCTGTCGTTGCTGCTGTTGAGTTATGGTTATGAGTTGCAGCATTGCGAGGCACAGCACGACCAGGAACATGACGTGAAGCATGCAAAAATGTAGCAGCAAACGAAGACGATGAAGAAGACGTTTGATTTGTTGCCGTGTAAGACGCTGAAGGAGTTTGTGGTGCTGATTCGGCCTCAGCCAAAGGAACTTGAGAGTAACGAACTAAAATTGCGCGACTAACGCGATTACTTCCGGTTAAATTTGATATGGCCCAATTCATAATGAACGTTTAGCCCAAACAACTTTTAAAAACGACACCAACCTCATAGAATCTTTGAAAATATTTAATTTTAAATGTGATTTATAGTTATATTTTTGTTGTATCATAAATTTCTTGGATATTTTTAATTTTTATTTTTTTTGCTTCTTAATAATTACTTTGTACAACCACCAAGCACTACTACGGAATGTCAAATTAAAACTGAAGCCCTGCGAATGACTCGAAAATTGTTGGAAGAATATATGCAACAACCACTTAATGCACAAAAACAAAAACAAAAAGAAAATAAAAACAAATAAACATCATAGTCATTAGTGGCAGCAACATGGATTGATGGTTATATGAACGTACATACGAAACGTACGAATACATATTCAGACACACTCCTTGAATATAACATATGTTGAACAAAAATAAAGTAGACGAAATGCAGAAAAAGAAATTAAACTATTGCAAAACACTATCATCGCCGCCACCGCCATCGCCACCGCTGTCACCCTAATCTAAATCTAACCAAAGAGAAGCAATTGTTACACACAGGGTCACTTAAGCACTAGAATGGAAGGGAAGCGTAAACAAATGTGTTATTTGGTAGAAGAAGATACTCACTAGTGTGCATAATGCATGTTTGTGCATGTGGTAATAATTAAAGCCAAATTTAAATTTAAATCCAAATTAATAAATCACTGGGGTTTATACAAATCTATTTTAAAGTGGATTCAATCCCAAAAATATGAATTTTTTTTTATGGTAATACAAAATTTTGTTTGGAAATTAAGGAATTTTTCAGAGAAATTATGTTTTGAGGATTTTTTTACGAATTGGAATTTTACATTATTTTTAATTATTACTTTTATATTTATACGACCTTTATTAAATTAATTAAATATGCACTAATCTTTTAAACGGTTTTTTAAATATTTTAACGATTTTATTTTTTCCGATATTTCGCTTTCCTGTGGAAAGCTTCTTCAGGAAATTATTTTTTATATTTTACAAAAACAAAAAATTATAACAATTTGAAAAGAAAAATTTTTGAAAACATCAGAAGATGCAGTGGATGATATTTTGTCAGAATTGAATAGTTTTCATCCGGATATTAAATTTACGATTGAAAGAGAGTTAGAATTTAAACTTCCATATTTAGATATATTGATAATAAGAAAGGACAATAAGTTAGTGGTATAAGAAACCAACATCTTCTGGAAGACTTATTAACTTTTATTCCAAACATCCGAAAAAAATGATAATAAACACGGCGAAAAATATGATAGAATATTGACTATAAGTGATAGAGAATTTCAGTTAAAGAATAAGGACACAATAGGAGATATACTTCATGAAAATGATTTTCCAGTAGAATTAACTAACCGATTAATTAGACAATATGGTAATCAGAGGCATTATTTAGGAAATACTACGGCAGAACCAAGAATTTATGAATCATTAACTTATGTTCCTGGAATATCAGAAAGATTAAGAAAGTCTAAAATATATGACACTGATAGATATATAATTGCACACAAAAAATATACGACGTTATATGTTAGAAATGTTAGAAATTGTTAATGTACCAAATGTAAGTAGAATAAATTTCAAAACAGACACAGATAATTTAGCGCAGAATTATAGGAACTTAATACAAAAGACACATAATTTGTTATAATTATTTCATAAGAAAGAATTTGTTATTTAATTTCCGTTTCCTTGTTTTTGTATGTTTAAATATTTGAAATTTTAATTTTTGTATGTTTGTATGTATGAAGAAAATTACTTTATATGTTTTGTCAAATGTTTTCAAAAATTTTTCTTTTCAAATTGTTATAATTTTTTGTTTTTGTAAAATATGAAAAATAATTTCCTGAAGAAGCTTTCCACAGGAAAGCGAAATATCGGAAAAAATAAAATCGTTAAAATATTTAAAAGACTGTTTAAAAGATTAGTGCATATTTCATTATTTTTAATGTTATTGCAACTAGATTATCATTCGACATAATAATTTTTCTTATGGACAAGTACGTCAACAAGTCACCAGAAACACTGCCTGAAGTATAAATTAATAAAAAAAATATGTCTTGCAAACTTATTTGAAGGAAAAAGATTTATTTATTTTATTTGCATTTCTACTCAATAAGTTAAAGTTGCAATTTTGGGCAAGAAATTAAATTCGAATTTCGGTTATGTCATTCAAAAGTTTATTGCAAGAAATGTTAATTTTTTTTTACAATTGTAAACAATTTGCTCTAAATGAATAAATTTTTGAATAAATTTTTGAATTCAGTTAATACCAAACGAAGCAGTGCTGAAGGATAAGTTGATTTTCCCGTAGATTAAGGAGTTACGAATGGGAACAAACATTTGTCAATGGAAAATTTAGTGGGTATAAAGTATATTTAAGGTGTTTGGTGTTTATATTTTTGAGTAATGGCTTTTTTACTGCACCTAGTTTTTAAATTGGTTTGGGTCAGTTCGCACAAAAACACAAGACATATAGTAGATATTGAAGTGTTTCTCAACATGGTAAGCCACTGTAAAAGTCACATATTGTGTGCTTGCATTTGAGCATTGTTAAATCAAAATATTTATCAGCCAAAATGTTAAAACTATTTATGGTGGATCTATTTAGAAATTTCTTATCTTCTATCTATATATATAAAAAAATAAGCCCAAAACAGGTGTCCGTTGGTTGCCAGTGTTTGACGAGATGCGTCGTCGGATTTCAACCAAATTTTCACAGTATCTTCATAATGGTCGTGCGCTGGTTTTGTTTCATTCATTTACGCACAATAGTGCATCCACAGTGCGTGTTTGACACAAGACAAATTTTTCAACAAAATTTAAATTTTTTTTTGCATTGCATACTTCGACTCAATGTTTTGTATCAAATGAAATGTGTGTTTTTGTTTGTACGTTGTTGTGTGTGTGTGTGTGCTTGCACAGAATGCGACGGCAATACAAATCGAAATATGCTCATGTTCATAGCAAGTGAATGTGCAAACAAATAGAGAATTTTGTTTTCCATATTCTGTTGCATTTTGTGTATGTGTGTGTAATTTGTGTGTTCAATTGCAAAATGATCCATCAGATATTGGGAATAGCGCAATTTCGATTGACCCCACCACAAAAATGATTACACTTCCACTTCAAAACAACAAACGTATTTTCCAATATTGCACAAAATTTTAGAAACTATGATTGGTTGCGGAAAACAGCTATGTATCTTAGCTGCGAAAAATACAGATGTTTCGGATATCAATGTGACAATTTTGAATGACATTCCCGGGGAAATTTTAACCTACAAATCCGTTGACTCCGTTACCAATCAAGGCGATGTTATAAGTTATCCGCTTGAGTTATCTGGACTGCCGCCCCACTGCCTACAAGTGAAAGTTGGTGTACCAATTATTTTGCTTAAAAATATCTGCCAGCCACGACTTTGCAATGGGACACGTTTAGTAGTCAAAAAATTCATCAAAAATGTGATTGAAGCAAAAATTGTAAAGGAAAAATACAAGGACGAGAATGTGTTAATACCACGCATTCCTATGATTCCCCCAGATTTACCGTTTGATTTTAAACGGCTTCAGTTTCCCATACGTGTTGCTTTTGCAATGATCCCTGTTTTTCGCACGGTCAATTATGTCATGTGTTAATAAACCAACTGCTTTGTTTGTCTGTACCGCGAACCAAAATCAATCGAAGAATGTCGTATATGTAAAAGCATTGCAATAGAAAAAGACACAGAAAAATATTGAATTTTGAAAAAGATATTAAAAAAACAAAAAAAACGAAAAAAAAAAGAAATTGTGTTCTTTCTGATTAATTTTCTTGAATGATTGAATTTTTTTGCGCACACAAAAAAGAACGCTGCAGAACACATGACTTGCAAAGCAGGCACGCTAGCTTAGTATAGAATTACAAAATAACTTTAATTTTGCTTCGGAGGTTTTTTATTAAAAATTGGTTAAATTTATGCGGTATTTTTTTTTTATTATTTATAAATGAAGAATTTTTCTTTTTTTTTCGAAATTATTAAAAAAAAATTATTACGAAATCAAAAAAGAAAAATGTTTTATTTTTATGAAAGACGCAATAACTTATTTGGCCTTTGATAATTTATATACTAAAAGAAAAAATGATTTGAAATTACATTTTAATGACTGTGAACACCTTTTACACTAGATATTGTTAATACTTTTAAAATAAAATAAATATTAATTGCTACATCCTTAGCATGGGAAATTTGTTAAAACAGTATTGTAAAGGGTTTTTAACAAGAGTTAATTTTCTAGAACAAAACAAAACAAAAATTTAGATTAAGATGATTCAAATTTTTATTGTAATACGAAGAGAAAAGTTCGGCAATTAAGAATGAAAAATTATGTCTGGCAAATGTCCACCACAACCATGTTGACAGATGTCAATTCTTTCAATAAAGTTTGTAATCACTTTTTGGCAAAACAGCGGTCCCTACAAAATAATCCAATGGTGTTCAAGCACACAACCTGACTGGTCAGAAAAATTTTTATTTTTTTAGAAAAACCAGCCTGTTGTTCCTGAATGAATTGAGCAAATCTACGGCGATGTGAATGGTATGTCGGCTTCAATTCCTGCACCAATTGAACCTTGTAAGACTTCAAAATTAAATCCTTGCACAAAATTCGTCATGTGGTGGTTTTGGATAATCCCAATTTTTGAGAACGTCGAGGAATTGACAAATTTGGATCTTCTTCAACACTGTAGCTCACGAATGCGATTCTCAGAAAAGTGGTCTCAGAAAAACTAATATAATATCCGAAAATATCACGAATTTTACAAAGTGTAACTTTAATAGAATCACCATTTACACAGTGGATTTTAATTATTTTAATGAGATTTTCGTGCGAAATTGAATTCATTGTAACAATTGCCAATGCATCTACTACGAACACGTGAAAAAACTAAGTATAATAACTATCATCTTGTTGGCGTTGTCACAATTGTAAAACAAAATTCTTGTTTAAAAACCCGATATTATAAAATGTAAACGTACTGTATATCAGTACACTGAATAGCTAACAGACAATTTTATAATTTTTCGTCGCGGTATTTTTTTTTTTTTTTTGTTAATTTTTTAGTTACTTCGGTGCAACAAAATCGTGAACGCCAACTCGAAACAAAACTCCTACGACATTTAAAATATAGGTGATAAGTAAGTTAGAGTAAATGTGAGGTGATAATTTCGGAGATATTTGAAAATGAAATTTAAATGTTAAATGAATATGGATGATTTACAATACAGGATTCAAGGCTTCTCTTTAATCCGTAGAATAAACTGTATATAAAAGGAAAACTCTGCCCTGTAGCTTCTAAAGAAAGTTTTATTGTGCTTTTTTCACGCAACAGGCCAGCAGAAGTTTATTTCCAGTAGAAAAACTCATTTCGATTTTAATCTAAAAAAGACTTAGGGTTTAATTTTTTTTTTAATATTTTTATTTGCCACAAAGTTTTCGGATTCGCTAAGTACGGTAAAGATAAGAACATTTCTGTCATAAACATGAATGTCGGCCTCAAATGTAAACTCAATTGCAAAGACCTAGTTATTTTAGAATCGAGAAAAATGTATCTCGACAAAATTTTGCAATACAATAATTTTATGGCATGAAAGTAGAAACATTAAAAAGCTTATCTCTTTTTAGTATTCTTTTAGCATTAACTTTACACAAAATATTCAAAAAAAATCAAACAATTTCTTTGCTTACCTTGTGAGAGAGTACTTAACACGAACTATATCAACTAATCATTAGTTACCCTTAGATTTAAACTTCAAAATATTGAAAAAGCAATTCCAAATTTAAACTTGAAGATTATCTATCTGATTACTTCATCTACTTGCTTATTATCTTAGTGATTCTTATGATCAGGAACTTATACTAAACAAATATCATAAAGATGTCAATACTCTTGCAAGTCTTTCTGTCGCCTAAATACTTACATGCTTCCGTAATTATTACCTCAGCCTGACACTCGCTATATCTATCAAGTAAACGTTATCAAATCCCTTAAACAAATCAAAAAGGATTAATTTCAAAATGTTCTTAAAGTATATTTAACTTTCCGCAATTGATATCAGAGTACCTAAAAACAAACTAAAATGTTGCTGCTACGATAGCAGATTTAGTTATTTAGCTCATACCCATCAAGTTTAAAAAAAAATTAAATCATTCCACATAAGAAAAATTTAGAATTCTAACTCGCCCAAAAATAGAAATTACAGTTGCGAGCGAACAAGGAAATTGAGAATAAACAGCAGTTAAGTGTGTGTGTGTTCTTTGCAAATAAAAATTATTGGCATTTTATTTTCTACTTGAAACAGCCCATCAAGAAAATAAAACGTGAAAATATTTAGTGAAAAGCCTTTTACATGAAACACATAGTGGACGAATCTAGCGATTTTTACATAACACATTCCCTTGAGCTTGGTCCCTAAGAAACCCACAACCCCATTTCTCTCATACTTAAAAACGCTATATTTGTAATCAAGCTAGCTAATAATAGTTTAGAAGAAGCATAATGCAGAACTATTTAAATGAAACGGAAAGGAAGTGCAAAAAAAAAGAAAGGAAAACCTTTTGACAAGGCTTAAGAGGGTGGCAATGACGATTAAGATTACAATGATAATGATGATGATGATGTCGTATAATGATCTAGTTGTAAGAGCTGTAACTGGTGTTGTCACTATTTGAATAATTACTCATTCATATGCAAGCTTCAGAATTATGCATAATAGAAGACTACAGGTTTTACATAAACATAACGATAATATTTAATGAATCCTAAAATACCTTTTCTCCTTGCTAAGAGAAAGCAGAATTAAAATATTCATTAAATATTCTTGGTTTATTATATAAAGGGTTAGTGTTAGTGCTGTTATTGTATGCATTTAAGTGTGGAAATAGAAAGTATATTTTCAAAACAGCTTTATTAGCATTATTGTACTTTGGGTACAGAAACCACATCATAATTACGTCGCCTTCATCTGTATCATTGCCATTATCAGCATAATAAACCAGCATCAACAGTTCCATCACATTCAACGCCACAAAAATAATACTATAAAACCGTAATTTAATTAAATGTACATTTTATTTTTACAATAATCGTAAACAGTTTCTTTATTTCTCTTAATCGCTTTTTTTATTTTCTTCCGTATGGAAAAAAAAAAAAAAAACAGACAAAACAGAAAAACGATTGAAGAAAAATACTAAATGGAACAAATATTTTTAAAATTTTAAATGCACCTAAGAAAATAATACACATTTAAGAGCAAGAAAATAAAATAAATCGTGTTAGACACGTCATGATTGTATTTACGTTAAGCGTGGGAATTTGTAATTGCAACTAACAATATTAGATATCTACCGCACGACACAATAATTTAGCCATTTTGAAACCCAGTTCGGAATAATTGGCAAGTAGTAAGAAGTGTTTAATAAATAAGCCTTTATACAAAGTAGCTTTTATTAAAAGTATTAAAATATTGCCAAACTAATGCACTTGATACTCGAATATGGGCTAAAACAATAATATAGAGGCATTCAACTTTGAAGAGAAATAAAACAAAAATTAATTGACGACATGGTATTTACTTCTTTATTTGAAAGATAATTTTCTGGAATTATAATTTAAAAGACTTCTGGCATATGACCAGCACGGTAGACTCAGGCGTAGTATAATCTGCCAGTAAGTCAGTAATCATGGCTCTACAACTGTCACCAATGACAGCACCGTTAACAGTACCATCAACAGTACCGTCAACAGTATCGTCAACAGTGCCGTCAACAGTGCCGTCAACAGTACCGTCAACAGTACCGTTAACAGTACCATCAACAGTACCGTCAACAGTATCGTCAACAGTACCGTCAACAGTACCGTCAACAGTACCGTCAACAGTAACGTCAACAGTACCGTCAACAGTACCGTCAACAGTACCGTCAACAGTACCGTCAACAGTACCGTACTGTTGCCGTCACTGCCAAAATCCAGTAAAAAGTCTAATCTCAAATTTGTAGTAGATTGACTTGTAATGTCAAATTAGATTTATTTTCGGCTAAGGCACCACCTAGGCATTCATTTTGCGTCACTTTCAAAAACACTTGAGAGATAACATCACTACAAATATGGCAGCTTTGTTTAATGGCGTATCCATTTAAACAAAATTGAGCTTCATCGCTAAACAAAATTCGGTTATGAGAATCGGGATCAACGGCCTAGCTTGTACAATTTGAAGCGTTATTCAGGCCAACTTAATTCTATACCTCTATAAAAAACCCGATACGAAAAACTTGTGCAACTGCAAAATTATTCTCGCAACACTTTTTCCAATGTCGTTTACTTAAGTTAATAAAATTAAAAGTTTCGTCTTAATAGCGGTTTTGTTTTTTTTATTATTTTTCTTTTTTTCAAATATTCTTTCATTTAATTTTTTGACAAAAAAATTTTACATCTTTAAAAGCTCCCAAATTTTTGTGTAAATAAAATATTTATGTTTTTATTTAAATATGGCGCACAAAGAAAGTGTTATGAAAGGGTAAGTAAGCTTCACTTATTAGGAAATGTTCATTTTTATCATTATAACTGATAAGTGGTTTTACGTTTTGTTACTAAATAATCAATCAATTTGTGTATAAAATCTCTAAAGCAGTGTTATATACAATTTTATACTTGAAACGCTAAGTAAACATTGCTAATATGTGCAGCAGTCGAAAATACAATAACAATTCGTTTTCTGTTTATTTGTTCTGTAATGGCCACAATCGGTTTAGGCAAAACACAAAACATTTTCTATGATTGCTTGGTAAAATTAATCTTTAAAACAAGAAAATGCTATTAATTCTTAACCGATTTCATTTATTTTTTCTTATGCATAAAAATTTGTATTTATTTATTTGTTTTCTCTTTTGCATTTCTATTCATTATATGCCTTTTTTCTAAAGCAACAATACACTCTCGTCTAATATCTTATAAATAACAGCAGTAGAATCAAACAAGTAATTAAAACTAGAATTAAAAGAATTGGATTTGTTAAAGCGCTACTAATTAACTTAAACTTAATATATTAATAAATATTTTAAACTAGAGGAAAAAATCGCCACACTACCTTGCGTTCAGGCGTTTTTTATCTTCACACACACTGATCGCAATGCAATTTATATTATTACTTAAAAAAAAACTGCTATGGAGATTACAATTAAATATAATCTGCCTTGAAAATAAATGTCAAAAATCCTGATTGATGTTAATAGTCTATCGGAAAGAATTTTTTAGTGATAGATCTACAAACTTACACACATGGTTAGTGTCCATAAACGCCGATGTGAACAACAATTGTCAAATGCAAAGTATAGATTGAAAATAATAACGAAGGCTAGTAAATATGGAGATATTTATGGAAATCCATAAAAAGAAATTATACGTCAAAACAAGAATGTAGCAATATTCATTACAAGGCAAGATATGATACGAATAAATTCATATTCGTAAAACCAAAGAGAAGAGTTTTAAGAGTACTAAGGAAATCTCAACCGAATGAAGCTTTAAAAATTTCAGATTTACTAGCCATTGATTTTTCAAAAAGATTAAACCGAACAGTGCAGGGTTTACTAATGTGAACCTAACTAAAAGCAATAAAAATTCTGGCAAACAATTTATTATATTACTTTTTTAACGATAAAAAATGTTTCAGATCTTTTTCATAAAAGCCAAACTGGCATAAAAATTTTAGAACATGAGAAATTAAGATATTTGTTAAAAAATTTGTAACATTTGAACAATCCTGATTATAGGGTACATTTCCCATATCTGATAAAATACTTTTGTATCTAGAACTTATCTTAAAAAAAAAATAAATAAAATAAATGAACAAAAAATTGTTTCAATACTTATTTAAAAAACCTAAAAAAAATATTGCCATTCATATTTTAGAGGAGTTACTTTTTACAAGTGTTTTTAAAACATTTCTTATACAAAAAAAACAAAATCTACGAGCGAAAAAACTTTATATTTAATTTCGAATTTCTCTAAAAGCTCAAAAAATACCACATGCATTCTAAGAACGTCTAATGTTTATATTTCTATGTAACTCAAACAAGGTATTGAAATCGGTAAACATTTGAATTGAGACTGTTAACTTTTACACCCCTTGGGGCTACCCAAATCATACAAATCGGGTTACTAATTAAGGAGTTACATACTGTTTTTCCAATTTTTTAATTACACCCCACTAAGCGTTACGTTAATGCAGTAATCGTTGATCTATCAGGTAAGGCACTATGAATTTCACGCTGTTGCAAAATTACAGACGACTTTAGTTTCCGTGTGTTTTCTTTACGTCTTCCAAATTGGACGTTATTTTGCGAGTTGAAATCCTACTATAGACTAGTTTTCACCCCATTGAAATTTTAATTAACACAAGGCAATCAATCATTTCTTTTTAATACAAATAAGCATCAATAAGGAAAGTTTAATTACTTTATAAAAACCTTTCTGAATACACTTAAATTAAACTTCTAGAGCAGCGGTTCTCAATCTTTTTTGGTGACGGAACCCTTTTGGAAAGCGAAATACTTGACGGAACCCTATAATAAAACAATAGTTTTTAAAAGTGTATTCTTTATTAATAAGCATAATAAAAATGTAACAGTTAGTTATTACTTACTTACATAACAAGTATAATAATAGAAATTATTAAAAAAGAAAAAAAATCTAACCAATGGGAGGTATGAAACTGTTTTTTATTTTTCATCAATTGGTTGATATCAGGTTCGATAGAGGACAGTTGAAGTCTCATATCAGGTTCGACGTCCAGTCTATTGCGGTATTTTGTTTTCATAGCTGCATAGGTTGAGAATCCTGTTTCGCACAAATATGTTGTTGGGAACGGGAGAAGAATATTCAGTGCCATTTTGGCAAGCATTGGATATTCATCACGAATTCTGCAACAAAAATCGTTGAGAGGCGTCGTTTTGAACAGTGCCTCCAAACTTGGGTCTGATGACATTTCTAAAAGAGATTCATATATCTAGTTTGGCATACTTTCGGGCTTTTGTAAGTTGGGTAAAAAAGGATTATGAATCCATGAATTCAGTTTCATTTTTGTATTTTGTTCTTCGGGAAAATACTTCTCAAAAGATGCGCGCATGTTTAATGTTTACTGCCATAATCTTCACACAATGATGAGAACAATCGGGATTGTAGTGGTCGTGTTTTGATAAAATTAATTATTTTTACCGCTTCATCCATAACTAATTTTAGATTTGACGGCATTTGCTTCATTGCAAGTGCTTGTCTATGCAGGATGCAATGGCTGGAACTACAATTAGGCACTTTATTTTTTATTCGTGACACTAGTCCTGCTGTATTACCCGTCATTGCCTTGGCCCCATCTGTACAAATGTCAATGCAATTGTTCCAACTGAGATTATTTTCCTCAAAAAATCTTTTTATTTTATTAAACATTTCTTCTCCGGTAGTTTTTGTGGGCAGCGGTGAAAACATAAGCATATCTTCTTCCAAATAACTTTCATATGGATATCTCACGATAACCAGCAAGATAGCCAGACCAGCGACATCAGTAGACTCATCTATTTGCAAGACGAAACGTGTTTCTTGTAGACGTGTAACTAGTTCTTGTTTGACGTAGCTTCCCAGATCATGAATTCGCCGTGAAACAGTATCGTTTGATAGCGGCACAGTAGAAAGATGCTTTGCAGATTTTTCATCGAGCATACATTTTGTTATGTCTAACACACATGGTTTTATTAAATTCTCAGCGATAGTGTGCGCTTCACCTGCTTGTGCAATGCGATAGCTAACTAAATATGATGCCTCTGTGGCCTTTTCATTGATAGTTTGGGTTACATGCATCATAGTTTTTTGACTTTTCAATAACTGTTCTTTTTTACGTACAAAAAATTCTTTATTCTTGTCTTTAGACTCAGGGTGTACAGTTTCTAAATGTCGGCGCAACTTGGCAGGTGCCATGGAACTATTAGGAAGCAGTTTACTACATAACATGCAGAGAGGTGAGCAGTTGGAATCAACAAATCCGAAACTGATATATGATTCATCATACTTCCTTTTTTTCGCCTTTGAAACCGTGGAACTTGACGTCGTTGCATAATCGTCTGGATCGGTAATTGCTGTATACTCCGCGCGAACTACTTTTGAACATTCGGCTTCGTTAGAAGATGTTGTTGCAACACGTTTAACGCCTTTAAGCCAACGTTCCATATTGGCGGCATAGTAAAATTGTACGAGGCGAATTGTATATATGTGAAAAACCCATAAAATACTTAAACACACGAAAGCGATTTTATTTTAAACAAACTTTATTGACTGACAGCTCAAACGCAACTGACTTTATTCAAAACACAAAAATACATATTAAGAAATTAATAGAAAGAAAAGCAATTCAGTTGTTGTATTAAAATACGAATATTAAAAGTAAAATCTGGGTATTCACCGGAGTATAAATATTAAAAAATAAATTCAGGGGGTTCACATATGTATGTGTATATATGTATGTATGTGTATGGATTGTATATATGTATGTGTGTATGTATGTGTTCGGCTGCGCCTCGTGAATCGTGATACGCCGCGTCAGAACGGTCGACCAGAGAGAGGTGTTTGGAATTTTTTCTAAATTCTTGCGGAACCCCTACAGGGATGTCGGGGAACCCTAGGGTTCCGCGGAACACACTTAGAGAATGGCTGTTCTAGAGGATATCAAACTTTTCATAAAAACTTTCTTTCCATTAAAATCGTCTAAATCTCTTTCACAATTGATTTAATACATTTAACGAACTGAAAGACTTTCCGTTTTATTTTTTGTTTCCTTTCGAGTTTCTCTGCCACAACTCCATTGTTTTTATTTCAGTCGATAAGATGAAAACGAAAAACAATTTCAAGTGCGTTAAAGTTAAATAATAATAATAATAATCAAAAGAAAATTGTATTGAACATTAATCACCGTTTTGTCCTTAGATTTGTTGTACTCTCCCTATTCTGCAGACGATAAGAGCGACAGCAGCCATAATTAAAGTTCGTAATGTTGAAATAGAATAATATTAATATTAAAATTTAAAAAAGTTTTCAAGGTTTTATTCATCATTCAAGTCTGCAGCTACACGTCAATGTTGTCATTAAGTTCATGATTTCCATTTCATTCGGTCACATAGACGTAGAGTCAGTGGTTGTGAATGTGAAAGAAGCAATCAATATATTCTGTGCTTTTTTTACTACTTGTATTACAAAAGAAAAATGAAGACATAATGCGCGAAAAAATATAAAAAATATACAAACTGCCTTAAGCGTCATGTTTTTCTATGGGCAACGATGAATAGCTGGGCAAGAGATTGGGAGTGGCAACAGATATTATTAATACCAAATTTAAACAAACTGCTTGGAGCTTAATTAAAGCGAACCTTTAACAGTATGATAGCAGTAACGAGAACAAGAATATTTCTAAAAACTCAAAAACGCGATTATACTTAAGTGGGCTACAGAACACGTTCGATTTGGGGGGACGGAGTATCGGGTGAAATTAAAAAGTAATGTTCAACAGTTGTAACCTTTCATTAGAGTCAAAGTTTGCATTTTGTGGCACCCCCCGAATCTGAAATGACGGAAAGAGTTATTCTCTTGCAAGAAAGTCTAAGGTTGACGCTTTTTGCTACTACCTGAGAAGTCTAAAAAGATCCTAACTACACGTGAATGTATTTATGGGACATGCAACAGAGAACACTTGGGAGATACCTTTGATATTTTAGGACCAATTTAGTATTAGGAACTAATTGCACGTAAATGTATGTAAAGGGTATTTTTATAGAGGTGTAAAACTTTAAATTCGCAGCACTTTTTTAAGTAGCAACAAACTCTGAACGCACAACAACAAGTACTAGGTATGGCAGCAAGCAGCAGAAATGCTCAAGCGTCACCAGGACTTCTTTCGCCTAAACATATAAACGGTTTGCCTGTTACGAGTGCAGCTTATAATAATAATAATAATAATAATAGTATAAACAATGGCTCAAGAAGTCATTAATCACTCTGTAGTTGATACAAGTAACAACAGCCTACGAATGAAGCCCACATATCACATCTATTAGGCGTAGCGCCTCTAGGTCTATTGCTTCTGCAAAAAGAACATCAACTTGTTAGCTGTCAAGTGATTTATATTTAGTTTGGCTTAGCATTTCAACATGAATAGACTGACGCCTGAACAACGCTTCCAAATCGTGAAAATGGGCTTCAAACAAGATTGCCGATGATCCCGATTTTCATAGCTAATTTTGTTTAACGATCAAACTCACTTGAGTTTGAATGGATACGTCAATAAACAAAACTACCGTATTTGGAGTGATGATAATCCTTAAGTGTTTGTTGAGACACCGTTACATCTAGAAAACTGTGCTTTATGGGCTGTTGAAATCATTGATCCTTACTTCTCTTAAAACGATGCCAGTCAGAACGTTATAGTCATTGTTGACTATTAAGCAATCATGATGTGCAGGATGTGATGTGGTTTAAACAAATGGGGCAACATAGCACACAGCTCGTGCCACAATTGATTTACTGACGGAAACGTTTGGTGGCCATGCTACGGACCCAAGAATTGGCTTCCAAATTCGTACGATTTAACGCCGCTACACTATATCTGTGATGATATATGAGATCGTTAGTCTACATCGATAACCCCAAAATGATTGACCACTTGGAGGACAATAATTGCCGTGTTATTGCCGATACACGACCATGTTGAAAAAAATCATTGAAAACTGGACCTCTAGATTAGACTACGTCATAGTTAAATTAGAATGTCAAAAGAGTATTTTTCGAATAAGGTAAATTTCATGTCAATTTAAAAAATTCTTTTTTGTTTCATTCCATTTTAAAGTCCTATGCAACAAAGACCTATTGGGATGTACTCATCAAATGTTAAGGTCATGGGACAACGTAGTAACAGGGACATGCTCGAAATTAAACGAAGGGCAAATGAGAACCACAAGTCTTTAGATTTCCGCTTCGCCCTAAACCTCCAAAACATATACGCAATAAGCTTAAAACTGGAAGAAGTGGTCATAAATTGGATCAGAAATGTGGAATTTTTATTTCTGCATAAGGGATACTACAAGCATTTGTCTGATGGTGCGAGCGTACTGATCTAAGCCATAGTTAATAATTACAAAAGCCGAAAAGTTGCATAAAACGAACGAACGTAGCAAATATACAAAGCAATAATTTTAAAGCGCATACAGAGGGTGCTTCCTTTTCGAAACTGTTTGTTTTGAAAATTTCATTTTTTTCAATTTTTTTTTTTCTTTTGAGCAATAACAAAATATCGAAAATAAAATAAATGCTTTTAGTGCTTCAAACTGATTTGAAAATAACATTTTACGTTAAATCTTAGTTGGTTTTGCTAGGAGAAAAATTATCTTTTAACTAATTTTAACTGGCCCAAAATCTTTTATTTAATTAACTAAAGTTAGTTGCTGCAATTTTTGGGCATTTTGGTTTAATGCCAATCTTTGTCTTTGTACAATTTCATTATCGTATTGAAATATTGGCAGTTTGCCAAATCCGACAAAAACATTAATGGGGACGTGCTAAATCTAATAGTAAGAAAAGTTGTTTTTAATCATTCTCTTAGGAAACTTAACACATCATTGGAAATGTTATGAAACTTTTAACTCGCTAATTTAATTCACACATGTGAATCGCCTGCCAAATCAGCAGCTTTTTTAAGGTCTTATTGATTTTGATACTCAAAATTTAAATTTTATTAACATTTAAAACAAACAAAAAAATAACCCAAATTAACTCTTTTCCTTAAAAGTAAAATAGTTCTATTACGCCTTGTTATATTTGCCAAAAATGTTAAATAATAATAGTTTTAATTATTTATAAACTCTTTATTGCTTTCCCACGAAAAGTGCCATTGTGCTGCGGAATATGTAAGGAGAAATGAAATATTTAGATTTCTAGAAAAAATTATCGAATATTAAACGTTAAAAAAGGCATGAAAAATTCCAAACAACATATCCAAATCTTGAAACGCTACTGCTCTACAAACTATTCCTTTAGAGGCACTTAATACTACGCTACACCTCGTTCTCTTTAATCTTAACCCAATGGTCAGTCTCAATACAATACAAAAAAAACGGCCAATGCAAGGTCGTATTTCAAATGAGTTTTATAAACAAGGATATCATAAGCTGTGTAAGCCATAACCAGACGGTGGATCATACCACTGTGGATGAAATGTAGCGTCATCCTCGCCTAGAAGGCCTTCAGATATATAATCCAATCATTCATAGTTGCAACTTCAAAAGCCCGGAGCAGGCCGCAGGCTTCGCTCCTTACTGAAGATTTGGAGACTATCCAACTCATGGTTCAGAACGCATTTAGCTTAATAAAATTTAAGAACACAACCGCAATCATGCTCAATGGACCTGGACCATTCATTGTGTTCATTGTGAATGATCCGACCCACACAACTCAAACGAGGACCTCGAAAGCACAACCACCACCATACTCCCGAAGGCCCAACCTCAATAATCAGTCAGAGAACAGCTAAAAAGCTGAACGCTGGGGCTTACTGATTCCCGTGGAAATATAGTGGAATTGTCTAGTTGGCTCCCGCTAGCCTTAGTAGGGACTGGACTCCATTTTTCCGCCGTTGACTCATGTATTGACGGTGAGATTCCGTTAAAACATATCACTGTGCCCCCGGGGGGACCCGGGTCTTTATAGAATTCCACTATCTAGACACAGTGCCCAGTCCTTTGAAGACAGGCAGGGAGTCAACTGGAAACTCCACTTTATTTCCACGGGAATCAGTAAGCCGCAGAGTTCATTATTTGTCTCTTTAGACTTATAATAGTTCTCTGACTGATCATTGAGGTTGGCCCCTATATGGGAGTATCGTGGTGGTTGTGGTTTTGCGGCCCCAAAGGGATTTATGAAAATTATGGTAGCTAGGATCATTTCACTGATAATGACACGCAAAGTGAATGATCCAGTCCAGTAAGCATGCTTGACATGTGTTCTGGACAGGAGTTAGAAAGTCTCCAACTCTTAAGCAAGGTGTGATGGTTTGCAGCCCTGCCCTGGAATCATTAAAGTTGCAACTAGGTGGTTCTATTGCTTAGAATTATGTCTTCGGCTTCCTAGGACGCATGTATGACGTTCCAAATTTTACAATTGTGGTTTGTCCACCATCTGATTAAGGCTACATAGCCAGGTGCGGATGGAAAACGAATCACACTATCTGTCCCCCGGGGGGGATCATAAGATGATAGTGACTAAAATAGTTTAAGAGAAAGTTACTTTTTTTAAATAGCTGACAACAGAGGCTGCCAGATTAACGTAACTTTCTTTTGACGTTGGATATTGATAGTCGGCTATCGGATCGGAAACATAGAAATTATTCATGTCGACGCTTACTTTCCTTTAATTAACACTGTAGTAGCTATAAGATTTGGGAAAATCGGAATGTCCCCCTTATCTGTCTTACGGTAATATCTTAGGCAATTAAATTCTTGCTCTCTTAGCTACTGAAGGAAACACATGTCCCCTCTCTAGAATATAACTGATCTGACGAACAGAAAGTGGTTCTTCGCTCTTACTTACAATGTGAGTGAAACCGAATAATATGAAATGTCATCATATAAATGTATTTAATTAATTCAAGCAACATGAAAAGAGAATGTGAAACAAATGAGCAAGTGCATCATACTCGTATAATTTTCAAACATTTTGCTTAAGATAATTTTCACACATGACCAACACTGCAATATAACCATCGGCACTTACATGTGAATAAGTTTGCATCTTAAATATTATAAAAGAACAGATTGAATAAATGAGTGTTATGCAGCAGTCATAAATTTTTAATAACACTTTATGACACAGTATAATGCCCACGGAACTTAAATTAAAAAAGAAAAAGATGATAGAATATTTAAAAATGATAAAAGGTTAGCAAAAATCAACTAAAGTTATCTATGGTTATTTCTATTTCACAAATAAAGATAAGTGAAGGTTACTTAATACACTCAGCTAAAAATCAATAGTTTATAATTCTACTTCGCACTAATTCTGGCTACTGACTGCCTGCACACTAACACGTTAAACTCCTCCATTTTAAGAAAATTAAAATTTAAAATAAATATCAAAACTACTGCGACACTTAGCTCAATAAAGAGCAACAACAACAACGAAATTTCGCAAAAGTAATGTTACAACAGCCAAATGCTGGTTGTTTTTAATGCACTCCATTGTAGACAGACGCCGACAATGTTGGAGGATGGCAATGAAGACAATAATAATATGAATGTGTTAGTAAGACAATATAAGCTTCCCTCATGTTTGCTTGGCGCTGATAAGATGAAGTCGTGACATGTGACACATTTCGCACTTACTTGGTAATTATTAATTTTTTTGTTTATTTTATTTACTTCTTTATTTAATTTTTCATTTATTCAATTTTGATTTTCTGTACCTATTTTTTATACCCCCTTCTAGTTAGCTTTTTTTTTTTGTTTAAATGAGGCTAGCAGAAAGCCAATGTGACGAGCCCTATTAAACCAATTATGTTTTGCTCCCCAACTAGTAATAAATATGAAATACTTCAATACACTACATGAGGGCTTCGCTCTATTTGTATTTTCAATAACCGTAGCCGATCGTCTGAGTTGATATTAAAGAATAACACATTTAAAATAATAAAATCTTATTGAATTTCTTAACAGGATTCTAAATATGATGTCGAGCTAGGATTTTCTGCGCAATCGTAGTAGTCGACATATTACGGTAAAAACGAATAGGGAATGAAGAAAATCATTTTGTTATGTTGATTACTGTGAAATAAAATAAATGTCTTGTAGTAGAATATTTGTTGTTTCTACAGAAAGTTGATTCCAAAGAAAATTAAATATGGAAGGTCGCAGAAAACGCCAAAGATGTTTTTTAACTTTCAAAATATAAATGAAAACAAGTGATGAGTTTAGAAAATGAAAAAAGAGGTTTATGTGTCAAGTGTTCTATTGTTAAAAGTTAATAAAAAATGCTTTCAACGGATATTTTGAAAATTGTTCTTACTTAAGCCGGACACTTTAATATAATTCCTTCACAAACAATAGACCATTTATGGGCAAAGGATTTTACAATGAACGTTTTGCGAGACTTCAAAATTGGATTTGTATTATTAGACCACAAAATCACTACATTCTGCTATTATATAATATTTCTTGTCAACACAAGTTAACACAAACATTAGCAAAACAATTTTCTTTCTAAACAAATTTATAAATCATTTTAAATCAAATTATTATTTGTTACAATATGAGTACTAAAATAATTTTATTAATAATATAAAAAATTGAAAACTAAATAACAGGCAATGCACCGCGCATTCATGCTTACTTCATAGCAATTCTATTATCATTCTTATCAGTCTTTGCTGGCAGTTTGTTCGGTATGAACGGCGAGCGCTTTCGATATGAAAAAAACATTCTCAATAAATTTTGAAATTAAAGTATACGTGAAATAGGCCGAACTAAGAATAAAATTTAATATAAAATTATGTATAACTGAATAAAGTGATTTAAATACTGCCCCTACTAGGTCTTCAAATTATTATATTTAAAGTCAAAAGATGAGGCAGTTACTTAGAAAGTTCGGTTAAATCCACGATAAAGTTTTGGTTAAAGTTAAATCCGAAATGAGTGCGAAATTCGAATTGCGATCAAAAAACTAGTCACCTTAGTTTCGAACAGTGAAAGAATGATACGCTCAATCACAATCTCGCAACTATATCTGAATGTGATCGTTTGAATAGAGTCGACGTTAATGCCCGTAAGACACAATGTGATATAAGTATTACGGAATCGGAAGCTGTTGATGTTCTTGGCATGAAAATTCAGTGAGACGTTCGATGGACTAAACACATTTTTCAGGTTTCTAAAGAAGCTTTCAAGTGCCTTGGTTTTCTAAAATGGTGTAAGAGATGCTTTACTTCATTCCATCTCTATTTATGTCACATATATGCGTCCAAAGATTGAAGAGAGCTATCATGTATGGGCCGGTGCCCCAAAGTCTATTTTGAAGTTGCTCGACCGCGTACTTTTTATGACATTTCCAAAAAATTTTAAGAACAAGGTATCCAATTTTAGGGGCATACTCAGAAGCCCCCCTTTACCCTACAGGGCTTATCGTCTGTAAGTCGACTCAAATATACCTCTTCTAGGCATTTGTGAAATTTTATTAAGAGAGCTTATGTGGTTCATGAGCTACCGAACTATTTCTAAAAAAAAACACATTTTCAAGCCATTGTGCGCCGGCTTAAAGCCTATTTTGGAGTTGTTCGACTGCGTACAGGAGAGAGCCAAGAGGCTCATTGAGACAGTAGAGTATCTAACCCTATTGATTCCCTAGAGCATCGACGCAACGTAGGTTGTATTTCACTGTTTTATCGTTACTGCTATGCTAAGTGCTCCAACGAAATTAGGGATCTTGTTCCCCTTACTCGCACAGTTTTGCATATGACTCGATTTTCGTTGAGAACGCATATATTTACGGTCGATTGGCCTATGAATCGCACTACAGAGAGAATTCGTTTTTTTGCAGTTTTAACAGTTTGTATGTTGAATAAACTCCCTCCAGAGGTCTTTTCTGTCACTTTCAATGTAGAAAAATTCAAATCGAATGACCACAAACACTACTCCCTCTTTCCTCCTCCCCGTAACCTAATTTCCTAGTTCTGGTGTAATGCATTGCATTAGTAGGAGTTATTCACTGAGTGCTGGTCCGAAAAAAAAGTTTAAAAAGACCTTCGAAATTGTTGCTAAACCTCAATCTTCTGGAAAGTATGTTGTTGAAAAGAAGGTAAAGTTCAATCCACAAAATTAATACTGAGTTTGGATTTCACTTTAGCAGCGCCCGTTTATTAAGGGTACAAAGTTTCATTTGAAGTGTGACACAAATTATTTAGATAGAATGTAGTATGGTTTTGAATCAAAAAATAATTATCGATAATAACAAAAGTGATACCCGTTGATGTAGTATATCAAGTCTGGGAAATCTTGTGCTTTTTTAAACAAAATAAAGAATCATCATGACAAATATTTCCGTGATGCTTCACTTTTATGCAAAAATAGACGAAGATATAATTCTAGTAAAAAACCATTTAGAATAAAATTATCAAACCGCTTTTATACTTTTAAAAATTTCACCTGGTTTGTACTCGAACAATTACTTAAATCGTAGTTTATTATAAAAATATAAATTTACAATATTTTAAGAAGGGTTTGAGAAAATAAATTACTTTTTATTTAACTTTACAATAAACTTATTGCTTCTTCGTGCGACTTAAAATTAGTTTTCGTTTCCTTTATGCGCATATATTTATTCTTGATTTTATATGTATGTATCAAAAATTTATGTAAATATTCATATTCTTAGTTAGCAACACTTCAAATACGCGACAGCAATTGGGAAACAAAAAGAAGGGTAAAAACGAAAATAAAGTTTTGCAAGAGCTGTTTTAATTATAAACTTTTTACTGATTATTTAAAGTCAAGTATGACTTTTCACTTCGATTGAATTTTATTGTTTGTAGAAATAAAAAAAATATTGTTTTAAAGATTTTTTTTCAAATCACTGTTGTTGAAAAACGCAATTTTTATTTTAATTATAAAGTTCATTGGCCACAAACAAAAGAAAAACTTAATTATAAACACAGTTAAGATTAATAAAAGATGAGGAACACATTAAATTATTAATAAAAATAATCTCTGTTGTGTTAAATTGTAACAAACCATTATGAGACCACAAAACTTAAGTGTATGATTAACAATATGTATGTATGTATATATATATACATGTGGCGCACTAACGTAGACGGTACTGAGCCTAGAAGTTGTAATCCAGTCCAATTACGGAAGTGGTGTCGGATAAATACTGTGTGTTTTGCAGGCATTTGCAACAGAAGGTCAAGCAGGGAACAACACATAATAGCGTACAAACAAACAGAAATATGTTCGGTATTATGTTGTTATGTTATGTTATGTTTTTCTGTCAGTAAATTAAATACTGTTGTTATTTCCCGTCTTATCTGGCTGTTGTTCTTTTTACGAATCCAGGACCACCAACACTTAAAGCACAATGAGACCCATTATAAACTACAGACCTGCACCAGCACACCACCTAGCTAAACATCTCACCGTTCTACCTAAAGGAAAGATAAATTTACAAAAAAGATATGCTACACGTAATACACAAGACCTTATCATCAAAATAACCGAAAACACACGGCTCGTTTCCTTTGATATCAAGGATCTATATACTTCAATACCGACACAGGAAACCTTAGAGATCCTACGCAACACACTAGACAATTTTTTCGAAAGCCAATACATCCCTGATATTATAGATATTGCAAAGACGATAATAAAACAGAAGAACTTTAGATTCAATAGCCACTTTTACAAATTACCTGACGGAAACCCAACTTCTGCAATCTTCATGGAAATTTTCAAGCAACATCTCGAATCACTACACCTAAAAACACTAATGAAAAAAAACACATTACTATAGATACGTAGATGACATTATATGCATCGAACAAAACAACGGCGAACAAATTCAAGCAAACTTAAAAACAATCCATAACAAGATTACATACACAATGAAAAAAGAACAAGACAGAAATTTGCATTATCACAATAACACGAGGAACTGACTGTTTAACATTTGACATCTATAGAAAATCAACTACGACGGACACTACCATCCACAACACCTCGAACCACCCTACCAAACATAAACTAGCAGCATTTAGACACAGATTTTAGACACACAGACTTAAGATAATCCCACTTTCAGCAGATAAGTACAACAAAGAACTGGACACAATTTACACCATAGCTATAAATAACGGATACAAACTCACTACCATCGGTAAACTTCTTAAACAATACAACACTAAAAACAGAAATAAAGAAGACCAAAAAACAACCGATACAACACGACGGCACACCTTCACTTACACAGGACCAAAGAAGGAATACTCACAGCATTAAAGACTGGCAATTATCTGAGATACAATCTCAGAACAACGACAGAAACAACTGACAATTTCGTTCCGGCGGAGTATACAGACTTACCTGTACCTGCAAACAAACTTGTATAGGGCAAACTGGACGAACACTTAAAACAAGGTTTACAGAACACATACGCTCATACAAACGGAAAAGAGAAGATTCCAACTTTGCATTACTCCTTGATACTCATGGACATACACCAAGGGAAATAGATGAATGTATGACATTATTACATCCAAGCAAAAAATGACGAAGACTAGACATTCCTGAAAACATGGAAATCTACAAAACAAAAACTTTCAACAATGATATTATATACGAACAGGTAAACACAACCTCGGACACAATTTTCACACCACTAAAACTACTCATGCACACGAACAAACGAAAAACACCCTCAGATGAACACACGTACCTGGATAATAGCGAAGGATGGGGGTATCGATAAATTTACTTTGCATAAAAATGCCAGATGGCTGGCATTCTGCTTACCTGATTAGATACGAACTTAACAACAGAACTGCCTGAACGCCAACCAGTACGAATCGTATTCCGGCTTGACAATGATGTTTTCACATCAAAAGTGCTCGCCATTAACGCAAAAAGAACAACAGCCAGATAAGACGGGAAATAACAACAGTATAAATTTGCTAATTGAAAAGAAAAGTGGGAAGATGCTTGCTTATCTCACTTTTTACCTGTTCTGCATCCTACATTTGTTCAATCTGTAGTAGATGAATGCGAAAAGCAGGCAATTACGCAAAAAATGAACAAACACATTCAAGGGATACAAGTAAGGGATCAGTTCCGAGAGTAGATATTTGAGAGACATTCATTCCAACCACAAACAGGAATTCCATGGGAATTTTTTCTCCTTTCTCATTCCTCCCATTAAGAATAAAAATCTCCAACCAGCCAATGGATTCTATTCACATTTGAAGCTGAGGCAGTGCCGCAAAGTTGTTCCGTAAGACCATATTGGTTTTAAAATGGTCTTGTAAATTAGAAGTTTACAATCTAGGCTAAGTTTCGAGTTTCTGCCAAAAAACCAATGTAATTGTGTTAGCTTAAGTTTCATTTGTGTTAGCTTTGAGTCAATATGATGTTTCCACGTAAGGCGATGGTCAAGATATATACTAAGATATCTCACATAAGTATGGTGAGGAACAATGTGATTATTGATCCGAACGGGTGAACAATTATCTCTTCGCAGGGTGAAGGCCACATGAATGCACTTTTGAACGTTCACTTTAATTCTCAATAATTTTAACCACAACTCTAACTGAGTTATATGTTGCTGAAGATTTATGGATGCTTGATGGGAGTTTTCGTGCGAACTTAGGCACGTTGTATCATCTGCAAACGTAGAAGTGTGGATAGTTCCACTTACAGGCATATCGCAGGTATATATCAAATATAAAACTGGTCCAAGAATGCTACCTTGTGGTACGCCTGAGGAAATTGGTTTTTTTTTTGTTTTTTAATAGGACCAGCACTCAGGGGATGACCCCTACGTATGCAATGCACTGTGCCAGAACTAGGAAATTAGGTTACGGGAAGGAAATCCTATCTATAACAACTCGTATAGTGCGTTTTCTGAGAAAACTCGATATAAATCTTGAAAAATTGTCACCGACACCAAAAGCAACAAGTCACCCGTAGAGCGCGCCCTACGAAAACCATATTTTCGGTCACTAAGCAAGCTTTTGGACTCCAGGTATCTCACTAGATGGAAATTACTCATACTTTCAAATACCTTAGAAAGTGCAGAACAAATTGCGATTGGGCGGTAATTATCAGGGTTGTTAGTCTCCCCCTTTTGGGGATAGGCGTTACAATGAGCTGAAAAGGGCTGCTAATTGACGCGCTAGCGTCGACGAGCACTGCTTCAAGACCAGTGCTGGTATCCCATCAGGCCCAGAAGACTTGTTTATGTTGAGATCTGTAAGAACCCTTTTAACCGCTCGAGCTCGAAAAAATATCCTCGGCATAGTAACTGATACTCTGTTGAGATCTGGCGGTGGTTGACTGCTTTCCGGCAAAAAAGAATTATTTGCAAATATACCAGCTAAAAGGTTAGCTTTATCAACCGGGTCAGTGAATATTTGATCATTTTTAAAAAGAGTCGGAATTGAAGATCTAGCATTATCACGTATTCTTTGAACAAATGACCAAAAGTTCTTACTACCCCTAGAAGTAGCAAGAACTTTAGCACGAAGGCGCTCATCGTACAGATGCTTTTCGCGCCTTAGTACTTTGGCACACGAAGATCTCCCTTTTGCGTAGCAAATCAGTATCTGCGTTTTTATTTCTACGCCAGATATTGAATGCTTCCTCTCTTGATCTGACTGTATTGTTGCACGTCTGATTAAACCAAGACTTTGATCTGGTTTAATCGAAATTGTTTTGGATGGAATAAAGGTTTTAATTCCAAACAAAATCATGTTTACAACCATTTCCGCCATGGGAAAGAGGGAGTAGTGTCTGCGGACATTCGATTTGAACTTTCTCAGATTGAAAGTGACAGGAAAGACCTCCGGAGGGATCTTATTCCACATACGGACTGTTCTGCTGAAAAACGAATTTTCCCTGTAATGCGTAGTACGATTCATTGGCCAATCAACCACAAAAGGATGTGCTCTCATCGAAAATCGAGTTAAACGTAAAAACGTGCGAGTATCAGGAACAAGTTCCCTAATCTCATTAGAGCACTTACCATTGTAGTAACAATAGAACAGTGAAATGCATCCCACATTGCGTCGATGCTCTAGAGAATCAATAGGGTTGGATACCCTACTGTCAGCAATGAGCCTATTGGCCCTCTCCTGTACGCGGTCGAGTAACCCCAAAATAGACTTTGGAGCACCGGCCCATACATGAGAGTTGTATTCCATTGTCGGACGGATGTAGGTGGTATAGATAGTACGAAGATCGGATGGGGTGAAGTATCTTCTACACCGCTTTAGAAAACCGAGGCACTTGAAAGCTTCTTTAGAAACCTGAAAAATGTGTTTAGTCCAACAAACATCACACTGAATTTTCATACCGAGAACATCAAGAGCTTCCGATTCCGTAATACCTATATCACCCAAAGTAACAGATGCAGCACCACTACCAAACGAAGATCTATGCGTAAGCATGCAACATTGTGTCTTACGAGCATTGAATTCTACTCTATTCACACGGCCCCATTCCAAGATTGTGACAAGATCGTGATTAAGCGTATCATTCATGTTTGGAAGTAACCTCCAAATGGACTGGTCTATTATCAAATATATGAGTGACAAATGGCGCTGTCATCTGCAAAAGAATATATTGGGTTGAAAGTTCGACAAAGAAGGTCATTTAGAAAGATAAGGAATAAGGTAGGAGAAAGAACGGAGCCTTGCGGTACCCCTGAATTCATCATGAACTCGTCTGATGAAATCCTATCTATAACAACTCGTATAGTGCGTTTTGTGAGAAAACTCGATATAAATCTTGAAAAATTGTCACCGACACCAAAAGCAACAAGTTTTGACAGAAGTGCCACACTCTATCAAATGCTTTGTAAATATCTAGAGCCACCACCTTGCTTTCTCCAAAATGATGTATGGAGTTACACCATTGTTCCGACAAGAATGCTAACAAGTCACCCGTAGAGCGCGCCCTACGAAAACCATATTTTCGGTCACTAAGCAAGCTTTTGGACTCCAGGTATCTCACTAGATGGAAATTACTCATACTTTCAAATACCTTAGAAAGTGCAGAACAAATTGCGATTGGGCGGTAATTATCAGGGTTGTTAGTCTCCCCCTTTTGGGGATAGGCGTTACAATGAGCTGAAAAGGGCTGCTAATTGACGCGCTAGCGTCGACGAGCACTGCTTCAAGACCAGTGCTGGTATCCCATCAGGCCCAGAAGACTTGTTTATGTTGAGATCTGTAAGAACCCTTTTAACCGCTCGAGCTCGAAAAAATATCCTCGGCATAGTAACTGATACTCTGTTGAGATCTGGCGGTGGTTGACTGCTTTCCGGCAAAAAAGAATTATTTGCAAATATACCAGCTAAAAGGTTAGCTTTATCAACCGGGTCAGTGAATATTTGATCATTTTTAAAAAGAGTCGGAATTGAAGATCTAGCATTATCACGTATTCTTTGAACAAATGACCAAAAGTTCTTACTACCCCTAGAAGTAGCAAGAACTTTAGCACGAAGGCGCTCATCGTACAGATGCTTTTCGCGCCTTAGTACTTTGGCACACGAAGATCTCTCCCTTTTGCGTAGCAAATCAGTATCTGCGTTTTTATTTCTACGCCAGATATTGAATGCTTCCTCTCTTGATCTGACTGTATTGTTGCACGTCTGATTAAACCAAGACTTTGATCTGGTTTAATCGAAATTGTTTTGGATGGAATAAAGGTTTTAATTCCAAACAAAATCATGTTTACAACCATTTCCGCCATGGCATTAACATTATTATCCAAGAAACATAGTTTCCAATTAAATTGCCTAAAAAATTCGTTAAGCTCGGCCCAACGAGCCTTCTCATAGATATATTTTAGACGTTTGGTAGCTGATTTCGAATATGAAAAGCAGGCGGATATGGTACAGTGATCGGAGTTGCCGAGAGGTGCACAAACATTAACTTCATACTGTTGGGGGTGTGAAGTAAGAAAAGGCTATGGTGCCCATCAACACATGGAATGTGTGTTGGCTCATTCACTAATTGCGCAAGGTGATTGTGCGCGCAAATAGCTCAGCATACTGGCCCTCTGTAGTTGTATGGTCTGAATGGTGAAGCCAAGAACAGTTGTGAACATTGAAATCACCAGCAACAACAGTTTCACTGTTCGGGAGTCGTTATGGAGTCGGAAAGAAAATCGAAGCCCGCTAGGGTATTTGGACTTCTATAAAGAAACCCGAAATGCAAGGGGTGTGTCCTGATTCTGAATTTAACCCAGAGACAGCTAAATTCAGGATCATTCATGCCCAATGATTGCTGGCATTGGTACACAACTTCATTTCGGATATAAATTGCAAGACCCCGGTGAAAATTAAATAGCGATAGTAGGTGATACCCAGGTAACTGAAAACTCTGTGGATCAGCGTCCTCGGACACCTGAGTCTCACAAAAGGCTAAAATATTGAAATTGGTTTGGATAATGATCACACTCTTTAATTTTTTTTTGTTCCTGGGGAATTTATAATTGGAGAAATTTTTTCTCGAGATCACGATTAGACTAATTGTATTGACGATAAAATTGTAGTATCGTCGATATTTCAGCAAATTAGTTTAAAGAAAATGAATGAAATGATGCTTCAACGTCATTTGATTTGAATCGTTCGTGCAGTGGTACTGACTATTGTGGTAAGTATACATCTTCTACCCATCCACCACGCTTTACACCATCTTTGACAGTTTTTCCTGTATAATAGTATGTTTTATTATCTCTTCATATATTTCTTAGACTACAATTGTTCGTTAAATTTAAGTTTATTTCAGAATTTTTGTCTTTTTTTAGGTAAAAAAAAATTTGAGATTATTTGCTAATTTCTTTACTATTATTTTCATATTAATCAAATTTCAAATTCAAAATTCATATCTCCGATAACGTTTTGCATCCAGACATAGATTATATACCGTTAGGATTTACTAGTCCTGAGCTACTCCCACTATGCCGGTGACCCAATTCACGTCTTTTCTAAATATCGGCTTTATCCACTTCAAAATTATAAATAATTTATAAACATTTTTATTTGGCATTTCATAGCTAAACGTAAATATATAACAAATTCAAAAACTTCCGTGGGCTTTTTTCTTTTTTTATGGGTCAAAGAAGGCTTCGTGATCTACTGGGTATCGAAGCCAATTCACTATAGATTTCAGAACTGTAAAGGTTATATTTAGAATTTGTAATGTAGTGACTTTTAATATAAAAAAATTCAGGGCTGTTTTACTTTATTAATTTTTTGGACATTTGACTTCTATAATCACACCAAGTGAACTCCCACCGGGCTCCATATTATCTGGCTAGTGAAAATCAAAATTGCAAGTAATTAACAGGGCTCTGTAAACTAAAAAATTAGCTATGAGAAAAAGTGGTTCATGTCTGTGCTATTTAAATTTGATTTTATTTTCACATACATTCCAATAAAAACCCTTCGTCATATTCTTATGATATGTTTATCATTTAAAACTAAAATCAACCAAGCCAATCGAGTTCACACATGAAGGATTCCGCACGATTTATAGAAAGCTGCATCCTTTAATTTATGAATTTACACATGCTCTGTGTAAACTTCCAAGTTTCTGCTTAAAACGGTTTAAGGTGATTAAAGCCTCTTGTGGGAAACCCTTTGACCCCATTTGACATTTATTTGATATTTATTGTAGCGTCTATAGTAATACATCTTCTGTTAACATTTCTTCCAGCTCTAGGTGAAATAGAGATCACAAACAGAAAGCAAAACGGGTCCACAATTGTGTTAGATGACTTAGCCCTTATATAAGGAAATTTTTAAACAACAGAAGCGAGAAATTAACCAATTTCGGAAGCTTTAAGATGATTATCATTTCCATTATCCTGTTAAAAATTGCTATATTTCAATAACATACCTATTTAAGTATTTGGTAGAATAAAATTGATGACTTTTCGAAAAATAGTCACTCTTAAAGGATTTCCAACATACTGTTGTGTTATTTCCCGTCTTATCTGGCTGTTGTTCTCTTGAAGTTAATGGCGAGCGCTTTCGATGTGAAAACATCATTGTCAAGCCGCGATGTGGTTTTTCAACATTGTTTTTGTATTTCACATGTTTATTTAATATTTAGAAGAATTTAAAATAAAAAAGGTCGTCACGATAACATAGGACAAGGAAGAAAAATAGACTGGCAAAATAGGTGGAAAAATAGAAACAAAACAAGAAAATTATAAATACATTTGTACCTAAATCAAAATAAGGAAAAATCAAAAATAAATTTGCAAAATCGCAACCTATCAAATTATGACAAGAAAATAAATAAATGTGACCATAGTTTTACATATAAAAACTTTTTGGCTTATACTTATATATATATACATATGCATACATACATAAATACATATTTACATTCAAATAGCATACGACATTCTTTTACTTTCATTGCATCTTTGTTTGACATCAGAAATAACAAAAGTAACAAAAATGTATTTTGTAAATTCAACTATGCAAAGTCAACAAAAACAAGAAAAGGCTGTTACTAACAAAGTTAGGAATATGGCATAGGCATATAGTTATCTATACTCTTTACATGCAACATTTGCAATATGAATGAAATAACAGTAACAATGTTAGAGAAGCGCGCCGATTGAACTGTTTTGGCGGCGGTTTATAGGGTACGCCGCTTGCGCCGAGAACTTCCCAGCTTATTGAACGTTGGACGACTGAGCTGAATCAACAATTTGAAAACAAAATTAATTTTGATTCATATATATGTACACCTAACTTATAAATTAGTATTATTTAATTAATAAGTTTATACTAACTTGTTACAGTATGTTAATATCTTTCTTTATTATACATACTACAAAACTTTTAAATTTTGAAATAAGTAACAAATATTGTACTTTGTATCGAAAGAAAAATGAGCATATCCAGTTAAAGTAGTTTTTGTGACAGTTTTGTTATAACTCGAGTTATTTATATACATATATATTATGTTCCATAATTTAATTGCCTATTTTAAAATAATAACTATTTTAATATGAATTCTTATTCGTGACAGACAACTGATTAGTTATTTTGCTTTGTTGAGATATTGTTTTTTTATAAAAAAATAGCATTAAAACAAAATAAATTAAATGTTGACGAGTTCTTTAATTTCCTTGAAACTGAGGGAATCCCTAACAAAAATGCAGTGGCGGCGCGGTTAGCCGCCAGTCGTACTGATACGACCTACTACTCTGATAGACGCAGCAAACGTCGCAATCAACTACAAAGAGAATGAATGAAGAGGTGACCATAAATGAAAATACAAGAAACACAACAAAATAGAAAACTGCTGAAAATTTGTGAAAACGAGGCCAATTGGCATTAAGCCAAATGGTAGAAATATAAAATACCATAATATAAAAACTAAAGCAAAAACCCCATATCACGCCAAACCAACAACGACATCAGCTTCAGAAAAATGCAAAGTAACCCAAAACAAGTCAAAGGAGGTGGAGAATTACGTCGAATTACAAGATTATTATGAACCGTTTACAATTTTAATAATTGAACAAAAAAGATGAAAAACTCACCCCATTAACCAATCGACAGTGTCGCGTAAATACTCCGGAATACGCTCCAGTTTGGCGGCTCTTTAACAAAACAGCACAAATCTTTTAAAAAAACGATTATTTTTTTTCTATTTAAACAACTTTATATGTATGCCTGCGATGTATGTATGTATGTATTTTTTATAGGCACAATTGTTTTCTTTGAATTACTGCTGCTCAATTGTAAATTGAATTTTGCAAAGCAATACACTTTCTAAGTCGATTTTTTCTGCTTGGGATTTAAACACTGGTGCTTAGAATCTTAAGTATCAATTTTTATTCAATAATTTGCTTTTTTTAATTTTTATTCCTCTTCAATTTTAGGAATATTTTATTCAAAGTTTTATAATCAGACCACAATTTTAACAAGAAAATTTGTGTAAGCGAAGATGAAACTGAAAACAGTAAATAAGAAAAAAACCAATTTTTGTTGTTGCTAAATAGAAGAAACAACCAAACTATTTGTGTTTTAATTCTTCGGCAAATGCCGCAAGCAGGAAAGAGCCAAATATAGTCATGTAGTAAAAAAATCATAAAATAAAGTCAGTTGTTTTCTGTTTTTACCCCATAAAAGGTGTTTACACAACTTGGCTACACTAAAGCTGAGCCAAAAAGGTTATAATAAAGGTTTATGAAAACAGCTGTCGAAAAGCTAAAATAATATTTGAAAATATCGACAAGCAACTACGAATTCAAAATTAGAATTATTGGACTGCAGATACGAAAATAACATTGCGCAACTTAATTATTTGTCATATATTTTGATAGAAGGAAGTAAAATTAATTTGCATATAATATAATTAATTATATAATTATGTAATGTAGGTATATAAGTATATGTATATGTTCTCTCCAAGGTACATTTATTTAAAAAACGTACCTTCAGTGCTGTCAGATTAGGATGTTAACACCAAAATAGTAAAAAATTTCGGCATTGGGGATTTCAATTATTACAACTTGTTTACAATTACAATGTTTTATTTTATCTTCAATTATTTTAGTGGATCAAAAAAAAAACTTGCATAAAAAATTTATATATGATATGTCTTGCAGAAATAATTAAAAGATTTAACTTATTTAGGATAACATTTTGCGAAAAAATTTATCTATAGTTTTACTTTTGCCATCAAAAGCTAAGACGGCCTTTTGATTCTTTGATTTTTTGTTTCTTTAAACAATTTGTTCCAAATAAATGGAGCAAACTTCAAACAGTGTTAGCAAGCGGCACAAGTAAACAACTGCTTATAGAAATCAAGAACGATAGGATTAAGACGATTTATAATCCATACAGAATTTGATTCTGGGAATTTTAGTGAAAGAATTCGACTGGGAAGCGATCTGGAAGCTCTGGTTACTTTGTTCCCCTCTTTTGGAACCTCGTTAAAGTGCTGCCAGATTATGTTATAGCTCAGGTTCATGTAACAGAATGTGGCCACCCGATCACCATTTGAATACTTTTCTAACTGCCAGTTAAAGCTTCTTTAAAATGGTTTTTGTAGTAGAGTTACAATTATCGATAAATCTTATAGCAAGTATTTTATAAATAAATAAATAATAAATACATAATGGCACACCAGACGAGTTTATACCAAGTGAATCCATTTTGATACTGTCAAAGTAATATGCATCGACATTTACCAATATAATGAAGCTTTGCATAGTTGGTCTTTTTATTAAATTGTAGATGAACTTAAAAGTAAAGCCCTTAAAGTCGTTATAAGAGGTGAATTTATTATGATATGCAGATGATTTATAAAAGGTAATTTCTATATGAAACAATACAAAGTCAACAACTATAAGTAGAAGGCGAGGTATCTCTAGTCTTAAGTGAAAGTCGGCTAAATTTTGCCGGTAGTTTCTATAGTAGTATTTCTAGCTTAATGTTCAGCAGCGTAATGAGGCTAAAAAAGAGCCAATCTGCTTAAATAATACATAGTTATAATTTAAACTTTCTATTATTTAAGCAAATTTTGAAATACAGTAATAATAAATATATAAATCCCACCATAAATCCCAATTACACTGATATACACTTATTTAGATAATATTGGGATAGCTGTTTAGTAACTACCAGTTTATTGCTAATTTGTGGTTAACTCTCTGTTCTGCTTGTTATAGAGTGCAATTAAAAAAGTTCTAAAGTGAACTACCTACTTTATAAGGTTGATGAATAATTTTAACACCAAGTAAGTGAGTACGCACACCTACATAAAGAATTAAATACAATAACAATTTTTATATGTTTGAAAAGTAACGGTAATTCGTTGATCTTCTTTAATTTAGTTTCATACATCATTTAACAAATTGTTATAGTGGTGTGACAGCTTGCGGTGTGATAGCTTGCGGTGTGTAGTTGATAGCATTTACATACATAAATAGAAAGACGGAAAAATGAGCATACAAGATGAAAGTTTTCCATGCGTTGACGACTTGGAATTCTCCCAAAATTTGGGTAAAAATGTTGTTTCTCCACATCAAAAACCGTGTTGTAATAATGATTTAGAAAATGGAGAAACAAATGACAATCATGGAATTATGTCCAAGAGCAACACTTCAATAACTTCGCCTTTACAGAACGATGATGATTCAACACAATCATCAAATGATTTTTGTTCACAATCGGTTACTAGTAGCAAAACTAATGCCAGTGAACCTACTGACATGAAAGGTAAGACATTTATTTCGTCTAGGCAACACAACAAGAAATTGCTTTTAAAATCAAATTCTTCATTATTTTCGTACTTATCTTATTGCACGCCAATAGAGTCTGATAACAAGATGTCGTCAGAGTTTATACGTCACAATCCAAACAAAGCGGTTTCCTACCAGGATATACACTCCGAATACACTAAAAGGCGTTACAAACATGTTAAAAGTAAAGTTGGGCAATACATTGCCAATATAAAAGCTCAAGATGAGAAACGTCGCGATTCTGGTAAATTTCAAAGACATCATTCTATGCCTGAGACACTACATGGAACAGAAACTGCAGTGGCGGAATTAGAAAATGAATCTAAAAAACATGGACTCCTTCATCGTAGTACCAATGATTTACATTGTGTGCGTAATCAACACAATGACATGCAAAGCGAACACGATGGCGATAACTATGACAATCTAACTTCTACAACATCATCCCTATCGACTAGAGATTTGGCTTCGGAAAATGGTATCTTTTTAGATAAACAAACATATGAGCAACTGCTGAGTGACAAAGAACGCAAAGATTATTTGCAAACCAAATTGGAGGAGAAGAATGCAGAAAATTGGCGATTGAAGCAAAACTTGCATGTCATACGTGTGGAATATTCTATTTGTAAGGACAAGCTTAAGCAACAAACGCAAGCGCAGTGTTTTACTGGCTCATTTGGCAGTATAAATACAGTTTCCATTTTAGGAAGAACAACTCTACAAAGTTTGTTGTATCCGCAAGAAACAATAGAAAAATATACACAAACTGATAAAGTTCTCACACCTTCACCCATACCACCTGGAAGTAAATCGGACAACGACTTGTTTGTTACACCGTTTACTCCGGATTCCAATAACAATGCGTTTGATCGTGCTGCAGTTGGGGTATTGGCACCGGCCGCTCACAAAGTGCTAAAAAGTGTTGCCACAATACAGCCTATTTCTTTAAATTTTAGCAATCTTGTTGATCAAGATTTAAGTAACAGCAACATAAATACGACCATGGGTAAGTTAAATTTATAAAATAAAAAAAGCAGCAATTTTATTCGTGCTTGATTCCTATTCCTGCTTATATTGATAATGATTCCGAATAATTATAAATTACTTAAAATAAAAAAAAAAATTGGAAAAAAGGCAGATTTTAATTTTTGATTAATTTTTTTTTTCAAATAAGTACGAAATAAATCGGGTGTGATATTTACAATAAAATTTTTATATTCAATATAAAATATTCAGTTGTTAAAAGTTGCTACGAGGGTGTTTATTTCCACCTGCCTAAATTTGAAAAAAAACTGCAAAATTTACTGTGTTTCTATTTGGAGGAGTTTCCAGTCCAGTAGTAGTAAGTAGCCAGTTGGACGGCAAATGTAGAGTCTTTCGCTTCTAAATCTGTAAGGTAATTAATTACTTTGTATGAGGTACCCTTCCACAACTTTGATTAAAAAAATAGTAAACAGTCTGTCCTCCCCTTTGGATTCTTGTCAAATAGAAACACAGTACTTTATTCAAATATTTGCCCTTAAGCCGTTTCATTTAGAAATATAAAACGTGATATAATGGAATGCTGGAAACAATTTTATTACTTAATTTTTTAGTTCTAAAAATATTAAATATTCATATTTTTTCTCCAGGGCTTCTCCGCCAACGTTCAAATTCTTTGACAACTCGCAAAAAATCAGCTCCCTTAGCTGCTAACATTTCGAAAGCTAGTTCAACAGCATGTAGTATGCCTAGCAGCAGTGATTCTGCCATTGAATCTGTAATTGACTCGCCACAAAGTCAACGTGAAGAATTTACATACTATGCACAATCTCCACGACGCCATGCTGTTGGAGAGCCTCGTAATGATAGTCAAAATTATACGGATTTTGAAAACAGTACGATAGAAGGCGGATTGGGCAGAAGGAACAAAAAAAGATGTCGCAAACGTCGTAATTTGCGCTCTCGCATGATGAGAATTTTCAAAGCTTGCACGAGATGTAAGGATCCCAATAACTCCTTAGATGCTTCCGAAAGCTTTCACCATTCGCATATTCCACTTTTGGAATAAAGTCTATCGGGTTATTGCAAATTTGAGCAGACTTTTGTTTTTAAGATACATTTTCTTGACTCTTGGATAAAAAAAATTCATTTGAAAATATTGAATTTTAAGTTTAAAAGTTTGCTTGCTTCTGGAAAGTCTATTAACTTTAAATGTTATATATATGATGTTATGGTTAAAACAAGTTTGTTTTTTATTAATAATTATCGTTGTTAAAAAATATTAGGCCTCACATTTTTTTTTGTTATAATGAATGTTTATTACAATTGTGAAAAAAAACATGAAAAATTTTTTAAATTAAAAATATAATTGTTAATTGGTGTTATATATATATAATTTTGTTTATTCTATTATTTATTAGTCTAGACTTATAAAAAATAAAATAATTTTTGTTTTCTTTATTATGAAGATTTTTAATTTTAAATGGATTTTCGAAGGAAATGAGCTCTTTTTATCATACTAGACTTTTGTTGAAGGATCTAGTATTGAAGTAATTGGTTAATCATTTAATATGTCATTAGTTGCCAATTGTTGGTACTGTATGTTTATTTATGACTGTATTTGATCTTCGAGTAGTATGCGATCTTAGCGTTATATTGTTACGAAGATGATTTATTAAGCATTAAAAGAAATTAATTCTCAGTACACGAAACGATTAACTGTGTATAGGCATACCTCGCTTAACGCTACCTCGTTTAGTGCTGTTTCGTTATAACGCTCTTCAAAAAACAATTTTTTGTCGTTATTTTTTAAAATTTTTTTCCATACGTTTTTTTTTTAAATAAAAGTAGGCTAAAAAAATTCCCTAATTCTGGGAATTCCCCTATAAGGATAAATAATTTGTGAAATTTTGTCTCATATTAAATTAGTCATTGGAAATAGTGATATGGTCCGGTACAGACTTAGTAATTGCAATATTGTTATTTTGAATTATAATTTCATTTCTAATTTTAAAATGAAGTACACATTAAATAAAAGATATATTTTTAAATAAAATACCCATCTTATTTGTCATTTTTTACTTTAAAGCAGCAAAAAAAAACGGAACCCCATATTTTAATGCAAATAGTGCCTTTTTTAACGCTATTTCGGTTAACGCTCCATCTTCAGGAACACAGCCTGAGCGTTAAACGAGGTATGCCTGCATTTTACAAACCGTTCAAAGAAATCTTATACAAGACAACAACGACATGTTTATAAAAAATTTTACAAAATAAGATTAACAACAGGAAACAAAAACCACTAACACAAAACAAAACACACAGCTTAGTAGGCGTCTAAACTAATTGATAATAACAACAACAATATGGGGTGATGTTAAATTAAAATATTCTTGCAGCCGTAAGAACGGCGTAAAACAACTATATAACCACCACTTGCTGGGCAAATGAATTAATTGAAGTTGGGTCATCAGTGAGTACAGATAACAGCGTTACCGTCGTGTTTATTTTGTGTATATTGAAAAAAAAATAAATCGTTTAACTTAATTTAAAACTCTAAAGTACTGTGTTATTATTTTGCAATAAAAAAAATGAAAACACAAGGAAAACAGGACTAAAATTGCGGGACTCGATATATGTATTTCCTTCTAAATTATATTTTCGAGCGATGTATCTTAGGTTTCGTAAAGTATTTGTAAAATGTTAAAATTAAGTATTTTCTTCATTTACATATTTGTTTTTAAATTTAAAAATAAAGGTACATTACAGTAGAATCCCACAAATTAGAAACACTTTAGGCACCGGGTAGTTGAAATTTTTGGGCATTGTTTTTTTTAGAAAATGATAAAATTATAATAAAATAGTTATGTAAGCTTTATATTAATTTAAAGCAGTTTTTATTTATTAACATACAATTAATTGCGCACGTTAAATTTATAGAAATACTTTAGAAAAGTTTTTTAATTATCAGTGGTCGTATGCATAATAAAAAGTGAGCATGAAGTTGGCATAAGTTACAAAACTAAATAGGTCTCAAGAAGGTTCAACTCGTAATATAATACTAAAAACAAGTGTAAAACGTAGTTGTGCGTAACAACTGCATTCCGCAATGATTTTAAGTTTTATAGCTTGTTTCCACGGCACCTGCTTCGCTCTCTATTCTTGCTTCACACCCCAATCATAAGCGAATAAACCTGCTTCGCCATACAAAATTTTGAGAACGAAGCTGGTAGATTCATATTGAATCTAGCTGCGAATCAAGGAAAAATCATCTCTTCTCTAATTTTTATCGTAAGTTTATCTGCACTAGTTATCAAAATTAAACATTTTTGTAAACAAAGAAAAATTACAAACAAAACAAAGTTAAAAGTGAAAACTTAAAAAATATAATTGTTTTGTGGGTGTGTTAATTAATTTTATAAAATTAAAAAAAATGGATAGGATGGATACTTAATGCTATCGCGGCAAGAAGGATATCTTCTGTTGTTTTTCAACTTATGTTTTTCTGTTTAATAACAACTGTCAAATCGAAGCAGATAAATGAGTCGTGTAAACAGCATGATTCATAAACCTGCTTCAAAGAGCGAAACACGAGATTCAAACTGTCGTGGAAACAGGCTATTAAATAGTGCGACAAAACATGCTGAGATCCTGCCTAATACTGTCACTTTACTTTTCTTATCTATGCGGGCATATGCATAACATACAATCAGTAATACGTTAAACGTCTAACATATGGTTACTGGAAAATATGTATGTATTTTACTGGTTTTGCCCCATTCGCACCATATAACTCGGTGATTCCCCTTTTTATTTTTACTTTAATAAGCGAAATAATAATTTGTAGTGAAAATACAAAAAAAAAATAAAGAAACTTCCAGAAATTAAAATCACAAGTTCAGAGTGTCGAATACATCGAAATGGCCGGTTCAACTTTCTGGACAGTTCGAAATTATGAGATTCTACTGTATTTAGTTAATAAACAGGAAAGGTTGTAGAATTTCGTGTTCAAAGTGTAAAAATATAACATATTTGTGCTCCCTACAATGTTTGTCCGTCTATTACATGACATTATTGTTAGCTGGACACTCATCGAATTTATATTATGTATATTATTGTTATATAATTACAACGAAATAAAAAGAAGTTAAAAATTAAAAGAGAGACGTTTGAGTTTTTACGCAGATGGCTTTATCTTATAAACCGTTATCCGCAGACACTTCAACTTTTCAAATTGTAGTGATGCTTTAAGGATAAGATAAAAAATAATTTTATAAATTAAAGAGGGGAGACACTCTCAAGACTACCAAACTGCTATAGGAAGACCTTGGAATTTGCCAGAGTATTTAGTATTAAAAAAAAAAATAAAGGACGCCCCTATAAGCACATAGTTTTCACAAAAATGATATGAATCTTGCAAACTGTTGCCGGCAGGCACTTGAAATTTACAAAAACCCCATTCGACCCATAATGGCAAGAATAAAAACTGAAAATTACAGCGTACTGCCATAGAGACGTGACATACGGAACTTAACCTCTTAATAACAAATTATTTTGTGTGCGAATAATGAATTACTTTCAAATAAGGTTTGAAATATGTATGTATTTGTTTATTATTGTAATGTCTTCTGTTGGAAATCGAAGAAACATAATTTAAAGAGTTCAACATATTGTTACGAAAGTGTCTTGCTTAAGTTTTAGAATGGGTGATTGAGCAATGGGGCGGGCTACTGGTTGCAAACTGCGTGAAGGTTTCTGCGCACACAACTGCAGTTGGATGTGCTGTTTACTGGCTGCCTCGCATGCGGGAAAAGAGAAATGCATGTATGCTGTTTGCCGTCTGAACGCACAGGACAGATGTTGCCATCTGCGTGGTTTTCTAAGAAACCCTTTTCTGCAAATAACAACGGCAAATGTGTTGAGGTGGGTCCCAGACAGAGGGCTTGTCGGCATGGAGACAGGGGCAGCTATACATACAGACATGCAGGCACCTATGCATCGAGTGGGCAACGTGCAGTAGCGTGGTGCGAAATGGGGGGGGGGGGGTGTGTGGAGAATTCTTGAATCTTCTAGACTTTAGATGGACAGGTGTAAGTGGGGAGGCGTCTGAGTGGGGGGTCAGTCAGTGTAAAATTGAACCTCATCGAGTAAAGACGTGCATTTTAAGTAAATTGTTCTGTGTCAACTTTGTGTAGTTAAAGTAAATAAAATTGTTACAAATTTAAAAATTCTAAAAACCGGTGTTATTTATTTTGCAATAAAGAACTCACAACAAATCGTTTATAAAAGGTATAAACGTAACAATATATTCCACAAATTAACCGTGTTCATTTTCACCTATTGCGTAGTATGAGGACAAGAGTAATCTGCAAAATAAAGCTTTTAGTTGATGTGCCTATTCTCGTATAATCTTGAGGTAAGACATTATGTGGTTATAGAAGATTATATTATTATGTGATTCTACAGTTAGCACAGTATTTTGGGAACTTATTGCAAAGTATGCTCTATAAAGAGAACTCAATTTTAAAGTATAAAAGCGTTTTATTAAAATAAAATGCCAGTCAATTCAGCTACGTTGGCTGTAACATTCTCCCAGACTGACTTTCTCTAGCCGATATATGATGGATTGTGATATACAAATCAATCAAAATTAAGCTTGACCGCTAAACAACATTCCGTATGATAAATCAATATCAATTTTAAAATTCCACAATTTGCAAGCGTAATACTAAACGAACGACGTCTATTCATGAAATGTGGCAAACTTGTTATCTATTAATTCGGCATTCTAAAAAAAAAGTATTGCAAAACTCAATTATGTTAACGGATAAGAAAGCAGTTATATGTTTTTGCAGTTTTTCTAATAAATGACAACCAAAAAAACAAAAAACGTAAACACATGTTAATTTATTTAAGCCAACAACAACTTTCAAACTCTCAAAAAATAACGGTAATCCCTTTATGCTTTTTAATCTTTGCGTTATAAAACATTGAAAAATTTATGATCGTGTGGTGATTATTTTTTATATACATAAATTGTTTTGTTTGTTTGTTTAACTTAAAAAACATGAGCATACAAGGGGAAGAAAGCCTTCCAACCAGTGATGACTTAGATATTTCTAGTAATTTGGTTAATAAATTTGTTTTTCCACATCACAAGCCACCCCGATATAGTATTACGGAAAACAAACGAACAAATAAGGAAATTGAAGTTTTAGGCGAAAAGAGCACTCCTTTATCTTCACCTCGTCAAAACGAAGATGATACAACACAATCATCCAATGATTTTTGTTTGCCATCAGAGACTAGTGGCAAATCTAACTTAAGTGAAACTGATAATTTGAAAGGTAAAAACTTAAAACTGCTGTTAAGCTCAACTTCATGGCATTAAAAAAATTTATTTTTTGGTTTTCTAGTAAAATTTGATGGTAAAAAGTCGTCAGGGTTCATACGCCACAATCCAAATAAAGCAGTTTCCTATCAGGATATACACTCCGAATACACTAAAAGACGTTATAAACATGTTGAAAGCAAAGTTGGTCAATACATTGCCAATATCAAAGCTCAAGATGAGAAACGTCGCAGTTCTGGCAAATTTCAGAGGCATCGCTCTATGCCTGAGACACTAGAAGAAAGAGAAACTAGTTCTACCTTATTAGATGACTCTAAAAAACATGGCCTTCTTCGCCGTAGTGCCAATGATTTAGATCGTGTGCAAAGGGACCAGGACTCTGATAATTATAAAAACCTAAGTTCAACATCATCCCTGTCCACTAAAGATTTGGATTTAGAAAATGTAGTCTTTTTAGACAAGGAAACCTATGAACAACTGTTAAGTGCTAAGGAGCGTAAAGATTATTTGCAAACAAAACTGGAGGAAAAAAATGCAGCCAACTGGAGACTAAAACAGAATTTGGACACAATACGTATTGAATATTCTATTTGTAAAGACAAATTGAAGCAACAATCCCAAGCGAATCGTTTAACTGGTTCATATGGCTGCATTAATGCAGTTTCTACTTTAGGTAGAACATCTTCACAGAGTTTGGTGCATTCGCAAGAGACAAAAGAAAAGTGTACACAAACGTCACCAATACCAACGGAAAATAAACCAGAGAATAACATGTTTGGCGCACAATTTATACCAGATTCCAATAACAATTCTATCGATAATGCTGCTGTGTGTCTGTTGGCACCGGCCGCTCACAAGGTATTGAAAAGTGTAGCCACAATACAGCCTATTTCTTTAAATCTTAACAATCCAATTGATCAAAATTTAAGTAGCAGCGATATAAATACGACAATGGGTGAGTAAAATTTATAAAATAGGATTTTATGAAAAATGAGGGCTTCGATTGAGTACCTATCAATGTATTCGTTAAGGCGTTACCCTTTTGTAAAATCGATTATCGTCTGCGTTTCTCATTATTTTGGTGTTTTTATGATTGCAAATTCAAGATAAGACATTTTCAAATTTTAAAGAGCCTAGAACTTAGCTTATTGAAGACAGCAAGCATATGTATGTACATATCGCACACTTAATACAAAAGGGTCACAACTCAAAATACTAAAATTTTCGCAACTTTAAATAATTCTCTTTAGTTCATCATGTAGAGGCAACACACTTAACACAAAAAAGACAATACTGTATTTTTCCAGTTAAAGAAGATAGTGATGTGGCAGAAATTTTTGCAGTAGTTAGAGATGTGTACTCTGAATTAATTTATGAAAAAAGTCAGTTTTGGAAAATTTTATGTTGTGACGACCCTTTTCTGTTTAGGGTGCGATATGTGAAATTTTAGAAATGCCGATTTTTTGCAGATGTGATAAATGAAAAAATGTTACTAATTTTTAGCGATTGTTAAAAAGATCCATCTACACTACATCGTAAAGCTTGGAATTTATTGTTTGTAATAATATAACCCCTGTAGGCTAGCAGCCAGTGTGCTAGCTTACATGACTGGGGGTTGTGGGCTCGATTCCCAACAAAAGATCTTGGTTTTTTTTTTCACTACAAATAAAAATTGACTGACGTTTGTTATACAACAGTATTTATTGGGCACTAAAACGTGGTAAAATTAAGCTACTATATATGGATTACTAATACCATATTTAAGACAATATTGTAATGCAGCATCTGCAAATATCTTTTAGAATAACTACGGAGAAAAAAAAAACATTAAATGGCGTGTCGATAAGTATACTTCCATGAGCTTGGTTCTGTATTTATCTACCAGCAAAGAAATCAAAAATCTCTTTTTATAAGATTTAAGGCTATACCGTCATTTAGTAACGTTCAATGGAACCTCCAATATGTGAATATGGAAGATGAAAAGCCATGTTAGGTTTTCCAATAAATGTTTTAACAAAAAAAAAATTGTCCCAGCATTAACACGTTTAAAGAACAAGTAGGTAAGTTTTAGAAAGGCTCTATGTTATACAAACTTCAATTATAGCAATGCAATAGCTCAGCAACATATCCGTTGACCGTGCTATTATAGCAATACATTTATCTAAATGGATAAATGTCGCGTTTATCATTAATTATTTTTTGCAGATTTTAAAAATCGTGCATTCAGAGTTTTTCTTCTAAAATCATCCCAAATTTTTTCGTAAATAACGCAATATGCACTATCGTGGTGCTCTCCCCAATGAATTTCATCGAAATCACTATTCACATATAAATTTTGTATGTGGTTTCCAATACCGTTTCAGTTGTAACAGTGGGTGAAGCGTTAAGCTATACTATAATACTGTGAGCGTATTTCTTAAATTTCTTTTATTTAAGTGACATATGCGAGCTTTTCTGTTGATACTATTTAGGTTCTCTGTAACAGGTTTCAGATAAAACCTTAGTACGCTTATATTTTCTATGACGGGGTTTAAAGTATATTACATCCAATTTTCTGCAAATCCATACTACTCGTAAAAGTTCTTATCTTCGGTCTCAGCTTTACATAATTGTAATTTTACGGGAGAGGGTGAAAACATAATAGAAACTGTAATTATGAGAAAGCAAGATGAAGCTGCCTTGAAACCGTTCGAAAAAATGCCAGTTAAGACCGTTCTGCATGAGACCAACGATATGCAATATTCTGAATAGGAATTATTTTTCTGTTTTTCTTACTTTACTTTTGATTTTAAAATAAAATGACTTTATTGTCGTCACTTAAAACTCTTTTGGTAAATTAGCGAATCTAAATTATATATTTCCTTTTTTCTCTCTAGGTTTCTTACGTCAACAATCAAACTCATTAGAAACTCCATTATCTGCTGCCAACATTCCGAAAATGAGTTCAACTATCAGTGGAGTGCCTACTGCAATTGATATTGAAGTGATTGAATCTCCAAACAGTCAACGTCAAAGTCGTCTCGAAGAATTTATTTACTATGAACAACGTTCACAACGCTATGCTGTTGTAGAGACTCATAATGATAATCCAAGTAGTGTGCATAATGAAATGTCTAAGAACAAGGGCAACATGAGTGATAATAGAAGAAAATGCCGCAAACGCCATAATTTACGTTCACATATGATGCGCCTGTTCGGAGCTTGTGTTAAATGTAAAGATGGCAATAATTAATAAGCAACTGTTAATGCAATTCTCAACTTTTGCAAATTCTGCTTTTGAAAAAAAGCGCATTGAATAATTGCTTTAATTAATGTTGAGATTTATCGTCTATTTGATTTTGAATACAATTTCTTTCCTTCAATATCTTCAAATTTATTAAGCAGTAAATATTGGTATAAGAACATCTTCTTTGATGTCTTCTTAAGGCAACTGTTGACTTTATTTTGTTAAGATATTAAATACGCGTTAAATACTTCAAAATTAAAATAGAAGAAATTTATTTGAAGATGTTGAAAGTGAAATCTTAAAGCTGTTTACTGCTAAAAAGTTTTTAAAACTTTGCATTAATTGTTTGCATTAATAAATACGTATATGTAAGTTCATAAATAAATCCTGCCTTTCTTCCGGTTTTGTTTTTTTTTTATTATTTATAGGTATCATATATTTAATTGTTTATCATAATTACTAGAAACAGGCTTAAGCTTAATTTAATAAGTAAAGCAGCGTTTTTTTTAAACTAAAATTAAAATATACATTTTTTTGTTGTCACACTTACCTTCTAACACTTAAGATGACAATATTTAAATCCATATTTAGTTGAAAAAAGATTTAAACATTTTCTTGGTTAATCTTATTTATTTAATATGCAAAAGTTTAAACATTTTATAACAGCTTGAATATAATATATATAAGAAACAACTAATTGTACCAAATTTATTTTGTGACAAAAAAAGTAAAGAAAATTATTAAAAAAATAAACATAAATTTTAACCATCAAAATATTAAATATAGAAGAAATTTAAATAAGGAATGCTTGCTTTTTTATACACAAACAATAATTGAACAAATCTATTTGTCTGCGATTGGGGACTGATATTCTAATTTGGAGGCAAGTTCTGAAAATAAAAAATTAAGTTCGAAGCGGAATAAAATTAGTGAAAAGAAAGTTGCATAAATAAATTAAATTGCACATATTTTTTTAAATTTAAAGTTGAAATGTTTTACTTATAATTATGAGTCAGTAATTTAAAATAATTTAATAATTTTAGCAAATTAGATAATTAAAAAATCTCCAGAAATGCGACAGCTATTATTGATTTTATATGGCCTAAACATTACATTACTTGCGCGCAATTTTATTACTCTACTTATCATAATCTCCTAACACCTGGTAGAGTTTTTGTCTTGTGCCGATTTTTTTTAAGATTTGAAAATATTTAATTCAAGTCAGAATAACTGAATTTTGAAAATTTAACTAGTAGCTTCATAAAATATTTATAATATATAATATGTTAGATCGTGACATGTTAAGCGAATTTAAAAAATCAGCATTTTGATTGAAAACTTGTATACAGATACTCATTCGAAGCACAAACGGTTTCGAATATACCGAAAAGTAAGAAATTCGAGAGATCTTCAGTTAGGAATATTTAAAGCGAAATATAATAAAATCCAAAAAATATAACAACTCCCAGATCTAACTTAAAATTTGTGGACAGTAGTTTATTTGTCGGTTAAGTAGTTGTCATTTTTTGATGATTTAAAGAAAAGACCTTCAACACATTTTCGAATTGTTTGAAAATCAAATAATTGCAAAATTTGTATAGAAAATTAAGAATTATTTCGCAGTAACAAAATGCACTATAAATTACTATTTCTGAGTACTAAAGCCCGTAAAATTCAGAATTGTGTTGTTAACTTCAAAACTCTCATTTTTCCTACTTGAACCCATTAGTCAATACACACATTAATACATTTACCGATTGACAACAAAAATAATTTAGAATATTAGAAAAACTCCGTTCTGTAATTATAATAATAAATAATGTAATAAAACTAATTTTTTGTAACTCATATTGTTTATAGAAAACTGTTAAGTCAACAATAAATTATATACAAACCTCATAAACTGATGCATATAGCTACTGGCCATAACTGATGTTGATTTTCCTATGTATTATATGCACTTGCTAAGGCCTCTTCCACTTCTTTAAAATCTATTGTGTTGAAAAATCAAAAAATTATCAAAAACACTTTTTTATTAAAATAATTTGTGCAGAAAAACTTACATTAAAATAAATTTATATATCGGATATATGGTGTATAAATATTGGAAGGAAGCTTTATTTTCACTATGCTGAATTTCGAAATTTTTTTAGTTTATAAATTTATGTATGTAGGTATTACAACTGGTACAAACATAAGGCCAGTTGAATAAGGATAATAATATTGATAATAGCGGGTGCTACCTGTAAATAAAATAATTTTGTTATTATTTTTGGTTATATATAAATAAAATTGTAGCAAAGCTCGGCTTTTGTAATGTATGCTTGGAAAATTAATTTCAATACCTTTTAACAGAATTATATTGCTATTGAAATCGATTACGTGTGTGTTCTTTATTTAGTAATCTGCAAATAAAAATGAATAAAACAAAATAAAATATGCGTTAGAAATAAAATAATGATTCATTGATACGAATAGTATAGAAAACAAATACTTGCAATAAAATATTTAAAATTTAAGAAAAGAAAGAACATTGGAACACAAATTAAGAAAAAAAAAAAATCAAATAAATCACCTTATGCCAACGTGACACTGATGCACAAGTCTAATATAAATTTTATATTTATAAAATTCTTGATTTACATGTCGTGCTGATATTTGAAAGATATTATTATTTATTATTATATTATTATCATGATTGGGCTTAGCAAATAATAGTTAATTCAAGATATGTGCTTTTAAAGTTGTAAAAAATTGAGAATTTAAAAAAAATGTTTTGATATCCAATTTAAATAATCAAAGTAGTTAATTATTTGAAAAAAATATTAGTAGAATTTATTTTCTTCTCATATAACATCATAATAATCACTTAGATCAGTGTTCAACACAAAATCTTTCATCACAGCCAGTGTTAAACAATAAAGAAAATTCTCATTAAAAATCTTTAAATCAACACAGAGAAAGCAAATCTTAAAGCAAACCATAATTAAAACTTACTGGGTGGCGCAGTGAAACCCATGGGCCCTGTTGATTGTGGAGGAACTCCAGCAGCTGGAGGATAGGGAGGATACCCACCACTGAATTGTTGTGGTGGATATGGAGGATACCCAGATTGTGGTGGATACATAGGATAAGGTTGCGGAGGAGCTCCGTATGGAGGTGGTTGCTGATACCCATCTCCATAGCCACCCCCACGAGGAGGCAAAGATGATTGTTGATTTTGTTGTTGACGTTGTTGTTGGCGTTCTTCCTCATCGGGAGGTGGCAAAGAAAAACCATTCCATGAGGGCATCTCCTCTTGTTTTCGGGACTGATTATTAGCGACATTAGGTTGTTGCTGATACTGATTCTGTTGCTGCTGCTGCTGTGATTGTTGTGGCATTCCAAACCCACTAAATTCCTGAGTTGGGGGACTATACGGATGAATGGGCTGTGGATTGTAAGGTTGTTGCTGTTGTGGATTATAGGGATGTGTTGGCACCGGTGGATACAATTGTTGTGGTTGTGGGCTATAAGCTGGTGGTGCTATATTAAAAGGTTAAATTACGTTTTTAATATATAAAATTCTTATTTTTGATTGAGATAAAATTTTTAATAAAAAAAGAAAATTTTGTATTAAATGTGTTTTTCTTAAACAAAAGCCGAGATCTTTTAATACCATAATGTATACTTACGTCCTCCAATGCCTGGATATGGTGGTGGATTATCACTCACAAATACAGTATTCGGTGCTGGGCCACTAAAGGCATCATGTTGGGGCAACCAACCATAGTAACCAGGTGGTGGCTGATAGGCTGGTGGTGGTGCCTCATACCAATTTCCAGATGGTGTATATGGTGGAGGATCATTGCAGTCTCCATTATTATGGTAATTGCTCTGAGCAGTTTTGGCTGCACGCAATAAAGCCATACCATATTCAATGGCTCCACCCGATTTGAAGTAGAGCTTAAATTTAACTTCACCTATAAAATTGCCATTGGGTTGGGCACGTACTTTGCCCCTTATATAGTTAGATCCGAAAACAGGTTGTTCTAGTTCAACCTAAAGGATAATAATATTGTTTAAAATTCTAAGTAGATTTCGCTGGGTAAAAATTTTTCGTTTGAATTGTAATTTAGATGTGAAAAAGGAAACTATAATATATATTTTGCATTAAAATACAAAAATTTAAGGTACTGACATTTCAAGAGTCTAACTGATTAATCAACAATGGAACTTTACAGTACTATTGTCTTATAAGTTTGTTTGATTCTTTGACTTCCTTTACCTGTTTACAATATCTCACATGACGGCGACGTTAAAATACTATTTTTCCTATCATAAGCTTCTTTTTCTTCTAGTCTCTTTGTGCATTGGCTAGTCTAAATGTGCAGAAAACCCAAGGAGTTTTGGTCCGCTAAAAGCTTTTTTGGAACTATCCACCTATACCTAAAGGAAGTTAAAACTATGGCGACCCTGAATATGTGTCCTGCAAAGGAATCGCTGCACCAATCACCTCCAGAATAGCTGAAAGTTTGACGTTAATTATACACAGTAAGTGTAAGGGAAAACTTAATCCAGGAGGATGTGAAAAGAATCAAGATCGTTAATAATGGAAGCGGCAGAATGTTTACTACTTTCCGCAATGGGTAGATGTGACCTGTTAATACTTAATAAACTATATCATACAAGATTTTAGAGACAAATTTGCGCTTTTGGACTAAGATTTTACTGGAACCTTCTTGATGGGCAAAAGTAACTCGGTGATTAAAAATTTAAGGTAAGAACAAACATATGCCTAACACAGAAGTGGATGGGAATAACTATAGCAAAGGTTTTTATATTTTTTTTCTTTCGAACCAGCACTTAGGGGACGATCCCTGCTCATGTAATGCATTGTACCTGAACTAGAAAATTAGGTTATGGGGAGGAGGAAAGGGGGAGTAGCGTTCTTAAACAGTGATAGGAAAGACCTATGGAGGGAGTTTATTCCGTGCGATTACAGGCGAATCGACCACAAATGAAACAGTGAAATGAAAAACATGCGAGAATGATGGAGGGAAGTGTCTCTCACATCGTTTTAGAAAACCAAGGCACTAAAAAGATTCTTTAGAAACCTGAAAAATGTGTTAGTCCATCGAACATCACACTGAATTTCCATGCCAACATCAAGAGCTTTCAATTCCGTAATACTTATATCAGCCATAGATCTATGCGTAAACATGCAAAATTGTGTCTTATGGACATTAAAAATGATTCTATTCACACGACCTCATTCGGAGATTGTTGCGAGATCGTGATTGAGCATATCATTCATGTTCCGCCTTTTGAAACTCACCTCAACTGGTTCGGTCTGTTACTAAATGACTAGGAATGACAAATTATGCTGTCATCCGCGAAAGAGTAAATAGGAATGAAAGTTTGGCAATGAAGGTCATTTAGAAAAATATGAAATAGAGTAGGAGAAAGAACGGCTTCTTGGTCAGACGGTTATAGTTGGCTATTAAGATACCAGCACCAGAAGAAGAAACAAAGGAAGCGCAAAATAAAATTGCGGCTTTGTGTAAGACAGTTTGGAATTTAACTCGATCTGAACAGTTCTATATTTTATGCCACAGAATGTCTTAGCTCATATTTTAATGTTCTACAAGTCTACTGCGGGCTTGTTAATTTTTAATAAAATCTGACTTTTAGATATCGTGCATTTGTTCTTCATACTTACATCGTTCATTGTAATAAATGGAGCACTGAAGGACTGCATCTCGTCTCCAGACTTCTTGTTATTAAAAATCATGCGATGAGAAGTTAAATAGATGCGACCCTGTTTAGATCCACGAAAAGTGGAATTGTCCTGTCCCGAAAATTCCATTGAAACATTATCGCTATGGAGTAAGATGCTATAAAAAAAGAAATATTCAAACAATAAGTTATTAGTACAATTTTAAAAGTGAATGTAACTTAAGAATCCCTTCATATTAAGGATTTTTAAAAGGTCATACAATAAAATAGCTAACAATTTGGTACTGTTTTTACCTAATACTAATGAATTTCATCACAGCTATTAAAATTTTTTACTTACTATTCCCCAGCATGTATTAATACGCCATTATTAGCGTGGGCTGTGTTAACCGACATTTTCTCAAAAAAATCCTATTATTTTTTGAATTATAATTTGTTTTAAAGAACTTCCAAAAATATTTTACATGTAACTACGAAGAAGGAATATTTTTTCTAAAATCTTTTCTAGAAATGTCAAAACAGATGATTCATTTTGTTTCGTAAAAAAATAGACGAATTTATACATTTAAGCTGGCAATGCTATAATAGATGTCAAAAAAGTGAAATTATTCCTGAAACAATTAAGGGCGTTTTCTTATCGCCTTGTGTAATACAAAAATTATTTAAAAATATAATCCATTTAAAATTGTTGGAAAATGTTTTAAGAAATTAACTTTAGTGTTTTAATATTGAAAAATGACTTTTAATTACACTAATATTGGCCATCAAGCACTAGAAAGTATGAGTAAGTTAGACAGTCCAAGGAATAGAACAGTATTTAATATATTTTCTTAAATAGTGATGTTAGTAAAACAACGAAATGTTTTCTTTTATAAACTACAATTTAAAATATACATAACAGTTCTTAAATCGCCAGAAACTTTACTTTTTATTTCATTTTTGTGTTTTCTGAAAAAGTGGTATGCGACGCCATTTTTTCTTTAATTTTTTAATATTTTGCTTTAAACAGAAGTTTATCAAATTGTTTTTTGAATATACATATTGTACTAGTTTTTGTTTTGGTATGTTCTTTCTAAACACGGTACTCTGTTAAATTGTATTTGTTTTCCTTTATAAGTTGTACCTACTTGTTACGTTGCCAGATTTAAAGCTTTAGGCAGTTATATCAATCAGCTGTCTTATTTTTTTAAATCATTAATTGAAGCCCCACGATAACTAAACTAACAAATTTTGAAATCATTAATTAAATCAATAATTATCGATGTAGACTATCATTATTTTTCATTTCTCATTTTATTCATTTAAACGCTTTATCTCTGTTTGAATGTAACAACGATCGTTTATATGTTGGGCTTAGGATTGTGATATGATTCAAGATTTTTTAATGATTGTTGCGTGTGCCATGTTCCTCTTTAATTTTATCTAAAATAGCAGAGGCTGTGCCACTTAGCTGGACTCCATAATACCGTGCAGTCCTAAGAATCAAATTATAAAGCAAAAGCTTGCAATATAATATAAGTGCCAGGTTATTTGTAGTGTTTTTAAATACATTTGCACCATCTTCGCTTTTATGTATTTTTTCCAGTTAAGCGCCTACAAAAAGCTGAGATACATACATACTTATGTATGTAATTTGGTAATTTGTCTAAGTAGCGCGAAATTTTCGTGTTTCTTGCATATTACTGTGTGCAGTTTCTTTAATTATCAAACATTTTTTTAAGCTGGTTTAACAGCAAATAATCATATATTTATTAATAGCAACGATTATTTGAGCAACTTTCGTTTAAATTTTGCTTGTTGGGATTGTTTAGTGGTGAACGATCTGATTAAGTGTGCTTGATACTTTTTTTATGTAACCAGGTTTTAGCAGGAAAGTTAATATTTTTCTTTCTTGACACCAACTGTACATACTTACATACATATGCATATATTTTTAGAAATAGTATTGTGATTACTTCACATCGTATTTATTTTTACTCAGATATTTTTTGCCTGCATGGCTTTTGTATTATAATATCCATTTAAGTATTAAAATATGTATTTAACACTGCTTACACACATTTTTCACCGATTTTTAGATCTTCTGACTTAAAAGGCTCAAAAAGAAATTAATAACATCTTTCGCTTTTTCTATGAAAATTTCAGTTTGGGTGTATAACCCGAATATTTATTCCTTGAACAGTGCTCTGTTATTATTTTAACAGAGCTCTGTTGTGTCACAGCTTAAATTTTTAAAATTTTTTTCACACACCAAATTCACCACAATAAAAATTGCAAAACATGAGAAAAGAGAATAAATTATTAGTTTTAGTGCATTACCACAAAAAAAATTGAATAACTCAGTTTGGGTATCATGCTTTAAAAATCAATATTTTATTTATAGTGCCGTTCTTCAATACTTTGTCAAATGGAGCCGCTATGCAACCACGATCCAACTTTATAAGTCAATTAGCTGCCACGATTAATAGCACTCCCACAACTCTCCATAATACTTCGCAATCTACGTCGGCAGCAATAAGTAGTTTCAGCACAACAAAAAATGTAACAAAACCTCCAAGACGGAATCCAGAGCCTCCACCACCACCGCGGTTAAGTTCTCCTAGCCCAACACGCGTTAAACCCAATCAAGGCACTGCACCGATGGACTTGGAAAATGATTTGGAAAACGAAACACCGACAACAGTTCCAACATTGGCGTCAACGGCGCAAAGTGATGCTGCTCCTAAGATTTCAGCAGATAAAATGCCATTAAATATGTCTGACTCAAGTTTATATTTAAATGGTCTCTTAGCTGGACAAATGTGTGCGAATCCAGGATTTATGTTTTTTCCCACAAACCCAGCCGCTGGCACCGCTGCTGCAAATACTTTAATGGATCAAGCCGCTATGTTGGCTGCTATGCAGCAAATGCAACAATATAGTGCATATGCAAATGGTGCACTCACAGATGCCACATCTACCATGGATCCTACTAAACTTGCCCAAGCAAGCGTTGCTGGTCTGTACAACTAATCCTTGCTAAAATAAATTGAACTTTTGTAAACACATGGTTTTTATTTACAGAAAACTACAATGGTACTCCAGTTGCAACAAAGGAAGTTATAAAAACTAAAAATTGCATTTTATTGCCGCCAAATCCAAGTGCACCTCCGCCAACTATACGGGACAGGCCACCCGGTTGTCGCACGGTGTTTGTGGGAGGTCTTCCAGATATTATAACCGAAGAAGTTGTTCGCGAAATATTTGAGAGTTGCGGTGAAATCTCAACATTACGCATGTCCAAGAAAAACTTTTGCCATATACGCTTTCGTCAAGAAGATTCAATTGATCGTGCCATCTATCTAAGCGGCTATCGTATTCGTCTTAACAATGTGAATGATCAAGCCAGTTTCGGACGTCTTCATGTTGATTATGCCCAGGCCAGAGATGATCAATATGATTACGAATGCAAACAACGCCAATTGCAGCGAGAGCAACGACATCGCGAACGCATGTCTTTAGATCGCTTACGTTCTCAATCTCCCCCACCAATACCACACTACACAGATCATGAAGCATCTATGGTGGCTGAAAGTTTGCGCAATAATGAAACCTTCGTAAAGGCTGTACAGACTATAATCGTTTGGCTTGAACGCGGTGACTGTACGAAACGTAATGCTAACGTTTTCTACTCTATGATGCAAAGTACTCATGCTCATGTTAGACGATTAACGGGTGATAAGCAACAGCTGGAAGATGATTTGCGTAGAGCTCGTGAATATTATCGCAAACAGATGTTAACTATGTCAGCACAGTGTAAGTTCTTTATCATAGTTGTTACATTCAGTTAGATCTTAAAATGTTTTTGGTTGTTGATAATGTTTGTTACACGGTATGTTAGTGTCATCAAAATGACTGAATGGGTCTGAGTGGATGTGTGGTCTGGTATGGTTGATTAAGGGTTAAAATTAGAATGGTAGATACAACCAGTAATGAATGAAGAGTGAATTTTAATTATTATTATAACATGACACAAATTTGAGGCGGTTATTTAAAAACAATAATTAAACTATTAACATCGTAGTAATAATGGCATCATATTAAAAAAAAATCATACAAATATTTCTTGTAATATAACGCATACGTCTCTTACATAGCTATTTAGAGTTTGATGCTGGACATTTTTTCCATTTATAATTATAATTTAGAAATAAAAAATAAACAGATGCAATTAAATGTCACCACTGCTGCTTACAGTAGTTTTCTAAAGTTTAGAATTTTAGTATACTTTTATACGCATTGTCTCAAAATTGTGTCACGGTTTTTAGGGACTTACACTTCTTATGTTTTAAGGATAAACCTGTAATATTAAAACAATTTAAACATGTTGTAATTAATTTTTCAATATAAGTTTGAACAAAATATTCAGTTTAAAAACCCCAACCCGAAACGAAAAGGTAAAATAAACAAAATTACATAAACTAGTTCTATGAAACGATCTAAAGCCAAGTAACAAATTAAGTGGCCACTTTTGAAGATACCACTGTGAAAAGGTTTGTACGAAGATATGATTCTGTCTCAGAGCTCCTAATCTTTTTTTTGGGTAATAAAGAATGTAAGAAATTAAAACATAAAAACTAAACTGGTCAGACTCTTGCGTGCGAAAAATTGTTTTAAAATTTTAAGCAGAGAAACGAAAACAGAAAAACAAAATTATACGTTCATATGTATAGGTAAAACACATTAACATTTATTATTGTCTTATTCATAAAATAACATAAAATTTATTACAGTTTTAAACGGAAACGATTTTCCTCAGAGCTAATTTAGACCGTGCATACCTGATGTCCTTTTTCATGCAATTTTTTTTGGTTTAGAAGGGCATTACTCAAATAAAAAAATATTGTACTCAAAACTTTCTTGGAATATATTTTATTTTAAATGCCGTTTTATATTTACTAATATTTTTTTTTTCCATTTTTCTATTAAAAACTTATGAAACTGTAATACAATAACAACGCTATACATTTTGTTTATAAAAAATTTCATATATTTTCTTTCTGTTGTGCCAAACGTGTGCTTAACAAAAATTTCATTCAGTAGCGTGTATGCTTTAAACAGGGTAGGATCATAGCTGATGTTTTTATTGTTTAGGGTTTTGAGTTTATATTGTTTTTAATATTCTTGTATTGTCTTCCAGTGTGGCAACAAAAAGAATTGCTTAGATAAAAATGTATAAATAATTAGTTTTGTAATAAAATTTAATACATCGTACTTGCATTTAGATTAAAGTGCATCGAAAATCACTATTTAAATCATAAAAAATATCTGTTTTTGCTCCAAACAATTGCTAAGACAAGACCATTCGGAGACTTGATAGAATTGCTGTCGACTTTACTTTGTGCAGCTAAAACATACCAAAATGAACGATTTTAAAATAACGAGGAAAAGGAAATCGAATTTAATTTTTTTGATTTTAAAAATAAATTTTTCCAAATTAATAAATTACAAAATAAAAAAGGGCTTACTAATGTTAATTCTTAAATGAATTTATGTTAAAAATGATGATTTCAAGGAACAAAATAATTTGGTTTAGAGCACTTTTTTTGCGGATAAAACCTTTTAATATAAGGTTTCGACTCGAAAAAGTACCTGGTAACCCTGTTTTATTTTTTTTCTTTGCTAACACTGGTTTACACCGATCCCAGTATTTATGCCAAACACTCTTATAAGTGATTTTCACTTTTCATGAGTGAGTCAAAATGTTTTAAGACGAATTAGTTTTAATCCATATACATTTATTTTACTAGGCAGTGGCGTCTCTGCAACAATTGCAACATTGAAAAAGCAAATTGACTTTTTATTGTTACTTTGCAATTGGAAATGACAAGTGTTAAAAAAAAGAGATACACGTTTTATTGAAAATTATAAACAAACATTTGCAATCATAAAAGAAACAATAAAACCCATCTTGCTAAAGAAACCGCATGGTATAACTATGGCCTTGCTCAGTGAATTTTTTTCTTGAAATCCATTTAAAGAAATCATGTTTTGTGGGCGGAAGACGCAGAGAAGTCGTCAAATAAGCTAGTTTAAAATAGATTTAAAAAATTGCATGAAAAAGATTCATTATGAATAAAACTTTAAGAATAAATAAATAAATTTAAACAAATTTTAATAAGATGAAAAGTTATATTCTAGTTCCTTCTACTTATCTAAACACTCCTTTTAAGTTTGTTGTGTTTATTTGTTTTTTATATATTTTTAATTATTTTTATTATTATCATTATTTTATATTATATACTATTATTGCCTATTATATTATAAACTATATATATTCAGTCACTCAGATTGAAAAAGTGTTTAATGCTGCTAGTCACAAGAAGGTTTGGGACCATTTCACCAAAGCCCAAAGAAAAAACATCGATCAATGGAAAAAAATGGCAACGGTATGTATTGTTGAACCCAAAGATAAGCTTTCATTTTCTAAAAAAGGAAACTTTTTAAAACTTTTATTAACACTTCATATTAATTATTTTTGTTGTTATTGCTAACAAATTGTTAATTCAACCTTAAGTTTATATTTCTACGGTCTTGAATAAGTTCCCACAGAAGCTTTTTGGGTCCTTTTTATATCAGCTGTTTTAAATTTTATAAATGGGCATTAAAGATCAATTTTATTTCATTGTTGTTGATATAAGAGCTCTGTTATTGTGTTAGTGAAAAACTTGGTGCAGCTATTAGTGAGTTGTAGATCTCTTGGTTAAGTAAATTTTAAATCTCTTCGTCGTAAGAATGAATGAAATGTATAATATCGTTCTATTAAGCAGCTTTTTTAAAAAAATGCTATTCTTCGCTGTTGAATAATGTAACTTTCTCTATAAATGATTCCTCAATTTTTCGTTTTCGAACGCTTTACTGCTCAAGATAAAAAAATTTACATTCTTTTGTAACATCAGTTTCGAGAGCAAAAATTCATTACAAGACTAAGATTTTCAAAATTTTTGCTTTGGTAGAACTTTCAATAGTAGCAGACTTATAACAACAACAAATTGAAATGCATTTTACCAATATTTCGTAGAAGATACGTCCGCAATGCATATTGTATATGTATATTATAGGTCGTATTATTTTTAAATAACAGAGGGAACTTATTCCAGGTCCTAATATTAATTGATTGGTGTATGTTCAATATTTCGATTACATTTATTTATTTATATTTGTGGCTGCATTATACTTTGTTCACTACTAACTACATATTTGCACGTATTAATAAGCACTGGTTTATTTTATTATCTTTAACAATAGTATTTAATTAGATTATTTTTCAAATGTAAATTAAACGATTATTACAAATAAATTTTGCATATTTTGTCTATTAGCCGAAATAGCTAAAAATAAATATTATTCGCGTATTAGATGATAATGAATCGAAAATGATTTAAACCCTTCGGCACAATACGGAAAAATAAATATACTGATATGACGTGCCACTAAATATTCCAGATCCCGAATTCTGAATATTTTTGCTTGTTGTTCATTGCAGTCGATCTAGAACCTCATTCGGTTACGCTAATCAGGATAAAATTAGTTTCAAGATTTTTTTTGTTAGCTCAACAGTTTCTGAATTATTTAGAAGTTATTATTCGCGAAATTTTTTTCAGGCAAAATAAAAACTTTTAAACTTTATAAACACAATTGCAAGTTCTAAGAACTTTTCGTTTTCGTTATTATGCATAAAGATCGAGAGAAATATATTACAAATAAGATCAGCCACATGTTATTAAAATATGTAGATATTCTTAAATACTCGTATGATTAATTTTTGAAAAGTTGTCCACCCTAATATATTTTTAGTTATTACGTAATACAGATTTTTTTAAATTTCTTTTGGTTGAGAAGAGAAAATATCAAAATAATTAAAAATATTTTTTCATAGCTGAAGTATTTAATAAGAAAAACGTGTTTTTTTAATATATTAATTTAGCTGAATTCTATAAATATTATATAACTAATAATAAATTTTTCTTTTTTTTTGATTATTTTGAATTTGTTAGTCAACAAATATTTTTTTAATTTTTGATTAATTGTTTACATTGTTTATCCTGAAGATGCCAACCAAAGGTTTGGCGAAATATTGAAAAATAATATATAAAAAATAGAGATTTAAATTTTTTGTAAAAAAAAGGCCTGGTGCTTAAATAATAAGATACTAATAAAATAGTTAACAACAAAAACGGATAATTTTTGCCATTTAACATTTTTCAAAAGCAAAAAATTATTTCGTTAGTAGTTTCTAAATAATTAAAAAACTGTTGAGGTAATTTTAGTCATCTTCTGGTCTTATTTTACAAATCAAATAAACTGTTCTCGAGGTGTGGTAAAATAAATCAATGTGACCGTCTAACTATTGAGCACGCTCTTTGTTGGTGGTTGCGACAAAAGAGAATTGAACGGCTTCAAAGTGAAGCCCAAATACTTTTAAATGTACAGGAGCTCGTTTTTATAATAAAAGAAGCGTTTTATATAAAAAACCTACTTATAAAAACATTACAACTTAGCGCGTAATGCTTTTCCTTTAATCGCTGAGTTTTGTCTTTAAATAAGTTTAATTAATTTAAATTTAATCATTATTACCTGGCTATGTGTGTTTCAACACATATATATCAACTTAAAAAAGGAACAAACTTAACGCAGTGATATGAAGAAAGAACAACTTTGCATAAAATAAAATACAATTAAGCAAATTGACATACATTTTAGGAAGAGGACTCTGAAGTGAATAATTAAATTTCAAATTATATAACAAGTAATTGACACTACAGCAAATTAAAACACACTTTAGCGGCATCTCATCTACTTCTTGGTCGCTAATCTAAGTCTTCATGTACTACTAGTAAATGCGCTAAAGGTGAATGTACAATATTTTCCTCATTAATCAATAAAATTTGGAACGGATGTTCAGAAGGCAAAGTTTCCTTTAAAGTTGATTGCAATACTCTTTTGACACATTGCACTATATATTCCCATATTGCACACTCTATTCTGCAGACGATTAAATTGACATAAGTTTACCTTCAATTCTAGCTACGTCAAATAGTTAACTGAACTGTCTGCAACTTTACCAGCTCCAACAAAATTTTTTCCATTGTCACTTCCGAGTCTTGTATAGACAAAAATACATGCATCTGTGGATAGCAAAAAATAATATGTGTACGTAAAAGACGTTTAGGTCTGGGATCTTTAAAATTCGAGTGCTTCATTTTCTCGTATATATGGGCTGCTAATAACTTAGTAATGAGACGAAAATAATGGCAACATTATCTGCAAGCTTAAGTTCAGTGGTAACCAAATTTTTGCGCCCACACGACCATAACTTCAATGTAACACAATTTATGAAATTCATTACTTTTAGCAAAACAATTTGATTTTAAATAATTTCTTTCTACAAAAAAGAATATCACATTAGGCTTGACGACACAGATGTGTTTCAGAACTTTTTAAGTTAGCAGCAGTTATACTATTTTTATTTTCGGGATCTTTTTTTTGCAACTGTAATAAAACGTATGAATCCATGCTGCGGCACGTTTTAGTTTGAAATAAAACTAAAATCTACTAAATTAAATAATAATAATAACGTGTTGGTGATGCAAATTTCGGACAAATAATTATTTATCAAATTTTCGCTACTCATTTTCATTGTTTGGAAAGAAATGTAGGACCTTTGAACTTTAATAAAAACAACCTGACTTTTTTCTTGCAGTTTCAGCAAACAAATTGAGTTTTGTGTGTCACTATAACCATTTGGCTGGGAAAATGGAATCAAAAATTTTAATGATTCAATGGGTAATAAAGGAACTGCATCATAAAGGATCTAGTATTAATTAATACTAGTTGTAGAAACACTCCAACGTATTATTCTCGCCACTTTAAAAAAATTCCTTACCTAAACAGCAGCTTGTGATTCCTGTCAGGGAATGCTTATAGATTTTAAAGGGCAGCTACAAAAGATACTTCAAATTTTCTATGTGCATTTAATAACCTTCAATATGATACAGCAGCGAATGCGTGCTTGCTAACGTAGTTCCAGGTGAAAAGACCTAAAGAGTGTGAGGGACTTTTACATTGACAAATTTTTGTAACAGTTGATGGCATGTATTTCATTTCCCAAATATTTTACTTGCTACAAAATCGCCGTAAATTGTCGCTAAATATCTCTTAACAATAATTTAGTAGTTATCATAAAATTGCTGAAAACCTCAAGGCGGACAAAATAGATACTCAGAAGCTACGTCTAGTTTAGGATGTCAATATCTAACTAGTGCCTTTATATACATAGCTTGAAGCTTGAATCATACACCGTTGTTGCCACTATGCTTTAAGGGCCATAACCATTTGTGGTGAGTTGCATGTAAAATTACATAGTTCACAACCAAGTGGTTCGAAGCGGTTACAATTGCTTTCGATGGCGTTGAAAAACTAATAAGAAAGTCATCTACGTAATGATGATCAACTACAAACTTTACGGCTCTAGGATACTAATCACGATAACTCAGCGCATTTGTCTTTTCAATATAATTGGTTATATACGGTGAGCAGACAGTTCCAAGCGCACTCGCTCTTATCTCACAAACTTCTAATGGGTGGGCTTCTTTTATTGTCAATTCATAAAAATCTCGGTAAGCACATGTCTTCTGCTGTAGCACTGTTTTGGTGAAAAATGTTATTTATGTCTTTACAAGCTGATAGGGCGTGAATATTCAAGGTCTATATTCCAGTTTAAAAGTAAGGTTAGGATGACCACTTAAATTCATATCTTTGTGTAGGCAATTTTAAGTTTAAGACTCCATAAAAGTTTCGCAATTTATATTTTCTGTTGCTACTAATTCCACCTGTATGCACTTCAACTACTGTTGCCATTTCCTTCTAGCAAACCATTGTAGATTAAATTTAGCTTCTTGCTCCTGAGGACTCAGTTGTTTCATCAAGCAACTATTCATCACAGTAAAAAAACAAAGCATAGGTTTTAATTTTGTTACTAGGACCATAAAGCGCTATAGCAATAGTATAACCTTATCTGCAAACTTAGACATACAATATAAAAAGGGCCATTTTTTCTTTATAGAAGATGGCACATTACGTTTACCTTTGCCAACTTTAGTATTATGAATAACTTATTGTATTTTCTTAGACAGCCAACAACTGAACACGGCTTTCGAATGCGACAAATTTTACTCGAGTGTCCAAAAAATATGAGAAACATAACTTTAGTTTTATTATTTCATTTCAACGAATATAGCACATATACCGAAACAATTATTTTACCCTTAAATAATATATGATCGGCACAGGGTTAAGCATCAGTATACAAGATAACTTGTCTTTTTTGTTCACAATTTTGTTGATTTACAGGCACACGTACCAAATCAGCGACATCTTACCAGATCGGCAAGCCTTTGCTTTATATCAAATGCATAAGGTTGTCAAAGGAATCTTTCCAAACAATGCATCCATAAACGTGGGCTTTTCCAAATGCTGCTGAATATTAGCGGTTTCTAAAAAACTGATAAAATTCTGCACTTTAACAGCAAAGGGCACAAGTCAATCAATAGCATTTTCGTTTCTGCCTGGAATTTTCCTTATTTTCTTCACATGGCAACGAATCAGCAGCTTTGGCTGATCACATTGAAAATAAAGTTATCCCTTTGCAGTCTTATACAATTTTCCAAATTATTATAGTGTTAGTGTTGTTGTTCTAAAAAGAAATGATCACGACGATCACAGGAGTGTGCATTATCTGACTGCCGCAAAATTATTTTAGACATACTTCACTTGTACTCGTTGCTAGGGGTGGCATCAAGCAAGGGTTTTGAAGGCTTTTTATTAACAGAGATGGGAAATGTTTTCTGATCATTGAAAAATTGGTTCTGCAGAAAATTATTTGGCCCTGTAGACATTCCAGACTGCATATGGGGACTCGATGTGCATCGACATCGACATCGTCTGAGTGACTGTTGTCTTAATTACATTATTTATGCTTTATAGCAAAGACGCCACGAGGGGTATAATCCAACAGCAACAGTTTTTTTTGGACACAGGTAAGAAACTAGTATGCTGATACACTGATTGCAAACGGGTGTTTTTTCTGACACGACATTTTGCTTTATTATGAATTACAAATAAAAAGGTTTTTCAAAAAATACAACAACAAGTTTTGCAAACATAGTAATTTTCAGCAAGCAAGGAACTACAACACTATTTTGCCCAATAAATGTCCCGCCAGACGAAAAATCGTCAGCAGGGAATCAACAACAAACACATTCATTTTTTATTATTTGGGCGGATAAGGAATGAAATATTTCCTGTAATGTACTGCGAAATCAAATTTATCGCTGACTGCGAAACCAACTACTTTTAAAAGTACGGAAAGTTTATTTTCCAATAAAATAAACAAGTTAATTAAAAAAGCATAAAAATAAATACTCTGCAGCCTACTGTGGTGTATGCACACCTACAAACCTAAAGTGACGGATCACATACACACAATCAAACTTTCAGGCTCTCACCGAGCGCTTAAGTGTACAATTATTATTCAATTTAAATAAAAAGAACTTTTGAAATAAAATTCAAATGAAGAGTTATAAATAATAATTTTAAATAGACTTCCGATACACAGGAACTGAAACCTTGTTGTATTCGAGATAAAAAGATTTTGCAGAAGCACAGTGTTAGTTGCTTAGGGATTTTTATAAATTAATACATTGAGCTACATTCGTGATTACTGGTATTAAGAAGTAACCGAAGTAACTTGAAACCTGTTTTGATTAAAATAACTACAAGTATTTTATTTTTCCTTGACATTTTTTGATATAATTAATTTTAAAATAATTGTTTGAGCTTGAAGGTAATTAATTGACAATTTTATTGTTTTCTATTTGATTAATATTGTTATTTTGTGTTTGTATGTACAAATTGTATTTAATCCTGCTGGTGCTCTGCGATGCGATAACGAAATATCGAAAATAAAAATTAAATTATAAACATAAACTGCAAGCTCGAATAGTTATTAAAAAAAATTAAAATAACTTTACTAAAAATACTGAACATCAAATAACTTTATTTGTGAATATCTTTCGTCTTAGTTAATATAATTTTATAATTTCTATATTTCTACATGTTTAAATGTCATTAAATTCATTATTCCATGGCTTAGAACATTATTTATTAAATCTCTATTATTTTTTGAGTGTAAACTACTTTAAACAAAATAAAGAATGCTTCAGTTTTCCACAGATTGGAATTTATGAGAAAAACAAAAACAAAAACAATTTAATGAATTACGTTTTAAAAAAGTTGAACTTCTTTTTAATCAAAAAGGGTCAAAGGTAAGTACACATACACAAAAAAGGCAATGAAGGTATATTCAAAAAGGTTTCATGAATAATATTTACAAATAAATATAGTAGTATTCAATAATAAACAATATAATAACACATATTATTTAAAACCTTTAATCACATATCTGTCTCTTTGTTTGCTTCATTAAAATATAGGATTTACGTTCAATACAAATTGAAGATGATGAAATGGAAATGTCAGATGACGATCGCGATTATCAAACAACATCACAATCAAAACGCAAACGTTATGACAGTGATAATTTAAAGGTAATTTGTTATCACTTTTTTAGTGAAAAAAGCTTTTCGAAATAAACAAAAACTAATGTCTTGAAGGAGGAAAACGACTCTTTACGCCATCAACTGGAGGCCATGCGCAATGAAATAAACCTCGAACGTACTGATCTCAAATATAATAGCGAATTTCGAGAAAAGCAAATGAAAGTTCTACAGGAAACAATACGCAACGTGCAGACACAATTGTTGCAAACCAAAATGCGTGAACAAAAGGATGCCAAAACTATTGAACAATTAGAGAAACGTTTGAAAGAAGCCGGAGTTAAGCAACTTTTGTTAAAAACTAAAATACGTGAAATAAAGGAAAAATCAAGAGAACGAGAAGCCTGTGCTTCGGTTTATTCTGAATCGAGTGAAATTCAAGACTTAGATGAGGATCTTGTCACGAAGAAGAAACAAGATAATTCGGAAATTATCGATATTGATGTTGACAAAAGTGATGATGAGGTAAAGATTATTGAAGACCAGCAGCAGGAAGAGAAAGAGAACGCAAAAGAATCGTTAGAAAATGAAAGACTTAAAGAATTAAAAGATAAAGAAGAAGTAGAAGATGAACAACTTTTAACATCAGAAGTAACAGCAACATTAGACGATAAGGATCCACATCAAGAATCCATGACTAAGAAAATTGAGGTGAGTAATAATCATCTACCTTGTTTTATAATCTGAGTATATTAATCTGAATAAATTATTTGGCACTTAATGGAGTAAAATTCATATTTTTTTTTAAATGAATTAAATTTTTATATTTTCTATTAATAACTTAAAAATTTTGACTTAAAGTTATACAATTTTTATTTAAAATTAAGTTTAAAAATAAATTTAAATCGCACCATTTACAAAAAGTCATTTTGACAATATCATTTCAATTAGTTTTTCATTTCTTCTATTTTAAAACATTTTTTAGATTTTAAACATAGATGAGGCTAAAATAATAGCATTGGCGACAGCGTACTTGTTAGTACAACCCTGTGGGTCCTCAACGCAGTCAATTTGTTCATACATCAAAAATATTACAAAGGATTCGCAACTGCATGAGCAACATTTAAATAAAGTTCTACAAAAATATTCAAATATTTTCCAAACTAATGGGCTAATTGAAGAATCCATGGATGCCAAGGACCATCAGGATGTGCTGTGGAAATTTTGTGCTTTAAAAATTCTTGAGAATTAATTTTTGATTTTCTTCGCAACATAATTTCAACGTTCAGAACAATCAATTAAAAAGAGATCATTTTAAAGGCAGAGAGGCATTGTATTTATTTGTTAAATTTTTTAATTTTCTTATTATGAGTTGTTCAATGCACAAATTAATTAACTACAGCAGACATATTTCTATATACTACATATGTCTAAATTCTTAATGTCTATGGCCTTTTTATATAGAAAAACCTTTTATATTTTAGTTTTATTTTAATCTACATAATTGTGCTATTGCTTTAAACATTTAAAACATTCTCAGAAATTATGTATTATTCAAAAATTTAAATGCGTTACTGTGGGGTAAGCATATCCATATGGCAATTTTACTATTGCTCATGTTGTTTATCAGTGGTTTTTACCCAAATGTGGTGTAGAAATTTTTATACAAAAACACAGTAACCATCGAGTATCTTTTTTTACACTTCTCTTCATCAGAAGCCATTCATTTTTTTATAAAAAATTTGTAAACAATTTTCACAAAAATGCAACGTGCACATGCAATGCAAATAAAGAAATTATTATTTGAAATCATTTTTAAATTAAAAACATTAAATCCTGAATACTCAATATAGTCGCATTTTATTGTATGAGATGCGGTTTGGACCTCTCTACCTTTATTTAGAGTATTTTAACAACGTTTACTTCTATGTTTTGTTGAGTAACAATTGTATAATAATTATAAAAATTTATTATTCTCATCTGCTGATTATTACTTTACCACAAAACCGAAGTTCTAGTCTATAATTTCCTTATTATGAAGAAATTTTAATAATTTTGAGACAGTTGAAACATTTCTGCTTACCCGGTGCAAGCATCTGCGTATGTATTTATTATTATTTGTTAAAAAGTTTTACGCATAAAGTCTTATGACATGATAAAATCTCATGATCCCACGAGATCTTAATAAAGCTATGAACATATTGTTACATTTATACCTTTTAAAAATGTTTTGTTGTTACTGAGTTCTTTATTGCAAAAAAATTAAATAACACCAGATTTTAGAGTTTTAAAATTAATTACAAGTTTATTTACTTTAACTACACACAAAGTACGTTGGCACTACACGATTCACTAGGTTTATGTTTTAACTAACTAACTAACCACTCAGATGCTGTCTTTTATACTTATCCGCTAGAGGTGTATCACTTTTTGTTGTTGTTATGTTATTCATTTAATGTATAGACGCCTGTTTCTTCCTGGAATTTATTTTAAAATAGTTGTTGTGGCCTTGCGTATATAAGTTTTCTTAGAAAACTACCTTGTTAGTAAACAGCATACTCAGTTGTTTACTTTATTACTTAATTATTTTCTTTTAAACCTTAAGCAAAACGCATCCGTAACAATATGAATGGTGCTTGTAAGTGGTTTCGCCGACAAAATAGCTGACTTTTTGAAATTACCCTTATGAAATTAACAAAAAAAACTATTGCACTTAAAAAAAAATACAAATCTTAATTGCGTTTATTTGGTCGTTTCATAAAATTGGTTTTGATGAGATTTCTTATAAAAACGCTGTCTTCGTAAATATAATGGCATTAAAATGCTGGAAATAATATTTCAGGTGGATCTGTAAAAAACCCATTTCGAGGTTTGAACTTATTTAGGTAAACATTCTACATCTAATCCCAAGTGTACACCGTATATAATGGCTTCAGTGAAATAGATTTGAGCAATTTTTTTTTCGTTTCTGTTGGCAATCCTTAATGTTCAGGAAAATTGTTGTAAATAAAAATTTTAAGATTTTTACAAAAGTGGAGTTAATCGATGTGTGCACCGAACGTCTCATACATATATTTAATACATATATTTAAAAAACTAAGAAGCAAAAAATCATAAAATTAATTATTTAAATGGAATTGATATGAAGAAAATAAATGAATATAATTATAAGTGTTCTAAAAACTGTATCCTATAATAAAACAAAAATAAATTAATAAGTAAAACAAATTTGAAATATTCATTCTATATTCATTACACATATCTGTTGCTAAGACTTAATACAATTTGTATATAAAATGACACTTTTATGAAACCTGTCCCCGTTTGCAGAGATATTTTTTAAATTTTCTATGAGGATCACCGAAGCAGTCGATAATGAAGGGTGAGTACGAGCATATTTTGAAGAAATATTTGGACTGCTAAATTACTGCCGATCGGTCATAAAATTTAACCCTCTAGGGACACCCTTGAAGCAGAGTCGTGCGATAATATTTCATAAAATATAATTTTTGTACGACAATACCCACTCGTCTGATTCGATCGATTTAATAAATAAAATATGTCAACATAAAATAACAAGCGCTGTACTTCTTCGGATTTAAAATTTAACTAATTGAAATTCTATACAAAATGGTAATGTTCTATATTTTGAAAAGTCATCAATAAGGAACTGAATAATTTAATATGTAAATATTCGCAACTATAAAAGTAAGAAACGCAGCATTTTTTTAGTCAATTCTAAGAACGGCTTAAAAAGAGGTCTCTTGCATAGCATCCGTTTAAAAATGTTTAATGTCCAAGATGACGGAAAAGTTTCATATTAAAATTTACTTTCGAGTACTTCCAATCTCTGAAATAATTTGATTTTGCCCCAAAGTTTAGACCAACTTGTTTAATTTTTTAAATATATAAGACTTAAGACTTTTTACGATAAACATAAGTAACAAAAAATTACATTAAAAAAGAACAGAAATATCATTGTTATTTTTAAGAAATGTTTCGAAATCTTCGGACTTTTTCAATTCATTTTCAGTATAATTTTTACTAATAGCCCCCAATTAGGTGCAAAATAAATCTTTTTGTTTAGTGTACCCAAAGTTAGAACTTAAAAAACAAATATTCATGTTTATTCATAAAATTATTTTTGAATTAAGTATTATTCAAAAAAAGCAGTTTATTCGCCGATTGGAAAACTTTTATAGAAAAGCAAACAACATTTTTTTGAAGTGTAGAAATGATATGAGAACTATTTTTGGAGTGTAGCGTGCATACATAGTCACTTATAGCCGTACAGTGCAGTGTGAGTTGATTGTTGTGGTTGCCTATGCAATCATTTAATAAATTGTTTACGAGACGTCATATGACACTCTACACAATTCACACTAGCAGCGATTATTAACAGTACATTTTCAGCAAGTCAACCAAACGTACAGGATGTTATATTTCAGGTGTGGATGCAAATAAAGCTAGGAATGCTCACAACGATTTAGTTGTGAGTATGAGCAAGCTAACATTGTATTACCATGCAATAATATTCGCTATGTTTATCTCGCTTCAAATTCTGTCTGGAAAATAATTCACCAAAATATCAAATTATTTTCCCACATTTTTGCATAAGAATATTTGATAAGAATCATTTTAAGCATTTTTTAACAAGCAAACTAGAAGTTAAATTCGTATATAAGGAGGAGTTTTTTTTTTTATTTAGTAATAATCATAATTATACATAGAATCGAGCTGGACTGCTAGCCCGCTAAACAATAAAGTCTTACAGCCGGAATACTGGCGAAATGAAAACTTGTGTTTAATTATCTTACGAGAGCGTAAACAAATATGTTAAAGCTTTAATAAATATTTTATAAATAATTTTTAAGGCGTACGGTCGTTATATAAAAACTAAACACATTTTATTTGGTGGCATCTTCAGGAAAAAAAAGTGTAAAAATAAAAGAAAAAATTATTTATTAAATATTCAAAATTATTATTATTTTTAATAAATATTAGACAATTTTTCTTACCTTCTTTTGTGCATTAGATTGGTTACATTCCGACTTCTAATGCTGACACTATGTATATTTGGATTTTCAAAATTTATTTGGGATTCAATAAATTAATCTACATTGACTTTTTGTTTTTAATATCTCCAGTTTTTAACATATCACGTTTTACTTTGCTTGGTTTTGCATGACTGGTGTTTAAAATTAAAAAAAAAAAAATTATTTTAGATTATAAGTCACTTACAAAAATTTGGTTTCGTTTGAATTCGTGGAAAAAACAGGAGTTTGATGAAAGTACACTAATTATTTCGTTAGTAGTACGTTATTATATGCCCAAATATGTAAGAAATTAAATGTAAAATTTACAAAAATTTAAAAAAATGTTTGTCTAAATAAAATTTGTTGACACCCACGCACACACTAAGCAAAAACTGTATAGGATTCGTTGGTGATTTGAATGGCACAACATCAGCCTAAAAGAGGAGTGGAAATTATGTGGTGCGCGTTTATCTCCTTTTTATAATATGTTATCTTTTGATTATTGTTTTTTATGTGCAGCATTCCCAGTGAGATGGTTGAAACCTACTGAGATGTATTCGCCGTAAACAGAGAGCTTGCCGGGAACCCCACTGGTCCTTACCGTTGTTAGGCTATTTAATTAAGATTAAAAGTATAAAATAATAAATTTCAATATCCTAACATCCTTAGACAAATATCGTGACTAAAATCTCGTCATTTCAATATGCAAGCAGCCTTCAAAAATTTCAAGAAAAACACGACAATTGAAAAATCCGTCATATATCCATAAATTGTGCTGTTTGGAAAATATGAGCAAAAAGTTGGAAATCCTGTGTTATTTTCAGAAAAAAAATTAGAAATATTGATTTAAATAAATAATTATTAATCTTAATAATGGCCTTTTTAAATAAATTTATCACGTATATTTTCAATATTTCGCTTTCCCTTGGAAAGCTTCTTCAGGAAATTAAGTTTTATAAAAACAAAAATTATTAACAATTTAAAAAAAATGTTTGAAAACAATTGACAAAAACATATAAGTTTGGAATTCTAATTCTTAGTTTGGATTCTATCTCTCTTTCAATCGTAAATTTAATATCCGGATGAAAACTATTCAATTCTGACAAAATATCATCCACTGCATCTTCCGAATTTATACAAAATGAATCATCTCCATATTTTGTGATAATCTTCGGTTTAATATGCATTTTACTAATACATAAATTTAGTAATTCCTCCATCCCAATATCAGCTATAATTGGAGATGCTTGAGAGCCCATAGGGAGTCCCTCCTTCTGCAGATAAGTATATCCTATTATCAAATTGAAAATACCTGTTGTCTTCAATACAAAACTTAAGAATACGTAAAAATAATTCCTTCTCAATATTCGTATTTTGTTCTATTACCTGCTATTTTTGCTCTATATATATATATTTGAAATTTTAATTTTGTATGTATGTATGTATGAAGAAAATTATTTTATATGGTTTTGTCAATTGTTTTTAAAAAAATTGTTTTTTTTCAAATTGTTAATAATTTTTGTTTTTATAACTCCAATTATTCTTTATGGCGTGCTACAAAAAACCTTAAAAGACCCGTTGAGTACAAGCCACCTCTACGTAATATCAGTGAAGATTGGGCAAGAAGGGACGCTGAAAAAGGCGACTTGTTTGCCGAATACTTGAAAGATGTATTCACCCCACACAAATGTACTGATAATGTTAATTTGCCGAGCGTAGTTGCATTACCCCCTCGACCCTTAAAGTTTAGGTTGCGTGAGGTTCAAAAGTTAATTTCTGAGATAAACCCGAAAAAATCTCCTGGTATGGACGGTATAAGTAACAGAATGTTGAAAGAGCTCCCCAGTATTGCAGTCAGAATCATGCTATTCATTTTTAATGCCATTTTACGGCTTGAATACTATCCTGACCACTGGAAGATTTCCAAAGTTAAAATGATTCCAAAACCGGGTAAAGACCTAACCAAAACCGAGTCATATAGCCTATTACCGATTATTTTAAAGGTTTTTGAAAAGTTGCTTGTGAATAAATTGTCTCCAATGCTTAGGGATAGTGGGTGTATCCCAGACCATCAATTTGATTTTAGAAGTAGACATAGCACAATTGAGCAAACCCATAGATTGGTTCAGGTGATAAGAAGGACTTTTGAAGAGAAGAAGTATTGTTCAGCTATTTTTATTGATGTTTCTCAGGCTTTTGACAAAGTTTGGCATGAAGGTCTATTTCTGAAACTGACCGCTTACTTGCCTTGTAATATAAGCAACCTACTGAAAAGCTACATAATTGTACGAAAATTTTCTGTTGTTGAAGGAGATTTCGTTAGTTTATCTAAACCAATTTCCTCAGGCGTACCACAAGGTAGCATTCTTGGACCAGTTTTATATTTGATATATACCTGCAATATGCCTGTAAGTGAAACTGTCCACACTTCTACGTTTGCTGAAGATACAGCGTGTCTTAGTTCGCACGAAAACTCCTATCAAGCCTTCATAAATCTTCAGCAACATATAACTCAGTTGGAGTTGTGGTTAAAATTATGGAGAATTAAAGTGAACGTTCAAAAGTGCATTCATGTGACTTTCACCCTGCGAAGAGATAATTGTTCACCCATTCGAATCAATAATCACATTATTCCTCACCATAGTTATGTGAGATATCTTGGTATACATCTTGATCGTCGCCTTACATGGAAACATCATATTGACTCAAAGCTAACACAAATGAAACTTAAGCTAACACAATTACATTGGCTCATTGGCAGAAACTCGAAACTTAGCCTAGATTGTAAACTTCTAATTTAGAAGAGTATTTTGAAACCAATATGGTCTTACGGAATCCAACTTTGGGGCACTACCTCAGCTTCAAATGTGGATAGAATTCAACGTGGACAGAATAAAATTTTACGGTTAATAACTTCCGCTCCATGGTACATCAGAAATTCAAACATACATTGTGATTTAGACATACCGCTGGTGACTACAGAAATCATCAAATACGCAGGCAAATACTTAATGAAGCTTGAAGACCATCCTAATCCCCTTGCTCGCAATATCTTGGATTATAGTGGACATAGCCGATTAAAAAAGAGGGATACCGCAGCTTTAATCCTCAATGCTACAGATGACACATCTTAGAAATATTTGATTTGTTTTTTTTTTAATGTCAATTTTTTTTACCCAAAAGGTTGGTTCTGACATGGTCGGGACTAATGTAACTTTTTTTTTAGAATTTAAGATTTTAAAACTTATTGTTAGTTCAGTTTCTTGAAGATACAATAAATAATTATTGAAAAAATAAATAAAAATTAATTTCCTGAAGAATTAATTAATTTCCAGCGGAAAGCGAAATATTGAAAATATACGTGATAAATTTATTTAAAGAAATCAAATAATAATAAATATTGATATATTTATTACATACGATTTAATTTTAATCAACTAATTAAAATTAGCCAAATAATACAACCATCTGTTGCCTATAATATCACATCAGCAGCACAATCCCCAAAAATAATTTTCAAATATTCTGCAAGCTTCAATTTCAGTCATCAAATTTTTATTTTAACATTGTAAGTGTAAAGCCAAAGTTCACAATTAAGCAAGCATTTTTGTACTTTAATCAAAATTATTATATCACATTTAAAGAAAAAAAGTACCTTTATAAATTATATTTATTCAGTTAAATGACGATACGAATAGTATTTAAAATATGTAAAAAATTGAACCAAAAATGTCATCAAAACAATTTAATTAACTGCACTGATGACCAAGAATAATAAACGAGTTGTTTTTAAGAACTGTTTTTGAATGTCATACAGCAGTGCACAGTGGGGAAATTCATACAAGTATGACAGAAATGCATGGCGTCACATTGCTTCTTATAGCGTTTGCTTAAATTGAGCTTTGACATAAATTACTGAAGATGAAGTGATCAAGATGATACCTTAACAGCGAAAAAAATTCTGGGGAAATTTGAGTAATAGGCAGATCTTAATACAGGTTAATATATACTCCTTTTTTAACATTTTAAGCCAAGTGGAATAGGAATGGGTGAAAACTTAATCCAAATATACGTTCCGATGAAAATAAAATATAAATATTTTCGTTGTAGTAATTTCTCATTCTTCAGTGACATTACAAGTTGGTGTGAGATAAATATCAAAATTCTAGTGATTCTAGTGTTTACCCATTTAATCTAGTCTAAGGTTAGCCTAATTATACAGGGCGTAAATGCTTTTTTTGCAAAAACAAATTATAAAGTATTTTGTAATTGTTAAGGAAAATGGATAAATTATTTTACTAATAACTTACACAACTCCTTAATAAAATTAGAGTTTATTTGCTTTCGGAAGGTTTAACCAGCCCAAGGTCAAGATAAATTTTCATCAAATCTTTTACCATATTGTCTTAAGTCTTAAAAACTCTAAAAATAGATGAGACTTTTATTATAATTTTTTTTGTTTTATTTAAATAATTGAAATGTATCTTCTCGTAATCTTTCTAAGCTTTCCTTTGAATTTGGCATAAGAAGAGTTAAATTAAAAATTTATTGAGCGAACACTACAAATAATTAAGAGTTAAATTGCATACAGTGGGACAGAAACAAAAACAGTTTGTAAACAAATTTTTACTACAAACAGCAAAAAACAATTCTTAAAAGGCTGGATCGATTAAAACAAAATTAGAAAAAAATCGAGAGTGTGTGTATTTGATGAAATAGGATAAATAACAGAAAAAATAGCAGATTAACAAATACCGAATTACTAGTAAGATTTTTCATGTTTTGCTCCTGAAGTTCTTGGAGGTAATGATATATTTTTGACAAGAACTAAAGGCATATATTGCTCCTTAGAACCGATCACATTTTTGTGATGCCTGCTTTGCGATTTAAGATTAAATGGCCTAATTTAACAAATCTCCATCAGTAGCGTCGTTTAGAAAAGTGAAAGACAAGTCGTGGAAAAAAGTTAAATTGTCAACATACCGAACCAACTTGATTTAAACCTAAGTATTTCAAAACAAATATCATTTTATTATGTGAGCTAATGTTTTTATTTTTTATTTAAAGTAGGATATTTCAGTGTACTAAAATTAAAAACAAAAAATAAACTCTGCAGAGACTTTAGCTTTTTTTGTTTGTTTATTTTTATGAACATTTAACAAAAATCTCTTTTTTTTCCAAACATTCAGAACTGCAATTTTAGATATACTTTCCTACAGTTGGAAATCACTACTAATACATTGTCTTATATCTGTTTTTACACCAGGTTCCACCTCTCAATTTGTTGCATTACACAGTACAACATTCTTCAGCTGATTGATTCGCGCAATTCGGATAAGGCTATTTTGTTTAACATAACACAAGAACCACTAGTCGGATTTTGCTTAAACAAATTTAGAAAAATCAAGAATTCCACTTACTTTCGTCTATTTATATAACGTTTCGATACATAAGCAACAGTTTCGAAGTTATAAATAAATGTATGAAGAAAAATAAATACTTTTTGCCTAAAAAATTAATTTATTTTTGGTTTTTTAATTCATAAAAACTCCAAAACGGTAAAACAAGTGTCAAATCCTATTACTTTCACATAAAGCCGTGAACAAAATTAGACATAAATCATGAAAATCGATGAACCCGTTTCGCTTTTATTCACAATTAAGTAAAAGTATTAATTTAAAAAATTTGCTCGAAATATGCACAAATTTCTGACTCTCATTTATATATGACATCAGTTGTACCACTTAAATTATCATTAAGTGATGACAGAAATAAATTAGTAGGGAACAACAACAACAACACCAATAAACCTTCTTCTACACAGTATTATAGAACACTACAGTTTGTATACGTTAAAGAGACATCTCAAGTTATAGAAGAAGAAAAGAGAAGAGAAGAGTCTATGGGGAGATATCTTAACTAAAAGTATTTGAGTTAACAGTAAATAACCGTAACTTTAAAGTAAAATATGAATTATTTTTTACAATGATTGACGGCAAGGCAGCACAATCAGTAACAGAAACACCAGCAGCATCTTCTTGTTTTATTTGTGGAGCCACAACATCCAAGATGAATAAAATCGAAGAAGATCAAGCTTTGCCCGTAAATGAACAATGTCTGCACCACTTCATGCGTGTATTAAGCTGATGAAATATCTTTTGCATGTAGCTTATAATATTGAATTTAAATGTGGTAGAGTCCACTGAAATACTTGTCTGATAAAAGAAGCCCGAAAATGTTAAATAAAGCGTGAACTTAAAGAGAAAATTAGAATACAGATTGGTACTGTTAAGCAAGGCTCCGGCACAACAAATTCAGGAAATACGTCAGGAAGATTCTTTGCTAATTTTGCTTAGATTTTCGAAATCGCGGGTCGATGAAAACATAATCAAGAGATTTTTAATAATTCTCGAAGCTATAACAATCACCGTTGTTGCACTGTACGAGTGTACAATATGCCACCTATACTTCACAAAATTCTGATTCATGGAAAAAATATAATTGAAAAGTGTATTTTTTCTTTAGGCCTACTATCCGCAGAGGCTCAGGAAAGTCGTAACAAAGACTAAAAAAATATCGCCTTCGACACTCCAGAAAATGCAGTCGAATTGCCACGAACGAAGATATTATGCACCGAACGATGGTAACATCAGATCCCATGATCTCACATTTGACGCCGTCATTTAGCCAGAAAAAGCACAGTGTTATAAGCGACGAAGTTAAGGCTCTTTTAGAATAATAAATTATAAATTATTATAAAATAAATAATAAATAAAAAAAAATAATTTAAATTGTTACATTCTAGGCAACGATCTACAACATTTCTCTAACTTTCTTTATTTTGATTACTTTTGTGTATTACTACATATATAAATATAATTTTTTGACAAATATATTTTTTTCCTTACTCCATACAAAAATCCCCAGTTTGCATCGTGCAGTGTTATTAATAAATTATGAAAGTTAAGCAGTCTGCGATTTAAGCTAATTAGTATAGCAATATAAACGTTAACAATGTTAACTTCTCAAATAAAAAACTGAGTAAGAAGGACTTATGTATATTGAAATTAACACAAGTATAAAAAGGTACCATTTATCCGTTCTCGCCCTAAAACATCTGCCAAAATGTACTTTTTTATTCCAACAGTTTGTTGAAAGCTTATTTCAAACAGATTTGTCTCAGTCGAATTTGTCACTTTAATGGATTTTAATGCTCACGCTTTAAATTAAATTCTTTATTAAATGTATTACATAAAATTTATCTATAAAGAACAAGTACCAGAACGAAGTACAATGTCAACGCTAATGTTAACATATTGTGTATTTGAATTTAATAAAATACACAATAAAATTCTTTTAGTAGAAGGCAATTTTGAAAATTTCATTTCTACGTTAATGTTTCCAAACAGCATAGAATTTAAGAGTTTCCGCTTGTAGTATCTACAAGAGCAAACATCAGATAATATGAAACAACCATCAACTTATTTTTTAAAAAATATTTTGAATTAAAATTATGTCTGTATTAGCTCCGAAAATGTGAGGTTGCTGGTTTTAATCGTTTTTGCTCCTTATCCCCTTGATTTATTTTGGATCTGTGCATTGCAAGAGAACTCCACATACAGAACATCAAAATGTTAGCTTTCGTCGCTTCAGCTGGACGTTTATATATGCGTGGGTTAGTAAATTTTCCTTTTTTACATTTAGAAGAAATATTTCAAAATTATTATCAATCTCTCTACGTATGCATTTGTGTGGTTTGTATGTTCAAACTTTAATAACGCTTCTACACGCACGTAGTAAGGTACAATATGAAAGCATCTTTATGCAATATGTCCTTGGTGAAGGACAAATTAACTAAGAGTATGAAAGAGAGCAAGAGATTTAAGTTTGAGATGAAAATTAACATTAACATTAACAGTTGCAAGCCATGTTAAAGTGCAAAGGATGCTGCCTCAAAAGCAACAGAGAAAGAGAGAGAAAAGAAGAGAGTGTATTGATATAATCATTTCACATTTCTTTTAATTTCTTTTTCAATTCGTAATAAATTCAAAGGTAAATTGGGAGTGTGCGATTAAAATTATTTCAAGATAATTGTTTTTCTTTATCATTCAGTGTTGCCGCTTTAGTAGTAGATTTTTTACTAAAGTAGGAATTGACAGTTTTGTTATTTGTGTTAACACATTTTTGGAAATATTTGATAGAAAAATATTGCTTTTCAAGAATTTAAAAATAAAATTTTTAAAATATGTGTGAGTTCTCTGCATCAAACTAATAAAAATAAGCAATCATCGACATTATTTCTCTTTATTAAATTATATTTAATTTAGAAAGAAGGCAAAAATATACAGATTAACGCAAGTCTAGAGTGAATGGGATGCCTGTAATATTACGAAAATACAGTAGACTCGCGATAACAAAAACACCGCCTTGCGTGAACACCGGCTAGCATGAACATAATTTTTTTACACTGACGACTCTGTAGCGTGAACACAGTAAGAAAGCCCTATAAGGTGAACAAATGTATAATTCATGCAACATAGAGAACGTTGTTTTCTTTTGAACATTTTTAAGCAATCACTACTTTTTTAAAAACTGAGAATTCCCGTAAATAAATGCTTATGAATATATTCTGGCATTTTGTGTATCGCGTATAAAGAGTGTCGTAAAAATGTCGCAAAAACTAAAAAATTTTTTAACTTTAAGCAATACAATGTTGCAAAGTCAACAATTTGCGCTATAAACAAAAAACAAGATAAAATTTTAAAGACCAAGGGTTAGCCAATAAAGCTTTACTCTTAATAGTTAACGCTCCATCTCATCCTCCGGAAAATGAATTGAGATCAGATGACGTGTTCATAAATGTAATGTTCATGCCACCCAACGTCACGCCACTCATATAGCCAATGGATCAAAAAGCCATAACACTTACAAAGCTTTTCTATAGAAACAGTTTCTTGGCATCAATTGTAGATACAGGAAATGAAGTTATTGAAGCTCTAAAAACATTAACGTTAGCCTCTATAGGAGATGAAGAAGACGTTGAAGAGGATATTTCCATTAGCTATTTTGAGAGAAAGAATTTGTGAACCAATTAAAACCCAACAAGAACCCACAATAGAACTTTTTAATGCAATTAATCCAGATGTTTGAACATTTTCACATGTCTAGTAATTCGCTTAACTTAAATTGTGTCTTCGCAGGTTAGTTTTTCATTTTCTGATATCAGTGAATGGACTGCAGATCTTCAAAACGTAACTGAAACGAACGAAATCTTGAACACTGATGAAATTGAAAGCGATTATAGTATTCTGCAAACAGCACGGACCAAAGTAGAACCTAGTAAAGCAATCAACATTTTCAACGTCTCCGAGAAAAGGTGGTGTTCAGCTTTTTGCAAAAAAAGAAAATTCAAAAAAAAAGATAACCCATTTTTTTTAATAATTTTAATATAAATTGTTTTTCTTAACAAAGCAAATATTAATATGAATTAATAAAAATGAATTAATAAAAAAATATATGAATTTGAGTTAAATTCATATGTCATTTTATTTTTAAGATATAAAAAATTACACCTTCGTAAACATGAACAACTTCGCAAACGTGAACACGCTCAGGTTTTAATAGTTCACGTTACCGCGAGTCTACTGTATATTCAATTATGATGGGCTATATAAAATTATTAAAAAAATCGATAAAATTTTAGTAAGAAAATATTTCTGTAAAAAACAATAATAAGATTAAATGGATGTAGGACTTAAATTAATTAAAAACTGTAGTTTAAAAGTGACTCATAACTCTGCGAGTATCAGGGTAAACTATCACAAAAGTAAAAAATTCAGTTAATTTGCTATTTGACTATAGAAAATGTATTAGCTTGCTATATTATTAGAACCTAGAACTTGAATAGTAAATAATAGGATAAAAGATCCGTTAAGTTACATAACATAAAGGATAGCTAAACAATGAAATTTGTGACAATATTTCCATAATTTTTAAATATTCCAAAAAGTAATAAAAATATTTAATGTGGGAATCAGGGTTTCTAATTAACAGTCAGTTTAATATAGGTTATGTATTCGTCAGTATTTTAATGTAGGGCATTGACAGAGGAGATGTTCAATTGTCTCATCCTCTTCCTTGTACTAATCCTTCACGTATGGGTTCCAAAGTAACAGTGTCTAGTTACTACAACTATCAGTTGCGCTCTCGGAATCTCCAATAAAACAGCAAATTTTCTTTGATCTATTAAGTGACAGATAGTTAACTCGCTGGCGTAGGAGGAGAAGGAGGTTTTTGATCTGAAACACCAGGAATGACATTCGTATTTCTTAGAAAACATAAGGTATCTCCATAACCCTTAGTTGCATGGACCTATAACGTTCTGTCTAACTAACATTTTCTGTACTAGCTTCTTTACCCGTAGATTTACCGGTTTCTAATTGAGTATAGCTATAAATTGTCTTTGTAGGCATTGACAATATAAATTTCGTTATTAGGATAATCGTATTTCACAATACCTCTCTAAGTTGTAAATGCTCGTTCAGTGCCTCCAATTTCTAGAACATTTTACTATCCATGATTATGCCTCTATATTCTGCACTATATTTAAGAGTGATATCACATTTATTATAGCTAATCTAAAGGAAGATACATAAGAGAAGATGCATAAGGGTTTCTATTTGAATGATTTAAACAATTTTGGTGTAAGATAATACGCCCATTGTAATTATTAAAATATGATTAAAGTTTATAACATGATTGTTCGTAGTTTTTTCTTCTTTTAAAATTTTTACATTCAATGATTTCACACTGACTTAAACCCGTTCAAGTCAACAAACTTAATAAATAATTTTTGTTAATAATGCAAAAAAAATTGTAGTATAGGCCTAGCGCGATGATATATTATTTTTTAAATTTATTAATTTATTTTCATTTGGTCTTGCTAAAATAAGGAATACAAAGCGCTCTATCACGTTGCTTCAAATAAAACCGCTCAAATAATAAATAGTAAACTAATAAAATTTACTATTTGTCTGCGTGATAATGCTTAAATAAAGTTACTCATATTATCTTGTTACAAACTTGTGTTTAAATTTCATAATTTCAATTAATTTAAAATGTTCGGCATGTAATAGGAAGTTAAAAATGAGTTAATTAAATAATCATAATTAAAACTTTTTCTAATTTTATTTTGGTTCAGTTTTTTTTTTAGGTTTCCATTAACGAATAAAATTATCGTTTAGTTTATCGATTCTGTGTTTTTTACTTAAGCTTTTAGATTTCAATATAGAAAAATTAATCTTAATTAAAGTGATGTAAATTCTAATTCAGCTGTACTACTTATGGCACTTATGCTTATTTTTTTAACTTTTTATTATACTTTTATATTGTTAAATTAAATAAATGCAAATAAATATTGATAAAGTTATATCTACTCAAATATATTTGTATTAAAATTACTAAATTCAAATTCATGTTTTAAAACTAATTAAGATTTTATTTTCCACCAATAATCTTACTTCTATAATTTTAAAATTCAGTACAGCGGTACAGTGCTTGTTCTTTGGATTCCATTTACAGTAGTGCTTAAATTTTTTAATTCGAGCCTAAAATTGATATCCTCAGTTGCTTATTACTGTTGTAGTCTACTGAAAAATGTAACTCCAAACTTTGTTAAAAAAAATATGGTACAAAAATGGATCTAATACTCTATTTGCTTTGTTGTTTTGAAAAGGAATGATTTCAAGAAATCGAATAATTGGATGATCTATAAATCGCACGAATTACACTTTTAGAACTCCTAATTGCTTACAGTAAATATACTGATAAATCAAAGCTTTAAAGTGTTTATTTTTTAATCTGACATTTTCTAAACTCTCCTAATTTTTTTAAACTAGTTCTGATATTATTTATTACTCCGCCATTCTACCGCACTGGATTTATATTGATCTGGGAGCTTGTTTACTTGTCTTTAAAACCAGAAAACTGGGATGTGTTGGGTATATTTAACAGATTCGTTTTTTATGTCATAAAAATTTTAATTTACTATGATTTTTTTCGCCTTTCTTTAAAACTGTTTTGCTTTAACGACTAACTTCCAAAAAGTAAATATTTCAATTTGTAATTTCCAAGTACCAATTAAATAAAGTACTGTAACAGCAGTAATAACAAAAAAAGAACAGAAGTTCATATCCCATAAGATCATATGCAGAGTGTGACCGTTATACAATATATTGTTGTCTGACTGTCGTGCTGGCTAGGGGCGTGTCTGCTAAGCTACATTTGTTGTTAGTTTGAACTACGTTAAGGAAAAGAAAGTGATGTCTGTTATGTGAAAAACATTGCAATATAAATTTACTCATGAAATAGAATAACTTGTATACATTTTTTGAAATATTAAAAATTAATAATAAGCTTTAGCATTTTTATTTGCTAAAACAATATTTTTTTTAGCCCATTTCTGATTTTAAAGTAAAATCTGGTCTTAAGAAAAATACGTTAATTTATTTTGAAATTTTAACTTTCATTTTAAATAATGTTATTGAAATATTATATATTTATGTTTTCCTGTTATATTTTATATGTTAATCAGTGTTTAAGCAAAACCTGATTCTAGTGCCACTTCTAGAGAAAAAAATCCCCTTTTTGTTAATTATTTAGAAAGTAGTAAATGGCCACACTATTTAGAATGGCTCATCAACAAGCAAATGTTGGCCGAAAGTATTCACTCTCCATCACTGACAGTAACAGTGCTGGAGAAAAATTTGGAAGCATTAAAATTTTTAAAGAAATTTTAAAAGAAAACAAAAGAAAATAGTGCCCTGCACACATTCAACCGAAATAAACAAAATCAGTTGATTTTATTGCTATTCTTTAGTCACTTCAATCACTTTTGATTACAAATTATTGTTGTAGGTATTGTTATTAATAAAATATTGTTGTTGCTGTTTGCTGGTTTTACTGATTATACGCTTGTATTGTCGCCACTGAGTGTGTTTAAACGTTTGTCTGTTCTGGGTTAGTATATGCAGACTGTTTGTTAATGTGTTATTCTGATATCGTTGTATTTGTTAACGCTGCCGTTGTGTTCGTACTTAGCTGCTACTTTAAACTACAACGCCCGCTATGCCAGAATATCATGAACAGTCTTTAATACGTATTCGCGACGCGCGGTCTACTCATTTGAAGAAAGCAAAAAAAAAAGAAATTGCCAAAAGCGTTTTATAATCCAGTTTTATAAATAAAGGACTAACATTTTTAAAAAGTCCTTTAAAAAACAATTCATGTACAATTTTTTTATATAGACATTTTTAAAAATAAGAATATAATTATTGTTGTATTTGTAATAAATATATATATTTTGTAATCCTTTTACGTGTCAGCTGTGTCTCTATTGATCCAGAAAACTTATTTTAATAAATTTATACAAATTTAAAATTATATAAAAAAAAACATTGCGCTGTTCCTTTTTCTCATCTTTTTATCTTTTAACAAAAGGTGAGTGCGTTAACGTTTGGGATTTTTTAGTGTAATTTTTTCTCCTTTGTTTTTGTTTTTATTTTTGCTCTGTTATTTGTAACGGTTTGTTTAAGGCAATTATAATAATTGCATTTTGTTCAAAAACCACAATATAGCACATTATAAATTAATTTCATTTTTACATTATTTACATTAATCAGTAAATTTATTTTATTTATTGAATTAAAACAAATTGTGAATTCATAAAATTTTCTGAGTGATTCAAAGTTCTTGTGATAATCATCTGATTGTTAAGAAGATATTAAGGTAAATCATTTCTGAATATTAAATTTATGCTAAGTTTACACAGGGAAAATAAATAAGGCGTAAACAAAGAAGAAAATGAAAAAAAAAAAAAATACAAACTTAAAATCGTTATTCCAAAAATTCGTAAAAAAGAAATAGCTTTAAATTTATATTAACGTTTTCGTTTCATCATTTTTTAATGTCGTATTGTTTGCTGCATCTTTATCTTAGAGGGTGTTCAATTTAAAGGTTCACTAAGATCATTTGATCTTATTTCAGATCAAGCATGTATTGGTTTACATTAAAGGAAAACTTTATGCTTTTGTAGAATGAATTGTTATTTGGGCATGGATGCGCACTATCTGAATGCAATTTGCGAATAACATTTTTGTACTTTAATTTGACGCCCCAATAATTGGTACTTATAATTATTTATCGTAGGTAATAGTTTAGCCGGACTAACCAAGCTAATCGTACCACAGTGATTTTTGTAGATTTAGCCAAGCTTAAAGAATTTGTCGTCCATTGAGCTAAAAATAAGTCTAATCACGGAATAAACTTTTTAATAAAATATTTTTGAACTAAACCCTGATTTGCATAATAAGTTTGCCCAATTTGAATTCTATTCTATTCATAATAAAAAGGTGAATTCATCTAAGAACAAATGATAACATTACGCCCACTTTTGAAAGAATATTCTTGTTTATTAGAAATCCCTAAATTTAGTTTGTTTTTTTCTTTTGAATATTAAAATTTATTAAAAGTGTACCTCGAAATAAAAATCTTAAAATAAATAAAAACAAAATTGATTCAAAATATCTTCGTTATCAAGGACAGGTTTAACCTAAACGTTGTAAATAAAATTAATTTGCTGTCTCTTCACAAAAAAAAAATTAATGTATTAAATTCGAATTTATAATTTATTTTTAGAAGATAATTGTAATTATTTATATTTGAGTTTTATTTTAAAATTATTTTCGTTTAAACGAGTTTATTGAGATGAGTAATAAAACAAGACCTAATAATTTTCTTTTATACGCTGCTTGTTATTGAAACTTATAAGTTAAAACTTTTAACTTAATTTTGATAAACAAAATTACTGATTGGATTTAGTTAGTGTAACCTCATTAAAAAATACTATAAAATATCACTTGTAAAGTTTTATAATTATTATATGCAACGGCGAAAAAAATGTAAATTGGCTGAAGCCATGATAAAACATCTTTTTCAGATATCACGAATAATAATAATAATAAAGCTCTTTACCTCTCAAGTTGAGAGAAACAAAATGTTTCTAGTTAAGTATGGCCTTCTTTCGCTCCCTACATCGTGTTATTAAATAGTACAAAACTAGTTTTAGAAGGATATTCGGATATACTTTCTATTCCCAGAGACTAGATACCACCAATGCATCAACAAAATGCAAGAAACTTATAGACACTTTAGAAACAAGGAGTGAAAAAAGCAAAGGTAATAGAAAATAGTTTGTGTATTTTATTTGATTTCAGTCTTTGATTAATTTTAGAATAAATTTGTTTTTTTTTTCCTTAAAATATTTATCGTCCTCATCTTCTTCGTTCCTTATTTTATATATTCTGAACCGTTCAAAAATGTTATTGCACAGGACCTTTTTATTAATTTCATCACGAATATTTTGTTAGAGTTGCACAAGAGTCAATCATATCACGATATCGCCTCCCAGTTACCGTAACGCCGTTTTCATTTTCAAACAAGTTAGGTCCAATTATCCCTCCTGACCAAATTAGACACCAACTGTTAATTAATTTGAGGGTTTCCAGAACCAACTATTCTGTTAACTCACATATCCATTCACATGAAAATGTACCTCGTCACTCATTATAATTTGTTCATTACAATCGGGGTTGTCATGGGCGAGCTGTAACACGTCCTATTGGCATATGTACGGCGGGGTAAATGATCTTGTGGAAGAAGCTGAATCTTATATGAATCTTATATGGAAACAAATGCGAATTCTTGTGCAAAATTGTGCGCAAAGTTGTTCTTTGAAGACCAAACTCCTGAGCACGGCGTCGAATTGAGGTTGATGGATTGTTTTGAACACTTTCTTGAGCAGCAGCAATATTTTCAGCCAATCTTGCAGTGCATTGTGGTTCATGCTTGTGCGTATGACCTATGGCCCCTCCTTCTTCGAAATCATTCGTTATATGATAAATGGTGCGTTTTGTTGGCACGTTGTTTCTTCCAAAAATTTCACGTAACTTTCTCATCATCACAGTAATCGAGAATTGATTTTGATAAAATGTGTTAACGATTAAAACACGTTGGTTTATCGAATATTTTTCCATAATAAATTTGCCACGTGTCTACTTCACGACTGGCAAATATGAACTGTCAATACTAATGTTTACCAAAAATGACGGCAAATAAAAGTAGTATACCTTGCCGACGGACACCCTGTATTTATATTGAAAGCAAAAAAGTATTTTCATATTTTGTTTTCAATTATGTCATATGCCATAAGGAAGCGCAAGGTTTTTCTTCATAAATCCTTAGAGAATAATTGATTTTCGCCGGCGAATTTATTTAATTTCGCCGGTAGCCTGCAAAATATTTCAATTAGTTTAATTTAATTTTAAATTATACACTGGTCCCTCTAAGGAAAGTAAATCACGTTTTTCAACTTTCAATTACCGCCAGAAATCGATGTACAGTGGTCATAACTATCCACTGTGAAAATCTTACATCTTTTTCTCTACTCTTTCGCCAGAAAACAAAAAAATACAGGTTTTTGCCTCTATCGAAAATTGGTAAATTTTGCGTTCACTCTCTTTAGAATAATCAGTACAAATTATATTTATTTAAGAGGCTTACAAATTGTTATTTAAAAGTGTTAAGTTAATGGTTGAACATTAATAATGTATTAAAGTTTTGGGTGGCATATACACTATATCCTTTTTAAACTTTAGTGGTTTCCCAATGCTATTTACTGTTAAATCGTCCACTATTGGAAAGGTGTAGTTCGGAGCAATTCTTTTTCTGCAGGAGTATAACATTTTGTGTCTTATTGGCATTCATTCAGTTCTATTTAATTCACAAATTTAATCGTACAATTTTAACATTTGCTGTCATTGTTATCTTACGATAGAATGATAAACTTAGCGGCGCTGTTAATTTTGTTTTTGTTTTTGGTAAGTGTTCTTTTTTTAAGTTTAAGTGTTTAAGTGTTTGTTTTTACTCTACCCTCTGCTCCCTTCTATTAGAAATCGTTCTACCTAGGCTAGCAGAAAAATTAAAATGAGCGGTATGTGAGCTTATTTGAAGATGTAAAGTTAGTGGCCTTAATAATAAGTAATAATATATCTATAAATACATGGCAGATAAAAGGACCAATAAAGATGGCAATGCATTGTGGGACATTTTGGAAAAGGCGGTTAGAAGATTTTTTTCGTCGAATTTAAAAACACAATTTAATTTAAGTGGTTAATTAGAAGAATCAAAAGTAAAATTTGGATTCCTTTTTCAATTATTTCCCCACAAACAGTGTGTCTCAAAATTAACTTTCTCAAAAAAATAAAATATTTTATGAATAATTTTAAAATAATAACTTTATAATTTTTTGATGTGTGCGTATAGCCGAAAACGGTTTATTTACAAACCAAATTTGACGCGGGTTATAATTTTTTGCTTTTAAATGTTTTTTTTTTTTGGATGTACTGCATTTGATGAGTATTCTTGACTCTAACGTTTAGAAATTCTTATATGTACACATTATTTTTAATATTTAGTTGAATACAACATTTGTGCTTTCCATTTTTCCGTACCAGTAAAAGTATTATCCTATAGCATATAGTTTTCCCTTGCTCTGCAAATTTGCTTTTTTTGGAAATAAATACATTTATTTTTTTATCAAAGTTTGATAACGGGTGTTAATTACGTAGAGTAGAAGGTTTGAAAATATTTAACTTATCTGAAAAGTTGATATGTTTTCTAACATTTTAGTATAAAATATGTCTCTCTCATCATCTCTACAAAAAAATCTGACAAGAAAATTTTCCACTTCAAAATTATTTACGTAAATAAAATACTTTTGTTATAAAATTTTAGCTAAACGAAAAACCACATTTCTTATTAGGATCTGGTTCAATATATTTTTTAATATATTGTTTGGTACTTTCAGCTGCATTATATGGCTGAATCTTCCTAAAATAATTATCCATGACTTGGACAATAACGCGGACTAAGTTTAATAGATGTAAGACGTTTTAGCTCGATCTGTAATAGTGTAGAAAAGAAAATTGTTGTTTTATAACATTAACTAGGTATATATACTGTTTTGTACTTAAAAATATTATGTTGCATTTAAATGTATATGAAGAATACATTCTTTTATTGTTGCAGTTGTAAAACATAGGAATATATGTATGTCCTTTTATTAAACTTAAGCAAGAATGGAATGATAGGATTCAACTAAATAAATTTAAAAAAAAATTTAACTTGGGAAAAAGATATTTGAAACTTAGGTAAAATCTTTTTCTGGCATCACTGCATGCTACAACACCGGCTTTGTTACCGTTTTGACCACACACTTTAACTAATTTATTTGCTGCTACATAACAATTTTTCCTTTTATTATTTCCTTGCCGTACTATTGCGAGCATATTTTGCTATCTCAGCTATTGTTCTCTAATTACACACTGCACAAAAGCTCCTTTAACAATTTATTTACCGCAACTATACAAAAATTGTTTTCCTTTTTACAATCTATACTCCCGGAGGCTTCGAGTTATTACTTTCATTTGTTTGCTTTTTTAAATGACAGTAATTAATATGAAATCTGTAATCCTTGTAAGACATTAACTTTAGAAGCAGCATTCCTGCTGTTAAATATTTTTTAATCAATATTTTGTTGTAACTCAATAAAATAAAGAAATTATTAATCAATTTAAAAATATTTTATTCATTAAGAATTTAAAGGGATTAATTCTTTTGTTTCTTTTATTTAATCATTTGGCTTATAGTTCTGCAAATTTTTTTATAGATCAAAAAGATTATAAAATATAACAGTTTACGATAACATTCTTCAAACTGTGCTTGATAAAGTTATATCGGGTGTTTTTTATAAAGGCATAGAACTTTAAGATGGCAAAGATTAATAACAAGCGGCTATTTTATCACCTGTCAAGTAATTTATGTTTAGTTTGGTTTATCATTTCAACACGAATAGACTGACGTCTTAACAACGCTTCCAAGTTGTGCATATAAGAAAAAAACGAAATTGCCGGTAATCCCGATACTCTTAAGTAAATTTTGTTTAGGAATAAAGCTTATTTTTGTTTGAATGAATACTTAACTAAACAAAATGCCGTATTTAGAGCGATGATAACCTTTAGGTGTATGATAAGACAACGTGACGCCCAGGAAAACTAACAGTTTTGTGTGCTTTATAGGCCCGTACTTCTTTAAAAACGATGCTTTTAGAACGTTACAGTCAATGGTGACTGATTACTGACTTTTTTAAATTCAGAAGCTGTGGTTTCAACAAGACGGTCAAACATATCCCACAGCTTGTGTCAAAATTGATTTATTGCACGAAACATTTGGTAACCGCATAATTTAACGTTTTGGAACTGTGCCCTGTCATCCCAGATCGTGCGATTTAACACCCCTAGATTAGTGGGATATATAATTGGCAACTTGGAGGACAACATTCGCCATGTTTTTGCCGATATACGGCGACAAATACAGGATAATGTCATTGAAAATTGGACCTCCAGATTAGATTGCGTTCGAACCAGCCGTCGTGTTTATATGCCAGAAGTCATAATTAAGTTATAACGCCAGAAGATTATCTTTTAATCAATACTTACGTGCTCCTGTAGCCAAGTAGGTAGTGTACTAGTTTGTCAGTCCGGTGGTTGTGGGTTCGATTCCCAACGAAGACCTTGGCTGTCGTACACGATAGTTAATTTCCGTAGCTATCCTTCTACTTTCACCACCCGTGTCATCTCTTCTCTAGCACTTTCCTAAAGAATGTAGCACGGTACTTCTTTTTAAAACGAAAAAAAAAACAAAAAACTTAACTTTGTTTTATTTAATTTCAAAACTCTATACCTCTATAAAAACACCCATTACAAAAGAAAAAATAAAACTCTAAAATATTCCTTTACCTCTTATAAATTGTTATCAAATCTTCTTTTATAAGATAAAATAAATCAATAATTATCTTCTTTGAAAGTGGGTAAGTCTTCAATAAGTGGGCACCACAGAAAATGTTATCACCATTAAATAGTTTAAAAAAAATTATCATGCCTCCTTGGTAGAACAGATCATGAAAACCGATTATATAAACATTCGTACACATGTGTACATTCATTCATTCATTCATACTTAACTTTTGAAGCACACATGTCTCATTTTTGACATTTTAAGAAATTGTATCAACAGGTTCAGATAAGAAGTGTTAAACTTTATCTTTATGTTTATAAATATTTTAGTTAAAAATTATCTAAAATTCTGGAAATTTTTTTGTTTGCATTGTAAAATACATATTTGTTTACTTTTTCCAAAATCAATAACGCTCAAAACATGTTCACTAATTTTGATAAGACATTTCAATACTCGTATTATTATTTATTCATGACGGAATAAGATTAAAATACCTCATTGAAGATATGATTCCTCGAAAAATATACTTGGAAATGTATCTTATTTTAGTTATCAAACTGAATATGCTTTGAATAGGTCTTTGAAAGGTTATTAAATATCTTAATAGCTACATTATACTGGGTATGGTTAGTAAAGGGTTTTTCAACAAGAATTTTGTTTCGAAAAACAAAAAATATAGATTAAGATAATTAAAATTTTTATTGTATTACGAAGAGAATAGTTCGGCAACTATAAATGAAAAAGTATCTGGCAAATATCACCACGACTACGCTGACAGATGTCGATTCTTTCATTAAAGTTTTTAATCACTTTTTGAGAAAATGGCGGTCCTATTTGGTTAATCTATTCACGGATTTTGAGTTTAAAGACTGAAATCATAACGTAGCTCTAAAAAAATAATCCAGTGGTGATTGTCGTAAAATTATGCGATCGGCAAATTTGGTCCTGTTGAAACCACATCTGTGTGATATCCACGTCATCAATAATAGGCCAAAATTGAGTCGCTAGCATCTCGCGATAGCGTGATTCATGGATCTTTACCGCATTTCCAGCCTCATCTTCGAAAAAAACGACCCAATCACGCCTCCAGACCAGATAGCACACTATACAGTGACACGCTGAGCATGCAAAGGTTTCTCAATAATCGCTCTATGATTTTCAGAAGCCCAAATGCATTGAATGAATGAATTAAGCGAAACTAAGGCGATCAATTTCTGCACTAGTTGAACCTTGTAAGGCTTCGAAGTCAAACGATTGCGCAAAATTTGTCATGTGGTGATTTTGGATGAACCTAATTGTTGAAAACATCAAGGAATTGACAAACTTGGATCTGCTTAAATACTATGGCTCACGGTTCAGATGTTTTTAGTTGAACGACCCGGTCGAACACGCAGGGGTATGCGCATGTTTTGTATCGAGCCTGTCGATTCAAATTTAACGACCAAATTCCTAATAGTGGTCTCAGAAGGACGATTGTGTTGTCCGAAAATATCACGAATTTTACGAAATATAACTTTAACAGAACCACCATTTTCATAGTGGATTTTAATTATTTTAATGGCATTTTAGTGCGAAATTGAATTCATTGTAACAATTGCCAATGTATCTACTGCGAATACGTCAAAAACCTAAATGCCGAAACTATCAAGTTATTGGTGTTGCCACAATTGAAAAACAAACTTTTTGCGGAAAAAACCCGATATATATCGCATTTATTCAGAATTAGATTAGGAAGAATCTTTGTATTTTCTAGGGTTAAGTTATTTACAAAAAAAATCGAAAGTTTGTTAAAAAATCTTTACGATTGGAGCTACTACTTCTTCTGAATTTGAATAGCAAGCAAATGATTTTTACTGCTGCTGTTTATTTCATCAAAGTTTTTAAATAATACCTCTTAAGTATACTTAAGTTAGACTTAAGGTCATTTTTGTTTGTAATGAATTGTAAAGCGAGTACTAAAATTAAGTTGTTAGGATTTGTTTCAGTAGTCGGATTTATTAATTAATAATCGGCCGTTACTTCTTTTTATAGCATTATTCGAATCTTACTGACTTAGAAGAAATGGAATGCAAGAAAACACTTCATTTTCAACTGACTTTAAAAGGCAAAAAAAAACGAAACCTCTGGTAACATGTTTACAGATCAGTCAATCTGTATTTTTATATTACAGTCGAGGACCACTGAATACGGGCTGTTTTAAATTCATTTTTGTTTTTTGCAAGAATAATTTTAATTTTCTTTATATATTTAATTTCTGAACTATTTGTTTCGTAAATCGTTGGCTAACTTTTAATTTTGTTTTTTGCACGTTGCTTCCTTTTTTGCATGAAGGAGAAATAAATATTGATGTAATAACTTTCCCCTGACACTACTTTCAAAAAATATATTTTGCTTTTAACCTTTCTGTTTCATAATAGTTCAAGGTGGTTTCAAATAAGACAAATTGAAAATTATTTGCTTTAACACAAAACAATGTGAGGGTGCCATAAAAATAAAAATTCTAAGACAAAAATATCTTATTTTTTACTCGTTTTTTATGAATTTTTATGAAGCAGACACCAAATAAAAATAGATTAAGTTTTTTTAAGTTTTTTTCCGCGTTTGTTTTTTAATATTTAAATTTGAACTAGAAAAATCTCTTTATACAATTTTCTTTGTTAATAATTCTTAGTTATTTATAACAATTTTTTAATACAACCTTTTAATCTTTTATTTTTTCTCATTTAAAAAAATATATTTCACGTATACTTTCACAATTAAAAAAGCTCTCATTTGCCATTTTGGAGCCAAATGTTTTAAACTTTTGATTTTAGTTGCAGGAATATATTTTGAAAGAAGAGTTCTTTCTGTATTGCCATTTTCATAAATATTTAACAAAAGCCGCTAACTTTTAAAGTTTAACCAGAGGTGCGTTAGAGGCGAAAACTGTTATTTCGCACAGCTTTCAACTTTATTAAATTAATACCTTAATTATGGTATAATTTTTTTATTATATTTCATATATAGAACCATCATCATGCAGATAAAATTTGCGTGGTCACTAATCGTGACAAGGACTTAAATTGTTTAAAGGGAGCCCAGAATTTAAAGGGAGCCCCATGCAACATATAACATTTTTAAACGTCTATTGAAATGTAAAGGATACACTTTTAGTTTTTTTATAAAGAAAAATGTGAATAATCGAAGAGTGTCTCCAAAGGTGATGTAATTTGATTTTCAGGGCTCCATCTCTTAACTAATTATGGTTAAATTATACAGACTATATATTTCGATGCCCCTTATAACAAATAATATTAATATAAGAAATTATTCTGATATATATTCGATGACCCCAGCTCGTCTATTTATTTTGAAGCCGGTTTTCTGGCAACTATTATTTTGTTCAACTGATACTTTGTTTTTTTTTATTTAGTTTTTTGTTGTTGTAGTGGTCTTAGTAATGCTGCTCAGAGCAACGGATCTTTGAAAGAAATTACATTGTGTTAAAAACAATGGCCTACCAATTTTCCGCTTTGGGTACGGATCCCTGATAATTTTTTATCGTATTTTGCTTTTGAGATTTCTCTAATCGAACTATTTCTTGTTCGGAAAAAATTTCGTCCGAATAACTCATTTTGCAAATTTTTTCGATCGAAGCCTATTAACTCTTTATAGAGATAGAGAGTAAGGGTAGTATGTGGGAAGAAGCGATGTAGAAGAAGAACTGCCACCAAAGCCCCGCGGGCTGGCATACGATATGAATCAAAGCATACAGTCGCGCCATTTGGAAGTGGGTTACAAAATTAATCGCAGCTTTTAAAATATCCATGTCTAAGGTTTTGTAGTCGTCGGTATTTTAATATGGGGCACGAGAGAGGAGACAGCTTCCGTAAAATGTTTGTACGAGAGACTAGTCCTCCACGTATGGGTTGCAAAGTGACAGTGCCTAGTTACTGCAACTATCAAGTCACGCAATTGCGCTTCCAGAATCCCTAATAAAACAGCCGCTTTTCTTTGATCTATTAAGTGACTGACAGTACCTTCAGTTAAAGAAGAAGAGAAGGAGGTTTCTGATCTGCGACACCAGGAATAATATTCGTGTTTCTTAGAACGTTAAGATATCTCATAAGATACCACAACCTTTAGTTTTATGTACCTATAACGATTTATCTAGCTGCGGTTTTCTGTACTAGCTTCATTGCCCGTAGATTTATTGGGTTCCAATTGAGCACATCCATAAACTGGCTGTCTAGTACCTTTCACCATACTTAGGGTGATATCATCCAGATTACTGCCAAAACGCATTCGTTAGGTTGATTCCCCGTCCTGTCTATGGTTTTCTTGCAAGCATATGTTGCCGTTATAACCTTGTACACTATACCGATATTCAATTTCTAGGGTATTTTACTACCCAAGATTATGCCCAAATACTATGCACTGTATTTAATAGTGATACCACATTTAATTTAGCTAATCTAGAGAAAGGCAGCTTGTATTTCCTAAAGAAAAGTATTACTTTAGTTTTGGTTAGAGTCACTTTCAGGCCGTTACTGTTTTGTTTTCAACACCTCCACGATAGGATACCAAAATGGACTCCTATCTATCTCTATCTACTTTTGCCTCACAATACCTGCTACATATTATAGCGCAGGCAATGCTTCGCTTCAATACAATTGCCGTTATAACCGAGCAATTTTTATATGAGTATTGATATGGTGAAAGAAAGTTCTTGTTAACTGTCATTTTTATATAAATTTAGAATGAGGAGGGAAAGGCCCGATAGTAAAAAGATAAAAACCATTATGTTGCCACATCTTAATTACTCCGAAGATCAATAGGAATCATGACATTTGGAACCAGAGGCATAAATGGATGGAAGCTTTCAATTAAATAGTGAAGCCTATGTCAATGTCTACAAAATTTAAATACTCTTTATGACATAAGGATGTCAGTTTTCTCAAATCAGTTCTGGATCAATTCAATAGATGACAAAAATTGAATATACCCAATTTTACATTAAACACATCTGCACAATTTGATGTTAAATGAAGTTGTTTGTTCTAAATTGCAATGATGTTGCAATTGGTCGATGACTAAATTTAATTTTTTTTTGTGTTTGTAACCAGAGTTCAAAATTTAGCTGAATATTTAATTTCGTAAAAAAATCAATGGGCTTTAAAAAATCTTGACATTGGATACACTACTATTACTTGATACACTTGACCAAATGTATACGAAAGTTTCGTTAATATTTTTATTTTGGTTTTAAGAATGCGATAGAACATTTGTTTCACTGAATGACCCGTCAAACCACGACCGCAGTTCTGGTAGGAATGCAATGTTGTCTGGCTTTAGATGAGGAAACAAAGTATTTGAGAATATTTACTGGTCCTTCAGACTTCTCTTGCTAGTTGAATTGAATGCCAAAGTCGGGGTCCTGCGTAAGTTAAAGATGTCCCAAACATATTTTGGTTTAATTCTCAAATCATGTCTAATATAATCACAAGAACTGTCCAAATTTTTTTCATTTGAAAAAATACTATTGACTGTGATTTTTTACAAATTCTAAGCATTTAAGATGATTATTTACGTTTGCACACGGACATTTCATAAATTGTTATCGGTTTATTTGCGGCTTACCAACCTGGACCTTTTAACACAATTGACTTCAATACTTTGTACGCTTGTTGAAAAAATTTAAAAGCTTTTAAACAAAAATCTATAGAAAATAACCTGATAAAGTTTTTGTTTTTATTTTCATTAAATTGAAGTCTGGAATAGTTATCTTCTTTCTACTTTAGTCGGGGTTTTAGCTTTTTTCATTATTTGCTTTAATTAAATAAAAAGACTCTGATTTTATAGGCTTATCGGTACTGACCTTATCATTTTTATCGTTTTAAACTAAATAAGAGTTGAGTAGCCTTATCATTTTGACGTGTACGCTGTAACTGTGTCCAACTTTTTAAATTATTATTTTTTAATTTTTTTTACTAATTTTGTTCCTATAAATACATGCATACTCGTAAGTAAATGTGCTTATATTTTACAACAAAAGTATTAAATATCTAAATGGTACATTGACATTTTTAAAAACATATTTATCATATTAAATTTATTTTATGTATGTAACTATGTATGTATGTAAAAACATTTAATATTAAATTACACTTAATATTTTTTTTAAATTTTATTTATATAAATACTTCTGTATTGTTTATTACAAATGAATAAAAATATTATGCAGAACAATAAGTATAAAATAAAAACCAAATAATAAGTAAATTGTGATAAAAAGACTTATTTTGATAATTTCTAGTTATGGCACAGTATTTGAACTTTATTAACAACACAGTTCGGTTAAATTTTACTTGTACATCATTATGAGTAATAATATGAATCGATAGAATGTAAGGAATCCAAATGAAGTTAAATATCTCTAATAAATTTTGGATTAAAAATATTTTTGTTAAATTGAAATGTGAATAATTATAAAATTTATTAATATTTGATGAGTACGTGCAATATTCCTAAGCAATTGAAAGCAATCTGCTATTTATCTATACAAAAAAAATTAATAATATTCTGCTGGCATATCTGTTACTGTTCTCTTTGAAATTAATCACAAACAATTATGAATAATTGTTTTGTAAAAATAGTTCGAATAAAATGCAATTAAAAAAATCACATATAGAACGTACTATTACTCAAAATCTGTATTGGAAGGCATTGATTAGTGTTGAAAAAAACTTACTTTATTGTAGAGAATTTTCTTTTTTTGGGTTTTTATCGAATAAAACTTCTAACAAATACTAGCAATCATATCTCTTTCAAGTACGTCGAAAAAATTTAAAAAATAGTAACGCCTTTTTATATTTGAAACTTTCTTGTTAAAATGTCAAATTTATAAACTTTTGTATTTTATTAACCATTTTTTCCGAGAATAAAATAATTTAAAATATTTACGACTTATTTTGCTTTTTTTTTTGTTAAAATATTAAGAAAACACTAAATAATTTTCTTTTGTATTCCAATTTATTTTGTTTTACTTGCTACAACAAATAGAAATAAACTTTTATTATTAAAATAATTGTAAAACAAAAACACATACACATATTTTTATATATGTAATTAATTTTTATATTATATCTATAATTTCACACTTCAATAATAATAAAGTTAAATCAATATTTGATGTAATATTTAGTTAAATAAACATTATTATTATTATTATTTTTATATAGTTAGATATTTATTGAAATTTAAAATGCGACTGCAGGAAAAAAATAGATAAAAAGTTATCCTTTTTGTAGTAGGTCTATTTCAGAAATTTGTGTAAGGAGTATGAATCCTCATGGGCATCGCATTGGTACAAAAATATTAAGTTTAAGTTATAAAAAGATAATTATCACTAAAAAATAAAGTATAGTGAAATGACCTATTGTGTCTGTTAATAAATCAAGATCACGTATCAACACGCAACAACAACAACATGCTACATTTAAATTCCATAAACTAAAATAAATAATCACCATAAGAATACACAACCAAACAAATACGTACATGAAGTAATGATGACTACGGCATCTGTAGTAAATTATGAATAAGAATTTTCTAGTAAGTTGTAGAACCGCTCAAAACAGTATACATATAAAGATGCCCACACCTGTGCCCAAAGAAACAGCCAAATTGTGAACACGATCAAGTGAATAAACAGCAGTTGATACAGCAGTTTGTATCCATTAAAGTTGGTGAAGTTACTATCGTATATTTTTATATATAAACGGGAATAATCGTCTAATAAACCGTGTAATTTAATTAAAACTTTAAACGCTGTGGGTAATTGTTTTGCCACTAAAGAATCCAATAAACTGATATTTATTAAGGCAATAAACGCAACACTATAATTAGCTGAGTTCTTTAAGTGCAAAATAATAAAACAGTACTTTAGAGTCTTAAATTACGTTAAACGATTTTTTTACTTTCAATACATACAAAATAAACAGAATGGTAACTTTGTTGTCTTTATTCACTGATAAATTAATTTGAATTAATTCATTTGCCCAGCAAGTGATGCTTATTTAGTTGTTTTAAGCGGTTCTCGCACATATGTACAAGAATATTTTACTTTAACATCACCTCATATTGTTGTTGTTATTATCATTCAGTTCAGATGCCTGCTTGGTTGTGTGTTTTGTTCTGTGTTAGTTGTGTTTGTTTTAGGTTGTTTACTTATTTGGTAAAATTCTTATAAGTAAGTCAGGGTTGTTTCTTAGGAAACTACTCAGTCTGTAAAGTTCATAGTAGGTCGTTTCGTTTACTTTTTTACTAATAATAATTTCCCTTTAAAACTTAATAAATCATCTTCGTAACAATATAATGCATTTTCTAAATTGATGTACTCTAGTCGCCATCAAAATTGTTTATGTATCTATGCTTTAAAAATATTCCTGTTTTCTTTAAAACTTAATACAACATTTGAAAACAATTTTATTCGGAAACGAAAAATTTCATGAAGTTAAGCCTGATATATCTATTGCTTTCAAGTTAAATAACGAATGAACCTCAGAAGAATTTTAAAAAATTTATTTACTATTAGATCTTTGCCAATGCAGATTAAGAAGAAGAAAATAAATGCAACATGTATGTGCCACGTATCTTTGTTAAATTTTTTTCCTAAAATTCACACAACAATTTTTAAAGGACTTTATTTGACATTTACTTCAATTTCTGGTCGTTGACTTATAATTGTCAATGACCGCTTTAGTCACATTGCCTCATGCATATTAGCAGTCAAATTAAAGTGCGCTGTCGTCTCAGCTTCCGCAGATTAGCACAAATTTCTCGATTTAATTTCATTTCTTAAGTGTAATATCCTCTTCGCTTACCGAACTTCTGTTACACCTAAGTACCGTCTTTGGCGGTTTACAAGAAATTTTAATATACAATTTCACTCTGTATAAAATACATATTTCTTTAGAAAATTTGTTTTGATGAAAGTCAATTTTGATGAAATTGTGATATTTTTTCCGTTGTAAATTAAATTTTTAATTTTTCGTTACTTTTTACAATTTCTTTCGCTTTTGGTTATCGTTTCGGCGTATGGCCTGTCCTATTTAATAAAATGGATACATATGTTGGTTCGCAACTGCAACATTGTATATTGTGTCAAGTTTGAAGTTGAATAAATATTACAATTTTATTAATTTTGCACTTTGACAAGTAAAATTTGTTTCGGAGCTTCTACGTCATAATATTGCTAAGCTTGAGTTTTTCCTAGGTAATTCCGCTCAAGCGGGCCGAATCTTAAAATTTATACGGACTGTGTTCTCATATCAGTTATAATATCAAGGACAAATTAACAGTTCAAAGGTGTTTCATTAGACTTTAATATGTCATAGGCAAACACTCGAAATTTACACAGTGTGCACTTAAGCACTAAAAATATATATAAAAAAAATTAATTAAGTGTCAGCTCTTCCTTTCTTCTGAAAATCTTAATGGCAAAATGTTAAAATTTTCGCAAAATACGTATTGCCAGTACTATAGCCGCTATGTTCCCATTTTAAACATTAAATTTTTAAATTTGAAATTAAAAATTAAATTTAAATTTAATTTTTAAAGAATTTTATTTAGTAAACCTCGTATATTGCAGTCTATCGAACCCAGGAAATCAAATTTCAAAGCTTTTTTTCCGGCATACGAAGATAAGTTATTGTAAATGCAGAATATGAAGTCTGCAGTTCAGTTCAAAATGCGTGACAGTTATTAGCTTCCGTCAGTGGTTCTTTATTAAGACAAGTGTATAAAGAAAAAATATAATAAAAACAATCTTTAGAAGCTTGAAAACTTGAAAAAGTGTTTCTTTCTATTTGAACTGACATATTTCAATCCAATTGTTAAAAGTGTTAAAACAGCAACTATTTCCATTTTTTCTTGCAAGTGTTTTGCGATTTAAATTGCTTTACAAATGCAATAAAAAATAATCTCATCATAAATTTTAAATAACTCGCAATTAATATTAAATTGTAAAAAATTAAAAAAAAAAAGAAAAATATTTGCAACAAAGTAAACAAAGTAAATTTATTTGTAGAAATTTTAAATATATTTTTGTTTTGTTGTTAACTGAAAATTGAAAATAATATCGATTTGTGTAAAATATTACGAAAAGTTAAACCCGGTGTTGTTCGTGACTCCCATAGTATTGATAAAAATATGTAAATATTTTTTTTATTAATTATCTATTATCTAACTTTTTATATTTATCTTACAAAAACAGATTGAAGATGCTTATATTTACAATTCTGCAGATACTTAAATTCTGCGGTAAGCACCCACTCCACCTGTAGCGATTCCAATATTACAGCAATCAAGACGAACCAAAAACTAAAATACCTAATTTTTTGAAATAAAAAATCTTAAAGAAATAAACTAAAACATCTAATTCTGACTTTCACATATCTATGTATGTATGTCTCACAAACGATGACAAATTGACATTTTAAATTGACTTTGTGTCAACTATTGACGTAGTTTGAAAAAATAACTCGTTTAATGAATTACTTTTTGTAAGAAAAACACTGACTCCAAAGCTATAGCTATAGAATACTAAAGCTTTCAAATGAATAACACAAGAACTTATTCTTTTTTAATAAAAAATAAAAATATAGCAAAACTTTAAACTTCCAAAAACAATAATTTCTTTTAAAAAAACTCGTAAAATTCGATTTGGATTTTCTTAATACAATATAACTTGCTATCGTAGAGGAGAAACTTCGGAATATTATAAAATATGTTTCTTTTCTTATAGAGGACCAATGTACCTTTTCTTATATAAGATGTATGTATGAATTAGTCCACATGTGCATACATACATATGTACGTAAGTATGTATATGGATATAATAATATAAAAAAAAGGGAAAATTAAAAAAATAGTTGTTTTGTCTTAGCCAAATATTCATCACTTTTAGTGCATGAGTTTGTGACTGGTGCATATCACGTTCATATAACTTTCAATTTCGGCGTTAATAAAAGAAACTTTTTATGATATTTTTAGGAAATAGAAAAATATATAATGTTTTTGGTATATTTTTTAACAAGTATGCATTTCTTATAAGAGAGTAAATGTTGCATGCTTACGCATAGATCTGTGTTCGGAAATGGTGCTGTATCTGTTACTTGGGGTGATATAAGTATTAAGAAATTGGAATTGGTGTGAAAATTCAGTATGACGTTTTTTAGGTTTCTAAAAATCTTCCAAGTTCCTCGGTTTTCTAAAACAGTGCAAGAGAAATTCACTCCATACAATTTTTGTGCTACCACCTATATCCGTCCAAAAATAGATAAAACTCTCAAAGTCTATTATGCAGTTGCTCGATCGTGTACAAGAAAGGGCGAAGAGACTTATTGGAGACTATAATGGCTTGTTTAACTCTATTAATTATATACAGCATTTGGCAATTTGGGCTGTATTTCACTTTTTATCGTTACCACAATGGTAAGTTCTCTAGAAAAATTCGGGAACTTGCTGCTGTTAATCCCACGATTTTGCGCTTAACTCGATTTTCGTTGAGAGCGCAACCATTTGTGGTTGCTTGGCTAGGAAGTCGCACTACGCAATACAGGGAAAATTCGTTTTTTAGCAGAACGGTTCGTATGTAGAATAAACTTCCTCCAGAAGTCTTCCTTTCCACTTTTACTGTAATAATATCCAAATCGAAATTCACAAACGTCTTCTTTCAATGCATGAGTAGGGATCATCTCACGAGTACTGGTTCGGGAAAAAAATAAGAGATGGGCTTAGAGTTTAAATGACCGTCGTAAGATGATAAACATTCATTAAGACCAAATTACGTCTACAAAATGTCGCTACTTAATTTTAAAAAGCGATAAAATAAGATAACCCCGGAAATAATAACCTAAAGCCGTTAAATCATTTGTAGTCAAATGAATGGTGTAGTCGCAAAATAAAGAGTTCCAAAATCTTGTCATAAAGCTAGGACTCTTATAATTGGTAGTCATGGTACTACACCGATCGCGAGGAAGGCCAAGATCTAAATGTTAGATTTTCTATTAAGTAATTAAAGGCAGCCCTAATTTTAGCGTGCCATAATCATAACGGCTTGTAGAAACTGGTTATCAATACAATGCTGTGCTCAAAGGATGTTCTTAACATTTTATGTGTTTTTTATTGCATCAAATTTACTGTCCTTAAATGGATAGATTGCAAATAAGGGATTAAAAAAATTTGTAAATTCTGCATTTTACGGTAGGAATTGGTTTTATTTTCTGGGGATGCGTTTTGTCATTTATAATGCAAAATGATTCACGGTTAATCGATCTCATTGCTTACTTGTATCGACCGCAAAATGAATATTGCCCAAGGTATAAACAAATCGTAAGTAATAATAAAACAGTCAGATGTGACAAAAATTGTTTGTTTAAATGATATTTTATAAAACCTTTTGAAAAAAGAAAACTCTGAAAGCAAGGCGTTTCTGTAACGTTTTGCACTTGAAAACAAAACGTGACAACAGCAAATGCATTTAAATTATAAAAATTTTAAAAATACTATAAACCTTACAGGGCTAATTCCTTTCCGTTAATTAACTTTGCAACAACAAAAATGTATGAGTCAAAATTTAATACATCAAGTTAACAAAACTTAAATAATCGATTTCAAATAAAATCAATGACCACCATTAAGCGTATTGAACATATTTAAGAACTCAAAAACACCGCCATTTTTTTCCTTTTGCAAAATGAAACGTTTGCACAGAATATTTTCATTTTAGAAAGAGAATTTTCCCATTTTTAAAATTGTTTAATTGCCTATGCATACGTAATTAAATTATTTGTAATTTTAACAACCGCAAACTAAAATGTGTTTTATCGGAAAATCACTCAACTATCAAATTATCTGTGCAAATGAAAAAATAGAGATATTTAGTTGAATTGTTGCGCTGTATTTCAATTAGATTAAATTTAAACCTGATTTTTTGTAGTTTTCTAACATTTCGTGATAAAATGAATAAATGAGGTAATTGCAAAAAATGTAAGTTTTAAAAAAGTTGTGAATAAATAATTATTATTAAAAAAAATATTTGGATTACGGTGGGGATTTTTTTAGATTTGCACAAAATAAAATAAAATAATTTATCTGAAAGTTTTAATCCCATAGTTTGTTTATGTAACAGAATTTTTATATAATAAAAAAAAAACTGCGCCTTAGCCTGACTAAATAAACACATATAAGCACGGACGACTGATTTAACAACGCTCTAGCTTTGACTATCTCCATTTACTAATATATGTCATGCTTAAAATAGGGGCATATCATCGAAATCGTTGGTTTCCTCCAAGTCACTCTTAAGTTGAAAACACAGCTCAACTGACATTATATATTATCGTATATATATTATCGGTATATTATCGTATTTTATTATTATAATTAAACTGTAAACTGCTAAGGAAAATATAACGACTAAAGTGTATTAATTGCTTAAGACCAAATTCTATTTATTACTCTTAATTAAATCATAACTGTTGTCCTGATATAAATTCTAAATAATGCAGATAACTGCCTGGTTACATTCAGTCACCAGCTATTCAGTCACTAGCTAGGTAACGGCTCTTAGATATGCCTCTGTACCAGCTGAATTTATAAAACAAAAAGTAACACTAGAGATGTCTTTCAATAAATGATGTTGTGGAACGGGAAAGGGTAAAGTACACAGATATCGTAGATATGTAAGTTTTAGAGCAGTATTGCATCCCCTCTAAAATATTACTGATATTTTACTTACCTTAATATGAAGAAGACGCTTAGACATATCAAAAAAATTGATGTTAGTTAGAAGCTGTTACAAACAAGTAAACCTCTTTTACCTCTTTTACTTTTTTTCTATAAATGGATGCAACTTTTTTTATACTTTAGCTTCTAGTAAGGCAATACCCAACCATCTATTTTATGTTACACTATGTCTTAGGATTGGAGTTTTTCAATTTTGTATTGTAACAGAGCTAGTTTTAAGGTATTAAATAACTTTAAATATATTTTTTGATATTTTCATTGTCTTGCTTGTCTTCTTACTCGTCGATTATTATGCCTTGAGATTGAACTGCTCCCTGAAATGTTCTTCTTATTTGCATTGCTCTCTGGGACTACTAATCTATTCGCTTTAGTGTTCTATTTTCTTCAGCCCATATATCGGAGTTAGTATGTCGATGTTGAAGGTAGACATTTTGAAATACCCAAAGCCACTACAATAGTTAAGAGTTCCGCCAGAAATTATCGTAAGTTTTCGCTCAGTCAGCCAGCAACACTACTATAGCTCTGTTTCCATTTGCAATCTTAAGTTAATTTATAAGTGGCGATTTCTCTAGATTGCATATAATTCTCTCCTTATGAGAATAATAAGCAATAACAACAAGTTAAAAAATATTTGCAACCGCCTCTTATATAAATTGTAAAGTAGACAATTTTTATTGAAGCAAATTTTTCGTTTTCGTATGTTTGTGATCTACAACAAGAGTATAATTTTGTATTACAACCTTTTTTTAAAGTGTTATTTAGGTGTACTTTTGCCAAAAAATAAAAATGTTACAAATTTGGTAAACTACATAGCATACAATTAAACACAGTATTTAACTTATTTAATTGTGAATTTATCTTTTTTTTTTATAATTTTTCTTTATTTGCAATCTGTCTACTTCAGGACAATAAGCAAATTATATAACTAATACATTAGATAACAGGAGTTATATAGCTTCAATAAACTATATAACTATTTAAACAAACTTATACTAGATAATTATATTTACTAAATTAAAAATTACATTTTAATTGACTAACTTCTCAAAGGCAAGTTTTAAATATGAATACGTTTAAGTCTTCTAGTTTCAGAGCTGTCATCCAACAGTGAAACAGCTAGAGGATTTATGTGGTTACATAATCGTGCAAGATAGTTTTCCCTAAACCTTTGAATTTCTTCTCTTACGGAGGGTATATTTAGATCTCTACGAATGCATTTGTTGGAGACAAACCATGGCGCTGCAGTGATTAGTCTTAAAGTTTTAGACTGATATCTTTCCAAAATATCAATATTTGATTTGCTAGCTGTTCCCCATAACATAATTCCGTAAGTCCAGACAGGTTTCAGGATAGCTTTGTAGATAGTCAATTTATTATTTAAATTTAATTCTGATTTTGGTCCTAACAGCCAATAGAGTTTACGACTTATTAACTTTAGCTGAGTTTGTTTAGCTTTAATATGTGGCTTCCAGGTCAATCTTCTATCCAATGCAATTCCTAGATACTTAATGGAACTTACTTTTGGTATTTGTTCATTATATATAGTAACACTTGAGCAGTCTTCTCTCCTTAATGCAAAAGTTATATGTTTTGACTTGTCTGAATTTACTTTAATGTTTCACTTAGTAAGCCATTTTTCAAGAATATTTATTTAGTTCTGAACAATTCGTGAAGCTTCTATCGGAGTTTGGCTTGAAGCAGCTATTGCTGTATCATCTGCATATGTTGCTACCAAAACATCATCCGCAATTGGAATATCAGCAGTAAAAATTGTATATAAAACCGGCCCTAAAACACTGCCTTGTGGAATGCCTGCTTATAAAATGGAGCCGGTAAAATTTTCTTTATTTTATAAAGTAAGCCTTGGTGCCATACTCTGTCAAATGCTTGTTGTATGTCAAGAAAAATCGCTGAACAATAACGTTTGTTTTCAAGGGCATCAGTAATTTCATTCACAATTCGATGGCACTGTTCCGGTGTTCCGTGTTTATGACGAAATCCAAACTGATGGTCTGGAATAATAGTTTGACTCTCAAGAAGTGGTAGCAATCTATGTAAAAATATTTTTTCAAATATTTTTGAGAAAATTACTAGTAAACTAATAGGTCTATAAGATGACATCATCCTCTCAGGTTTGTTCGGTTTAGAAATCATTATAATTTCGGCGCATTTCCATTGTAATGGGAAATGGTCTAATCTGAGTATTGAGTTGAAAATTAAAGTCAAATATATAATACATTTCTGAGATAAATTTTTCATAACATTTGATGTAATCAAATCGTAGCCAGGTGATTTCTTTCTATTCAACATTTTAATTTCAGATTTTACCTCATTAAGAGTAAAATGCTTTATAGGCAGGTCCATTTGACATGACGAGTCTAAAAATTCAAGTACTTCGTTCTGTTGTTCAATACTATTAAGCTTATAGGGTTGAAATGTATTAGATAGGTGTAGAGCAAACGCTTCTGAAATACTTCTATCTGATTTGCACCAAGTGCCGTCAGTGTTTTGTATTGTTATATTACGTTTGGTTGGCCTTTTCAAAAATTTAGTAGATTTCCACAAGAGGTGCTCATTATATGAGGAGTTGTTGATTTTTTCCAAAAATTCTGTAGTTGATTTGTTCTTATGTTCATATAGTAATTTCTTAAGATCTTTACATGCCTTGTTGAATAATCTCTTATCCAAAGGATTTCTACTTAACATCCAATTTCTACGGAGTCTTCTCTTTTCTGCTATAAACTGCCTTATTTCTGTTGAGATTTGAATATTATTTCTTTGAACTCTTGCAGTACAAGGTGTTGCTAAGTTGGCAGCTTCGTGAATAAGATTTGTAAAGTGTTTTACAGCATCATCTAGCTCACCACCAGTTTTTAATTTTATATTTAAATTAATATTTTGATCAAGCCAACATTGAAATGATTGAATATTGGTATAAGGAGTTATGATGCCATCGTTAAACTTCCTTATACTAACCGTAGTACTATAATTTAGGAGTAAGGGAGTATGATCAGAGCTTAAATCATCTAAACTTTTTATTTCAAGTCGGTTACTTGGAATTCCGGAATAAATAACAAAATCTAACAAATCAGGAAGTTTTCGGGGATCAGATGGCCAATGTGTCGGAAAGCCTGTAGATAATACAGAATAATTGTTATTCCTTATGCATTTATATAATTCCTTCCCCTTAGAGTTAGAAAGTCTTGAGCCCCACCATTAGTGCTTAGCATTAAAGTCACCACCTACAATAAATTTCCGGCCTAATGAAGTAAAAAACTGCTGGTAATCTGGACATGTTACAGTGTACCTCGGTGGAAAGTATATTGAACTAATAACCACATCTTCGTCATTACATTTAATTTTAATATTGGTTGCCTGCAGAAAGTTTTGCTTACATTCACTCAGAATTTCATATTTTATCGAAGATTTGATTAAGATGCAAGAACCCGCATGCGCACAGTTATCTGGATGGTTAGTGTTAACTAAATCGAAGCCTCTTATGCAAAAATATGATCTTTCCGTGAAATGTGTTTCCGAAACCAGAAGTATATCAATAAAATTGGTACTAAGAAAGATTTCAATTTCCCTTGTATGATTGGAAAGGCCGTTTGCATTCCATATTGCTATACGTAGGTTTAATTGCATAATTTGTTAACAAGTGCAGACATCATGTTAAGTAATGTGGTAGTGGTTTGAATTTGTTTTTCCATTAAAGCTTCTATTCTTTGAAAAGAATAAGATAAGCCATCAAAATGATTACTGTTATTTTTCACAGCTTGGGAATATGTAAATTGATTTGGTTTTTGTGTACGACTATTATAATTACTATTAATTTTATTGCTGCCATTTATATTTGGAAAGTTGTGATCATTAACATCAAAGCTAAGTTCTTGATTGCCACTGTTATTGTGGTTCCTCAGATACTTTTTCTTTTTTAAAAGTTCTTTATAAATTGCACAGCCTCTATAGCTAGCAGTGTGAGCTTGTGAACAATTTGAACACTGTGGAGGAGTATTTTCGTTTTTCGTACACTGGACTGTAGGATGATTTAAACCACATTTGACACAACTAAATAATTTTCTACAGTATGTTTTTGTGTGGCCGAATTGCTGGCATCTGTAACATTGCACAATATCATTATTTTTAAAAGGAGGTTCTATTTTAACCACTGCGTTAAGAAGAAATTTTACATCAAATATACATTTATTGTTATTATCCGGTTCTAGATCAACAAAGAATATAGACAGCGGATTTTTAGTTATTCTGCTTTTAACATTGGCGATACTTCTTACTTTGTGACCTAATTTTTCTATTTCCTGTTTGATTAATTCAGTGGGTGTCGAAAAGTGCAAATTTTTAACTATTACTCTGTAAGGTCTTTCCTGCTTTAGTTGGTAAGTATGGAACTTTATATTTTTATCATCAAGATATTTAATTAATGTTCTATAAGAATTAATTGATTTTATCATCAATCGAATTTGACCATCCTTTAAAGATTTATACGTAAATTCTTCTGACTTGATTACTTTCAAAAAATTGTCTATCATACCCTTAATATCCGTAACATCAGGTATAATTATTGGCGGTGGTTTTGATTCAAAGACATTATTACTATCATCATTTTCATTATCATCAGCGTCGGTATTATTATCAAGAAATTGAAACATATTACCGCTGGCACATGGATCATCTGTTATTACTGAACGTTTTCGTTGTAAGTTTGGTGAGCCCGAAATACAACGTTTTCTTGAAGTGACCATCTGCCATTTATTATCTTTGATTGGGTCAGCATCTTCTCCTCCACTACCCATATTTTTGGTTTTTACATATACACTATGCAAGAAGTTAATTAATTAAAAAGTTTTTGTATAGATAACACGGTAAAACAGAAATTTAAATAATAATATATTTTAGATTCTTTATGAAGCAAAAAAAAAAAACACAAAACAAAATTTTAATTTTAATTATTTTCAATATTTTTGTTCTCAGAAATTTCTAATTAAACTATGCACGTCTACTACGTTTCACAGTTCAATTACGAATCGAGTGAATTTATCTAAGCTAAAGTAAATTCGCCAGTACGAAGTGGACTCTTACAAAATTAAAGCCGCTTACGTTAAAATAATAACGGTATTGGACCACCCTTTAATTCAGAATTTTATTTTTCTACTTTTAGCTATACTGATACTGTGCAAATTTGATATGTATTCCTAATAGAGATGATAATAACCAATGCTTTTATAAACAGCGTTACGTCCCTTTAGTTTTATTTATTGTTATAGCAAAGTGAATACACTTTCTGTGAATATTTAAAGTCTATTTATAAGGCGTTACGTTTTTACACTTTGTGTACGGAATCGTTAATAAACAACGTTAACGAACAAGTTTGGATAAAAACTACAAGTTATTATTAAAATTGATGAGCATGTACTTTTTGCGCTAGAACTGCAACTTTCCAACATAAAAGGAATGAATATAAAATATCCACGAATAGTAAATATCCCATAAATTCTTTCCAGACTCCATCGAAAACTTACTAAGCCTAAGCCTATGGTAAGAAGCACATTTTTTATAACGTAGAGAAAAAACTAACGAAGTGACCTAGAATTTAATTTTATATTTAAATAAAGTTGTATATAATCGTAATGAGTATAAAACTGCTTTAAGAAATACTGGTATAGAATTAAAGGGTTTTTTAACAAAAAATTTGTTTTCTAAAACAAAATTAAACAAAAATTAATTTCCTGAGGAAGCTTTCCAAAGGAAAGCGAAATATTGAAAATATAGAGATAAATTCATTAAAAAAGACCATTGTTAAGATTAATACTTATTTAGATGATTAAAATTTTTATTGTATTACAAAGAGAAAAGTTCAGCAATTATGAATGAAAAATAATATTTTGCAAATGTTCACCGCGACTATACTGACAGATGTCAATTCTTTTATCAAAGTTTTTAATCACTTTTTGGCAAAATGCCGGTCCTATTTCGTTAAACACATTACTAATTTTGAGTTTTAAGGCTGAAATCAATTCGATTGGCTCCGTATAGACTTTGTTCTTAATATAGCCCCACAAATTATAATCCAGCAGTGTTGAAGCACACGATCTGGCAGGATTCTAAACTACTGATTATTGTGAAATTATGCAATGAGGAAATTTGGTTTCCCATAAATTGATAATTTTTCATTGACTGTGTGACAATATTTAACATTGAAAATGCAAAAGTATTGTAACTTGGAAATAATTTTATTTCCTGCTTTTCAGTATTTTAGGTTACTGTAACAAGTGAACTAAAATTCATCAAAATCGGAGGCAAAGAAAACATTTGCTTTTATCGTTTGTTTTACATAACCCATTATAGAGATCATGATTAACTCTTTTTTCGAATTGTATGTAATCATAAATAACTTGACAGCTGACAAAATTGCCGCCAATTAAAAAGGTGTTGCCAATAAAGTTTTATAACTCTATAAAAATATCCCATACAAATGAATGAGTAAGACTAGTTACCCAGTCAAAAATAAAAAACAACTACTATATTTCTAGTCACAGGAATATTGAGTATTTTATACTGGAATGAAGTTACTACGTTCCATGTTTTAGATGCATTGCGATAATTTTAACCTATTATGAACCACAGTGTATTTTTTCAGAAACAAAGAGAAATTTTGTTGGGATCTGAAGCACTTTTTTGGGAAAAAACTTACGATATTTTGAAGTATTTTGTGGGATATTTATGGTGAGAACTGAATTTTTGAATAATTGCAATTGAATATTGTAGTTGGTGTTATCCGTGTTTTCTTCAGTATTTATGCGTCATTGTAATCGTAAGCTTTCTTTGTACATTTTTTTGTCAGTGTAGTATTTTAACAGCCTTTTTTAATCCAATATAAAATTTATTACACTTCTCCCTCATCATCAGTTGTCTTTGTTATTTTTTTATTTTCTGCGTAAAAAGACGTATTATTGTTTTGCTCGATCTGTGAGTGATTATTGCTTTATCATCATTTACCATAGGTTTAAATGTTTTGTTGTCTATTTGCAACATATGGTAAACTCTAGAACACATTTTGAGTTAGTTTTTGATTTTCTATTTTTGATTTATTCCTTGCTTAAGCACTTATTGATTATGCTATTTGTTATATATGTTGGAAAGTTGAAAGTTTGTCATTATATTTTTTATTTTATTAATGTTGTGGTTTTTAAACCGTTTGAGAATTTTGTTTGCTGAATTCGTGGCAGTGTTTATTTTTGCGTTCATCGATGGTATTGAATGATAATTATTAATCTTTCAGATGCGGTATTCTATACATACCAATTAGTTGTTAATTTATTTTTGTCTATTACGATTGTAATGCCCACATTTGGTGTTTGGTTATTTTCTGCCACTTCTGCAATAATTCTTTGTGGTATTTTTGATAAAACTAGATTAATTAAAAATAAAATTTCTCCGGTTTTATGTTTATTTTTTGTTTTAACTTCTAAGGTTGCCATTGTTTTTTTTTCGTTGAAATTACGTTAGAAATGCAACTCTCTAACTCTAAAATTTCTAATTAAAAGCTTAAAAGTTAAATTTGCCACCTTTTTAGCCGGCTTGAAGCCTTTCGATTTGTTTCTATTACTCGTAGACAAATACTTGTATTACGATATTGTTAGCTTTGCAGCCGCAACAACCTCGCTACTTATATTTTTAAGGTAGACTTAATTAAAACTTTTCAAAATGTAAGAATAAATAAACAAAACCATACAATTAAACACAGTTTTCCTAACATTGTTCAGTCTCGCATCAACTTATTTTTAAGAACTTGAGATTTAAATATAAAAAGATAATTATTTACAAACAAGAACATAATTATAGGTGTAAAAGTGATGTTATAAATCTATATAATTTTTTTATACTTTTGATTTGTTTTGAGCCTGAATTTATTAACGCTTTAAAATGTTGGGACAGGTGTGAAGACAATTAAATATTAGAGAAGAGGAAAAGAAAGTCGAATATTTTGAAAAGGTATTTTGGGATGCCAAATGCAGAAAAATTATTATGTCTTCACAATTTTTGCTTCAAAGTGTTTTTGCAATATAAAATTAAAAACGTGATGAAGTAAATTATGAAAGTTAAGTTATTTTAGCTTTCGTATTAAAATAAAACGTGCTTAATTAACTCTTAAAAAAGCCGGCAATTAAATAAAATGGATTATTTAAAAATAAAGTTTTGTTTAATAAAAAAAAAGTACTCCGTGTTAAGAACAAGCTTGATGAGGGTATTTTTAGTAATTCTTATTTTTAGTGTTATAAATCCCATAAAAAACAAAAATCGGTTTAAAAAACTTTATATTTCGATGAAAAACTCTTTTTTGTATTGGAAGCATTACGCACATTAATTAAAATCTCAATATATTTGCGAAATTGTAAGATTTAAAGTAAATGTCATTATTTAGAAAACGAACTTTAAGAATAAATTCAAATAAAGATTGAAGTGCAAATGCTTCCTATAACCAAAATATTTGCTTAAATGTTTATTATTTATGTAACTTTACATTGACATTCACAAATAACACATATAACGTAAAAATTAAAAGCATGACAATTTACGTGCAATGCATTATTTAATTTTAATTGTAATCAAATGCAAATTACAGTGCATGAAGTTCGTATATGAGAAACTCAGAAACCATGAATTATAAACAAATAATCCTTGGTGTTTCCTATTTATGTTTAAAATTTTCTAGTTTTTAATCGTATGATCAAATGAAAATTTTTGGTCAGGCTTAAGTTTATATTTTCAATAAAATTTATTTTTTTTAAAAAACATATTTTGAAATGGCATTAACTTTTAACTTGCCCCACAGATAATAAAGACTTTGTTATTAAACTTTATTTAGTGCAAATTAGAAAAATCCCTTAGTTTGATAAAAGGGTTAAATTGGTTTTGACCGTTTAAAATACGTTTGAATTATTTACTTTTTTGCTCTAAAAAACTGTTCTTTCCCCATTCGGTTTTAAGAACAATTTTCTAATAAATTCATTTGCTTTAATGAGGGTTTTTACTGTTCTAATTCTATGACACCTACATAATGTGGTTAGTAGCCAACTTTTACAGAAATGCTTCAGGAAATGCGAAAATAGCATTGTAGTTTTAGTAACCATGTAATACACCATTTTTAATAACCTTAAAGTGTTATTTTTTTAAAAAAGTATAAATATAACTTCAATGTAAAGAGCATCCAAATTAATTCAATTCAATAAATCAATTCTTAAAATCGGAAAGTATATAATTTTTTTATCGAAATAAAATAAGAAAAATCATACATTGGGTTTTTTTAATAGAGGGACAATGTTTCGCAATGAAGCTCACTGTCGTTTGAATGGGTAAACAAATCTGCCGTATTTGAAGTGATGATCGTCATGTGTATCTTGCGACACCGTTCCATCCAAAAAACCAAATGGTATTTTTCCTGTGCTGGTGAAATCATTGGTCCATACTTCTCTAAATACAACGCTGATTAGAACCTTACAATCAATAGTGACCGATATAGAGCCATTTTAACTGATTTTGTCGTTCATCAATAAATCAACAATGATGTGCAGGAACTGTGGTTTCAACAAAACAGCACAATATGTCAAAGGAAATGTTTGGTAACCGCATAGTTTCAGGGTTCGGACCCGTGAATTGTCTGCAAGATCATGCGATTTGATGATGCTAGATTATTTTCTGTGGGGATACATGTACACCGATAAGCCCTAAACGATTGACCAGATGGAATACAACAACTGGCCGCATTACGGCCACAAAGATTAGAAAAAGTCATAGAAAATCGGACCTCCAAATTAGATTACGCCTTCGCCAGCTGTGGAGGTTATATGCCAGAAGTCATATTTAAGTTATAATGCCAGAAGATCACCTTTCGAAAAAATTAAATTTTATGTCAATTTAAAAAATTGAACTTTATTCTATTTCATTACAAAGTTCTAAACCTCTATAAAAACACCCAATACAAAAGGAAAAATAAAAAAAAAATATTTCTTTACCTTTTGAGAGTTTTGTTCAATTCTTCTTTTATAAGATAAAATGAATTAACAATTACATTCTTTGAAAATGGGTACCTTCTCTAATAAGTTGGTTACCACAAAAAGTGTTATAGATTAAGTCCGAACCAGCCATAGCGATCATATGTCACAATTCGAATGAAGTAAATTTCGAATGAAGTAAATTTTATGTCAATTTACAAAATACAACTTTGTTTTATTCGATTTCAAAATTCCATGCCTCATTAAAAACACCCAATTATTTTGTGAAATTTTCTGCAGTTAGATCGGAAATTTGATGTGGTAATTTTTAATACGATTTTTTACACTTTTGTTTCCCAAAAAAATTATAAAAAACGGAATTTTCACTTGTTTGTTTTCCTTTGTTTGTAATTCATATACATATATGCCAGCTTAAACAAGTGTTGTTTAAATAGTATTTATAATTATTATTTTATATGGAAGCAAAAACAGTTGTTATAACAAATATGGTTTTTAAATAATTTTTCTAATCTTCTTTTTCTCCTCATAATTAGAAAACACTTTTTACGTCACATGTGCATAACGATAAAAGTGTTGAAAATGCATTAAATAGTCTAAATTAATAAAAAAAAAAATAAAAAGTCAAGTATGGAATGCTAATGAACGAAATAATTGTATTGACATATTTCAAGAAATGTGTCTTTTATTTTGGTGATCTCACGATAACAAAGAGGACAGTTGTTGATAAGTGTAGGGCCAAAGGTTTAGGTCAATTATATGGTGGCATGTTTCTTCCGATAAAAGTGAAAGATTATAGTTTTCATAGTAAAATTGTCTATAACCCATTACGTTTGTTAGAGGCAGTAAAGTATTGTTTTAAATTCATTTTTAGTTACTTAATGTAAGAAATAACGACTAACGACTTATCAAATCTTCAAAATAATTGAACTAAAAACAAGTTTTCAAATCTTAAATACAGCAGTGCACCTACGGGCTGCAATAATTTATTTGTTATTTCTCTGGTATTCGACCTAACAGAGAAAGTCTTTCCTTTTTAGTGTAACCTTTTTAATGTAACCACTATAGTTTAGTATACTATGCTCTAAGGGTTGCAAGATTTTTAAGATATTGTTACTAAGATGCTTAGTTTAAATATTGCCAATTTCCGTCTTATCTGGCTGTTTTGAAGTTTAAGGCGAGCGCTTTCGATGTGAGAACATCATTCTCAAGCCGCGGTGTAATTAGTACTGGTGAGTCAGTGAGTCTATTGAGCCAGGCAGAATGCGCTCGCCTTTAACTTCAAAACAACCAGATAAGATGGAAAATGACAATAGTATTTCATTTACTGGCGGAGAAAAAATAAACAACATAATGCTTAGTTTAAGTTGTAAAAGAAAATAATTATTTCTAAAAAAGTATATAAAATGAAATATTGTGTGCCTTTTTTATAAATTGCGTAGTCTCTAAGAAATCTTATGAACACACGACAACAACTACCTGTTTATTTAAAATTACATGAAATAAAATAAACAAACAGAAAACAATAACAACTAACATATAACAAAAAGACACCCAGATAAACAGAATCCTACACTGAATAATGATAACAACAACTATATGTGATGATGGTGAAGTAGATTTTTCTGGTATATGCGAGAACCACTCAAAACAGTGTGTATGAGCAATATCTTTTAGGCAATAGGCAGTTTAAGAGTAACCGTTGTGAAGTAAAGCAACTTTTAGGCGTTAAAGTAACAAAGTTATCATCGTATATTTATGTGCATATAAGCGCGAATAAGTAAATTAATCGTGTAATTTAATTTTAAACTCTAAAGTATTGGGTATAATTAATTACCAATAAACAATTCTAAAAACAAAGCTTTATTAAAGGAATGAACATAACAATATGTTGTTTCATGTTCCGAAACCTCTCCTTTTACAGAATTTTTACGTCTCTGCCTTTCTTTGAAGTCTGTTTAAAATCGGTTATAAACAAAAGTTTGCAATTTAGACTTACTGTCAAGTCTCTGCAAATAACTTTTCGCGTATGTCGTGGTGTTTAACTTCTGAATGTTATTCTCCTTTTTTTAGCCACTTTTCTAAATCACACCGTGATCCTTTTTTTTAAGGAGAAGTAGCACTTCATTCTTTAGGAAAGGGAGAGAGAAGAGATGAAACAGGTGGTGTAAGTATAAGGATAGTCGGAAATTAGCTGTCGTATAAGACAGCACAGCGACCAGTGACTATGCCTTCGTCGCTGAGCAGCCCCACCGACAGTCAATTTTTATTTTTGTACTGAAAAAAAAACAAGGTCTTCATTGGGAATCGAACCCACAATCCACATACTGATAAGCTAGCACACTACCTACTAGCCTATAGGGGCACATTGTGATCCTGTAGGTAGGGGGATGCTATATGGGATCCTTCGGGAATGGACAGACAGGTTATGTCGTCTGCAAATATCGATGTATAAATATAATCAAAATTACAAAACTGGTTTCGAAATACTTCCTAGGGGAGCTCCTTCCTCAATTGGCTGGTACGAACTTATTAGGGTTTCTCCTTTAACTATTGACCACTATTGACAATTAGCTTTCTAGCGAATTATATAAGTTTTTGAGTGAGTTTTGTTGTATATGAATAATAATCCTTAATGACATGTCTTGCAGAGAAAAGTAAAGAGCGTTTAAGCTCTGCCTTATTCAAAGAACACAAACGCTTAGAAATAAGTTAAGTTATGTTTCCGAGTACCTCAAACGTACTATTGAACTATGTAGTGTATATATGGGGCAGCTTTGGTACTAATTAAATGGCTTTCTATTTCAGCTTTTTCATTTTTCGTAATAAACAAAAATAACTAAATTAGTATTGTTCTACCAAAAAATCATATATTAGATATTAGATAAAATAACACAACAAATTACAAAGTAACATCGAAATTTTGACAAAAAAAATTTTACAAAAAATTCTTCTCAAAAAACCATTTTTTGATTAAAATAAAAAAAAACGTGTCTTTTCCAAAAACCTAAAAATATATTAAAAAAGCTCATAATTAATAAATTAACTGCAGTGACTTTTGTGCTAGTTATTTTAATTTCTAGACAAACCCACTTTCTTATCTGGCATCGTTGCCATTAAAGTTTAACCGTAAATATTTGTTCAGCACTTTTGACAAGTATTTTCACACAATAAAATTTGCATGTCAAATAGACACCACAATATTTTTTTCGCACATTTTACATGCACACACCGCACACTGATCTGTATGTTTAATTAATAACACGTATTAACATGTCACGTGTAAAAACTGCCAACTAATGATTTCCGAAAACAATATTATTTTTAATATGCTCTTGCCTCATCATTTTTTAACGCAAACAATAACAAAATGAAATTAAATAAAACTCACTAGATATATTTTATTTATAAAACAAATACGGAAGAATATTAACGGTTTTGTTTATTGTTTTAGTGAATTGTTTTGAAAAGTTTGTTTTTTAATCACTTTGTTGTTGCAGTAAAAGAATATAAGCGATAATTATCTTAGATAGATCACTTAAGTGACTTATAAAATGTTTAGAATATCTTAATTAAATAAAATTGTTCTCGAAACGAAAGAATATCTTATTCTATACGATACGTTTAAGAAAAAAGCCTGATGTAATTCAGTTCTACTTGAAAAAACCGCAAGAAGAAAGGGTTAGAGTCAGACTATTATTTTATGAAATTTTTAAAGCGATTTGCAAATTAGAGAGATTCCTTAAAATATCTGTTACACATATCATACTTTTTGAACACATGTGCCATTTTCGGCAAACTAAGTCTTGAGAAATTTGGCAAGCGGTTGGTAACTTTATTTTTTTTTTAAAAGCTTTAAGACTTTTCATTAAACCAGAGGTATATTTTAACGTAAACAAACAGTGCTACCAAATATGAAAATTTACATTGAAGTTGAAATCAAGAAAATAAATTATATTCTACACGAATTAAATTTTAACTGTATTCCATGTAAATAAAATAACTATCTTTATTTGAGATTTTTCTTTGAAAATAAAGAAATTTGTTTATGTTTACACGCCCATATTTTTATTTATACGACAGCTATACCTTATTTCCCTTTACTTTGGTTGTGTCTCTAAAAATCAAAGAGTAAAAAAAATCAACAGATTTCTGTTATTATTATTATTATTATTCTATTTCCTTAATTACGGAGTGGCTTTCGTTCTACTTTTGTTTCTAAAAAAATTAAATTAAATATGTAATGGTCTAAATTTACTTTTATATTCCCGAACATTTTAAAAATTTAAAAGCTTGGATTTACACACAGTAATAAACAGACCGAAAACGTTAAAGTGTGAAAACAAAAGAACCTGAAAACGTACTAATCTTTTATGCAAAGGGTTTGCAAATTTGAAGTTGGAAAGTAAATTGGCTTAAAACAAACATTTTTTTCGACAGCTCCAGTTTTGTTGGTACCAATGTTAAGTAAAAGTATGGGAAGTAGTTATGGCTATTTTCACAAAATTTTTAAAAATATTTTGTAATAAAGCTTCGCTTATATCGTCAGTGCGCTGCCGAATTTCATTTTTGGAGTGTCAGTTGTTTTTGGATAAATCACATAAATCTGATCTTTAGAAGGGCCCCAGAGTTAATAACGAGGCGGCCAATTGGCATCGCCAAATCGAGAAATTACGCGACCGCAAATTTCTCACACAATAACTGAATTGTTTGGGTGACTGAGTGACTTGTCGCATTGTCTGTCATTGTTGAAACCATAGGTTACTAATGAAAGCATTAGCTAATTGTGGGCACAAAAAATGGTTATCATGGTTTGGTAGTGAACAGAATTCACGGAGACGACGTTTCTTTGCTCATTTTAAAAAAAATATGGGCGGATGATGCCACCTGACTACAAACCGTGCCAAACCGCGACTTTCTTTAAATGTTTTTTTTACATAACTGCTTAATCTCTAAAGATGATTTTGTTGAAAAATTAGTGGTTTTCGTTCAGATTTTCAAACACCCAATTCACAAACGTTCGATGCAAACTCTGGTCGGTCGGCTATAACTCTTGAACGATTTAAACTCTATAAGCGGAAGCATTAAGATCTTTGTGCAAAATATTACGTAGAGTGCTTCTAGTTATTGCGAAAGTTAACAAGTTAATGGCCCAAGCTCATTCTCAATATTTTTGTGTACAGCCGCTATCGTCTTTAACGATTAAATTGCGCACAGCAGTCTTTAAGGTGCTTGATTACGAAGGAAAGATGCTCGAATTTTGCAAAGTGATACGATGAAATTTACATCATTTTGATAGTAAATTTTTATAATTAAAATTATTTGCTTAAGGGTGTAATGTTCCATCCTTAATATTTGGCAACATTTTATTTAATAAACGCTGACAGTTGAATTCTTGACATTTAATCATTTGACGGACAATTGAATTCCTAATTTCAAATTTGCCCACCTACCATTTGATCAGAAATATGCCAAAATATAATATATTATATAATAAATTATATTTTGATCGCTGTTTAAAATTTTGCAATTTATAAAAATAACGTAAATAAACCAAAAATAACGGATATGAAGAAATCAATATTCAGACTTGTGTGAACAGTAAAAAAGTCGTTTAAAACTCTTTGTGTGGGGAATGTAAAACTTTTATTGTCTGTAGCGGTTATTAATAACGTGGCGTTTTTCCACCTCACTTCAGAGAAAAATGGGATTTAAGAAAGATCTCTAAATATTATACATAAAAAAACTAAAAAAATAACTTTTTTTGCTTTAGAGTTATATTTAATTACATATTTATTTTTGTAAAAAAATTTTTTCCTGAAGAAGCTTTCCATAGGAAAGCGAAATATCGAAAAGAAAAAAATATAAATTGTTAATTTAATTTAAAAAGACCTTAAAAAAGAATAAGAGATATTTATTATTACATATTTATAAAATCCATTTTTTAAACTTAATTTTAAAATGCAAATTTCTTTTTTTTTTATGTAATATAACCTGCTGTTCATTTACATTTTGCAAAAAGAGTTGGATAAAATTTAACTAAAATTTATCTTTGGAAATGCACTTCATCTCAGGAGCGCTTTTAAAATTTGATAATTATAAGTTTTAGGAATTGCAGCCAAGCCCTCGACAAATTAAAAAAAAGTATTTGCAAAATATATTATTTTCCAGTTTGTTATCATGGCAATTTCTTTGCATTTGTAGAGGTTGATAAGAAAGTTTTTAAATTTTCTTAAAGCGTAAAATAAGGCCAACAAAATAAAGAAATAACGAAAAGTTATCGGTGCAATTATTGAAGCACATTTGCGTTTGTTTCCATTAAACGAACAATTTATCAATTGAAACTGAATTCATAAAATATTGACAGTCAGGTGATTAAAATTGAAAATTGTTTATTTATTTAGTAATTAATTCGAAAGCAAAATATGTCATTTCTCATAACACTTAAAAGAATCAATTGATTGATATAATCAACATAATCGGTTTTTAAAGTTAGATCATATCATAAGAAATGTATTATTTTGTTTGTGTATTAAAATTACTTTATTTAATAAATATTGCTTTTCTTATTTAAATTAATTAAAGTCGTTTTTATCGTAAGGTTAATAATCGCATAAAAAAACATTTAAAGAAAAAGAATGACAGGCATAAAATATTCAAAGACAACTCTGTACAAATGTACGGCCATCAACTTGATTTGAAAATAAAAAATAAACAAACAAAAAAGAAAAAAATACGCATGCGAATACAAAAATACTTCAATTTTGATAAAAAAAAAGCTTTCATTGTTCATTAGCTAACAATTGAGGTTTTATATAAAATTTATTTATTATTTATTCTCAACGCTTTTTATTCTGTCAAAAAGTGATCATTCATTTTAAACAAAATGAAATGACAAAATCGCACACGAAAACTTCCGCAGGGGTACATAAAATAAAATACAATTAAATACAAAATATAAAAATATAAATAAATTAAAAGAGATGCGATGCCATGAGAAGAGATAAATATATTAAAAAAATAAATATATGAATTAAAACTTGTACGCAATAATTTTATTAAATAAACGTTCGTTAAACAAAAATTAATTTGAATTTGTTTTGTTCTCTATTTAAAGAGAATGAACAAATTTTTGGACAATTTATTTACTTTACCCATTTGTATTTGTATTGTTTTATTTTTTGTTGTTGATTCCTAATTTTATTATTATAATAAAATTTACTTTTACTTTCGTTTATTTCAATTTACGGAATTCGTAGTTCATTGTTCAGGGGTCAATATCAAATTTCATTAACGAGAAGTGCTGCCAGATACAAATATAACTGGCATAAAGACAATAATTGAATTCTGTTTAATCATTTATGGTTACTCCTTTATATGTATTGGTAGTGGGGGCATCTCTGTTTTGCTAAAAAAATATGTCACCTCATTCAAGTCTCGAAAGTCTTGCGCCTTTATTATCGAGTTATAAAACGGTTGGTAGCTGAATTAAATACAGTTCAGTGTAAGCAAAAAATTTCTAAAATTATTTGTGCAATTTTCTCTTCCTTGTTATCAACAGGATTTCTTCAGAATGAGAATGGTTACCAAAATGTATAACAAACAAAAGGAAAGCATCTGACTCCGCTGCACGAAAGCTATCAAAATATTTATAGAGCCAGAGTTCTTTATTTAAAATACTTTTATAAATAAAGGGTTTTTCAATAAGAAGTTTGTTTTCACAAAAAAAAATAAAATAAAAAATTTAGATTATGATGCAAAAATGCGGTCGAACATGCATGTCGACTCAAATTTAACGACCAAATTCTTAATAGCGGTCTCAGAAGGATGATTATATTGTCCGAAAATATCACGAATTTTACGAAATGAAACTTTCACAGAACCACCATTTTCATAGTGAATTTTAATTATTTTAATACGATTTTCGTGCGAAATTGAATTTACTGTAACAATTGTCAATGCATCTACTACGCATACGTCAAAAAACTAAACGTCAAAACTATCATGTTGTTGGTATTGCCACACAATTGAAAAACAAACTTTCTGTTGAAAAACTCAATAGAATACATGTCGTGTATGTATTCTTTTAAAGGAAAATAGGCCAAGACCACCAGAAAACGCTAAAATTACAGGCATAAAATAAAACAAAAGAAAGAAAGAAAGAAAAAGAATATGAAATATTTTTTTGACCTTATTTTTGTATTTTGTATTGTTAACAACAAGACGACTTACTTTCTTAAACTGAAATTCGCAAAAAATGTTTTTTAACAATAAATTTTACTTTATTTAAAAATTGTTTTTAAATATTTCTTTGCAATAATATTTAATGGTGTAAAAAATACAAACTCTTATGTAAACTTAAATTTCGGTTTAAAGAAATTTTATTGTTAAGCGTAATTATTTGTTTTCCTTAAATATGTATAAACTTATAAAATACGAGGAGTAGTCTTAAAATTTTTTTAAGTTTAAATATAAAATTTTCATTAAACTATTTTATAAATATCTTTAAGTTTAATTTTAATTGCTAATATGGCCCTCGTATAGTTTATTTGATTAATTACAAAAATCATTGCTTTTGTTGCGAGTTTTAAAATATACCTTTTCAAGTGTTTACGTCATTTGCGTCTTTATTAAGTTGAAATTAATTTTAAAAGAATTACACAATTACTGAATGTTAAGTTCAAACTTTTTTTTTAAATTTTCTTATAATTTTATAATTTACAAAGTCCACGATGAATTTAAATTGATATAAAACACATTTCGTTAACCTTATAATAATTTTGTAAATAAACAATTTAATTTTTTTGGATTCACTTTCAATTTAGTTTACGTTAATTTGTGCTATATTCCTTTCGAAATAAATATTTTATGATATTCTCCAAAAAAAAAAAATATTTATTATTTTTAATAGTTATAGTTTTTTGACCTTTTTAATATTTTTTTAGTAGTTAATTATAAAGCACTAGGTCAATTTAATAAAAAACATTTTTTTAAAAAACTTTTATTTTTTATTATTTTTTCGATATTTCGCCAATTTGTTTGTTCATTATTTTTGTTTTCCTGATGATGCCAACCAACGGTCTGGTGAAATATCGAAAAAATAATAAAAAATTAAAGTTTTTTAATAATTTTTTATTAAATTGACATAGTGCTTTATAATTAACTACTAAAAAATATTTATTATTGTTTTCGAAATGTTTGCTGTGTTTTTGTATAGAAGTGTTTTTGCGTTTTGTTGTCTTTTTGTATGTTGGTTATATGAAAACTCTCATTTAATCAATTTGTCTTGAGATATAAGACTATTTAATTTTCTATATAAAATTTGACGTAAAATCCACTGGCCATGTGGATATGCTATCTTCTGCATTAATACATTTCAAATATATTTTTTAAATAATAAATATTTTATAAGAATATCATGATATTCTCTAGATTCAAAGGAATCTAGGGTATATTAAATTTTTAAAATTAGCAGTTGTGTGGCAACCTTCACCGCATATTAATTAAAACATGTGTTTTAAAATAGTTCCTTTCACGGCTTTATAGTCTATTTCTATTTCTATATTGAAAGAGAGGCAGTTTCTTCGCTCTGCAATAGTAAAACAGTTTTGATTTGAAACTGGTTCTAGAAAACCATTGCAAAATGATTAATTTAATCTGCATTCATTTCAAGAAGAGGGAAAAGCTCGTCATCATTTATGAAAAATCAAATTAAAGTTTTTAAAGGATCCTGAAATATTTTCCTTGAGCTTTTAAAAAATGTTTTGTAATATTGAATCTGAAAAGTTGAAACTTAGCAGCATGTGGTGCTAGCCAACACATTATTACTGTTATGTACATTAATAAGATTGTTGCTTTAAAAATAACTATGTTTACATATCGAACCCTAAATACAAAAGGGTCACAACTCAAAATTTTCCAAAACTAGCTTTTTTCACATAAATTCATTCAGAATGCACATTTCTAACTACTGCAAAAACTCCTTTCACATCATTGTCTTCTTTAACTGAAAGAATATAGTTATGTCTATTTTTTGTGTTAAGTGTGTTGCTTCAGCACGATGAACTAAAGAGAATTAATTTGAGATGCAAAAATTTTAGTATTTTAAGTTGTGACTCTTTTGTATTTAGGGTGCGATATTATAATCTTAATTCGGCTTAAGTTCACGTATTTAATTTCTGAATTTATTAAGAACAAGTTTCTGTTTATTTTTAAAGAAAACGGGAAAAATAACATAACAGAAATAAAAAATATTAATAAATCCACCAAGTGCAAGTTAGGCTCACACACAGAAGATTTCGTAACATGTACAGGTCACCTTTTAATTTAAAATTTAATTTTTTTAACATATTACATATACTTAAGGTAACTATTCGGAATACCTTTTAATTTTTAATACTAGCAATACACAATATGTGTAAATTTATTTATTTGTGCAAATTTCAGGCGTCAATTAAACCGATCAGACCATATTTGTCACAATCATGGCATCTGTGAAGTACCCTTAGTTTTAAAATTAATTGCTCACACGTGTTGTTATAACATACTATGTTGAAACTTTTGATTTCTGGCTGCTAACTACAGTTAAAAACCTAAAGGAATAAACATGTAATACATGCCACTCTAAAAGAACCCTTTAATTCAAAGTTTTCTCTTCTCTACTTGTTGTCGTAGAAAATGCCGGCTCCTTCTTTTTAAAATAAAACAATTTTTAATAGCACTCTATTTTGCACAATACTTTGTTTTTTATTATTACATTAATTTGCGCGAGAGCGCTTTAAAAAAGATTTGTTTTAAACACCGGCTTGTTACTCACTGGCTTTTTAAGTTCTTAAATTATTATCTTGACGCCTTATAAGCGCGTACGTAGTATATAAAAGGGACCGTTAGTTATTTTTACAAAATCTCTTAAATGTAAATATGTATGGATTAATATAGATGTTAAAATAAAAAAAATTGCAAATTTAAGAACTTTAATGGGAAGTGTCCCAGTATTAATACATGAAGTAAAATTGATATATAAAATATATTATTTTCGAATAATAATAAAGATAAATAATAGTAAATATATTATAAACATATTGTTTAGTGAATATTGGCGGTAACAGTGGGTTTGCTTTGTTAATATTTTTAAATTCAAATATGGAATAAAATTAAAATGTGTATCTACTTTTCATGATTGAGGCTTAAGTCATCTATTACGAAGGTATCGTCGACAACACTACTTGTTGCTATAGAGCATATAATTTTACTGACAGTATGCAAATTTGACATTTTCACCTTCTTACATTTTTTGTTGAAATTTCAAGGTTCCACCAATTACGTTTCCAGAGATGGGGGACTGTAACAGATGGACATATATACATAAAAACAATATGGTTACGTTTTTACACTTTGCATACAAAACTTTTAAAATTGCAAAATTGCATTGCAGTCAACGATAACCAATAAGCGATAACAAAAAGGGTGTGACAGTTAGTAAACAGAGCAACGAAAGCTAATTAAAATTTATTGATCTCACATCTAAAGTATTAGTAATAAAGCTTAATTGTTTTTTTTCCTTTTCGTTCATGGGCCCATAAATCAGATTTAACATCAATAAAAGATGCGACGCTTCTTCTCCAATCACACAAGACTTTTATTCAGATTTTCAACTCTACAGTTCATATGCATAATGAATGTATTGCAAAGATCTTCACTGTCAATTCAGTGTTCCCACTTAATGCTCCCCCTATTTTCTCCTTCATATTTTGTAATCGTGCAATTTAAGTGCCGCGCCCTTAATCAATGTTGGCTTAAATTACGAAAGCAAAAAACCAAAATAAAATCTTTTTTATTTTTATTATCATTGTGTAATGTAAAAAGTCCTTTGTGGTCAAAATACATACTCAAATTATAATTGTTTTTTTATGCCTGTGTAAGAATAAAATGAAAAGGCGCTTAAAAACGATTGTTTTGTTAACAGTTTCGCTCTATAAGATTAAACACTTTGAAATAAAAAAAGAGACAATTTTCTCTTCGATCATCAAAAGTAAATGATAAGTCTGAAGAGAATTACTGTTATAATGGTAGATGATTTTTTTACGATACGTAGGCAAATAGGAAAATGTTAATAGATTATTATTCCATAAATGAGCAACTTTTATTAAAAATGACTTCTGAAAGACGAAACTATTAGCTATGGGTGGGTATAAATAAATATTGAAATTTCCTAGTAGAGTGCAGTAGTGTTAGTAGTAGAGTTGAACTTGTGAGCTAGAAAGTGTGGTGCACCCTTCTTGATAATATTATAGAAATTAAAAGTTATCTTATGGGTAATAAGTGAGCAAAAGAATATTTCAAAAATCTAGCTTAAAGGCGATGTGCGAGCAACACACAAATATGAAGATGAAAAACTTTTATGGAATGAAAAATACGAATTACCACCTGTTGTTGTATTTTAGCGTCTCTTAAAAAAATTCGTTCAGGTAATTTATGCAGAAAACCTTAAAAAAATAACTTAATCTTTGTTTTTGTTTTGCGTACAAATTATGAGTTTTTTATTTGAGATACTAAGACAGGGGGTAAACCAATAACAATAAAATTTTATACTTGCATACCATTAGTTATAAATTCAGTTGATTAGATCTGATAAAATGTTATCTCCGAAATCACACTTTTGATTACAAAATTTGTTTGTCTAATATGCACGGGATCTACAGTAAAACCAGGCTTTACTAGATTACCGAGTGTCTAGAAAAACCTAGACAACGCCTTGCACAACAAGTTACTATACTATAAAATTTATTTATATTTACTTTATTATTAAATATGAAATAATCTTTTAACGGTCTTTTTAAATAATTTAACGATTTTATTTTTTTCGATATTTCGCTTTCCTGTGGAAAGCTTCTTCAGGAAATTATTTTTTATTATTTTTTTAAGCTTTCCACAGGAAAGCGAAATATCGAAAAAAAATAAAATCGTTAAATTATTTAAAAAGACCGTTAAAAGATTATTTCATATTTAATAAAATTTAAAAAAAGGTCGAATAAAAATAAAAGTTATTTACTTTATTTTTATTGACTAAAAATTAAATTGTTTTATTTTTTTTGTATTTTATTTTTTAATTAAAAGCAGCAGCGAAAACGCCCCTTTTTACTAATTAAAATCAATCACTGCAACAATTAAATACAAAAAGATTGATCGATATTGAACTTGGAAAAGTTAACAGTTAATGGAAATAACAGAGACGTTTAAATAAAATGAGTATAAAATAGTACTTTAAGGGAATTTTAAAAAATAAACACTAAATAAATAAACTTTTTATACACTCCTACTTAAATTGTTTTTTAAAAAATTTACGCCTTTTTTTAATTTGTTTCTCTGAGTTATATAATTTTAAAGGGAACAAAAATTTTACGAAGAAAACTATATAAGTTTTAAAAAAGTACTATTAAGAACTTTTTATTGGTATTTGAGTTCTCAAAAATATTGTCCCAACAAATAATAAAATTAATTTGAATATTTAGTAATGTAGGAAAAGAAGGCACGTCCAGTAGTAATTTACAGAAAAAAAATAAATAAAATTGTTTGCTTTTTAAATTTTACTAGTAATTTACGTCAAATGCTCAACTTTGTACCGCAAGCAATAAACAATATTTTTAAAATAAATTCACAGCACATTTTAAAATTATTGTTGATTAGTAAAATCAAAGACGAACACTTTATTTAAAAATAAATATTTCTTATTTGCTAATAAATAATTTTGTTTTTCATAATGTTGATTTCACTTTCTCAATAAAAATAAAAACAATTTGTGATTCGTATCTTATTATTGATGAGCCCGTTTATATAGACAAGAAATTTCTAAGTAAATAACGTTATCACGTGTTATTGTTATTATACATGTATAATTGATAAACGTACTTGCGTACCTAAAGTTTATGGGTTATCGTTATTGTCGGACGAAATTTATTAATACTGAGAATTTTTTAATGTGTGATTTTTTAAGAAAAGAATATTTGAAAAGTTTCTTGGTAGTTCATTGCATGTACCATTCGGAGGTGTTAAACGAAATAACAGTTCTTACTTAAAGACTTAAGAGTTGTACTTTTTTGTGACCAAAATTATACTTAAAAGATCTCAGTTTAAGGTTGTTTCGCACACATGAATGACATGTTGCTTTACCAGCAGTTATAGGAAAGCTCTTGTCCTTGGCATGAAAATTCTTTGTGGTGTTCAGTGAAACTGACTAATTAAAATCCTTTTTTTGAGACGGTGTACGAGAAATTTGGTTACATCTGAAATCATTACTATATGAGAAAATGAACTTTATAATTTGTATAATAATATGCCGAGGCCAGTATCACAGATCACAGATTTTGAGTTTTAAGGCTAAAACCGATTCGATTGGCTCCGTGTGTACTCTTTTTGCCCCCCAAAAATTAATCCAGTGGCGTTATTTCACACGATCTGGCTGGCCACTTAACTGCTGACTGTCATGAAATTATGCGATTTGGAAATTTTATTTGCAATAAAATGATCGTTTCATTGGCTGCCATCGTTCTCTTGAAACCACATGCCAATTATATCCACGTCGTTAATAACAGGCCAAAATTGAGTTGTTAGCATTTCGCGATAGCATGATCCATTATCCATTACCTCATTTCCAGCCTCATCTTGGAAAAAAATGGCCCAATCACACCTCCAGACCCCATAGCGCACCATACAGTGACAAATTAAGCATGCAAAGGCTTCTCAGTAATCGCGCTAGGATTTTCAGAAGCCCAAGTGCGGCAATTTTGCTTTTTGACATATCCTGACAACTGAAAATGCGCTTCGTCTAAAAAAATGATTTTTTTGCAAAAACCAGCCGGTTGTTCCTGAATGAATTGAACGAATCTACGTAGATGTTTGAATTCCTGCACCAGTTGAAGCTTGTAAGGCTTCCTTAAAAATCCTTCGCCATGTGGTGGTTTTGATAGCCCCAATTGTTGAGAACTTCGAGGAACTGATAAATTTGGATCTGCTTTAATACTGCGGCTCACGGCGACGATGTTTTCTGTTGAACAACCCGGTTGTAAACGCATTGGTCTTTCCACGCTTTGTATCGAGCCTGTCAACTCAAGCGACCATATTCTTAATAGCGATCTTAGAAGGACGAAAATATCACGAATTTTACGAAATGTAACTTTAACAGAACCATCATTTTCATAGTGGATTTTAATTATTTTCGTGCGTTTTAAAACTATATTAGTTGTTGGTGTTGTCACAGTTGAAAAACAAATTTCTTGTTGAAAAACCAGATATAATAAACATAAAATAATTTTTATTTACAAATACGATTTTTAAACCATTTCGAATTAATCTTTAAGAAACACTGGGTAATTTCCGTCACTTTTATTGCTTAATTTTTTTTTTTTTTAATTTTTCCCTTTTCAGAAGAAGTTACGATTTTTATGATTCTGGCCATATTGGTAGTGAACAGTTCAAGTCATTATGTTTTAAAAATATGTATTCAAATATTTATTAAATATCTTATAAAGGACAAACTATTTAATGAGCTAAAATAATTAAATTCAAAATATTCATTTTTCATCATTGGAATACCTAATTATTCACCTATCCATTAGATATATTAAACTAAAGATTCTATTTTGACAAAAGTTACCGTAAGCTAATTCCGTCCGAATGTTATATGATCATAAATTTTAGAAAGTAAATGATAAATACGGATTAAACTTATTACACTTTAAAAGTTGTTAATTTCGCTCTTTTATTCAATTAAAAGCCAATCTCGTAATAAATCACTCTATACAAAAATCGTTTGAAGTAAATAATCAGAAACCATACGATGCCGTCACCCAAGTTTCTTGACTTTTTGTACCGTCATTCATGCACACTTAAGAATTATTAAAATTTTGAAATGAAAATTTTCCATTATTTAGTATTAAATAGAATTAAATATGTTTTATTGATAAAGAAACGGAACCATCATAAAGTTAAAAAAATACTCTATTCATTATATTCCCTCCCCTTGATTATTTTAAAAAGAAAATTATATTTTTAAAGATTAGAAAAAATTTATTTCTTTTTTTAGGAATATAAAAACGTTATTAAAGATTATAATGCACAAAGCTTATTATGCTGATATTAAGAAGGAAATTAAATAATACTATTGTACTTACATTTTATTAGTCGTATAACTTGCACTTCTGATATGATAAAACATCTAAAATGAATCGGTCGTCTTTATAATTAGTGAAAATAAAACTGATCAAACTGATACATGTAAAGTGAAACTGTAAAAGCAATTTCGGAATTTATTTTGGGGAGAATAATTTATTCTTGTAGCCAAACTCTTCATGTTGTTGCTAAAAAAATTCTTCACTCGTATTATGCCCACTTTATTTAAGTTAAACGTGTTAAAATAATATTAAAAGCAAAGTTGCAGTACAAAACTTTACCTGCCAAATTTAAAAATAAATAATATGTATGTTCTTTTGTGACAAATAAAGGCCCAACTATATTACGCATATACTGGCTTAAGGCAACTTAAGCAACTGTGCAAATACCTAATAATCATATGTGGCAAACTATAATGTACTTAACAAAACTTTTCGTCAAATGCCATTTGCTTAAGCAAAGTTCGAAACTGATCGCACATTCCGTACGGAAATAGCTGATTTTACATTTTGTTATAGATACATTAGTAAACAAATTCCAATGGAGCGAAAAAAATATTTTATCTGAATTTAATAGAAAATGTACAAAGAAAAAATAGCATACATAACAAAAGAGACGCGTTTTATTATAACAGCAATTCAAAGGACGAAAGCCTTTAAACATTTTATTTTCTTTTCCATTTTTTTAAAACCCTATTTGCAATAAAATTTAATTTGTATTGTTTATAAATTTAATGATGAACACTGTTGCATTTTTTTAGTACTTTTGACCCAAATAATACATACAGCGATATGTGCAATTTTTCGTTCGTAATTTTCGTAAAACTATTAACAAAAAATTATAAATTTGTATTAAGTTTACAAAATATGATTATTAAACGCCTTTTTGCTAATAAATTTCATTTATTTACAACGAAATTATTTTGTTGCAAAAGTACGAATAAAACAAATGTGCAACTGTGCATAATAATTTCTATACTCATGTAAGTACAATATGGCCACGTAAAAGACTTCAATGATTCGCTTTAGCATTTGACAGACTTTTCGTTCAATTTTTGACATTAGCTTAAGCCAGCTTACTCGTATTATAGTTGAGCCTTAACACAGTCCATATATTGAGAAATTATTTTTCTCTTTAATATACTAATTTACAGGTTCAGAATTTTTCCATTATGAACATTTAAAAATCAACATTCATAATATTTTTCATAAATGAGAAATCTAAAATTTTATATTTATTTTTCACGCTCACAAACGAACAACAAAAAATGTTCTGCTTTTGTTCATACATGAATGCGAACAACAAGAATTATTAGTGTTATTCATATGTGATGAATGATAAATTAGCTTCTTCTCATTAATGTTCTTTTTCATAAATGTATATGTTCATTTATGAACGTTGAAATTTTATAAAATTTCTCATAAATGAACGTTTTTTTTTTTTTTTTTTTTTTTAACTCTCAAAATTATTTATTGTATCTTCTATAAAAAGAACTAACAATAAGTTTTAAAATCTTAAATTCTAAAAAAAAAAGTTACATTAGTCCCGACCATGTCAGAACTAACCTTTTGGGTAAAAAAAAATTGACATTAAAAAAAAAAAACAAAACAAATGTTTCTAAGATGTGTCATCTGTAGCATTGAGGATTAAAGCTGCGGTATCCCTCTTTTTTAATCGGCTATGTCCACTATAATCCAAGATATTGCGAGCAAGGGAATTAGGATGGTCTTCGAGCTTCATCAAGTATTTGCCTGCGTATTTGATGATTTCTGTAGTCACCAGCGGTATGTCTAAGTCACAATGTATGTTTGAATTTCTGATGTACCATGGGGCGGAAGTTATCAACCGTAAAATTTTATTTTGCATACGTTGTATTCTATCCACGTTTGAAGCTGAGGCAGTGCCCCAAAGTTGGATTCCATAAGACCATATTGGTTTCAGAATACTCTTGTAAATTAGAAGTTTGCAATCTAGGCCAAGTCTCGAGTTCCTGCCAATAAGCCAATGTAGTTGTGTTAGCTTAAGTTTCATTTGTGTTAGCTTTGAGTCAATATGATGTTTCCATGTAAGGCGACGATCAAGATATATACCAAGATATCTCACATAATTATGGTGAGGAACAATGTGATTATTGATTCGAACGGGTGAACAATTATCTCTTCGCAGGGTGAAAGTCACATGAATGCACTTTTGAACGTTCACTTTAATTCTCCATAATTTTAACCACAACTCCAACTGAGTTATATGTTGCTGAAGATTTATTGAGGCTTGATGGGAGTTTTCGTGCGAACTTAGACACGCTGTATCATCAGCAAACGTAGAAGTGTGGACAGTTTCACTTACAGGCATATCGCAGGTATATATCAAATATAAAACTGGTCCAAGAATGCTACCTTGTGGTACACCTGAGGAAATTGGTTTGGATACACTTACGAAGTCTCCTTCAACAACAGCAAATTTTCGTCCAATTATGTAGCTTTTCAGTAGGTTGCTCATGTTACAAGGCAAGTGAGCGGTCAGTTTTAGAAATAGACCTTCATGCCAAACTTTGTCAAAAGCCTGTGAAACATCAATAAAAATAGCTGAACAATACTTCTTCTATGGGTTTGCTCAATTGTGCTATGTCTACTTCTAAAACCAAATTGATGGTTTGGGATACACCCACTATCCCTTAGCATTGGAGACAATTATCCATAAGCAACTTTTCGAAAACCTTTGAAATAGTTGGTAAGAGACTTATGGGCCTATATGACTCGGTTTTGGTTAGGTCTTTACCCGGTTTTGGAATCATTTTAACTTTAGAAATCTTCCAGTGGTCAGGATAGTATTCAAGCCGTAAAATGGCATTAAAAATGAATAGCATGATTCTAATGATTAAATGAACGTGAAAAATTTTTCTACCTATGTATAATCGCAGTTTACCGTAAAGTGTAGTAAAAACACATGGGTACATATTAACTCAAAATACAATTTTGCAATATAGTCTAAAAGAAATAAAAAAACAACCTTTTTTTTCTGCATACGCCGACAATTGCACATTATCAAATATGTGCGTTTATGTACACGAATGCTTAACGCATATATTTTTACGATCTTTTCATTTATGAAAAATTATCAAACTTGTAAATATTCAAAAATGAACACTTGTGTGTTTCTCATTTTTTCACTTATGAATAGAAAGAAAAAAATAAATCGTCGCATTCACAAATGAGAAAACACAAAATGTTTTGTAGTCTCTCACACATGTATGAGGAGAAGCGGCTTAAAAATAAAATGTACATATTCACACATGCATGAACAGTGTGTGAACACTTCGGTACTCTGCTAATTTATAAAAATATTAATTTGTTGCTTGGTGTTAATCACTGTTCTTTTAAATTTTAGAAAAATTAGATTTTCTAAAACAATACAATACAATAGAACATAAATGCGTAGTTATCAATCAGTTCTCAATTGCAATTGTATCGGGTTAAAGTTTGTATTGTAATATGGTATATTTCACATAAGATTAAGTGTAGCTATTTCGTTGATTCTGCTTAAATTTACTCTTTTAGTTGCTTCAGCACTCTAGAGTCAAGGCTTTATAAGAATTTATTATTATAGTCGATAATACAACTACTATATAATTTTTCATATGTAAATTAACAACGCAGCTTATGTGGTTAATTTATTAATAAAATTAAAATCTTATTTTTGCTCTTTACAACACATTGCCTTTTTCCTCTCTTTCTTTAATATTTGATGTTTAACAATAAGAAAATATCCACAGAAGTTATTGTATATAAGTATATCTCTTTTAAGAAACACATTTTTTATGGGAAAAAAATCAAAATAACACATATTTTCCTTTACCTGCAAAAAATATTCTTTTATAAACACTACAATAATGATTTGAAAACATATTTCCCATATTTCTAGGTGATTCAAACAAAAGTGGACTATTTTTGTTAATTTAAACTTTATTATGTTTATTTAGTTTTTCTCCTATAATATTCTTAAATTGTAGAAAGAGAAAAGTTCGTTCTTATATTCATATGCATTTTTTTAATGGAAAAGTTTCTTATAAAGATCACAAATAATTATAAGAAAAAACCGCGAGTGAGATTACTAATAAACTTACTGCAATCCAAAACATTCGAACTTATAAATTGTAAATTTATATTTTTAAAATATCAATTTTTAAAAGTTTCACATATTTTAATTTATATTTAACTTTATAGACTTAATTTTATAACTTATTATTTTTATAATTTTAATCTTTTTGTTATTCATTTTAATAAAGTCTTATTTAATTATAATATTCTATTATATCTTGCAGATCCAGTATTTAAGCGTAATTAAAACTTTTGTTCCTGTTTCAGATCTGTAAGTTGCAATTTATTGTTAAAGAAGTTTTAATATGATAACAAATTTTTATGAATATGTACTGCTTAATAGACTTCAGACAATTAAGATGATTTTATTTTTTTTAACAAAACCAGCATATTAGCACGTTTTTATTAAATACTCTGTTTATCAACCGATCTTCGCCACACAGTGGGGAATTTTGGAGAAACATAGAAATCATTTTCTAGTTTCTAAAGGGCTAGTGCGATTATATTGAAACTTTACACGACTATAGCAGGTAGGTATAGGGGAATTAAATTTTAAAGCTTTAACGTTATAATGCTTTTTTAAGTAGCAACGTGATGCTTTAAAACAGCCTACCTTGGGTGTAAGAGAATTTGCCAAATTCCTGTTTTTATAGATTTCGGAAACTTACAATTTTAAATTTAAACTCGTTTACAACTCCTGTCTAACTACAATAGAACTACAAATAAAAACTACAGAATTTTTAAATTTTTTTTTCAAATCTCTCATTATTGCATAGCCTATGAACTGTACCGATTATGATAATATCCTAACGAAAAATCAAATCAATGAAACCGGGCAAAACGTATGGATCTGGTTGAATCTAATAAATGCTCGAATTCTTTTCTCGTTCTTTGTTTAGAAGAATTTGAATTTACTTTGCGGTCATATTGATTTTTCGAGAGTGTGTGAAAGTATTGCAGCACGTAATGAACTGGTAGTGCCAAAGGCAACTGTACCCACAGGGAATGTAGATGAAATCCATAGATTAAATTTTCATATAAATATAGTCCGGATGGTATTCCGCACTGCATACTTAATGGCTATAGCACTGGCAGAAACTCTTACAATAATCTGCAAATGTTGAATTTTAGTTATTTTCCTAAAATATGAAAGGGTTCTTTTATTATTCCATTATTTAAATCTGGCTATAAGAATAATGTTGCCAATTGCAGAGGTATTGCTAAACTTAGCGCTATACCTAAACTTTTTGAGAACATTTTTACTTATCACCTTTCCCATCAAGAATCATTTATATTGATGCCTGCTCAGCATGGTTTTAGAAGGGGTTGTTCAACCGTTACTAATCTTTTGAAATTAACAACGCTAGTCAATCGAGGATTTGTTCAACGTAAACAAATAACTGATGTTATTTACTGCGCTTAACCACAAATTTCTGATAAGGAAACTTGACTTTATAGGATTCACAAGCAATTTACTTATGTCGATTAATTCTATCTTTCAAACAAAACTCAAAAGTTTGTTTTAACACAATTACTTCCAAAGACATTATTGTTTCATTTGGCGTGCCGCAAGGCAACTATCTAAATCCTTTATTATTTACATTGTTAATTAATGATCTACCCAATGCCATTAAATACTCAAACATTCTATTGTATGCAGACGACGCACACTGGGTTACTGGGTATCAAAACTGTGGATTAATTAAAAAAATTATTGTGAAATAACACTCGAATACTTAATAACCATAGAAACTAGACATAAGTCTGCGTCACTAACCGAAAAAATAACGGCTCTAAGTTGTATAGAGCAGCTGCACTGTGTTTTATAATTTACACTTTCATTCTTTGTTCGCTTGCGCTGACTATAATTAATTAATATTTTGTGTTTATCGGAATAAGCGCAGGAAGCTAGCAACAAAGATTTCAAAAAATATAGAGAAGGTTGAATCAAGACGTTTTTAACATGATGCTGATTACTTCTGATCCAATAATATTAAGTAGGAGAAAATTGCCCGAGAAAAAATTACACAGCCTACCAAAAATAGCTGTAGATATGTTACAATCTCCATCCTTAAATTTGGCAAAAGCTTATGCCAGAGACAATAATAGTGCTCACGGCAGTGATTCCGACGAGGAAGATGGTGACGATGATAGTAATGATTATGCATAATTAATTGATTGTACTGAAATTTTATATTCAAATGTTTTTTTTTTTTATTTAATATAATAAATAGTCGAATTATCGCAATATTTAATTTTGTTTAGATATTTTAAGGTATTATACAGAAAAATCTGTATAATCAATATGTCGTTATCGAAGCGAGTTAGTTTTCTGCCTAATTTTATAAGTTTGACAAAACAAAATAACCTGGTCTAGTAAAACGCTAAAAAGTTATCGATTTTTTTAAAACTTCAAAATCAGATAACTCGATAACAAAGCGAGTTATCAATAATTCTTACTTATTTTTTTCGGTTTATTTTGAGGTATTCTCAAAAAAAAAAAAAAAAACTAAACGGTAAAAAGTTATCAATTTTTCGAATTTTCAGCTTCAGATATCTCGATAACTAAACGAGTTATCGATAATTTTTATAAAATTTTTTCGGCTTATTTTGAGGTGTCCTAACCAAAAATTATCAGTTTGAAAGGCCTTGGAATGAATTCACAGTTTTGGTACAAAATACCCCAGTGTGCATGAAGATTTTTCGAACATATAATAGTCATACTGACCATATTCTCCTGTAGAAGGATTTAAATGTATTTAATTCCTATTAAAATATTAATCTTTTTTGTTTGGGTACGGTTTTCCGTCGACCCTCGTCAAATTTGGTTTGTGAACAAACCGGTTTCGGTTGTTTGCCAGTGTTCTTTTCGTACTAGTTGCGTTCTATTGTCAGTTGTGTTTATATAGTTCGTGTCTCCCTTTATGTTATTGCGTTCGTCCCTTTCTGTCTTTTTTGCCTACATCTCTCCCTCCCTTCCCCTGTCTATCCCCTTTTACCTATTTTGTCGCTCCCTATTTCATTCGTCTTCTTTCCTAACTAAATTCTTTTACGATCATGCTTGTTGTCCGCTTTTGTTTATGTGTAAACCTATTGGGTTTTTTTCCTCTTTTATGTGACATAATAATCTGTAATTGTACGTTTATGATGTTCTTTATTGCCTTGGTCTTGCGCACCTGCGTAACGTTTTTGTGCTGGTGTAGTGTTTGTCCTCCTGTAAAAATGTTCCAACGGTTCAAATATTGTGTCCGAAGCAGTGTTTATTTGTTCATTCATCATTCGTCCGTAAAATGTTTCTTGTTTGTATATTTCCATGTTCTCCAATACATTTAGTCTCCTTCCTTTGTGCTGTGTGTGAAGCAGTTTAACCGTTGTCTTAATATGTCCTGGTGCACATTTCTCGTTAAATATATGGTCCGCGAAGTTTGATTCTGAAGTCGATTTTGGTTCTCGTAGTCTTCTGTTATAGTCTCCAATGTGTTCCCTAAATCTGGTCTTAATCTTTTACCCCGTCGGAGAATCCAAGCACATATAAAATATTAATCTTACGAAGTTGAACCTTAAAAAGTGAACCTTAAAAGTGCAATTACATGTGTTTCTTCCGAAGATGTCATACAAACGTGCAATACATTTTAAACGGCTACAACTTTCAGATCTTGGTATTTTACTGGATGCTAAATTAAATTTTAGCTAACAAAATCAGCCGTCCACTAAAAAAGCACGTGCAGTTCTTGGATTTATAAAACTCATATGTCACAAAACATTTTAATACCTCTCTTGTCAGATCTATATTGGAATATGGCTCAATAATTTGGGATCTAATTTAAAAACTGCATAGTAATAGCATGGAATCGATACAAAGGCAGTTCTTATTTTGTCTTCGCGACTATAATGGAATTCTTTAATTCTACCATCCTACACTAGTAGACTTGGTCTAATAAAGCTGCCGCAGATTATTGTTTAATGTCACCTTTGTTTTAAATTTAATAAAAGAAAATGTGTGTTCAGATTTTTTGATTAGCAATATTTCATTTAACGTTTCATTTTCGTCCTACACACAATCTTAATCCAGTGGTAATTAAAGTATTCAGATCAAATTATGCTAACTCTGACCCGTTTTTAAGAATTTGTACTGACCTTAATAAATTTTAAAAGCATATTGATTTTTCTTTAAATGTTAATGCTGTTAAATGTCATCTCATTTCATATTTGAATAACTAAATTTAAATTTTATAAACAATTATTATTTATTATTTTACTATCTGTAGGGATCTGGAATCCATAGACTAAATATAAAATAAATAAATAAAGATTGTCCTTGCGACGGTGAATTGAGTAAACGCACGCTTTATGGATTATTTTATTATTTTGTCGGGCATTGAAAACACATGTCGCGGCATTAGACTAGAGGGTAGGTAAAGGAAGAACACTAAAACGCTGCGATATGTGAAATACCCCAAAGAGTGAAAGGAAACAAGTTTTACTAAGTTTTATTTAGCTAGCTGTTCGCTATTTTTTTTTAAATGCTGCTATACAGTAGTGAAAAAGTTTGCTTTTCGAATATCCTTTTAGATGCTGCATGCATGAATAGACGACAGTCGTGGCATTAAAGCGCATTTTCTGTCGCAGTAGTGCACTTCTTGAAAACACATGCTATTTTTTTATTCTTTTACTATTTGAGAACTTCACAGTCTTCCTTTCGTGTGTTATGGACTTTCATAGTGTAGATATTATGTTCTGTAGAACATTACAAGGGTCGCGTGACCGGATCGCTTTTCGTATATATTTTTGATTATAATCTATAACGAAAATATGGTTTATATTTGAATAAGAGCTCTCTCCTGCATGTGGCTCAAGACAGATCGGTATGTTCAGAATTTTAGCAAAGCGTTGAACAATATAATGATCTTAAGGCTTGGCAGCTTTTAACACACACGAACGTTTACTTTTGCTATAGTTGTTATCTTTTAAATATTTGATTGCCCTTTCGCGAAAATATTTATAGTTTATTATTGTATAATTGAATTTTCGTTTTTTAACTATAAAATTAAATGCCATGACTACGTTGCTTTTGTACAAGTAAACAATAAATTAATATCTGCAGCCTTAAAGTATGCTATCTTAGTATTTAAATAACCTGAAGCTACAAATTATCCCCTTCTATTCTGAATTTATTGAAAAAATTGAATATGGAAAAAATTCTATATGAAATCTGAATCTTTTTGAAATCTATTCTTCCGTTTATTTATGACACAACAAGCATCCAAACGTCGCAGCATACAAACTTTTAAATTTATATTTGTATTAAACGTACGTATGTACAGGCAACTTAAAATTAATAAGAAAAATTCAATTATAATAGAATAAATACTTCCTGAATTATTTGTTTATTATTTAATTTGACAGACACAAAAATTAACAAAACATACAGTACTGTGCATAGTAAAACTACAACCTTAATTAATTTAGTATATATTTAAATTCACACTATGGCACAAACGTTTGGTAAATGAATTAATTTTGCTACAAAATTATATAAATCTAACTCTAACTCGCAATAAAAAAAAATTTGAAAAAATACTTATTATTAATTTAATACGAGTATTAAATAATTTTACATGTATTAAATAAAGTATTGAATAAAACAACTTATTCAAGAAATCAAAATAGCAGAGATCCTGTATTTCTTAATATATTAATTTATTGAAAACATTAAATCTGTATATATGTACATATATAAGCATAAATGGTGTCTACGACCAAAGAAAACCTTAAAATAATATGTCAAACTTTTCATTTTCTTGTGGCATAAGTACTTTATTTAGCCAGGTAGTGCCATTAAACTTCAGATGATTCTTCGAAAACTGTACACAAACGATGATGTATCTGCAGTAGATAAATACCTTCGACATTTCAAACTACATAGCAACGATAAAAAGCCATGTTGTTTTAGCAAAGAAATAAATTCTAGCTTGGGGGAAGAACACACCTAGTAAAATAAATGTGCCTTTCTTGTGGAGCTTGATTATATACATTAAGAAGCTTATTAAAATTCTAAAATTATTAAAAATGCTTTATTTCATTATTTTGGCATTGTCTTTTTTATTGTATTATACAAACTCTAGAACAGCATTTGTAAAACATTTTAAAATACTGAATAAGCGGTTAAACAACTAAGCTACGACAATTTTGACTTAATTTATAAAAGAGCTTTTAAGAAAAATAGCTCTGATGAAAAGTATATAAATTTTAAAATATTTGAATGAAAACTTGACTTAAAAACCTTTTGAAACACCGTGCCAAACATTCTAGGAAATGCCCATTACTAAGTAAAAATATAAATATTTGTTATAAAAACTCGTTCCTAATAAAAGTTTTGCTGGCAGCCTGGAAAACCTCTCGCGAAGCCCTTGGGTAAAAAGGCGAAGCAGGTTTTTAGATAAAATCAATATACTGTAACCTAGATAGCTTACTAGGTGATAGAACATGCCAAACAATATTTGTCTTAGGTAAAAATCAGGTAAGATCTAGTTAAAGGATTGTGCTTGGAAGATTTTTAGGCGGTAGCACACTTCCTGTAGAAACACCAACCGTTGATTTGAATTGAAGTGCAGATGAGCAATAGACAACATCATATTAGATGTGGATGAAATGGAAACACGAAAATTACCAATATGTCACCAGAAATCACAAGCCTAGAATAAGTAAGTAACTGAGTAAGTAAGCCCTACGAGTTCAAAATGAATGCATGGGTACTGTGTGATTCGATTTACATCCGCCTTTAGCCTTTATCAGATGGTGGATCTAACCACTGCATGATTTGGAACATCATGCTCGTCCTAGCTATAATTCTATGCAACAGAAACCTTCTAGTGGCAACTTTTATGATTCCAGAGCAGGGCTGCAAATCATCACACCTTACTAAAGAGTTGGAGACTATCCAACTCCTGTCCAGAACACATGTCTAGCATGCTCACTGGACTGGATCATTCACTTTGCGTGTCATTATCAGAGTGTGATTTGTTTTACATCCGCACCTGGCTATGTAGCCTTAATCAGATGGTGGACAAACCACTATTGTATAATTTGGAACGTCATACAGGCGTCCTAGGAAGCCGAAGACATAATTCTAAGCAATAGAACCACCTAGTTGCAACTTTAATGATTCCAGGGCAGGGCTGCAAACCATCACATCTTGCTAAAGAGTTGGAGACTTTTCTCGTTATTAACAGCGAGATGATCCTGGCCACCATAATTTTCATAATTACCTTATGGGGCCGCAAAACCACAACCACCACGATACTCCCATATAGGTGCCAACCTCAATGATCAGCCAGAGAACTATTAAATGTCTAAAGAGACAAATAATGAACTCTGCGAGCTCATTGATCCCCGTGGAAATAAAGTGGAGTTTCCAGTTGACTCCCTGCCTGTCTTCAGGGGACTGGGCTCCTTTTTTTACTCAGTTGCACAGGTCTAGATAGCTGTTACGTACTATAAAGACCATAAATGTGCCCCCGGGGGGTAATGCATGGGTACTGTAAGGCTTCGTGCTTTCTTCTACTCTTTTTTTTATTTTTCTAAATGACCTTCTTTGTCAAACTTTCAATTCTATTTACTCTTTCGCAGATGACAGCACCATTTGTTATTCGTATTCATTTGGTAATAGGCCGTACCAGTTGGACGTGAGTTCCAAAAGACGGAACATGAATGATACGCTCAATCAGAATCTCGCAACAATCTCCTAATGGGGTCGTACGAATAGAGTCAATTCTAATGCCCGTAAGACGCAATGTTGCATGCTTATGCATAGACTTGTGTTCGAAAATGGTGCTGCACCCTTTTTATATGGGTGATATTAGTATTACGGAATCGTAAACGCTTGATATTCTTGGCATGAAAATTCAGTGGGATGTTCGATGGACTAAACGCATTTTTCAGGTTTCTAAGGATCCTCCATCCGATCCTTGTATTATTTATAACACCTATTTTCGTTCAAAGGTGGAACACAACTCTCATGTATGGGCTGGCGCCCCAAAGTCTATTTTGGAGTTGCTCAACCGCGTATAGGAGAGGGCAATGAGGCTCATTGGAGACGGTAGGGTATCCTACTATATTGATTCTCTAGAGCACCGACGCAATGTAGGTTGTATTTCACAGTTTTATCGTTACTATAATCGTATGTGCTCTAACGAAATTAGGGAACTTGTTCCCAAAACTCGCACATTATTGCGTTTGACTTGATCGTCGCTGAGAGCACATCCATTTGTGGTCGTTTGGTCAGTAAATCGCATTACACTTTACAAGGAGAATTCATTTTTAAAAAGAACAGTTCATATACGGAACAAACTTCTTCAAGAGGTCCTTCCTGTCACTTTCAATGTAGGAAAAATTAAATCGAATGTCCACAAACACTACTCCCTCCCCATAACCTAATTTCCTAGTTTTGGTACAATGTATTGCATAAGTGGAGGTCCCCTCCTGAATGCTGGTCCGAGCGAAAAAAAGATTAATAATTGAGTGGCACAAAATTTGTTTATTATCGATCAGATACAGCTGTTCGTGGAGTTTTATTTATTTACTATAGAGTTTTATTTTCGAGCCTCTTTAATGTGAAAAGAAATTTTTTGTGATTTCAATCAGCCGATTCGACCGGACAAACAAAATGAAGTGGAATTAATGTAAAGGATCGTGTGATTTAAATCTATGTAATTTTATACAGTTCTATATTGTAAAACTTTTACAGTATCCTTATAGCTTGCAAAGGAGTTCTGCAAACTAATTCATCTATAGTCGTACATTTATGTAGTTCGTCATCTTATATTTTTAAATTAAGTATGTTTTTGGCTAATAATAAGAAGAATTTGTCATAAAAAAATATCATCTATTTCTTGGAATTAATAAATAATTTATGATTTGTTGCTTTCATTTCGAAGTGCATTTTGTTGCTTTTGATTTGCACAGTACTGTGAATATTAACTACTATTTAGTTTTAGCAACAAAGAGAACAAGTATAGCAATAGAAGCATAATAATGTATTAAAAATAATAGTTTCCGCTTTTTGAAGTTCGTAAAACTACACACAAAATTTAATAAAATTATTGTCTTTTCTTGCAGGCGGTCTTGACACATTAAGATAGTTAATTAAGATACAAGTAGTTTATACTGTTAAAAACGAATTTATATCAACTGCACGTATTTATTTTTAGTCTACAATATTGCCAGATTTTTTAGCTTGTTGTTTGACTATTGCGTTTAAGTCAAAAACTGTAACAAATATTTACTTTTTTACATCGAGTATAAAAAATAATAAAAACTTGTAGCAAATAATTCAAAGATTAATGTAATTTGAGAAATATAATACCAATTTATTAAAATCATTTGAAATCATTTTAAATATTAAAATGAAAATAATTTATTTATTTATTCCAGAGAATCCAAATCAGTTTTGCTTATCATCAAATATTTTATGTGCGGTTATTATTAATGCAAATAAAACTGATATTCTAATCAGCTGTTGTTTGTAAATTTGTTTACAATTTTATACTCACAGTTACTTTTTTTTGATAATTGATAAATGTTTGTTTAAATGTTTTTAAAAGTTATTGCACTTTATTCAAGTATTTTTAAAAACGTAATTAGGAAAATATAAAATAACTACTAATGTTCTACCAGACATGATAAGAGAAACAGGGTACTTGCCTTTTGGCATCTTTTGGGTGCACCTCTACTGGTCAGTGTTTGATTCGAAAGTTACCAAAGGGAATCTGCAATTGTTTTAACACACGTTATGACACCTAACACCAACTATAATTCTTGTTCTAACATAAAAACGATAACATTGGATTTTATGATAGTAAACTACTTTTTAAGAAGTTAAAATCCAATTTCGAAAACATTTAACTCTGTGACTTATGTCACTTAATAATCACAATAAAGGTATATTATTTATTTAAAAATATATAATTATTTTAAATTGTATTTCCGTTCGTCTTTGTTTAAAAAGGAATTACTATTTTAGAGGACGTAGCTGCGTTATTAATTGCGATTACTTACAGAAAACTATAGATACCAGTAGAATGGAATTCATCTTCTGTTTTAGGCATCTTGGAGAGCATTCTTTACTTATCTATCTATCGGATTTTTTAACAAGAAGTTTGTTTTTCAATTGTGGCAACACCAACAACATAATAGTTTTGACATTTAGTTTTTTGATGTGTTCGTAGTAGATGCATTGACAATAGGGTTTGCAATACCGGACCGAATTTCTAAAACCGGTATTTCGGTATTTGATTTTATTGATACCGGGATCCCGGTATTAATACCGGCATAGTTAAAGAAATTAATCGAGGACAAAAAAGGCTGTTAATATAAAAATAAATTCAATTAAAAAACAAATAAAAATTATTTAATTCACAAAAACAATTCAATTATAAAAAAAATAACATAAATTTTTGGATTGATTAAAAATTAAACATAAATATAATATATATAAGTTAATAAATAATAATTTGTTTATTTTTTTGAAAGAAAATATGCCCGCAAAAATGTTAATTTGTCCAGAGTTGTATCGTTTAGTCTAGAACGAATTTTGGTACATAGCAGCCCTGCTGCTGAAAAGGCTCGCTCAGACTCGACGCTGGTTGGTGGTATACACATAAGGTATTCATATGCAAGTTGGAAATATTTTCCCCTTATATTTTCAGCTTCGAAATAGGCTATTTCCTGTTTAATAATTTTATTTAATGTTTCCGAATTTTCCTTTGTTGATACACCAACACCACTTGTAGTTTTCTTTATTTTAATGTTGACTTTCTTAGAAATAGCCATATCTCGTTTTTCCTTCATTGTCATTAATATTTCTGGCTCTGAATCGGAAGACATATCTTCATTTATTTCATCTTGAATAGAGGTGTAATACAAGCGTTGCAATAAGTATAAAATTTTCCTAATGATTGTTGTCTTATTAATTCGGGAAAAAATGTCGCTGCTTTGGTTAACTTCAAATTCGCTTGAATTATGCAGGTATTGCAAGAGACTTGATAAATCAGTACGTCTTTGTTGTACACGAATAATGAGTTCTTCCTTGAATTCATTACTCAAGGAAGTATTCTGTTCTGTCAATTGATTAAACATGAATTGTAACGCGGCATCTGCAGTTATAAGAGGTGGCATCTTGACGACAAAGAGACTCCACAGTTAATTCAATTGGAAGAAGTACTGAAATAACTGTTGATGTCAAAATAAATTCATTTTCCGAAAACGACATTTCGCCGGCATTTAAATTCAAATCAATTAGAGCCTTTTGAACGCAAGTCTTTAATAGGACAAAGCGTTCTAGCATAACAACTAAGCTATTCCAGCGCGTTCTAGAATCTAGAACTAAATTCATTTCTTTTCTAAACTGTTCTTTAACATGTTTCTGTAAAGCTCTATCATTTTTAGTTGGCAAACGTCTAAATAACTTTACAATTTTTCTAACTTTTTGAATCAATGGACCTATCTCTTCATGACTAAGCAAAGAATTACCTTTATTGTTATCTTGAATTAAAGTTAAACCATTGTCAATGTCATCAATATTATTCTCAATTTCATTTCTTGTGTCCATGTTATAGTCTTCCTCAGGATCAGACTTCTCGGAATCAGATTCATCTGTGACCTCATCTTCATTTTCTAAATTTTGGCGAATCGTATAAAGAACCTTAATTACAGCCAATTGTATCCCGTGAACTAAGCAAAGTTGTTGACTTGGAGAAATCAATTTTCCAACTTTGACCATAACACAAAGTGTTTATTTAAAGAAAGTCCAAACATTTTAAGTTTTTCTTCAATCAGCTCGACGCACTTTTCTGCAGGCAAGGATCCATGCACACGAATTAATCCTAAGTTACTTGAATGAACATTTACATTTAAGTAACGTCGATTCCTTATCGATGTCCATTCATCAAATGTCAGACTAAATCTCTGATCCGAAAGCATTTGTGACGCTAATTCTTTAACTATATGGTCACAAATTTTTCCACTATACTCCATAACTAATTTTTTTATCGATTTTGGTATATTTTCGTATCCTCTGGCAGCTAAACATTTCCTGATATCAATCGAAGAGCGAAAACTGTTAAAGGATAAACCATCACATGCCGTCATTCGAGGTAAAACTGCAGCCAAAGAATTTTCCATATCAGAAACAGAAAATGATGATATTTTTGCACTTGAACTCTTTTTTAGTTTAGAGGTTGATGGTTCTGGCCCACTTCTAATACTCAAAGTATTGGAGCTAGGAACATCCCTTTTTTTTTAAATTAATTTGATGCAATGTCTTCAGATGGGTATGTAGACCACTTGTACTACCTCCCTGAGCTTTAATTATTTTATTGCATTTCTTACACTTTCCAATTTGTCCTTTTTTTTCACGAAGGAAATAAAACCACACCGATTTCTATTCAAAGTCATAATTTTCCATAGTCTAAAGAAAACCAGCGATGATAAAATTATCCATAAAATAAAAACATAACAATATTTAATTTTAATACTTACTTATTAAAATTAAAATCTGTTTTTTTGACTACGATTTATTTTAAGTTTTAAATATCCAAAAAACAAATAACACAATTTCACAATAACTTTGGGGAATCACAAACAACTTGTATGCAATAACAGCTGACAGCTATCTGTAGTGCTGCCAACTAAAATATAAGGTATCTTAACCCCATCTGTTGGCATCATTTGAAGTTTTATTGAAGTTATTATAAGTTTTATATTATTGAATCATTTAGAAATGTGTAACTTTGTTAAAATTTAATTTTATTGTAATACCGGAAACCGGTATTTAAGTTTCGTGTAATACCGGTATTGCCCGGTATTGAAAATGTCCGGTATCCCGGGATCCCGGTATTCGGTATCCCGGTATTGCAAACCCTAATTGACAATTGTTACAATCAATTAAATTTCGTACGAACATCGCATTTAAATAATTGAAATCCACTTTGAAATGGTGGTTCTATTAAAGTTACATTTCGTAAAATTTGTGATATTTTCGGACAACATAATCCTTCTTCTGGGACCGCTATTAAGAATTGGTCGTTAAATTCGATCGACAGGCGCGATACAAAATTAGCGTGTTCGACCAGATCGTCTAACTGAAAATATCGCAGCCGTGAGCCATAGTATTGAAGTACGTCCAAATTTGTTAATTCCTCGACGTTCCCAATAATTGGGGTTATCCAAAACCACCACTGGCGAATTTTGCGTAAGCATTTGACTTTGAAACGTTACAAAGTTCAATTGGTTCAGGAATTGAAGCCAACCGACCATTCACATCGCCGTAGATTCGCTCAATTCATTCAGGACCAACCGGCTGGTTTTTCTGAAAAAATCATTTTTTTTTCAGACGAAGCCCATTCGGGCTTCTGAAAATCCTAGAGCTATTATTAAGAAGTCGCCGTTGCATGGTCGACGTGTCACTGCATGGCGCGCTATGTGATCTGGAGGCGTGATTGGGCCGTTTTTTTTCGCAGATTAGGCTGGAAATGCGGTAATGGTCGATGGACCACGCTATCGCGGGATGCTAACAACTCAATTTTGGTTTATTATTGACGACGTTGAACTTACTTAAATGTGGTTTCAACAGGACTGTGCCACATGTCACACAGCCAATAAAAAGATCAATTTGTTCCAAACTAAATTTCCAAATTGCATAATTTCACGACAATCAGCAGTTAAGTGGCCAACCAGATCGTGTGATTCAACACCACTAGATTGTTTTTTTCGGGCTATGTTAAGGAAAAACCCTATACGGAGCCAATCGTCGTGGTGAACATTTGCCAAATATTATTTTTCATTCACAATTGCCAGACTTTTCTCTTCGTAATACAACAAAAATTTTAATCATCTTAATCTAAATTTTTTGTTTTATTTTTTTTAGAAAAGAAATTTCCTGTTGAACAACCCTTTATTAACATAATTTTTTAGCTACTTGTTTTTTTTTATCCAATAGTAAGGTACACAGGTTCTTATCACAAAATTTGTTATAACAATTATGACAAAAAATGTGAAAGAACTTTTTATTAGCAACTCACACTTTCATAATATATTTTTTGTATAGTTTGAAAGCTACTGAAAATTATATTTATTAAAAGCTTTATTTCAACAGATTTCGAAGAGAGCTGAATTCACGTTTTTGTTGTGCATTTTCTCTTTTGAATATAACACCTGAAAGCTCTGATAACGGGAATTAAATATTGCGTAATCTTCGGTTGCCAGATTTATGAAGTAATTAATTTGTATATTTTTTAATTATAAAAAAAATGAGTATTAAATGCTGCTTCAATGGTGCACAGAAATTTAAAAAACTTAATTGGTCCAAAATATAGCTTTTACCAAAACTTTTTAAATTATGACTTAACAAATATTTTAGTTCATGGTTATTTTATAAAAACGTAAAATAATTAAGTTTAATATATGTATGTAATATTATGACAAAGAAATATGGGAAACTAATTATACCTGTAACAAGAGGTGTAATGCTTGTTGCTTTCCACTACTAACAAGTGTGGTGTGTGTATGCGTGGTCAAGCAGAATAAGAGAACAGTTGGATAACATGCGCTGCAGGTGAGTGTTACTATTGGAAGATGTATGCATTAGACTTTTTGTTTTGATAGTAATAAAAATATATGGTGCCGAGTTGTTTAAAGGCGAATAAATGGTGGCAAGTATGTCTTCTACAATTCTAATTTTAATGTATTATGTCTTCTGCCTGGAGCCCGTTCCCGTACAGGGTAAGTGTCTGAGTACTACTCAAGCTTGGATTAATTTTCAGGCCTACGTAATTAAAACTAAGTATAATAAAAAGTCTTATTTTAATCTACCTTAATTTATGCTAAATTCCTTTAACAAATATTTTTGATATTCTCATGAAATATTTTTTATTGAAAAAATATATTTGACATCTATGTATTACTACGGGGGAAAGCATATCCATATGGCCATTTCACTGCTACTTATATAGCTCATCAGTAGATTTTTCTCCAAATGAACACTACTGAAAGCTTTCCTCCAAGTTATGTGTTATAGTAATAATAATTTTTTAACACAAAATAACAAGAATAAAATACTCATTAGCCTCGGCAACAATGCGTCTTACTTTATCAAAATATTCTAACACCTTGTTAACAGGTCGACTTTAATTAGTATAATTTCCTTTGTTTTTTTTTCACTTTGTTCAATGCAAAAAAAGTCAATTATTTACAACGATACGATTGTTCCATGTTCAAGCAAATGAAAACAAATAACAAATTAATTGTACTTTTTAATAAATAATAAATTTCATTTAATCAATAGAACAATATTAAAAAAAAAATCCTAACTAATGTTATGTCTGGTTTGATAAGCTTCCTAAAGTACCTGCTGATTGTAAATTTAAAGGACGTATCATGAGGGGAATTCATAACCTGAAAAACTTCATAGAAATTAAGAAGAAATTTATATGTTTATGATTAATTCGTCTTAATTTAAATAATTATTTTGTTCAAAATTTGTCTTTCTTTTTTTGTAGCTCTTACAGTCTATGGAATCTGCTATTTTCGATAAACATTAGGCTCGTGTAGGTGTATTAGACGACCCAGAATTGATTCAAAAATCTCAAAAGATTGTATTAACTTTCTGCGGAAATCTCTTCCAATAACCTGCATGCTGACGGCGCGCCTACTGATAGTTTCCTTTAAGGTACTATCAAGTTCATCTGTCTAACACCTCCTTCTGTTGCCCACCGTCGGTACATGGCGATTACCAAACTCTTCGGCCATCTAATTAGGGAAGTCTAAGTTTGTTCTTGAATCCAGCAACACGCTTTTCATCTATCGATAAGATGCAACGTTGTTTTGAGAAAAAAAATTAGTAAATTATTGTAACTCAAATTATCATTACTACAGGGTTTATTCGATATTTTGCAATTAGGTTTCGTGTTAAACATTCAATTTAGAGTCAGGTTTTAAAGGCAAAACTTATTTGAGACTTGACATAGAACAACTTCGGAGAAGACAATTTTTAGTAAAGTTAATATTTATTAAGCTAGGAGGTAAAAGTCAAACTAATCAGCACTTTCTCACGGCACGCCCTAATCTTTAGTGATTGGACTGGAGCTTTTATATAAGCTTTTTTACCGATTCCTATAGATTTGTCGCATGAAGTTTGCTAATTTTTTCAACTTTATGTTTTAATTTAATATCCATCCTACATATACACATACATATTGTCATACTTACGTATGTATATTCGATTAAATCCGTAAATTAATTTTATGTTTTCCTTTTCAACTATTTTTCATAATACTGTTAACAAATAAAAGAAATTATTTAATCATGACCAATAAAAATATATTCTGAAGAATTATAAATGAAATTTTTGCAAAAATCATTTGAGAATTCAAATGATCGCTCAATGATCTCAATAATCGCTCTAGGATTTTCAGGAGCCGAAATACAAAATGCAATTTTGCTTGTTGACATACATGATTTTTCAGAAAAACAGCCGGTTGTTCCTGAATGAATTGAGCGAATCTACGGCGATATTCTGTAGCAGTTGAACTTTGTAAAAAAGTCAAGTTTTGGATACCCTAATTGTTGAGAATGTCGAAGAATTTTGGATCTGCATGAACACAGTGGCTCACGATTGCAATGTTTCAGTTGAACAACCCGATCGAACACGGGTTGGTGTTTGCACATTTTCTGTCGAGCCTGTCGACTTATATTTAACGACCAAATTCTTCATAGCGGTCTCAGAAGGACGATTATGTTGTCCGAAAATATGACGAATTTTACGCATGGTAACTTGAACAGAACCACCATTTTCATAATTAATTTTAATTATTTTAATGCGATTTTCGTGCGAAATTGAATTCATGCATCTACTACGACTATGTCAAAGAACTAAATGTCAAAACTATCATGTTGTTGATGTTGCCACAATTGGAAAACAAACTTCTTGTTGAAAAACCCGATATTTCAAAATTCTTATTATTGATTTAAAAATGTCTTTTTTAACAAAAATCAATTTGAAAATCAACTGGCTTAACTTGAATGAGAACAACATATGATAGCGAACATGGAGCATGTAATTGACGATTTTTCTTATGAATATAAATTTCATTTTTAGAGATTTAAAAACTTTTTAATTTAAAATACAAATCAAAGCTATACTAAATATATAATAGGTAAACCTGAAGTCATATCACAAACAAAAATCACATGTGTTTTGTTTTTGCAAACACAATTTTTAACATGCACCAAATCAAAAAACTTATGAACGATGGTTTGCTCGATTCAGAAGTGGGGATTTCGATATAGCAGAAGTCTGGTCAGTAGAAAAAATTTGAAGGTGAAAAATTGGAAGCATTACTGGAAAAGATTGTTGCAAATGCAACAAAAACTTTCATTTTCTTTGATAGTCACACAATAGCCATTTGCCAATTTAAAGTTTTAAAATTCTTTCAAAAACAAGAAAATTTGGTCCCATATGATGTGATAAGGTTTACATCTGCACCGGCAGTGAGCCATAATCAGATGGTGGCCATTACCACTGTGAATGAAAAGCAACGCCATTCACGCCCTAGAAGGCCTTCGAATCCGTGGATCCTTCGGTCACTCCTAGTAGCAATTTCAAAAGCTCGAAGTAGGTCGCAGCCTTTACTCCTTGCTAAAGAGTTGGAGACTATCCAACTCCTGGTCCAGAACTCATTAAGCTTAATATAATTAAGAACACGACGGCATTCATACTCACTGGACCTGAACCATTCATTGTGTTCATTTTGAATGATCCGACCCACAAACTCTCACGAAACCACAATCACCACGATACTCCCATATAGGGGCCAACCTCAATAATCAGCCAGAGAACAGCTAAATGTCTAAAGAGACAAATAGTGAACTCTGCGAGCCTACTGATTCCCGTGGAAATATGTGGATTGTCCAGATGGCTCCTACTAGCCTTTAAGGGGCCTGGGTTCCCTTTTACCCCGCAAGACACCAGTCTAGATGGAATAGTAGGTTCCAAAAAGACTATCATGTGCCCTCGGGGGGAATTTGGTCCCATATGAAGGACGTTGAAAGGCGATTTTGCATGTGGGAAATGATGTATTATCGGTACAAAAAGAAGTCATTTTTGCATCGTGTTATAACTGCTGATGAAAAATAAATACACTACGATAACCCCAAGCGCAAAAAGTCATATGTAAAGCCCGGTCAACCAGTCAAATCAACACCGAATCCATTACGCGGAATATCTTTTCTTTAATTAAAAAAATTGGTGTTTATAGCTCACCTTCCCATATGCTTGCGAAACGTCTATGAAAAGTGCAGAGCAATATTTCTTTTCCTTAAAGATCTCTGTGACCACGCGTACTAATCTGCGGGTTTGTTCAAAAGTGCTATAGTGCCTTCACTTAAAATAGGGCTTAGTTTATTTATTAACGGTTCCTCTAATAGTTTTGAAATGTGTAATAACAGCAAAATAGGTATTTTTGATTTAAAGTTGAAGAAGATTGATGTAACAGTTATTCAGTAAAGTGCATATTTAATAAAATTACTTGCAGATTATATTGCACATTATTAGGTTTTTACTTGACCTAAAGTTTGGAAATGTTAATAGTTTTAGTAAAAGCTCCTAAATTTTAAAATATTTATGTTTGAAAAATTCATCTAAATACAAAAATTATTAAAATGTTAAGTGTTCGTAAATAATGTTCCTCCATAAATGAGCAATTTATTATTAAATGAGCAATTTATGCATTAACAATTAAAGTGGTATTATCGCTCATAAAACTATACTATTCTTTCAGTCATCAGAAAAGGTCTTTTTAATAATTTTTGGAAATGAAAATTTTATGTTGGCGATTAGGTAATAAAATAACAAATGAAATCCCTGGTATGCTGTCATTGTTTCTCATTGTCTCATAGTCCCCCCACAACACAATAATGAATGTTTAACACAAGAGAACACAAATAGCCAAAAAATAACGATTGATTATTTTTGTGACTTTAATATGACATTGAAAGAACAACGAAAAATAAAATTATAACAAGTGTAATGAAGCTACAACCGGTATACGTCAATTCTTTTTAAAGCAAACTACAAATTATACCGAATTCAATTTTATTCTTATTTGGTTATTCAGTTTTCAAAATATTTTAAAAGAAACTATGCAAATGGCAAATACCGTGGTATAATAATGGAAAGTGGTTCTATTTTTTCTTTTCGTCGCCATATCAACTCTTCAAAAATTCGGAAGTGTGTTTGTAAAACCCCACTTGGGTGTTTTGCTTTTTACCTTTTTTGTAAACGTTTTATCTGAATTGGCCTTTATGAGCCAAACAAGAATTTTGTAGCATATAATATCTTTGGGTTATACCCAATAATTTGCTATTGCACTAAATGTTATCATCGGTATTTTTAACCGTCTTCAAATAGAAATCATGTTTCGATTTTCATAAAAAATATTTTTTTTTTTAATTTTCGAAGAAATTATTTGAATAAAACAATTAATTAACCTTAATTTGATTATAAAGTCGTCTATATGAAACTGTCGATTTAATACTTTAGCACATCATAGGGAACACGATGTGCACATACGTCACAAAAATTGATTAATCATACAATTTTTAGAAGTTTAACGATAACCGCCATAATAATATAAGACTTTCTTTATTAGTAACACATACATATGTATGTGTTTCCGTGAAGGCGTCAAAAGTTTCTTTTATTAGCGAACAGTGTACTTCATTTGTTTATTATTTATGGCATTAAAAAAGCATATAATTTTCAGAAGCTTAAACTTTACAGAAGCTCAATAAGATATATTCTGGTGAAAGTTTTTCTGGAATATAGTTGAATTCTTCAGAATGATGATGGAGAATTTTTTCGTTGAGATCCACACAAACCCGAAAGACTAAAATCAAAAACGTTTTGTGTTAGCTCCAGCATTTACTTGAAGAATGAGACCTTAGTAGTGAATTTGGCTATAATTAAAAAAAAAGGAGAAGATACAGACACAAAATACGAAACCTAAATTTCTTACTAAAAGTACAACTGATTTGCAGTTTCAGGAGAAAGAAGCCAAAATAAACATTTCTCTACTAGATAGTTGAAATCGAAAGTCAAAGTATTTTAAAACGTGAACTCCTAAAATTTCTCCAAAAATTTAGGTCGAGTTTACCAATAATTATTGAAAGAAGTCATATCAGAATTTAGAAAAAAGACGAAAAGTCTCAATTTTGATCGTTTAAACAAACAAATGAAAAAGAATACTAAAAATGTTTAGTAAAGATTCCTGTTTTCTACCACTCTATTTTTCTTTTGCAGTTTCTGATAGCATATTTGAAAAATTTTTGCTTTGTGTTAATTATAAAGGACACGCAAAAGACGTATCCAAGTTAGTTAAATAATTTGTTATATATCTTTTTCCATCATACTATCCAAAAAAGACACCTCTGTTGTCGCCAAATACGTGAAAGGTAAACGAAGCTAAAAATAGAATAAAATTTTATGAGACAAATATACATTGAATTTGGAATTATACACAGAAAAGCGCAACGAAGACGTAAATAACAATAACAATACCTTGAAAAGCAGAAAACGAAGCAGATATAAGTGAAAGATAGTTTAATAGAGATGTAGAATGGATGATGAATTTTTTAAATGGATATGCAATTTACTATATTCGAAAGACAATTTTCTGGCATTATAATTTAAATATAACTTCAGGCATATGACCGCGTTAAACCGAACCGTATTGGAGACCAATTCACAGGTCGGAAACGTGAAACTATGTGGTTACCAAACGTTCCTTTATGACCTGGGAGATATGTTGAAACCACATTCCTGAATATCATAGTTATTTGGTTTAATTCATGCACTGTAACGTTCTGACCATTATCGTTTTTAATTAAGTACGGACTATCCCATAAAGCACATCAAACAGTCCGTTTTTCTGGATGTAACGGCGTTTCAGCACACTCCAAATACGGCAGTTTTATTAATTGGCATATCCATTAAAACAAAAGTTAGCAAACCCAAACTAAACATAATTTACTTAAAAGCTTACAAAATGGCAACCAGTTAAACATTTTTTATAGCTGCCTAACAAACACCCGATAGAAGACTATAACCCAAACATATCAGGAGTTTTTAAAAATTATAAAATAATTACATTGATATAAAAATGCTTTGCTTCATTGCCTGGATATCCGGATTCATAATTCATTTTGTATATTTAATAAATATAACAAACTGACGCTGAAGTACTTGGGATTTACAGAGAAAATTATTTATTATTTTTGAGAATTAGAAAGGTCAAATTGAAAATTTCAGACACAACCAAATCAGCTAAATATTTTAATATTTGAAAAATGTCTGAATTTAAGAAATTATTTTTTAAGTCAAATAATTTTTTTTATTTTCTAAATGTTTAGAAAACTCATGAGCACTAAAATTTTTGTAAATAATTGCTGTGTAGACATCTCACACAACATGGTTCTAAGGCATAACGAGATTATTAACATCAATATATTTATAATCTGAATACAATTTTGGTCCTTTAAATAGTTGCCTTTTCTTAATTTCAAGCAGCTTGTTACAGTTTTCAACCCTTTTTTTATTTTACTGGAAGGTTTTTCAAAATGATGGTATCGGCCAAAGGGTTAAGAGTTGAAAGGGTATATGTCTGTGAGATTTTTTATTTGTACCAAAATACATTTGGATTTTATTCGTATCTATGTTACTTAAAATTAAAACTTTTTGCAAATATTTCCAAATTATATTTTTATTTATATCAATGGCAACCAAAGCTTTTTTTGTTATTTACAAAACAAATATACTTCCAATAATTTCGCCAAACTCCAAAATTTTTGAAGTGAAACTACCTTCTCATTATTATATCATGCCATGCTAAAACCATTGTTGAATAAGCAATATTTGTGTGTTATTTACAGAAATGTTATTCAACAATTTTTGTGGCAAAACTTATTTTATTTTTATTTTAATTTTTTATACAAATAAAATTTTGCACGTGTATAAAAATTATAAATTAAAATAAAATTTAAAAAAACTACTGAAAAACTTATCGCCTGATTTTATTTATTTACATTTCATTTAAATTTTATTGTAGCAGAATACAGTAGACAATTGAGAAATTCAAGACGTTCATAAGTATGTGCGAATGTATACAATTATGTTAAAAAATTTTAAAGAAACAACAACAAAAAAAACAGAAATATGTATTATTAAGCACACGAGACAAATAATTTGATATGAGTGTATGCATATTTGAAATTATTTAAAACTATTATCCAAGTTTTACTGATTTACTACAGTATTTTTAGTCTTTATATGTATGCAATGTCTGTATATGCATGTACGTATATTTGTGTACATACATATATTTATGTCCGTATAGTTTTTGTAATTCAATTTAAACAAGTTTTGAATCATCACCCCTTTTTTTTATTTAAGTGCAAATAAGCAAAAAACGTCGTACACTTCCACACCGATTTTTAGTTTAAGAGGCCAACACATTTTAACAAATTTGATTGGTTGGCGTTTTTGGGGCTTGTCGCGTACGGTGTTACTGACGTCACAGCAAAACATTTAAACAGAGAGAGCATAATTAAAAGAGTAGAGTGCAAAAAATTTTTTGCCCACAATTGAAACTCTTTCATGTATGTATGTATTATAAATTTTTACTACTCATTAAACATTTGCTTTTAAAGTGTACCAAAAATTGTGTAAGTGGCTGACAGGAAAGCGTAATGTAATTTCTAAGGAAATCATTATTGTCCAATTCTAAACAATGTCTTAGGATACGTGTATTTCGATACGAAAAGAAAGTTTTTGGAATTAATATGACTTATATGTGTTTCGAAAGTATTTTCGAATCTTTAGTAATTCCACAATCATAAGATTAAAATTTGTAATTATAAATGTGGTCAGAAACCGCTACGAATGCTCTGTTAAGTGTCTAAAGAAATTTTGTAAAATTTATTTCATATTCAGATTATTACTGTTAGATATGCCGAAAAGGAATGTTTACTGGGTAAACATGAGTAAACATTTAAAAACGCATACTCGTATGTTAAATTCCATACCTGTGTGTACGTGCTTATTTTGCTTTGTTTATGTTTTACTCAAGGTTGCCAATTCAGAACTAACAATTTCGATTTCATTTATTCACACAAAAGAACATAATAAATAACATTTAAAAATAAAAGGTTTTATTTTACTTATCGTTAGGTCCGTTACAAATCTCGATAATAAATGACAGGATGCTAAATTTTGTTTTTACAACTCTATATATTTATTTTATAATTAATATAAATTAAAAATAAATAGAGGTATCGAAACGAATTCAAAGTTACTTATAATAACAATTAATTTATGTTTTAATATATCAAGCACCTAATTGTAAGCAAAATATGTATTTGAAATATATAGGCATGCTTAATGTCAAACTCGTGTATGTGTGTTGGATGCTGTAGATATCGTGCTTTTTGTATCGCAAAAGCCCATTGCAATAAAATTCTTTCGTAATCGTTAATAAATTCCAAAATGTCCTTTCTCTTTCAAGATTTTTGGCAACCTAATAGTTTAAAATCTCGCATAACGCGAAAACTTTGTACGTGCCTGAATAACAAATACATAATAATATGGCATCAAGTACTCGTATACAACAATATAAAATATTGTGATTTTTCTCCATCATCATCGGTGTAATATATACATATTCAGAACATGTACTACCTTAAGGCTTAATGAGTATTTTGACCATGTTTAGACCTATTGCTACTGAACTAGAAATGATTTGTAGAGAGTGATGATTGTTTAGAAATTTCAACTTGATGTTCTCTAAATCTATAAGATTTAGAGAACATTTGTAATAAATACTTCTTGCAATCTAAAAAATGTGTTTAAGGTAACAATAGCGTTACAAAATAACGATTGAAGTAAATAATTGTAAAAAAAAAATTAAAAGAAATAATTAAAAAAAGATTTTCCTATTTTGTATTTTGAAATTTCAACGGGCATTTCAGGGGTACCGTAAGGCTCCGTTCTTTTTCTACATTATTTCTTATACTTCTAAATTACCTTCTTTGTCAATCTTTCAACCCTATATATTCTTTCGCAGAGGACAGTACCATTTGTCATTCGTATTCATTTAGTAATAGACCGAACTAGTTGGAGGTGGATTCCTAAAGGCAGAATATGAGTAATACTCTGAACCACGTATGTTAATTAGAGATCTACCCGTACTCGCACGTTTTTGCGTTTAACTCGATTTTCGTTCAGAGCGCATTCATTTGTCTAGTGAATCGAACTACGCATTACAGGAAAAATTCTTTTTTTCAACAGAACAGTCCATATGTGGAATAAACTCCCTCCAGAGACCTATCCACAAACACTACTCCTTTCCGTTCTATCATAATGCATTGCATATGTAAAGGCCCAACTATAAAATGCATGTGCAGGCTTAAGCCAATGTAAGCAACTGTGCAAATACCTAATAATTATATGTGCGATATAATGTACTTAACTTACATTAGTAAACAAATTCCAATGGAGGGCAAACACATTTTTTATTTGAATTTAATAGAAAATGAACAGAGAAAAAATAGCTAATATGACAAAAGAGACGCGTTTTTATTATAACGACAATTCAAAGAAACGAGGGCCTTTAAACATTTTATTATTTTTTCCATTTTTTAACACAATTTGCAATAAAATTAAATTTTTTATTGTTTATAAATTCAATGATGCACACAGTTGCATTTTTTAGTACATTTAGCCCAAATAATACAAACAGTGATATATGTGTAATTTTTCTTTCGAAATTTTCTTAAAACTATTAACAAAAAATTACAAATTTGTATTAGGATAGTATTAAGTATACAAAATATTATTATTAACCGCTTTTTTGCTAATAAATTTTATTTTTTTGCAAAAGTATGAAGAAGTCAAATGTGCAACTGTGCATAATAATTTCTATATTCATGTAAGTACAATATAGCCACGTAAAAGTCTTCAATGATTCGCCTAAACATTTGACAGACTTTTCGTCCAACTTTTGACATTAGCTTAAGCCAGATTATGCATATTATAGTTGGGCCTTAAGGGTCACCCCCTAAGTGCTTGTCCGAAAAAAAATAATTTTTTTACATTCTGCTAGTAGACCAGCTGTTCATACATTTTCTATTAACCAGCCAATTTGAATAAACATTTGAGTTAATGCTTCGCCTGAAGCTTTCTTTTCTGCATTCTTACATTGCTATTCCCATCCACTTGTTTTTACTTTTATGGACGGACTATAAGCTTCTAATGCAATTATAACTCTTTTGTAGAGTCTTTTTTTTATTGTGTCAAATTAGATATCTTAGTTTTTAATTGTAGAAATGGCAGTCCTGATTTTAACAAACTCAGCATAATACTTTGACATTTTATTTAAAAAACATATATTTCTTGGTAGTTATAGTATTTCTTTCTTAGAATGTATATGTACCGTGTTTTTTATAACAAGAAATACTTGTAAAATGAAAATTTTGATTTTTAGAAGACTGTTAAGGTTTTGTTAAAGAAATATATAATCTTTCTTATAATAAGTAAAGTCTTATTATATCCTTTGCGTATTGTTTAAACATACTCGTACACATGCATCTAAACATATTTAAATAAAATGTACTAATTTTGAAAGGCACATACAAATGTACATAAAAATTTCATCACATTTAAACAAATTGTCGTATGCTATACAATATGTAATTTGAAGGTGACATTTACTTAAAAGATAACTCAAATCATTATTGGTTATACTTATAAATTCACAAATTCACGAAGCCTTAGGGTCCATATCAAACCAAACACATACTTGCCATTCATTATTCGTATGTATATTTAGTGACTCATTTAAAATTAATAGCCAAAAATCTAAAATTATGGTCACACTGAAAGGTGTGTAAGGGGTCAGTTGGATACTTATTTACTTTCGTACTGTGAAAATATTTTTACAATCAAACAGTTTACCTTGAAAGAGAGAAACTATTTATTAATAACTATTTAGAAGAATCGTTAACAAAAGCATATCAACGGTACACGACATCATTACGCGATCTAAAAAAGACAATAGAATTACAAATAAACAACGTGCACCTGTTAAAAGAAAACTTTGCCCGAGAGATGAGAAGTTTATAGTTCGCGAAGTACAAGATGACCTACTCACCCCCGCTCCAAAACTTGACACAATGATTAAAACCAATTTTGAAAAGGAATGTATGTATATGCGGAAATAATAATAAGAGTTTTAATGAAAAAACAAATTGCATGGCCAAAATGTCAATTGTCAAAATAGGTGGATCGCTTGAATTTTGCACGAGTCAACGTTATGTTGGCTTTTCCTATCAAAAAAAATTTTTTTTTTTTAAAAAAAGAAGTAGTAGTTCAGGCAACAATGCCTATTCAGTCAAGTGCCGCGCTACATTCTTTAGGAAAGGGTTAAAGAAGAGATGAAACAGGTGGTGAACGCAGAAGGCTAGTCGGAAATTAACTGTCGTATAAGACAGCACAGCAACCAGTGACCATCATGGCCTTATTACTGAGCAGCCCCACCGACAAAAAATTTTTATTTTTGTAGTGAAAAAAAAAACAAGGTCTTCGTTTGAAATCGAGCCCACAACCCTCAGACTGACAAGCTAATACACTACCTACTAGCCTACAGCGGCACCTAGTACGATCTTACAGGCTATTTTTACGGCTGAAACCAAATTGAATTTTTTTGGCTCCGATGTCAGGCATTACGTGTGGCGTAAACAAAAGCACTAAGAAAACATTGAAGCATGGAGACTTTATGGAGCTTCAGGTGTCGGAAAACTTTAGTTTATAGAAAATAACAACTTAAGGAAAGTGTGCGTTGGGTATTGTTGATAATTTTAAGTTTTATCAAGACAAAAACCCAAAGCACACATCACCAATGGTAAACAACTTTATAACTTTACAATCTCATTACAGCAATCCTAAAGTCATCATAGAGCACTCAAGGGATGAACTTGTGCAAAAAATTAGTAGAATATATTCTAAGAATATCACAAAGTATATCAAACAGGATATCCAACCAAATATTAATTAATGCATTAACAATCGAATTTAAAAACTGCCCGACTTTTAGTATGATCATAGTTTTAAGGTTTTAACAATGTAACAAAATAAAAACAGTTTTTAAATAACATATCATTTTATTAAAAACTGGGTAAATTCGGGGATTAGTCAAAGGCAAATGATTTGATGTTGCTGACACAGAGTCAACGATTTTTACAAATACAAGTTTTTAAGGAGTCGGAAGCTCTTGATGTTCTTGGCACAAAAAATCCAGTGTGATGTTCGATGGACTAAGCATATTTTCAGGTTTCTAAATAAGTGCCTCGGTTTTCTAAAACGATGTAAAATATACTTCACTCCATCCAATCTTCGTACTATTTATACCATCTATATGCGTCCAAAAACGGATTACAACTCTCACGTATGGACCGGCGCCTCAAAGTCTATTTTAAAACTGTTCGAGCACGTACAGAAGATCAAAGAGCTTATTGGGAAAAGTAGGGTAGTTTAGAGCATCGACACAATGTGGGTTGGATTTCACTGCTTTATCGTTACTACAATGGCAAGTGATCTAATGAGTTACTCGTTTAATACACTTTTCATTAAGAACCCATACATTTGTGGTTGATTGGCCGATGAATCGCACTAGGCATTTTTTAGCAGAGCACTTCGTATATGGAACAAACTACCTTTAAATGGCTTTTCTGCCACTTTCAATGTAGGAAAATTTAAAAGCAATGTTCATAAACACTACTCCCTCTTTCCTCGTCCCTATAACCCAATTTCCTAGTTCTGACAAAATTCATTGCATGGGTAAAGGTCATCCCCTGAGTGCTGTTCCCTATAAAACAGAAACAAAAATTTAAGATCATTTAATTTAATTCCCTGAAGTCGAATAATAAAAGAAAACAAAATTTTCTTTTAATTCCACATCCGCGTATTAAACAGCAATTATTAAATTAACATTATAAAAACGAAGATATACATAAATGCGATTTACTCAAGGAACCCTTTAAAAATCCAGAATAGATATTCTTGTATTTTCGAAACAAAAAAAAATATTCAGGCGCATGACTTGTTAAAAACATAGCTTCTCGGCTTTAGCAAATATTTTCATCTGGCAACCATTCAAGCTAAAATATCATATCTACTTAAGATCTTCGATTTTGTGTATTAAACAGCAGTTCTAAATTATATCGAGTAATGAAACCCATTAATAGAAGTAGACATGCAATCACTACATAGGCTTTACGGTATTACCGTAACAAGAGAAATTCCAAAAATCAAGCAAGGAGCTAACTTTACTATCTATAAAATTACTAGAATCGGGTTTTTCGGCTTCTAAGTATTGTCACGATGCTTTACGCTTTGATTTAAGTTTGGTTTTAAAAATGGATTTTGTTTTTTAAAACCGGTTTCCTGTTTGGTAGTCAAAAAAGGCAAATATTTCAAATTATTTGTCTCTACTTTTGCTGTCTGACCATGCCCTGCTTGTGAATATGCGTGGTTTACATTACACAAGTCACGTTTTGTGTTCCAAGTCAATTGAAAATTAATTTAAATAAATGCGGGTATTTATGTACATACGTACATTATATTTGTATAAATACATGTACATATTGATGTATATATTTTTGTAATTGATACGTGTATTGATGTTGATTTTATTTATAGTTTTTGTGTAGCATCTCTACTTTACTCTTCATATTACGACTTTTAAGATCTTGCACACTAATAAGGACAGAAAGTAATCGTCAAATATTGCATGCGAAATTAAATGTTTCTTTAACTTAATTTAAATTAATTTTTTTTTAAATAAATGAAGCAGGAGCCGTCGCTATTATATTTTTGAGTCACTAAAATAACGTTATATAAATACATTTTACGCTTATTTTATGTCATTATTGTGATAATATTATTTGGTATACAATGCAAATAACATTTAATACAAATTTTAATGTAAAAATATGAAAAATAGTTTTTTTCCTTAAAAATAATTTCTAGAAATAGAAATTTAAACTTTTTCGTAAAAATATAAAAACAAATAAATTATATAATATGAATGCATTACTAATTATTATTATTATTAAAAGCATTAGAGTATAATTACAAATTATAAACTAATGCGCAAGAAAAAAGGCGATGGCTACTAAGGCCTTAGGCTCATTATTGTAAAATACATATTATTATTAACTGGTTTATATATTGATTCTTAAATTAAATTATGAATATTAATTGTGTTTAAAAATAATATTTGGTTATTGTTCTTAGTGTTAGGATTTGAAAGTAAGGAAGGTGGATTTTGGGTTTGTTTTTGGGGCATGCTGAAAAGATGTGCTTAATTATGTTGACAGGTATTCTGTTGCATTCACAGATATTTGGTAAGCATAATTTAGGTAAATGTCCGTGGATTAACTTGGTGTGTCCTAGGCGGAGTCTTACAATTTCTATCAACTCGCCCCTTTTTAAGCTATTGCTTTTGAGAAAATTGTTAATGCAAAATTGGTCTGTATTCATAGATTGGTACCAGTTTGACGTTTTTGTAAAAAGTTTTGCATTTTTAGAGAAATGGTGACTTGAATATTTGTTTATATCAGCTTTATTGGAATTATATGAAGTTAAAAGTGGTCTATTTATTCCTTCTCTAGCAAATTTGTCAGCTAACTCATTACTCTCAATTCCACAATGACCCGGTATCCAGATGAGCACTATGTTTGGATACCTATCAATCAAAATGCTTCTTATTGTTGTGGCGTAGATACTATTGTTGGAGATGTTGGCGATTGATTTTATAAACATTTAATAAACCTTTAACCTTGGTGATTAGTTTTATTGCTTCTAGCATAGCAATGATTTCGGCTGTATATATTGTTGTGAAATGGGGGAGTGCCTTTGTTTATAATTCCTTGCCTTGTTGGATTATGCTGTAGCTAATACGGCTATCTACTTTTGATGCATCGGTAAACATTACTAATTTTATTTATATGAAAGAAAACAATTTTAATGAACAATACAGTTAGGTATATTAATAAAACTTATTTCAGTAAATACAAGCCTTGAGCGTTCTAATAGTATATGAATTTACATACAGTTTGTTGCAGAAATCTTCAAAATTCGGTTCTCTAAAAGTTGAAGTCACTTCGATGTCTTTAATTTTAAATCATCAAAAAAACATCTGGTAACCTTATTTAAATAATTAAAGTCATATGAGTTTATTTTTTGTTTCTGTAAAAAATTTGAATTGCCGGTGATGATTAAAACTGTTGCTATGCGTAACGACTTATACACAGTGGGCTGCCAAGATTTAAATACTGATATTTATTTTTAATAAAAGCAGAATGCCCCTTTATCTAAGTAAATTCGCTGTTTCGTAAATTGCATTTTAAAGAAAATAAATATTTTACCTAAAATAAATTTCACTAAAAAAAGTTTAATATTCTAATTATTATAACTAAAGATAATTTACTAAATAGTAAAAGAAATTTAGAGCTAAATTGATGAAGCTCTAAAGCCTATAAAAAAATATTTAATTTATTGAGCCTTTTCACAGTTTAAAGTAGCTTCGGCTCGTTCATTGATTAGAAATCATCAAATATTGCTACATTAACATTATATAATAATTATAGTTATCTTACCTTTTTACTACTTAATTAGTATTTTTTTGTTATTAAGCAGTAGGTCTTTATTTTATAAAAAATGTTTAAACTTTATTTTTTATTATATTTCAATATTTCGCCAAACCATTAGTTGTCATCTTTAGGATAAACAAAAAAGTATATACTTTTTTTTTTATTATAAATATATATATATATATATATATATATATATATATATATATATATATATATATATATATATATATATATATATATATAAGTATATACTTTTTAAAATAAAGACCTAGTGCTTAATGATAAAAAACTACTAATTATACATTAACATTTTTAATATAAAATATTTACATAGACGTGCTAATTGAAAAAAATATCAAGTTTTCCCAATCTGTTACTTTAATTTTTGTTGAAAGTTAAGAATCACAATTTTAAAGGATAGAGTAGAAAAAACTTTAGTTAGTAGTTTAAGGAGGCAAACACAAAGTGTAGTAAGTTTTTCTAGTTGACTCAATCAATTTCGTTATTTCAATTCCATAGAGAATTTTTTGTTCCCCCAGAAGTTGTAAAACTTGAATGGTAAAACGCCTCTGCAAATTCAATTGGCGCAATGCCTAGGCTTTGTTTGGAATAATATGGCTGTGGTAAAAGATTCCATAGCTGTAATTACATACTTATGTACATGAAATACTAACTTATGCCTCTCAGTAAAGTAAAAATAAACTATGATTTTTGAAATAAACTGAATTGATTTTTGGATGAAAATAACAAGATGACGCTACTAAAAACAAAACTGACACAAAACATGTTAATAAAATAATAGTTTTTATATTTTATAATTAAATGGGAAATTAAATGGGTTGACACAATTTTTTAATATTTTTTCCAAGAAAGTTTTAAAATATTTTTGTAAAGAATGATATCGCCCTTTGACTGGTTTGATGAAATGTTTCATTATTTTAAAAACTACAATATTAAATAAATTTGTGTATCTCTTTATGGTTATTTAAATAAAAGAATATGTGTTTATGAATGTAAATCTCAATTTAACTGATAAAATTGTTTTCAGCAATTCCTGTTTCGAATTAGTTTTGGTTTAAAATAATCAATGATAAAATAAAACAAAGTTCAAGTGCATTTAATATTTTATCTCATAGTTTAACTTATCTTCCCTAAAAAAAACAAACTTGCTTACTGTGAAATTATAATAAATATTTTTCACGTTTTTTATAAATATGCTCACTGTGACCAAATGTACACAAAAAATAAATAAATTGTAGATACTAAATCTGTGAAGCATGACGTAAAATGCTTTATATGGGTATGTAAAAGTAAATGTGCCACCACACTTTATATTCACATATGTATGTATGTATGTATACCCAAAATTGTATACATTTCATTATTCATGTCTGACGAAGGTACAAAATCCAATAGCAAAAATTTTAGATATCAGTATGCTATTGTAGTTCAAATTTTGAGAGATAATAACTATGATAGAAAAAGAAAAAGATTGAGATATGTATACTCTCATATAATTTAAAGAAACGGAAATTGAAGACTAAATACATGAATGAAGTAACCAGTGCTGCCAGAATTTAATTTACATTAAAAAATAACTTTTAGCATTCTACTGTACTAAATTTATTATTTATAATTAATATTTTCTGTTAATTTTTACAGAGTTACAAATAAGAATTATGATTCTTTATACACAAGTATGTTCTACAAACTTAAAACATGCAATTAAGAAGAAATTAACTTAGTAACTTATATAATGGTTTGTTTTGATTTTAAGTGAGAATATTTTTAATGCTCCATTGTTTTTGGCATTTAATTTTTACAATATTATTGCGATATGTTAAGAATCTAAGTTGACAGATATTCTTTATAGAGTATTAGCGGATCTCATGTTGATAAAATTTGTGAAGTAAAAGTCTTCAAAGAGCGTTGATTACGTTGACATTAAGTCGAAAGACAGATTAAGGATATCAATAAAAATAAATCAACACACAAACCAAACAATTTCATCTTACTAAAATCCTTTTGGATGTGTCTGCACATATTTTGACGTAAGTCCTCTTCAATGTGCTCATACATTAAGCACTACCCACGTTTTATTAGTACATAAATCACAGAGGCAGGAGTAAAAGAATTAGTAGGAAATGCTGATCAGCAAATACTTTGGGCATTTAGTCAATGATGATAACATATATATTCTTACTTTAATAGTAGTAACATTTTAACAATGACATATTATCTGTCGATATGTGCGTATAATGTCCGACGGGTTTTGATTTAATTGGGTATGATTTTACGTCATCCCGCGTCAAATTTGTTTGTAAACAAATGTTCCATCTTCAGTGTTCTTTTTTCTCTATGCTATAGATCACATACCCGAAAACGGTATTTTTACAAACCAAATTTGACGCGTAATGATGTTAAATCATACTCAATATTATGTAACCTTTTTGGTATATATTGTAACGTAAACAATATTTAGCCTTTAAACGATTAAGCCAAATTGTGTCTTTAATGCATAAAGTTGAATAAGTTTAGTTATTTTTTATCACTAACAATTGTTAGCCTTGATGGCAGAGATGTTTAAACCGGATTTTTAGCTAACAGCAGACCATGAGCTCAAACCTTATTTAAACCTTGACTAGTAAATTTCATTGATACATTGGGGTTCGTGAACTTAAAACCCTGAGTCTTAAGCAAATAGATTTTTTGATAGCTGCGCTGAAAGAGTTTGTTATACTGCCTGCGTGGTAAACAGTTGCTATGAGTTAAAATTTGAATGCTAAATGCGTAGCAATATTTAAATGATTTTGAGCAAACATAACGAAAGTAATACTAATTTTTTACACTATTATTCGTCTTATAATTGAAATTGGAAAAAATTTATATTATTAGAATGTGTGGCGATTTTATTTAGGGAGTCATTTGTTTCTTGAATAATGTGCCAAATTTTGACAGTATTTGGAAAAAAGATAGAGTCAGTAAAACCGGTTATAAACATAGAAGAAAACGAATCCCGAAATTTATTGTTTGAGATTTTTGCCTGCATTTAGTTTAAAAGAATTTATTTCAATTGTACGGCAAAAATTAGCTTACAGTGTTTACACCCTGGCAACTCTGGCAGTTAGTATAAATATACTAAGTACGACAGTATTAGTTAAAAGTTTTACTTGTTGTTTTTTGTCGGTGCTTGTTTCTAAAATAAAAAGGGGCTCGATTACAATCAATGTCATAGAAAATCGAAAAAAGAGCCAATTCACTTTTTGTTATGGGGGCTTGTGTTGAATAATTTCATTGTCGTCTACAAAAGCGATGATGATGAAACTTTACATGGAAATGCATAAATCCAAACAAAAAATATTTAGGGAGAGAAAAAAAATACGTATGAGCGTATAAAATTACTCATTTGGGGGATTGTTCGATTCAATAAAATTGCATGGAGAGGGAGAGGATTTATTATTATTAAGGAAAAAAACGTTGAGAGAAATGTTTTTATTTGGCGCGTAAGGTGTTCAGCGAGTCATTAACAGTCAAGTCGTGGCGGTGTTAAGAAATACATATATAAACAACGGTTCGGTTATATTGTTTTAATATAAAATAGTACAAAACACAGTCAAATTTTAAAAATACACTATAATTTAAATACTCGTATCAACAATTACTATGAAAAAACCGGATTTTCATTAAAATTTGTAAAAAAAATTCCATGCAGCAATAATATACACATAATTTGGTTTTACTTAAAGTAGATTAACCTGCAATACTCGAATAGTGTTAACAAATTCTATTATAAACGAAGTAAAAGTTTTAACTTTAAATTATTTTATATAAAATAGAAATTTATAAAGAATGATATAAGAAAATCTCTGTTTAAAATTTATTAACTTTAACAATATAGAGAAAAGATTGTTACAGAGTTGTGTTTAACGGTTAACCATTTAAAGAGCCGAGAATAAATGTTATATAAACGCAGGCGCATCAATGCCCAAAGCTCTTATTAAAGTGTAGGCGTTAATAAAAATAATGAACATTTGTATTTGTTTTATAACCTTAATAATAAAGGACATATTTGAAAGGACATTACTACTACCTGTGCCGTTATCATAACATCATAACGTCACGAGGAAACTATAATTTGTATGTATCGCACGAAATTTTGTGAATATATTCAAATATAAATTTAAAAATTAAAGAATTTATCAGTATCAATTTAAAAATTAAAAGAAAATTTTATACTCTAAACATATCGTGAACTTAGTATTTGATTGTTTCAAACAAAGACATTTATTTATAAGTATTAACATTTAAAATAATCTCATAAAGAAAATATTTATATACAGAAAATATTTATATACAAGAAAAACAATTGTTTGTTAAAAGCAAAAATCTCATAAATACTACAAAAGAAAAATCGTTCAAAATGTCATCAACCTCATCGGAATCGAATCTTAAACACAATAACGCCTCGTTGGCCACCGAAGAAAGTTCACATTTGTTAGAAAAGGCTGCAAATGGCGCTGAAAAATATGGCTCACAACAAGCGGTAAATTACTCTTTTAATCTTCTTTACATTGAAGCTATTTAATTTATATCCCACCACCCAATACTTAATTTTTTGTATTACGAATATATTGCTTTTTCCACTAAAGATTTGTTATTATAAAAGACTGTGCTCGATAAAAAATTAACGAATCCTGCTTTTGATTTCAAGGGTACTGGGAGTGAGTTTTTTTTTATTTTTTTAAGAGATGTCTTGGGTTCAAGTTTACTAGTTAATATTTTGCCAGTTTTTAATATGATGTGTTTGTGGTAAAACTATTGCTTTTGGTATTCGCGATAATTTGATAAATTAGGTGCACTTGAAATTAATTTCACTTTCCGACTTTTCTAGCTTAAATATAGTGACTGCATAACAAGCAGTTTTATGTACTCACAACCCATTCCATTCAAGGATTTAACGATTTAGTATGCTCACGGCTTACTAATATTATGCTGTGAAAATAAAATTAGCAGGAATTCTGCATTCGAATTTATTGAATGAATTCCTGCCTATAGAAAAATTGAAGCCAGATTTATATGTTTGTAAAAATCTCTAAATAGGTTTCGGCGCGCTCACCAATTTATAACAAATTTCTCCTGATGTATATTCTTTTAAGAGCTTCAAATCGAAGGTTTGTTAATACAAAAAATTAATTTAAAAAATCCCACAAAAAATAGTTTGAATCGGTCGATTTCATCAGCTCATAGAAATTGTTTAAATAAGAGATAAAGCGCCTCAAAGATGCAGGGAACAAAGTTTTAATTGCAGCTTTTGCAGTGTCCGCTACTTCTCAATTTTGAAGGAACTACAAAATTCAGAGTCCTAATAGACGAACGAGAAAGACGCTGAGAAAATAATCCTCTTAGTCGTGATACACTTTGGCTTGAGTTTAGCTCACAACTGATGTACTGTCTGTAATACTCCGAGGTTTACCAAAATTTTCAGCCACAACCGCGACAAAACTAAAGCAAGTCATTTCACTGTAAAGGCGATGTCAGATAAAACTTTGTTGCTTTGCGTGACATTTGAAACTTTAAAGCAAAAGCGTAAATCAAGTGGTGTATGTCACAATAAACTTTGACAGCACTCATGAATTTTTTGTTTACGCCCACACAAAAATACACAAACACAAATAATAAAAGCCAGGTGCTTGTCAAAGCGCGCAAAAAATTGAATTTTGGTTAACTTTTCGCTTTGCACTGCGTCAAAAGTGCTTTATGTGGCAACTTTCATACATTTACGTACATTTAAACTCAAATGTCAAAGCGAAACTCTGACGCAACGCAAAGCAAAAGTTTTATCTGACACGGCCTTAAGGCAAGCAGTTTAACGCAAAATATTGCTAAAGTGAGTGGGCTTTGCATCTCCAGAGATATGTCGCTGAAATTTTCGCTGCACTAATGTGTATTTTGTATTTGTTTATATCAAAATTGTCACTTACCTTACGATGATGACGTGCAATTTCTTACGACACAAAATTGTAATCCTATTATTATTTATATAAGATATTGCTATTATTATTATTATTATTATTATTATTATTATAATTTCTAAAACTTCTTTGTTGATACTATAAGAAAAACTATTGCTGGTACAAACTTTAAATTTTAATTGCTGTTTTTATTTTTTGTTTTGTAGTTTAAAGATAGATTATCATCTTCACTATTCGATTTGCCTTTTGGATTATTGTGTATAGACATTTTCTTTATTTGATTATGTTTTTTACATATTCTTATATATACATTGTATGTATGTGTGTTATACAAACGTATTACTTTCATATGGTTTTCTTGCGCAGTCAGGCAGTCAGTCAGTGGAGTGAATGCATTTGCATGTTGGTGGAAAAAAACATTGAGATTAATAAATATTTCTTGTATTCAATTTCATACTTGATCATAAGCGTAAAAAAATGCATTTTTTATTTAAAGGCCTCATTTTATTTTTCTCTTGTTTTAATCTTCGTAAATAATTTCTTATGCGTTCAACTGCCACTGCCACAACCAGTTGTATTTGTTGTTTACGCTTTTACAATTAATAGCATATGTCAAAATTTGACATTAAACATGCCTGTACAGTTATTTGGATTGCTTTATACAATTGATAACAAAAAACTGTAAATTGCATACTAGATTAAAAACTAGATTATTAGAAATAAATCTTTAAAAGTAATCGTCATTTAAAATATGGAAATTAAATTAATTAAAATCTAATAATCTGTGCTAGTCATTTCAATTAATGTCTGGAAATTATTCCTTAACAAGCAACAAAAAAAAACTCGGATCTTGCTTTATGGTTCACTGGGTTACTCACACGTAAACATCGCATTTAACACTGTTAACTAATGTAAATTATTATTAATATAATAAATGATTTGCAACTTTGTATTATGTTTATAATAATTATCCGAATAGTTATTTCATTAGTTAAGCGATTATTCAGAATGAGAAAGAGAGAGAAGAGTTACTTGAGCAAAAAACTTGTTCAACAATTTTTTTTAATTTACACCTTTTATTTTTTTTTTGTTTTTGCAAACAAAACTAAAATACATTATTTCTTTTAGTTTAAAAAGTAAAAAAAGATATTATGAATTAATAAAGTTTTCAAGGTTATACTTGATATATGAGTCAGAGAGCAAGAAGTTAATTTTTGCAAAAATATTTTTTTTACTAAAAAGCAAAAAAACCAAAATTTAAAAAAGCCAAACAAGTGATAGATAGCATTGAACTCGAAAAATCTGTTTTATTTAATAAAAATCATTGGCTTTTAGTTAAGTTTAAAATGGTATTTTAAACATTGAGTGTATTGATTATAGTCCTTGAATGACAGTAAAATAATGAATTAAATCGCAATCATTTTTAGATCCTATTCTGTAAGACAATGTTATAATTTTTTTTATCTTAAGACTTTGCAAGCAACTAAGTATTTGGTATTAATTGTTTACCTTAAATTTTCTATAAAACACCTATTTTCTTACAAAGTAATTCTTAATGAAATCATTTTAAGGCCAGTTTGGCTTTGTGTTTAAATTGCTAATCCATCTAACTCCATATATATCTATCTATATATATAAAAATAAAATGGTCTACATATGTAATGTAATGGCGTGAGAACGGCTGGAGCGATTTGGCTGATATTTTGTTTCATTCGAAATTTTCAGGAGATGGTTTGTATGAAACAAAAAATTATAAAATTTTCCGGAAAACTTAGAAAAATCACTTATTTTCTTCTTTTTTTTTGTTGTTGTAAACCCAAATAAGTTATTCACGACTCGACATGTTCGTTCGAGCTGGTTTGACGAAGCTATGTGGTTGTAAGTTGTACATTTTTCCTTTTAATTTTACTATTTATACCAGTTTGTATACGTAATGTACTTATACGCTACGCATACGCTAAAAAACGCGTGATCAAATAAAAAAAAAACAACAAAAAGAAAATGAAAGACATAATAAAGAGAGGCAACATCTTTAACTTCGGCCAAACCAAAAATTGTTCTAAGACGTCAACAGTCATACATGTATTTTTTTTTTTGAAGATTTGTTTTTTAATTCATTACTATACATAGCTGCCAGATTTTTTACAGATAATACCGTCATAATTTTGGAGAAAAAAATCTTACTTCAATTAAAATTCACAATAAAATCACATGTACATATGTATGTAAATAGATCGCATATTTTTCAATACTTTAAAATATGTATGTTGAATGGAAAAAATAAAAATTTCAAATCCTTTGGTGAATTTGTTTTCAATTTAGTAAAATATGCATTAATAAATTTTAAGGACAAGCGCTAAAAGTGGCACGGGCAATGGTATGTTGCATGCTCGAGAGTTGGTACACCGTCAGCACTGTTTATTTTCTCTCCCAACAGAAAAATTAAAAATATTGTTTACTATCAAGCTTTAAAATGAGCTAGATGCTAACCCTTTCTGTTTGTTTATTTTTTAATGAATTACCTTAAGAACTATTTAAACAATAAATTGAAAAAAATTTGTGTCGTTTCTTCTTTGTACTGAAATTTTTTTTCTAACTCCATATGAAATATTAATCATTAGCAAATAGCTTCCGAGAGAAGCCAGGTCGTACAGCTATTAAAATATGAAATTCAGTGTAAAAATCTCTGCAATTTTAATTTCAAATAGATATTAAAATTTAAAGTCTATTAAAATAAGCCACGGTACTAAAGTGAGCTATTTATTAAACATGAGTTAATATTTAACTTTTCACATAAGTAAATATTTTTAATTTGTAAATAATAAATTAAAACAAAGGAAATTGGATCTTGCAGACATTTTTAATATTTCAAATATTTTTAACAAAATCTGTATTTTATTGTGTTTGCTGGCAGCTAATGTTGTTAATATAGATAATTTTCTTTATAAAGGGTTTATCAACAAGAAGTTTGTTTTCTAAAACAAAAGAAGAGAAAAGTTCGGCAATTATGAATGAAAAATGGTATCTGGCAAATGTCCACTACGACCAGGCCCTATTTCGTTAATCACATCACGGATTTTGAGTTTTAATGGTGAAATCGATTCGATTGGCTCCGTATTGGCTTTGTCCTTAACGTAGGCTCAAAAAAATATATTTCAGTGGTGTTAAATCACATGATCTGGCTGGCCACTTAACTTCTTGATTGTCGTGAAATAATGCAATTGTGAAATTTGGTTTGCAATAAATTGATCGTTTCATTGGCTGTGCGACCTATGGCACCGTCCCGGTGAAACCACATGACAGTGATATCCATGTCGTCAATAATAGGCCAAATTGAGTTATTAGCATCTAGCAATAGCATTACCGCATTTCCAGCCTCATCTTTGAAAAGAAAACAGCCCAATCACGCCTCCAGACTACATAGCGCACCACGTTGAGAATGATCTGAATAATCACTCTAGGATTTTCAGTAGCTAGCCCAAATGCGGCAATTTTGCTTGTTGACATACCCTGACAAGTGAAAATGGGCTTCGTCTGAAAAAATGATTTTTTCCGAAAAACTAGGTGGTTGCTTCTGAATGAATTGAGCGAGTCTACAGCGATGTGAATGGTCGGTCGACTTCAATTACTGCACCAGTTGCACTTTGTAAGGCTTCAAAGTCAATTCCTTACGCAAAATTCGCCATAATCTCAATCGTTAAGAACGTCGAGGAATTGAAAAATTTGGATCTGCTTCAACACTGTGGCTCACGGTTGCGATGTTTTCAGTTGAACGACCCGGTCGAACACACGTTGGTGTTTCCACATTTTGTATCGAGCCTGTTAACTCAAATTTACCAACCAAATTCCTTATAGCGGTCTCAGAAGGACAATTATGTTGTCTGAAAATAAAAAAATTGTACGAAATGTAATTTTAACGGAACTACCATTTTCCTAGTGGATTTTAATTGTTTTAATGCGATTTTCGTGCGAAATCGAATTCATTGTAACAGTAACCAATGTATCTACTACGAAAACGTCAAAAAACTAAATGTGAAAACTATCATGTTTTTGGTGGTCTCACAATTGAAAATCAAACTTCTTGTTGAAAAACCCGATCTTTCGAAATGCTGCTATAATTTTTTCGTACAATAGTTAAATAAGATTGAACATTAATGACTAAAAACGTAAAGTTTATTTAGTTGGAAATTAAATTTGAGATTATATCAATCAACGGACATACTATCATAATTCATTTATATGATGCTCTTCTTCTCTTTTGTAATACAATTACATATTTGATTAAAACAATCGCTAAAAGAGCAAGCTGTATTTTATGAGGTAACCAGATCCTTAAAGAATATAAAATTTATAAAGCAATTAACGAACTAATATTAACACTCTCAGCAAACTAGTGATTTCATAGAGCTTGTTTAATCTAATTGAAGTTTTACAGCCCAAACCTGGAATGCAATACAATATGCCATGAAATAACTTATGAAATTAGGATATACTTTCTTACAAAGAAGAAATGAACAAACTTCTGATTTTGTTTCTTTTTTTTTAGGAAAATCACGAAAAATTTTTATCCTAAATTTCAATTTTACACAAGCCTCAAAGTGTTCAAAAGTGTTCTGTTTCTCTTAATGAACGTTTTTTTTTTTTTGACATATTTAGATAAGACAGCGGTTGCTCTAAAAAAAATCAGTTCAAAATTTACAAAATTCTCAGTATAGACAAAAAAATGTTTTTTATTTAAAGTGCTACATTTATATTAAGCAGAGAGATGCAACTGTATTTTTTGGCGAAAAGATTGAGAACCCGTTGTTGGATTCTGACAGTGGGCATTTTTTGCACATTTTATAACCAGACACTTTCTTCAACCATTTCCAGCCGCAGTTCTCTTCTTCTTTGATGTTATCGCCAAAAAATTTGTCAAAAAAAGCAGTCGAATTATTTGTTTTTAATTTATTTTAGTAGAAAGAAAAAGAATTTGTGTTTAATATAGAGAAACTTAAATCATTAGCATTAAAGAAACCAAGAAATCGTTAACTGAAATGAGAAACCATTTAAATTGTCACAGATCACTCATTCACCCACTAACTCGTTTTTGAGTCCTTACCTGTTTTAAGGTTTCAAAGTTATCTAAACTAATTTTTAGGCAAAAAATCTGAAAGATTGATAAGTACTCCCACATACACCAATTAGTTATCTAACTTGACATATTTCCAAATCCTGCTTCAGCGACATAAGAATTTATTAAATTAATATCTGGTTTTTATAAACATAATCAAAATGCAAAACAGAAAAGACAATAACGAATACCAGGAAGGAAACTAAAAATAAAAAAGTTAAACATACTCGCATATTGATATTTAATAATAAAAAAGCTTTTATATTTCAACTTATTTTTAACTAAATACTTCATTTAAATTAAAAATATGAAATCGTTTATAGTTTTTTGTTTTGCTCGGAAATGTATTAAAATTTCCAAGGTTAACATGATTTAATCTGATTAAATCAGTTGGCAGTAAGTTTATATGTGAAAACTAAACTTTAGGCTGAATAGAAAACAATAATAAAATAGCAGACATGTTCATGATAATGTTTTTAAACTATAATTTATTGTTGTGAAGAAAGTTTGTGTTCTAACGATTCCGATTTCTATGTTTAACCAATTGTATGCTGCTTAAATACTATTATTTTCGAAACGAAGTTCGTTCGAGTAGAAAAACATAATTTAACATTTTATAGCGATGTATGAAATTTGATTATATAGTATTTCCTTAGGACATTATAAATTAACCATGTTTACTTAATGCCAACATGACTACACGCGATTTACTTTCAATTCCAAAATCGGTGCTGTCAATGATTTGTTATTTGAATTGCTTTTTGAAAAAGAAAATGAACGAGCTGTATATGACTGCCGATTTCAACCTTTAAAATCTTTTCCTTTCACAAATGTAAATATAGCACAGATGTTGAGTTGTAGCGCAACAATTCATACAGTTATTTTTCACACTGACTTTAAAAATATATCTTCCTAAAAATGGGCATTTACATCGTGAAATTTATGAGAAATAAAATCGTAAAGTTTTATTACTTTTTATGAACAAAAAGTTTCATTTCAATACAATAATAAATGCTATACAACAATACAATACAATACAATACAATACGAAACAGATTCATATGTGTATTGTGAATTGAACAGTTGTTAATTCGTGTCGATGATGTTTTCAAATAAGTGCACTTTATTTTTTTTTTTTTTTTTGACTTGTGATCACCCAGTATTAATTGTATTAGTTTTATTATTGAGATTGAATAATGCAATAAGAGAAATTATAACAAATAACAGAAAAAAGAAGAAAACACGAAATGGTTACTTTCTACTAAACTACTCTCTACTCCCGCTGAAAAAAGCTAGTTCTTCTATTTAATACAAAAAAAGTAGTATATAGATAACATCTGGTTCATACAAACTGAATATAACATTATAAAATATTTGGTATAAAAACCTAACGTTGTACCACATTTTTATTTTAAATCAGCAACACAAGTTTATACCACTGCTCTGTCTGTAAAAATACGATCAATACAGCAGCTAAAAGGGCCACCTGGTTAAAAATATTAAATATATAGAAATTATAAAAGTTATATTATATTCAGATTATATTTATTATATTTTACACAGATTATACAAAAAAACTTTTTAATATTAAAGCACTTAATAATTTGTTTGTGAAAATTTTAAAAACTTGACAAGTTAAGTACAATAATTTCAACTTATTAGCAAAATAATAATAAGAATAAATTTCTAGGCTGTTTGTAATTCAATGTTATGGAACAATTGTCACTTATACGATTCAGTATTAAAAAATGTAATATGCATATACGTAAATAAAAAAAATAATTGGGTATTTATTTTAAAAACACAGGACTCTTATTAACAAAATTATATACCGCCATTAAAAATTCTTTTTATATTTTTCCTTTGTCCATATTTTATAATATAAATAAAACGGAAATTATTGAATAAATTATTATCTTAAAATTCATAAATTTTTATTTAATTAAAAAAAATAATTTGAATAAAAAAATACTATTTTTGTATATCAAAAGAGATTGAATTAACTTTTAAATGCTCCTTTATATTTTTTCAAAAATATAATTTTTTAGTCTTGTAGTGCCAGGTGGCGGAAATTCTACCTAAATGAGTAGATACGACCTTAATAAAAGAACTACCTAAACCCGAACACTGACTCACCAGCACAGTTTAGAATACGGCTTGAGAATGATTTCTTCACATCGAAAGCGCTCGCCGTTCATACAGAACAAACAGCGAGCAGAGACAGAAAGGAATGACAACACTATGAATTTTTTTTAATATAACTTCTGGCGTAGTCTAATCAGGAGTTTCAATTTTCGACATCTTTTTCGAACATTCGTAGCCGTATATCTGGATTAACATGGCAAATGTTGTCCTCCAAGTGGTAAATTGTTTCGGACTTATTGGCGAAGACTAGCGACTAGGGCTAAATCGCACGATCTTGGAGGCCAGTTCGCAGGCACGAAATATGAAACAACATGGTTAGCAAACGTTTCCTTCAGTAAATCAATTACGACACGAGCATTGAGCTATGTTGCGCCGTCTTGTTGAAATCACAGCCTCTGCACATCATGGTTGTTGAATTGATGAACAAATCATTGCTCTATAGCGCACCATTGGCTATGTGGACCTGCATCGTTTTTCAAGAAGTGTGAACCAATGACTGGTGTAGTTCATAAAGCATACCAAACAGTCGGTTTACCTGTATGTATTGGTGTTTTTTTATTGACGATAGCCGCATATATTGTTTTGTCGTGTACAGTGTAACTTTTATTGCATTTAAATAAATGTTTCAAATTACATTTGTGTATTTAATTAAAAATAAATAAAAAGTTTTCTTATTCCATTTTTTTGTGCTGTTGTGCAAAAATTAATTTAAAACGCAAAAAGGTTTTTATTAAATCATTCATTTTTAAAGTTTGATCTTACAACAACCTTTTTACAACCGCAAATTTTTTCGACATTTATTATTTTGAATCAATATCAATTTACTTAAATGTCTGTTATTGTAAAACAAACATCCTTTCATTTAAATAAATTCTTTTTTAGAAAGTTCAAAAATATATCAAATTCAAAAATCAACTTAAATCTTACTCACTGCTGTCAATTTAAGTTTCAATACATTTTTTCTTTCTAAATGAATTAACACAGACGTTCACAGCATTTATTTAATTATATTATTCACTGTTAAACAAATTTAAAAATAATAACAATAATAATAATGACATGTTATTGCTAAGTGATCTGTATTTCTTTAATTTAAAAAGATTTTGAAATTGGATGATCCTGTTGAAAGATGAAAAATGGCGTCGATAAGTTATGAAAATTTCGAAATGATAGCGTCTAAGTCGTTTGAAAATTTTTCAAAAATTTGTCGTTTGAAAAAGTAAATCTCGTTAAGAGAGACCAAGACAACAAATATGTGATAATATAACAGGTGCCCCTGTAGGCTAGGAGGTAGTGTACTAGCTTGTAAATATGGGGGTTGTGGGTTCGATTCCCAACGAAGACCTTGGTTTTTTTCGCTACAAAAGATAAAAATTGACTGTCGGTGGAGCTGCTCAGCGATGAAGGCATAGTCATTGGTCGCTGTTGCTGTCTTTAAACGGCAGTTAATTTCCGACTATCCTTCTACTTTCACCACCTGTTTCATCTCTTCTCTATCCCTTTCCTAAAGAAGGTAGCACGGTACTTGACTAAATAGGCATTGTTGCCTGAAGTGCTACTTCTCTTTGAAAAAAAAATGTGATAATATATATAATTATATATATAATTAATTTAATTAATTAATTTAAAACTAGTTATTAAGTTTTCTACAAAAGGACAATGATGGAATCTGTTCTGCAACCCTTTAAGATTTAGCTGGTTCAAGATCTATGACCATGATTGGTCAATGAGCTGATAATAAACAGCAGATAATAAAGCAGCTATTTTAAAACAAATCCATATTTTATGCCTTACACAGGTCGCTGGGGTTGTGGGGTATTACCTATCTCACAATAAATATTACCCAAACCATAACAAGTGGTACAGAGCCACAATTTCTAAAAACATAGCGGTATATTTTGCAAAAAAAAATATATTATGCGACCTGCCATACAGTGCGTCACACAATCGTCAACATTTTCGAACGCGTTACGCACGTGTGATTATTGGTTTATGCTAAAAAACTAGCCAGCTTGAACAAATAAAAAAAACCTGGCCAACATTAGTAGCACCATGAAATCAAACTCAACAGCTAATGAAATAAATATATTCTTCTAATAAAACTAATTTTGTTTCATCCAAACACCTGCAAGCAAAACACCCTTTATTTTAAAACTACCAACGAGATATCAATTACAACATGTTAAGTAGCAGTACTCAAAAGATACAACTGTACCCTTCAGAACATTATACATTTCAAAACATTTTAATGCAGAATCAAAAATTCTTTAAAACTTGACAAGACAAACAAACAAAAACGCCAACAAAACCTGTATGAATGTGTCCCAGGTTTATGGACAATTCTTTAAGGAAGAATAAATTGAAGACAATGAATATGTATAGAGTAAAGTTTAAAAAAAAATTTTAACTACAGCGGGCATTAAATTACGATAATAGCAAATCATACGAGGGTAAGCTAGTATATTAAAGAATCATATAGGAAATTGAAATAAAGCCAGTGATTCAGCTAACACACAGTCTTAACTTGTAATGAATTTTGATATATTTGACTTAAGAATTGTTAAATGCACTCCCAGATACAATTATCTTATGTTTAGATTTGAACTTGGTTTTATTGCATTCAAGGCGGCGTCATCAGAATAATTTTCAGTTAAAGATCTATTTTCCTCACAATCGTGAATAGAATTGGTAGTTTATTTAAGAAATGTTCAATAAGTGTCTTCCTCAGAGCGTAGCAGTATTGTTGGTAAAAATATGTCCTTTCGGCATTTCATTTCGAAAAACCGTAGAAATCCGGGATAAAAAAGTATAAGCCTTTTACGAAGTTTTCATTAAATGCATTTTCTTTATTGGCGGTTTTGGTAGAACACATTGTAAATATCAAGAATTTGATTAACCAGTTTAGTAAGTTAGAAAACGATAAATTTAATTTTAATTTAATTTCCAATTTGGTAAAAAAATATATGAAATTACGAAAAGATCGTCTTTCGTCACTGCAAAATTAGGAAATGGGCTTGGTATCGAAGTTGTCATAATATCAGTAGATTTAAAATTAATCGGATTTTTACGTCATCTGAAATAAGCAAAGTGGCGTAAAATCCTTTAGGACTTTAGGAAATCCAATGATCTTACGAAAAAGCGGGCGTTTAGCAAAAAATCTGTTATCAAGGGTGCTATCGCATTCTCTTTCTTTAATTTTGACGGCCAGCAACGGCGGCTGTTATATATTTTTATTTTACATATTTTTGTAGGTTTCTAGGAGGTGGGTTTAAGAAAAGGAAGCTACTTTAAAAAATAAAAAACAAATCAATTTAAAATTTGTTATTTTTTATATTTATGTCATGACTTATTGACTTTCGTTGTATTAAACAAAGAAAATCTTTTATAAATTGTTGTTAATAAAAGAAACAGAGAAAACTTTAAATAGCACAAATACCAGCAGTTACTCTTTAAATGACTTTGAACACAAGGTATTCAAAGTGTAAAATAATTTCAAATCAGGCATGGAAAATATGATGCTGATAAATAAATGAAAATTAGTGTTCAAAATCAACTGGAATTTACACAATTCCCGGTTATTTTGCAAAATCATTTTATATTATTGCTTATTATTTTATTAAAAAAAATCTTTGAATTTCGAATATTATAAGAAGTTTAAGACGTTTTATTATTTTTATTTTACAATTTTCCTTGTCTGGGAATTCATTTTTATGAAATGTGCAACAGAGGATCATCATCCTACATATAAAGGTGTAGTCAACCTGTAGAACCAGTTAATAGACACAAAACCAAACAAATTACTTCTGACTTTAATTTCATCTTAATAAATGAGTATTCCAGCTGCACAAGTATTTACAAAGTAGAAAGTGGGCGATATCAAAAAAGACAAACAAGCAAAAAGGAAACCTGAGTAAGACAAAGACATAATAAAGTGACCTCGGAGTGCCTTTGCTTTGCTTTTGTCTGTTTGCTTAAAGCACTCGAAAAAAAATGCTTACTAAATTAAAATGCACAAGTTAATACAAGTCATAGTTAAAGTTAACTAGCGGTTTAAAAACATAATTTCTTTGGAAAAGTCATCCTCAAGATTGAATGTAAAGTATTATTTATGGATAAAACAATTCTTTTTAAGTCGAAAATTATGTATGAATTGTCACTGAATTAAAACTCTTTTCAAACAGCACATATACCCTAAGAGACGTAATGAGGTCGCTTTCCCAAAAAATAGTAATGAGTGTGCAATTCCTGATAAAGTTACCGCTTTTGTACCGTGTTGCACTCCTTAATTGTGACTCCCGCTAGACAAAAGCAGTATTTTTGTTTAATCCGTAAGCCCTGCGGTACTCAATAACCGTTTACTCTGCACCACACTTTTTTTATCACAGAATTCCGCCTTGTTTTATTTTTATATTTTTTTAAGATTTAGGTAGATTTCGATTTAGTGACTAATTTGTGTCCCACAATCTTTTCAGGTTTATAAAAGCCATTGTAATGATTGTAACCTGTGCTTAATCTGTGATTAAAGCAATCATTTATTTTTAAATGAGATTTACCCTCACCTATTGATTAAAATTGATTAAAGTAATTCAAGCATTGAACAACCTACTTGAGAGTACATATTTGCTTATATATTTATTATGTCATGCTATAAAAAAGTCCCTTTTCTTAAATTATACTAGCTGAGTGAATAAGAAAAAGTACATACAGTTAAAAGGTTATTCTGATTTTTGCCTCATAATCAATGCAAGAGATTCTAGGAATGTGATGTGGTGTACACTTACTTAAATTCTGACTTAATAATTATGTTATAAACCGTCGTCGTTTATTTGTGATTTTACATTCCTAAAGTAAAGACAAATAGTGTGTGTTTCTAATGTGCGATTGAGAAAAATATTTATTTTTTTTTAATCATTAACATAAAGTTTCAATTAGTAATAATTTGAAATAACCGAATATTTAGATAGTTCAATCATTGAATATAATCTTCCTATTTTCAAAGAAAGATATGTTCTTGAAAGTTCCGTAGGATGCAGTCAGGTCGAAACGTGACCGAACGACCAATTCTGCTCCCTAAACAAAGGAAAGAAGTAAACAAGTGTGCCGAAAGCAGAAGTTCATCATTATTTTACTATTCGCACAGTATAAACTAGTGCTCTCTCCCTTGTTGACATCATGTACATGATATGATGTATTATACCATGACACCAATGCCTTTTATTATTGGAGCATGTTTGATTTTCGAGAGTTATTACCTGCTTACATCCGCAGTAGTATCATCGCCCATCGAAACAGTGGTCTATCTTCTATTCCCTTCTTCCATTTTTCTTCTTCTTACCCACTAAGCTTCAAATTGGAGACTATTTCGAGAGTACCACAAGTCACTGAAGTATGGCATATGTTATTCCACCATGAAAGAGAACGGTATATGAAAGTTTTGTTAAATTAGACTAATTTCGATATTAACAATTGATTAATTGTAGTCTTAACATTTTCTTTTCTAATTCAATTTTTTAGGTTGATAGAAAGGTTTGACGATAAAATGATATTTAATTATTTATAAATCGATATACAGATAAAAAATTTAATCCAACGCTATGAAAAAATTTGGATTTCAAGGTTTAGCGAAGGGGTGTGCCTTGTCACAGACCACATTTACGTATTCAAAATAAAAACGAAACTTAACAAAATAGAAAACGTCATTTGTTTAGTCTTAATAGAGTTTATGACCGCAAAAGCTTTTATTTTGCTTTTTCAATTGTTGTGATTCTCAAGCGAAACCAACAGACAACACTAATACATATAAATGATTTGACGTTATTTAACAGAGGACAAATAGGGCATTTGTTTTTTTTTTGTCTCTTTTCCCAGCAACCCAGTAAACAAGAAGTCATATTTTTAAATTCAAATGTTTGTATCATTTTGTCAGTTTTCAAACTGTGTTCAACCGATGACATGACAAAACAGCTGAAATCAATTTAAAGATAATAAGAACGTTCCCTAAAACATCCAAATAATTTTAAAATTATCAACAAACTTTTGTAAAATAATTCCTAGAAATTAAAATGGCAGTCAGTAAAAAATAAATTTTTATTTTAGAAAATTATTTCAAGTTTCGTTTAACGTTTGCTGCTTGAGGATGGGATTAATTCCAAATCATTTTGAATTTGAAATCAAGCCTTTTTGCTTGCTGGGCATTCTTATTTACTGAATAAAGTTGTTTTTACGTTAATGAATATTCAATTATTTTAGAACGCACACTACGCAAAGTTTGCGATGCGATCATTAACAACTTTAATAATCGTTTTGTGTGTCTTAAAAATTCTTATTTCCCACATATTTTTTGTGTCAAATTACTTTTTTTTTATTGCTTTTCTTATGTTGTTTTCATTAATCATCGGCAGGTTATTGATTTTATAAACGATTCCATACCTAAACGTTTTGGCTTTTATTTTATCTTTTCTGGTAATAAAATAAAAAAACTCGCATGCTTATAAATGACCAAATTTAAATTTACTAATTAACCGGGAAGTCTTAAATTTATTTACTTCTAACGGTTATTTACGGCAAAAACAATGCAAATGAAAAAGCTTTTTTGTTTCAACCGACTTCTTCTTTTCCACCATCAATAAAAGCTTTTTTAGTGTTTAAGTCATAACGCGAATAAGGGAAAAACTAAATTTTAATGCATTTAGAATAAAAGCTTAAGTTATTGTTACAAAAATAGCGGCAGTTTTTTTTTTAATTTAATGATAATTACGAGTAAATCAATATTTTCAGCACATCTTTTTGGTACTTCCTTTTCCTGTTTTTAGTTTTTGAATAATTGTCACGCACAACGATAAACGCATGTTGACACATTTTATAAACATAAATTTAAGGAAACTAAAAATCATTAGTTTTGTCTTGAGTTTTCATAAGACCAGAATAACAGAATAGCGTATGACAGCAGCAGTATGAATAAATCAAATCAAATATGCAGGGGAGATACTGAATTAAATCACGTATCTTTTGTGAGTACGTTTAATAAAGCTAGAGCAGTAAAGATGCTTGCGTTAATAAGAAAAATTAAAAGAGAGCTGAAATAATTGCACGGAAGTCGTCTTATATTTGGTTCACATAAGATGTTCAGGAATTTGTGAAATAATAATAATAATTTAAACTAAAGATCCACCGCAGTATTACTGTGCTATATATTTTAGATATAAGAGCTTTGAATTTCATTTCAGAATTGAATTCAATTGAATTCAAAAAACATAAAATTCAAATGCATGCCTGCATTACATGTTAAGTTTGTTTGTACTTTAAAATTTCCAAAACTCTATAATCAAGTTTGTATTTTGATTTTAATTATTATTTTTATTCGACCTTTTTTTTCTTAAATATTTTTGTTTTTAAAAAAATTAATTTCCTGAAGAAGCTTTCCAAGAAAAAGCGAAATTTTGAAAATATACGTGTTATTTATTTATTTAAAAAAATACCATTATTTAGATTAATACTTATTTATTTTGAATTAAAGAAATTCCAAATAAGTTGATTTATTTTTTTAAATAAATAAAAGATTTTGAAATGTATTAAATGTACTATTTAGAACGTAGCTCAATAATGATGTCATCGCATCGAAAGCGCTCGCTGAACGTAACGACCTTTTTCACCGAAAGGAATGACAACAGTATTACAAGATGTTTAAAAGATATTTCACACACATATCTGGAATTTTCTGAATATAAATTTCTAAATTGGTAAATGCTATGGAAAGTTGAGATATTCAGTTTTACTTTTTGATATCTAACATTGCTGACTATATGTTTTCATAAAACATTCATAGTTTTGGAACTAAAAGACACAAAGATACAAAATTTTGCATTTCTTTTTTCGAGAGTAAATCGTGAGCATTATTATTGTAATTGTTAGCTTGCATAAACATGACTTAAAAGTGAGACCATGCATAATCATGCTGAGTTAAATTCTCTTTATGTAAGTGTGAGTTCACTTACGTTGTCGGATATCTTTAATTTGTGCCATTTTTTCTGTTGGTTAATAATTTCATTAATTAAATAAATAACCAACTTAATAAATTAAATAACATTTATATCTTTTAAATAACCGCCAGTTCAAAACAAAACAAAATAAAACAACCCATATTTCGGTTCCCTATAAACAGTAAGCATTTTCAAAGCAGCATTGTTTCATTTATTATTATTTTCTATTCACAATCTTTGTTCCGTACTTGAATTAATTGCGTTATTAGTCTAAATGCTTTCAATATTTTGAAATAAAGGTTTCTAGGAAATAATATTTATAAAATATTCTTAATCTTTTTATGATAACGTTTACCTAATGCCGTAATATTACACAGTGGAATGAAATAGATGTGAAACTTTTAAACTTTTAAGACAATCTTAAAGAAACAAATTTTAGTTCAAGTAATGGTAATTTGTATTTTTTTTAGCATAGTCAGTCTTAAGGCGCATTGAAAATGAACGTCAAGCTTTGATTACTTAAAAACATCATATTTAAAAAAAAAAACTCTCTTCTCTGTCATAAGACGTAAAAGAAAATTTAACTTATATTTTCAATATTAAATTACGCCACATTTGTGCTGATATAATATAATAACAGCGGGTCAAAACTTTTCGGTAGACACTAATACGGTGCTATCTCCCAAACCATAAAGTATGTGTATTTTGTGTTGTTTGCATATAAGAAAGTTATCTTTACAGCATTTATTGGTGGGAGAAAAGAAAATTTTTAACATGATATAGAAGTATTACCTTGCACGATACATTTTTTTAAATGTATTTGTTTTTCCAAAAATTTTTGTATAAACAAATTTTCTTTATATTTTTGAAGGCAATTTGCTTTTGATATTAGCGACAAGATATTTAGTCTTGCACACACTTATTAAATATGCCTTGGGCTGGCTCCTTAGAACTTAAATATGATGACCTTAAAACATTTTGGAACCTTACGGTCTAATTAATTCATTCTAATGTAAAAAGGGATCTGTAAATCAATAACCTTAGGCAAATCCGTAAAGAGGCATAAAAAATTTAACCCACGCAATGTAGTGGCAACATTTTCTTTTGTTTCACACTACTGTGCAGTAGTTAATTATTTATTACAGTTCACATAAATTATATTTAAACAGGGATAAAAACTAGTGTTATCAGGAATCATAAATTCTAGAATAAATGCAATGGAATTAGTAAAACAAGTAAATAGCGGTATGAAAGCTAAAGTGGACAATTTATCAACTGCAGTTCAGTGCAATACTATTTTGTCAAAATATTGCGGGGAAATAAAATAAATCCGGGAGCATTACTCGAGATATAATCTAGTGACCGATGATCCGATATTTTATATGGTTTTCAATATCTATCAGTTAAGGGATTAAGCGGAAATATTTTTTAATATTCGGCCATTTAACTAATAACTCAAGACGAGAAATTGTTATCCAAATTTTCGACAAAATGTAATTTATTTTAAATATTATATTTTCTGGACCATATGAGAATTAGATAAGTTGAAGACGTCTGTCACATATGCACATTGTTTGAAATTTTTAATTTCTGCCAATCAGGTCATTACTTTTATCATCCAAATTTGCAATAAAAGATAAAAATATTGTTTAATATGAATTAAAAAAATAAAATTTTTTTCTTTTATTTTTGCAATCACTATATAAATATTAAGTTCTGTGCGATGATTAATAATTTTATTACATGTTAACTCAAAATGAAAAACCATGAAACTCATAATATTATTGATAAAAAATATTTTCATTTAGTTTTGTAAAAACAACAATTGAGTGCACAACAATTCAGCAGATTAAAAGTCCTATAACTTTTCAAAATTATTACGAGTATAATATTAAAATAAAATAAATAATTAAATTGTAAATCTGTTTTATAACTTCTTTGCAGGAGCAAGATAACTTACTCGATAACATGGTTCACACAACTGAAACAACTTCAAAAACCCTACCGCAATTTATAGCAGCCTTATCAGCTGCTGGTGGAGCCTTTGCAGCCGGCACACTATTAGGTTGGACATCCCCAGCTCAGGTGCGTTTAACAAGTGGCGAATATGGTTTTCCAGTTGATGATAGTGCTTTTTCATGGATTGGTTCTGCAATGACCTTAGGTGCAGCTTTCGTTTGCATACCCATTGGTTTCCTAATCAATCTTATTGGACGTAAACTAACTATGCTGTTGTTGGTGTTGCCTTTTACTTTGGGTTGGTGTCTTTTGATCTGGGCTCAAAACGTTGAAATGATGTATACGGCTCGTTTTATTTTGGGTATTTCGGGTGGAGCTTTCTGTGTTACAGCCCCAATGTATACCGGAGAAATAGCCCAAAAAGATATACGCGGTACATTGGGAAGCTTCTTTCAGTTAATGATAACGGCTGGAATTCTATTCGTTTATGCAATTGGGGCCGGCTTGGATGTATTTTGGCTAAGTGTTGTTTGCGGTATTATACCTCTAGTATTTGGAATAATTTTTGTATTCATGCCAGAATCTCCTACTTACCTGGTATGTTTTTGTTCCCTTATATTTTTTCCTATTAATTACATATTTGCAAAAATAGGCAAAATATATTTTTATTGTTTTCTATTTCAGGTTAGTAAAAATAAAAATGAAAGTGCTGTTAAGTCTATTCAGTGGTTACGTGGCAAAGATTACGATTACAAAATGGAAATCGAAGAATTAAAGGAGACTGAAAGAAAAATCAAGGAAGCTCCTGTTTCTATTGGAACTGCCCTTATGCGACCAGTTACAATTAAGGCGTTGTGCATTAGCTTGGGTCTTATGTTTTTCCAACAATTATCTGGTATCAATGCTTACATTTTCTACTCAACCGATATTTTTAAGGTGAGTTGATAAATAGGCAGTAAAAGCAGATTAAATTAAAAGTACTTAATGTCTCTGCTTACATCTTTTTATATGTTAAATAATAAGGACACACACATCGGTCAGATTATAGATATTAGAACCACTTAAATTTCTGTTTATATATCACACCTTTGAAACTTTTCTGTCGATAACTAAAATTTTACTAATATAGGAAATGCCATTTTTTTAATATTACAATAATAACAACAGTAACATTAAAGTTCAATATAGGAACATATTAATGATCCTTTTCCAAAAAGGATCCAACCTTCATATGCCAGCTGACAATTTCCAAAAGTTTTCTATAAATTTTCCAGTAGTCTAACTAAAATTTCCCTAACACCTTTAAACTTTTAAATTCTGTATGCGCTTTATTTATTTATTCAAAAAGAATTGAAAACTTAATTTATATTTGCTTCTGGAGCTTATTTCCTGTTATAACTTTAGTATGGCAGGTTATTATTGAAGATTTTATTTTTCGACATCTTGAAAATATGTTATGGTATTTATTAAAACTCATCGCTCATAAATATGGATTTAAAAATCGGTCTACTTTTCGCTTCTCCGGCTAATGTAGCCGCAACTTCGCCATCTCTAATACCGACATGGGACGGCACCTACACATAATTTTAAAGTAACCGCGGTTTGCTAACTTAGAGTCATATAAGGCTATAAAAATAGAGCAGTGTTTGTCCAAGTATACCACTTTTAGGCTATCAGATATATATTATGATAATTATTCTTTAAAAGTAAACATTTTATCGAAGATAATAGCTAAAATGCGAAGGGTACAGTTTAATCTGTTACAAGTTTTTAGGATACTACATTTTCCAAAATAAATTTCAGCTTCTAAGTGTTGGCACTAGCTAGCAATATCAGAATATTGTAGAAAAGTTTTTTCACTTTGTTATTATCGTAGATTTTAGTAAATATAACTGCATCAAATGCGTAAATAGAGTGCTCGATATGGTTGTATTTGGGAATGATTCTGCTGAACTGATTAAAAGATATTGGCCTAAATCCGGAAAGAGTTTCATAGACATAATAAGAAATAACTGTTGTTATTTGTTAGACTTAAGAATAATTTTTTGATGCAAAGATGTTATCGTAGGTATTTAACAAATGTATTTTTGCGGATACAAGTAAATTTTTCAACATAGGGTAGGATATTCGATCTTTACTAGAGTTTTACTTGTGGCTGAGTATGTTTATACGTTTTTGCGATATTTTCCCAATAGTTGTTTACTGATAGCGGGCAGTAATTTAAATTTTAAAATATTGTTCTTGTTTGGAAAACGGAGTTGAAATTTCTATTTTGAGATAGGAATGACCAATGTTTTTCAAAATAATCTGCGATATCTATTGGAGGTGTCTTAACATGTTGGTACTAGTTTTTATAAATTTGATTGTATTGAATGAGCTCAAATTAGTCAAACGTTTAATATTGATCCAAATAACATCGTTATGAGCACGTGCGGCTTGTAAGCAGGCAACCTTTCTTTTTCTCATGACTTCTTTAAACATTGGCTTCTATTTATTGTACGGTTACACTCCATTCTAGTCAATCTGTAATTGTTTTTGATCTCTTATTGAATGCACGTTAGAGCACCACCACATCACTCGCGATTGCAGTAGATGCTTTGAGATCGGAGTATGCTTTTAGGCCCTGCATATTTATTAGACCTGATTAGTTATGCTGCTTGCTGGTTGCGCATTTTAAAATGTTTTGCTAATCACACTTTTAAATTCTAGATATTCCTTATTCCATATTATATTTTTAAGTTTTTTGCATTTAATATTTTTGTTCGAAATATTAATAATTTTAATTTTTTTTTTAAATTGAATTTTAAAGTACGGACCGACATCCATATGTATCAAAAAATTATATTAAGAGACTTAAATTGCACGAAAAGCATTTGGTAGTGCTTTTTTCTGAATTTCTGTATCACATTTAAAAATAAATATATAAAATAACTGAGTACATCTTGTTAAAAATAAACTTATTGATATTATTGATTTAATTAAAATTAAATACATTTTTAATTGTCTTTACAGGATGCAGATACCGGCATTAATGAAAATCTTTCGACTATTGTTGTTGGCATAATGCAGGTCATTGCTACTTTTGTTTCTGTTATGGTCGTAGATAAATTGGGTCGTCGTCTCCTACTCTTGGCTTCATCCAGTGTTATGGCCATATCCACTATTGCCATGGGCATCTATTTCTACATGAAGGAAAACGATAAGGATTCTGTTACCAACCTTGGCTGGTTGCCCGTTAGCAGTTTGTGTATATTTATTATTATGTTCTCAATTGGTTTTGGACCCGTGCCATGGTTAATGATGGGTGAATTGTTTGCTTCTGATATTAAAGGTGTGGCCGGCTCCATTGCTGGTACCTCTAATTGGGTGTTGGCGTTTATTGTCACCAAAACTTTTGTAAACTTAAAAGAGGCTCTAGGAAGTGGAGAAACCTTTTGGTTGTTTGCCGGCATCACAGTAGTGGGAGCTATCTTTGTATTTGTATTTGTGCCAGAAACCAAAGGCAAGAGTTTGAACGAAATTCAAGACTTGTTAGAAGGTAAAACGAACAGAAATCAAAGTAATGGAAATGCTATTTAAATAACTATTTAAAAGAGTCTCGCCGAATGAGCAGTCTTAACAGCAGGATCGTATTTAAGGAGAGCAAAATATGCTTTTGCATATTTCTACATATTTAAATCATAAATCATGCTTCAAATTATCATTTCATAATTTTTACTAATTTTAGTTTTACACTTTTTTTAAGTTCCAATGTTTTCCATTAGTGTGTGTAATGCGAGGACTTTTTATATTTAAATATATATTTTTGTAGGCGAGGATAAGAATTTATTTTAAAAATTAAAAACAAATACACAAAAAACATGTTAAAAACTCAATTTTTGATTTTCAAAACTTAGAAAAAGAAACAATTTAAACTGTTTTTATGTCGTGGTTTTATTTTTCTTCACTTTTTAAAATTTTCTTAGTTTTTAATTAATTTATTTATTTTTTTCTTTTAAAACAAATTTTGTGTGCTTTATGTTTCTAACTTAACAGAAAATATAATAATACAATTGTAATATTTAACAACCTGTAGCAAATGTAAATATTTAAAAGCTGTTTTGTGTATTTTATTTTTTACACTACAAGACTGAAACAATAAACAGAAAAATAGTATTCTTATCAATATTAAAAAATAAAATTTTGCATTGATAAAATATTGAATAAGTTCTAGTTCAAATATCTATTTTATTTTGAAACTTTGAAGGATAAAATAATAAAAATTATAATAAAAAAATATTTTGCTTCAAAATCAAAAAAAGTATATTTTAAGCCATTAAGAAAATTTAATTTTCTTATCGTAATTTTTTAAATATATTTGATTTTTCTTTCGTAATGTATGAGCTGGCCTTTATAATTTTTATATAAAAAACCTTTTTCAAAAATCTCTCTTTTTTTTCAAATATTTTAACGGTTGAATAACATGATGTTAAAACATCATACAAACACAGATCTGAAAAAGTTTTCAGATAGTAAAACCTACAGTTTTTTTTTGCACTTGAAGAAAAAATATAGAGACAAATATTTAAATATTTAAAAATTTTATTTATAAAAATATTTATTAACAATAAAAATAAATCAAACTATTTGCCATTGAAAATAAATATAGAAATGATAATTATAAAATTAAAATATCTTTTAAATAAATACAATTTAAAAATAACCTCAAGGCAACTAAAAGCACACATTATTTTTTAAAATAATTTTATTTAAGTAATTTCGATAAAAAATAATTTCATAAAATTGTTTGTTTTCAAAAATTTATTTCATTTTTAAATAAATATTATTATTTAAAAAATTTTTTTAGTAATTTAAAAAATATTTATTTCGTCTAAAAATTACAAAAATTGAGCAATATTTTCAAAACTAATTTTAACAAAAATTATTTTAAAGCATGTATTAAAATTCTTGAATATTTTATACTTTTCTAAGTGTTTAATAATTAAGAATTATATATTTTAATATCTTTTAATATCTAATGCAATATATATCTGTTTAACAATTTTCTATGTTAAATTAATTATTTTTCGTCTAAAGGTATAAATCGAAAACAAACATTACAATAATTTTTATTTTAGTTTCTAAGTAAAAAATGCATTTTGTTAACAAAAAATATATCCTTTTATATTTATATTTTTTTAACAAGTCAAATCTTATTTAAATAATTTTTATTACGAATATACACGCAACCAACATTCATTACTAAAATCAAATGTTTATTTAATAAATTTTATACACCATTTAGTGAATATATTTAAAGAAATTTATGAGTTTTATTTTGAGTTTAGTTTTTTTAATTTTTTTTAATTTTAAATTTTATTTTCAATAATCTTTTATTGTTAAAAGCAATATGTTATAGAAAATTATTGAAGCTGTTATCATTGTTGAAAAACTTCATTCATTAGGCACTTCCTGATAAACAATGACAACATTTTTTTCAACCATCTCTTTTTAGAAATTAATTGATAACCGTGTGCTCAATTTACAAAAACTATTCAAGGCAATTTTCTATAAAAAACGATTTTACTGTTTCTTTTAGAAAATTTACCAAAACAATTATTTCCGCCAGTTTTCTAAGCAAATTGTTTTGGTATATTTTCTAAAAGAAACAGTACATTAATTCTGTATTGAATATTGCCTTGACTAGTTTCTATAAATTGAAAAAAATAAATTTTTTCAAAGCATTTTACGACGAAAAAAAATGTTTTAAATAGGTTGAAGGATTTGTTATTAGAAGACCAGTCGACATGATTTTTTTTAGAAAATTGATTACAGTAGGTTTTCATACAAAACTTGTCCTAATCTTTGTAATTCTACGAAAGGTAGAAGTAACATATATTAAACTATAGTCCCCTGTTCACTAGACCACCAAATAATATTTGTTTTTCAAGGCGAACTAAGCCAAACTAACAAAAACAAAAACATTGATCAACTAAAATACAAAAACTCGATTTCCAGAACAGTAAAAAGCTCTTAAACAGAGGTTTTTTAACGGATGTTATGTTTCCTAAATTGTTATTGTTAATAGTTAAAGTTGTAAAATACGTTATTACACCTTAAAGATAAATATTTAAGAATGTATAAAGTTTTATTAAAATCAGTTTAGACGTGAATGACGTTTAAACACAAAAATATAAGGGCTTTCTTTCAAATAACCTTAACAGAAAATGAACTTGTACACCTCATGATGTAAGACTTTCATATATACTACGACAAATTTTCATACTATTATTCTTAAGGTTGTGGTCTAATTATATCATTACTTCAATACTGGAATTTATCTGTAGCAAATTTCGAGCAAATTCACAAAGCAGGCTTGAATCTATATCGTTCAAATGAAATTACAAATATTTAAAAGGAGCCCATTTGATGTGGCGAAAATACTTTACCTTTTTCCCTTAATTGCAATGGCAACAACAATAAAGCTTTTACAATAAATATCTTTTTTCTTTTTTAAGATCTTTTTTTATATATTTTTTCTTTTCAATATTTCGCTTTCCTTTGGAAAGCTTCTTCAGGAAAAATTTTTTTATATTTTTGAAAACAAAAAAATTATAATTTATAATTTATATTTATAATTTTTTTGTTTTCAAAAATATAAAAAATTTTGAAGAAGCTTTCCAAAGGAAAGCGAAATATTGAAAAGATAAAATATATAAAAAAAGATCTTAAAAAAGAAAAAAGATATTTATTAAAGATAAAAAAGATCGTTTAAAAAACTTTAAAAATTATAAAGCTTTTACGAAAGTTGTAATATATAAGCAAACACAGACCAGACATACATATAAAACTAAGAAATTTAAAATAGTACAAGGATATTTGGTTTCTTTATAAATTTCCCTAGTTGTCTTTGTTGAGGTAACCTGCTCTATAATTTCCACATATTTAGTATAATTCAATGTTTTAAATTACTAGCGTGGATCAGTAAGTCCGTGATTTTTTTAATTTGCTGACTTGTAATTGAAATGGCAACACTGTTCCTGAAAACTATTAGTTTATTCCCGTCTAAATTGTGGAGTTCCCATACAATGCATACGCTTTAAATATATCTTTTTAAACGTAATTGGCAAACACACCAAATTTGTATAAAGTATTCGGCACGATAGTTCCTTATTATCACCCCTATTCTGCGTTTCGATTAAGTCTCCGCTTTCAGTTCCATTGCGATCGAAAATTGGTATTCTGAAGAAAAACGGAATCGAAAGAAAAAGAAGAAGACAACAATGTTTAAAAAATTAATAGCATCACTGTGGAATGTGGAAATGAAATAGCAAAATAAGCAAGTTTGTTATCATTTTCATAAACAAATGTAAAACTTAATACAAAAAGTTGTATGTAAACATAATTAAAAATAAGCATTTTTTGTTGGAGGACCTAGTGCATTGAGGACTCCTGCAGCTTCCTCCCAGAACACTGCCACTTCTTCCTTTGATCGCTGGTAGTATCCACATGCAATGTCTGCTTTAGATGCCATTAAATTTGCAAATTTTTCATACTGCTGCGGTGTTGTTGTTTTTGAGCTGTAACACATAAAAAACACATCATATTTGGGTACAAAAATTAACAATTTAAAACAAAAAAAATTAATTTAATTAAATTAATTAATTAACAATAATTTTAAGTATTTTTTTTTACCGTTTCTGAACATTTTATCTCATTTTCTACTTGCATTTTTTTTCAATATTAAACTTTTTAACTAAAAAACACAGATAAGGAAAACCCCTCCGTTAACAAACGGAGCTCCGATCGTAATGCAGAATACATACAATCGAGAGAAACTGAGCAGAATACCAAAGCTGCCAGATGCAGAAAATTTCGATTCAAATCGAAACGCAGAATAGCCCCAAATAAAGCGATTAAATTAAAAACTAGAGACATTATGTTTTGTACACCAATAGATAGACACTTGCATTATGAACACTATGTATGTTACTGCAGCCATTTCAGTAACAAGTAAAAAATATTGTTGATTTTACGTATATTTACAAGCAGAGCAGGAAAATTTATACAAAATGTATGTTATTATATCTGCTATGACATCCAGTTGAGTTATTGTTGTATTCAAACATATAGATTCTGAGTAAATTCAAGGATTTACCTCTGCTTTTAGGTTGTTTCGATTTGTTTCGGCAGTAAATAAAATACTGTTGTCATTTCTTTCCGTCTTTGCTGGCTGTTTGTTCTGTATGAACGGTGAGCGCTTTCGAAGACATCAATCTCAAGCCGTCATCTAAACTGTAATGGTGAGTCAGTGTTGAGAATGATGTCTTCACATCGAAAGCGCTCGCCGTTCTTACCAAACAAACAGCCAGCAAAGAAGGAACGAAATGACAACAGTATATACCTCTGCAGCTCATAAGACTTAAAATCTGATTCTTGGTTACAAGAATATGCTGTTGAATACTTACCAAAAGCAAAAAAATTTTATTGTCACACTTTTCTAGTAGGCGTTTCCTTTAAACCGTGAGAGGCACAATTTGAAATTTTCTAAAAAAGTGTTTATTACTAATGGCAGTTAAATCTTTAGTTTGTTTGTCAATTAAATCTTTTAAATTTATTTGACGATTCTCTATATGTCTGTCTGTTTTGAAATTATTTTTTTCTTTTCTCATCATTTATATTTTTATTATATAAAAATTAATTTACTTTCTACTCTAATAATAATTTTTTCAATAAACCAGGAGAAAATTCTATACTAAACGATTTATTTTTTAATCTCCTGAATTTAAAATTTTAAAAATTAAATAAATTAGTTTATAAAATTATAAAATTAAAACAACAATCTGTACTAAAACAAGTGGGCGTATCAATATTTAAAAAATGCAAGTTGCAACAAATTGAAAAATTGCATCTAACGAAATAAATGATTTTTTTTTAAACTAAGGCTCAGCCATGAATCTTTGGTTATTTTCCAACTGCATGGTATTTGTATTTTTAGAATATTATTGGACCGCCTAGGAATCCAGTACCCAAATTAGGTTGATGCTGGTACAGCCTGGTACGGTCCCTTTATCTATGTAATTTTAATATTGTAGGGTAACACCCACAAAGAAGATCGATGTGATACATATCATATCAAAACCAAAAATTAAAACATATCACAAAAAGTTATGTTATTGTTTGGCAGCAGCTGTGATTTGTGGCTTAATGCCTATAGAGCTATGTGGGATAAAAATAAAAAACTATCATATTCAATTGTTTACACATAAATATTTTAATTTACGGATAGTAGGGATTGGAACACGGCTTCAAACGAACAAACAGCCAGAAATGACAGAAAAAAAATGGCAACATGAAAGCAACAGCAAAGCAAAGCAACAAATTTTAAAGCTTTGCTTGCATAAGTTCCGTGGGCTGTAAGGTACTAAAGGCCCCATCATTTTCAAGCCAAAAATCCTCATGTTGAAAAGTACTCAACTCATGAATATTGAAGAAGAGCACTGTCAAACACGATAAAATACCATACCCTTCTCATCAATGCGACATCTCCTAAAGTAATTTTGATAAATAAGACCTATTCCCATCGTATGATGCCCCTATTCCTCTGTCATCTTCATCTTTCCTTTGCTGCCGCAAATAGTACAAACTCGAAACTATACCCAATTATATCTGGCTTACCCCAGAGCTCCGATAAGACCCTAGTAAACTCTATGTAAGACTTTAAGCTGAGTTGCTTTAGAAAAAAGTTGGTTGAACTTTTGGAGAAAAACTGCAATTTATTTGTTGAACTCAGCAGCACACAAAGCCACAATATTTGGTGGCTACAATAGACAGAAGTTGTTAAAAATAATAGAGAAATCAACAAAACAGTCATCTGTTGTTCATAAACGAAATATTCTTTTTGTAATTTTAATCATTGTTTAAGTAAATTTGCGTTATTTTCATTTACTTCTTTTAAAAATTTAATGATATTTTTTCATTAATATTCATAAAATATTCATAATTCAAAAATATTCAGATATGAAATGTGGTACTGCGGAGATGACATTTGAACATTGTCATTTTGCTACTGCATAAATAGCTCAGCGGTACACTAAGTAATTTTATAAAATTCTTATATCTCACGCTTGTTGATTGAATTAAAATTGTACGAGTAATTAATTAAGAAAGTAAACAAGCATATTAATCCAAAATTTTATACAAAAGCACATTAATTACCGAAAATGTATTTTTAAAATTTTAAAAATATTGTAAATGCTTTAATTTTTAATTTCCTAAACAATAACAGTGTATAAAAATATTTTATTGCATGCCTCAGGGTACTTATTTGTTCGCCACGAACAGTGCATGTTTGATCATTCTCTTATAATTTTTCATAGATGATAGTGTGCTTTGCTTTTGTTTTTTTACTGCTCGCAAATGAGTCTTACGCACACATTTTTCATCTTCATGAATAATTGCTTTTCAAACTGATCACAACTTATTGTTCATGAAGTAATTTTTGTTCAGC